>JAVANC010000022.1:32948641-34148641 GCA_033319125.1 Parnassius glacialis | reverse complement strand
TAGACGGGGTATATAGCTGCAGTCTTCAGTAGATTTGACAGCGTACAGGCAACTGAACATACAGATCTCCAAATGCATGCGGCGGGACTTGTGCAACTTTAATTCTGCTCGTATTAAAGAAAAGATCGAGCAGAACCAGGGCTCCCAAGTCTTTGCAAGAGATCTGTCTGCCAGAAAGAGCCAACTGTCGAAGCTGAAGACCGAGTATGGCAGCGTCGTTTCCGGGACACCTGAGGTTTTGAGTGAGATTGAGAGGTTCTATTGGCAGCTGTACACATCATCGTTGGAGCCACACGTAAGTGTGAGTAACGATCCAAGAGCGAGTCTTATCCGACACTATTCCGATGATATCTCGGACGTCAGTCTGAGCGAGATTAGAATGGCTCTCCAGCATCTTAAAAACGGCAAGATCCCAGGCTGGATGGAATTACAGTGGAGCTTCTGAAAGCGGGTGGAAAACCGATACTTGATGTCCTTCAGAAGCTCTTTAATTCCGTCCTCCATGGTGGCACTACTCCGGAAAGGTGACAACGCTCTCTTGAAGAACTACAGACCGAGTTCCCTTTTGAGCCGCGTCTACATGCTGTTTTCGAGAGTCATTACTCCCGAACAAGCCGGTTTCCAAAAAGGCTTTAGCACCATATACCACATACATACCCTTCGGCAAATTGTACAGAAGTCCGAGGAGTACAATTTACCACTATTTCTGGCGTATGTGGACTATGAGAAAGCCCAAAGACTTTCAATCAAAATTACGTCGAAATTCGGGCGGTGCTGCAGTCCCTTCAGCGATGCCAAGTTGACTGTCGGTATATCGAAGTGCTGAAGTGCTTGTACAGTAGGGCTACGATGGCTATCCGAGTACAGAACCAGAGTACGAAACCTATCCAATTGCAGAGAGGTGCAAGACAGGGTGACGTTATATCCCCGATACTCTTCACCGCTGCATTGGAAGACGTTTTCAAGCTTCTGGACTGGTAAGGATACGGTGTTAACATCAATGGCGAGTACATCACTCACCTTCGATTTGCCGACGATATAGTCCTTATGGCAGAATCGCTGGAGGACCTAAGCACTATGCTTAATGACCTCAATAGTTTTTCCCAACGGATAGGTCTTAAGATGAACATGGACAAAACAAAGATCATGTTTAATGTCCATGTCACACCTATGTCGGTAGTTGTTGGTAGCTCTAAGCTCGAAGTTGTTGACGTTTATGTTTACCTGGGACAAATAGTCCGACTAAGTAAGTCCAACTTCGACCGAGAGGTCAATCGAGGGATTCGACTCGACTGGGTAGCGTTCGGGAAATAACGGCACATCTTCTAGTCAGGTATACCTCAAAACTTGAAAACGAAATTGTGCAACCAGTGCGTGTTGCCAGTGATGACATACGGAACTGAGACGTGGTCCTTCACTGCTGGCCGGATGAGGAAGCTCAAGGTTGCTCAGCGAGCTATGGAGAGGGCTATGCTCGGAGTTTCTCTGCGTGATAAACTTAGAAATGAGGATATGCGCAGTAGAACCAGAGTCACCGACATGGCCCAACGAATTAGTAAGCTGAAGTGGCCATGGGCCGGACATATAGCTCGAAGAACCGGCAACCGATAGGGAAAAAGGTTCTCGAGTGGCGGCCTCGTACCGGCGGATGAAGTGTAGGGCGTCCCCCCACTATTTGGAGTGACGACCTGGTAAGACATGCAGGAAGTCGATGGATGCAGGTGGTTCAGGACCGTGCTTTGTGGCATTCCTTGGGTGAGGCCTATGCTCTTTAATGGACTTATGAAGGGCTGTTATGATGATGATGATGATGATGAACTAGTGGAATTAGTACTTTTGCCGTTGTCGTGATAATTGACGATAATTTATGTGTACATAGAGAACTGAAGACCATTTTTATGTATATGTTTTTTATTCCTTTATTCGTTTTTTCATTCCTTGGACTTATGAAGGGCTGTAACGATGATGATGAATAACTTAAAATCAATATATAATAATTTGAATTCAATGCAAGCGTTTTTGTTCCTTTTATGAAATCTTTACTCTTCATTGGGGCCCCCCAACAAATTTTGATACAGGGCCCCTCGAAGGCACGCTACGCCACTGGATGATAACGACATTAAGGGATTTGTTTCAACCATTGTTTGTATTTTTTATAATTTACTAGCTGACCAGGCAGACGTTGTTCTGCCCTTTCCGAACAACCATTTACTTTACCAAAAAAACTCCTGAAATTAGCAATAAAAAAATTGAGGGTCACTTATCGGGATAAAAATTATCCTATCTCTCAAGTTGGACCAAACTGCACACAGTCTGCAAAATCTCATTGAAATCGGTTCCATCTGTTGAATACTTACAGCAACACGTGGTGGTTATACTACTAAATTGTAGTTTATAAACGTTTGTATTTTTAACATAGCGCCATCTATTGAATATTTACTCAATCTAATCAACAGATATCGTCATCTGACAGAATCGTTTGGAGCTAATAGAAAATTGTGACTGTCAAATAATAGGCAAATAATTTTCAATAAAATAATATTGTATTGTGACTATAAATTGAGATGTAAGCTATCCTATCTTTTAAGTTGGACCAAACTGCACACAGTGTGCAAAATTTCATTGAAATCTGTTCAGTAGTTTAGGAGTCCATCGCGGACAAACAACGTGACACGTACTTTTTATATATAAAGATAATTCAAGAAAAAATGTAGTTTTTAACAGTGGTAGAGCCAGGCGGCAGCTTTTGCTGTCGCATGGATGGGCCGGCTCGAACCGGGGTGGTACCACCACCTCACAGAATACCAGCGTGAAGTAGAGGTTTACCTCTGCGTTTCGCTCGGTGAGTGCAGGTGGCCGGAGGCCCTTTTTACTGGAAATGAAGCATTCCATCCTAGTCCTCACGGGTGAAAATGCATCTGCATTTTGATCTGTAACAGAGGATAGATGTAGATGTCTATGGGCCGCAGCAACCACTTACCATCAGGTGGACTGTGTGCTCGTTTTTCACCCTTATTCTATAAAAAAGTGTATTTAGCGTGAAATCTATCGCTTTTCTTTAAAGCGCTGTTTTCACGAAATCTAGCACTTTTTGTGTCGTTCTAGCGTTGAATGAGCACAAAATACTTTTACTCCTCGCGGAGATTTTTGTTGGCAACTCTGGACAATTGATAATTTAAATTTTTATGTAGGTAGGTACCAGTATTGCCAACCTAGGCGATTTTCCGCCAATTAAGCTACTCGGGATGGAAATCGGCTATGAAAAATTCTGAAAGCCGACTGGTCGCCAAATAGGCTACTTGAGAGACGAACGATCGACAGTCAATTAGAGTGAATCACAACAGAAGTCAATATAAGCGTAAAAAATACCTCCTATGCAAAAATAGGCTACTTGAGAGACGAACGATCGACAGTCAATTAGACTGAATCACAACAGAAGTCAATATAAGCGTAAAAATACCTCCTATGCAAAATTTACAAATCAAAATTTAAAAAAAACTGGCAATACTATTAATTTCGGGGAGTACCTAAAAACTAACGCTCACTCTCACTCATCTGCAGACGAGAGAGACGGGTAGATCCGAATACACAGACAAAGCGTTAGGGAGTAGGGCTTCTAACTTAGCTTGTTGCACGTATTAAGTAACGTGGGAGAAAAATATACGTTCCCAGTTCCAGCGAAGCTTGCGCCAGCACCAGCACAGCAGTGGCTACAGAAAATTATGACGGTGCAAGTCTTGCTGATGCTTTGTTGCTGTTGGCAGCAGATGATCATTGCTGCTTTTTTGAATTTGATACTCTATATACATCTTATGAATAAACAAATTGTTAAAAAGTACGTTTTTATTTATTCATAGCGAATTTTTGACGTTTCGGCTACTTTAGGCTACCTCAGCTCAAATTCGGCTATATATTAGGCTACTAAATGTGTGAAAAATGGCGATATCAGGTTCCAAGTTGTTGGCAACACTGGTAGGTACCTGTCTCCGACTAGTATACACTATACACCTATACAGTAATACAGTCTTCCTTATATATTACTATACTTATATACTATACTGTACTCTTTGCATTCTCCGCTAGGCAGTGTTGCCGATTTGTGGGGAATTCCCCAAACTGCGGGGAATCTCAAGTTGATTGGGGATTTATTGGGGACTGGCATTATGCGGGGAAAATGCGGGGATTTCAACATCTTCGTCGATATAGTTTTCGAGAATTCCAAATATTTTAATATTTTTTTAGTTTAGATACTTACGGATAACGGACGACTCATTGTACCAAATTTAACCCATTTTGACTTCAAGGGGCTTGGCAAAAAGTGAGTCAAATAATCCACAAACTAAAAAATAAAACACCTGAATAAATTTAACGATTTATGGCTTAAAGAACCAAACTTCTAGAGCTGGCTATGCAAATATTCGAAAATGAAAGATGGAAATGATTTAGCACACTGTATGCTTTATTTGGTGTCGATCATAGCGAATAAACGTGATCTGATTCGACATATGAATTCAGATCGCCATAAGAAAAAATCATTAGAAATACAGAATATTATTCCAAAAATTTCAGCTTATTTGCCAGTGACGGATTTAGAAATAAATGTACGAAAAGCTGATCAGAAATTAGCCGAAGCGTTAGTTTTTTTTTAATAGAATTAGGGTGACAAACGAGCACACAGTCCACCTGATGGTAAGTGGTTGTTGTTGCCCATAGACATCTACAGCTATCCTCGATTACGAATCAAAATGCAGATGCGTTGTCACCCTCATTTCCAATAAAAAGGGTCTCCGGTTCTCTACACTCACCATACGAAACACAGCAGCGTTTAGCTGCTATTTTACGCTGGTATTCTGTGAGAGCGTAGTCCTTCCCCGACCCATTCGTGCTGCAACTATACCTACTATAGCTGCAGCACGTATAATACCATATAGTTAGTTGGTGCATGCAAATGCTTCGAAATAAAAACATATTCATAGAAAACATGGTAGGATTTTTGTTCAGAATCCGCAAACGTGATGGTTGGGGAACATTGCTCTGTTTTTGCTGTTCTTAAAAACGTTTAGCCTCACATTGCTCTGGTGAAATATTCTTGTCATATGATACACCTATCATCATCTAAAGCATGTCTCAAATTATCTAGAAATGTCGAAGATATTTTGCTTTCTGTTGAAGATCACTACAGTAGAAGTTCACAGCCACAACTGTGGCGGCGCAGTCGTCGCGCCACAAGCGAAACACATCGAAGCCTAAATCTCGCTAACAACGTTCCGTAGTTAAAGCAGTATATATAGAATATCTCCAAACTACCACTTGGAGCGTTGGCCGCTCCCCAGGCAGAACACCTTGCCCGGCGGGAGATCTCCCCTTTTTCTTCCACCGGCTACATTGGTGACCCCGACGTGATATAAACACGCAACCAACAAACTTCGGAAACTACAACCTCAAAAACCTTTGTCATCGTCCTCAAGTACCCCATTCATTCGCTCCCGAGCAGATATTGCCTGCAGTCTTCACATTCTCCAAGCCACTTAGCTTTACAAAGGTTCATCGCAGCACTGGAATAATAATGCTTCCTGTTCCTTCAAGCTACTCTCTGCGCTACAGTGTTCGGCACGGCTCTGAGCCTTACTGCTCGTCTCTGCTTCGCGGCACTCTCGAAGATTACTTGCCTTCTTCTCGACTCACCGCAGACTACAAAGCAATCCCTGACACATTGCTCCGGCTCATCGTTCTCACCGGCACCACTTGCAAGTGCATAGTATGGCATGCATTACACACCAGCGTATCGTTTGCATCGGCGTCACTTGCCCTTACGCACACATCATGCATTCCCCACCAGCATTAAGGACGCACCGGCAATCGGACTGCATTATCGAACTCCGGTCTGAGCAGGGGGTGATGTGGCGGCGCTGTCGTCGCGCCACAAGTGAAACATATCCAAGTCTAAATCGCGTTAACAAAGTTCCGCAGTTAAGGCAATATACATAGAATAGCTCCGAACTATCACTCGGAGCGTTAGCCGCTCCCCGGGCAGAACACCTTGCCCGGCGGGAGATCTCCCCTTTTTTTCCTTCCACCCGCCACACAACTAGAGAGAGTTTCAAGAATTCTTTCAAGTGGAGATTCACAAAATTCTCACAACAGCTTAATCTCGATGGCTCTCACTGAAAGCCTGTGTAGACCGTGTCTTAGAGCAGTATATTCCATTAAAAGCCTACTTGACAGAAACTGTCTTCTCAGATCCGTCGAAAACTACCGAAGAAATGTTGATTACAATGAACAACCAATTCACTATGGTATATTTGGAATTCATGTCTTACGTACTTGCACTGGCAACAAAATTCAATGTCTTGTTTCAGTCAGAAACATCCCTTCTTCACAAATTGAAACCAAAAGTCAAAAAGCTTTTGAAAACTTTATCTTCTAATTTCATGAAAACTAGCTATGTGAAGTCATGTGAATATTTTAAACGCAGACTTCAAAAATCCAACACATTTTCTAGGTTGAAACAAAATATATATTGGATTAGAGGCTGGAGAAACTATGGAAAATTTAAGAAATGACTAAAATATACCTTGTCCTGCTATTGCAGATTTCTATAGAACCTGCTAGGAGTTTTATATTAAATTGACGTCAGACATTACTAAGCGATTTGATTACGGGGATCCTTTATTTTCTATTAGATCCGCTGTGAATCCATCAGAAGCTTAACAGTTTCTAATTAAATCACTTGTGCCTGTGCTGAAGCGATTTCCAGTTGTGACCGCACAAAAATTAAGCTTCAAGCATTGTTAGATTTTGATCAACATGGGCTTTAAATTTATAAGATAACATCGATGCCGAAAGTTAAAAAATTGTTATGTTTTTGTTGCTCATACTGACATTTTCAAACGCATTAGTCGAAAGCAAATTTAATGCGCTTCGATATTTAAAAACACAAAACCGCAATCGGCTAAATACAGATACTGTAGTATCTTTAACAGCAAGGAGAGGGGATAAAAAAATTGGGCGGCAGTGTCAAGTTTAACCCTTCGAGCAAAATGCTTGCATCAAACATATGGAAAAAGTGCTATAGAAAAAAAGTTAAAAAAATTAATATTATTTCAATAGTTTCAACTAATTGAAACAAGTTTCAACTTGTTTCATTGTTTAAAATAATATTAAGGGGAATTTGTGGGGAATCAGTAGATGTTAGTCCCCAAATGTGGGGAATTTTATTTGGATTTTTGGGGAATGACATACATTGGCATTGGTAACCATGCCGCTAGGAGTAAAGTATTCTGTGCAGCGTTGTTCTTCATACGGCAATTGCCGTAATATAATATACGGCATTCAGGTATCTTAGGCAACAAAAATACGGTATACGGCAGCTATTTAATTACCGTATTAAAATATACGGTATTTGACAAAAATAATAAAAAAAATATTTCGTATTACGATACGCACCAACTTGTGAACCATAGATCACAGAGCACTTTTGCCACATATAAAATAGAAATGTCAAACGTTAAAAGTATTCACCTAAATTCAACCTTATCACTGAGAATTTAATGTCTAAAATCTTTAGTTCCTCATTCTAGTAAGTTCTTCACCTTTACTCGGGTAGGTTCTAGGATATGTGGGGAATCCCCAGAATAACTGTTACTGTGCTGTACCTATTTTGGTTCTGTCAATTAATTAATCAATGCTTTGTTATGCTTTATGTAAGATCTATTAATTAAAGCTAACAAAATGATATCAGCTCAATCGTCCCAGAAGATACGCGATGTTTCCTCCCAGAAATATATTTGGAGGTAAAAATTATGATAGAAACGCAAAAATCAGATATATCAGCAAAAAAAAAAATTAAAAGAGTTTTACTCTCGCTGCAGAGATTTCCTCATCACAGGCTGCAAAGAAATTTAAAAAAGATACGACTTCTCTGACGATTTACTTCAACTTTTAAAATATTTATTACCTGAAAAAGCAGCTAGTAATCAAACAAGAAATGTTTGTCCATCCATTTTGCCGCTTATGCAAAAGTTGCCACAAATCGTCAATAATGCCGATGATTTCCAAAAAATTAGTAAATAAATTACCATTATATAAAATTAGCTCACAGAAAACCTTTTGGGATAAAATCCGTAATTGAACAGAACTAAAAACATTTGCATCTTTTGCTTTAAATGTTTTATGTCTGCCATACTCAAACACAGACTGCGAGCGTATCTTCAGTGAAGTAAACAATATGAAAACGAGACTTCGAAATAAATTAATAACTTCAACTATTAATGGAACTCTTCTAGCCAAATAAGCAATCCGTAATCATGGCAATTGCACAAATTTTCAAGTACCAAACGAAATTATTCGTAAAATGAAAGATAAAAAAGGACGACCTAAATGCGACAGAATCAGAAGTACTGGAAACTATTCAAAACCTATATGGTGAAGAATAAAATTAGTCCAACTATAGTACACATTTATTATGTAAACAACACAACATCAACCTTCTAAATAAATATTTTGTACAATCTGGCAATTTTAGGATTAAGATACGGCAACTCTAAATTTGTCAGGAACAAGAACAGGAACAACGCTGATTCTGTGCAGTGTTGCCAACGTAGGCGATTTTTCGCCAATTAGGCTACTCGGGATGGAAATCAGCTACGAAAAATTCTGAAAGGTGACTGGTTGCCAAATAGACTACTTGAGAGACGAACGATCGACAGTCAATTAGACTGAATCACAACAGAAGTTAATATAAGTTTAAAAAAATACCTACGTAAAATGTACAAATCGTAATAAAAAAACTGGCAACACTGTTAAGTTCGGGGAATACCCCAACTAAGGCTCACTCTCAGTCATCTACAGACGTGCGCTAGTGAGACGGGTAGATCCGAATACACGGACAAAGCGTTAGGGAGTAGGGTTTCTAACTTAGCCTGTTGCACATATTAAGTAACCTGGGAGAAAAATGTACGTTTCCAGTTCCAGCGAAGCTTGTGCCAGCACCACCACAGCAGAGACTACAGAAAATTTTGACGGTAAAAGTATTGCTGATGCTTTGTTGCTGCTGGCAGCAAGTGATGATTGCTGATTTAATTAAATTTGATACTCTATGTACATCTTATGAATAAACAAATTCTTAAAAATTACGTTTCTATTTAAACATAGCGAAGTTTTGATGTTTGGGCTACTTTAGGCTAATAAATCTGTGAAAAATGGCGATATCAGGTTCCAAGATGTTGGTAACACTGATTCTTTGCTTTGCATTTTGCATACACAGGCTGGCGCAACTTCCATAGTTAAAATTATATGTACTACAGGGGTCTGAAAGAAGATGTAGAAACAAAAATTGAGAAAGGTATGTTGAGATGGTTTGGCCATGTCGAGAGAATGAATGAAGAACGATTGACGAAAAAAGTGTATAAGGCGAGTGTGAATGAAAGTGTCGGAAGGGGTAGGACCTAGGCGGACATTTCTAGACCAAATCAGGGACGTCTTGAAAAAAGGCCAGGTCAAGAGTACCCTAAACCGTAGAGCATGTATGAAGGGAATAATGAAAGTGGACGAAGCGAAACAAGTATGTAAGGATCGTAGCAAGTGGAAAGAAGTGGTCTTTGCCTACCCCTACGGGAAAGAGGCGTGATTATATGTATGTATGTATGTACAGGGGCCAAATTTTAATGACGGTTATCTCTTCTTTCTGCTTTTCGTAATATGTCTATTATCGACCATAGATAAATATATATGTAGCAAGCTACAGATACGACAGTGACTTTTAGTCATGTTTCCCAACTATGCGTTTTGGCGCTGCAGTCGCCCATTTTGACAGATGAGTAATAAAAAAAATAGCTTAGAGATTGCAAGCACACATCCTTCAAATCATCGATATCGATGTTTAGTGGTGTTCTTATTTTATCGATATCGACAGAAGTGCATTATACATAAATACTATTACTTAATGAAACGCTTATAATACATTAACATTTATTTTTTATTCAAGCACACCAACATCATATACATACACACATAATCTTAGGATTAAATTATAGGTACAATTTGACAAAAACAGAGCAATATTTATTGTACATTATATAAAGCAAGTATCAAAATAAATAAATTAAACCACAGGAATCATATTTAATCATAGTGCTCAATATTTTACTTTACAAGTTACTTTTTATATTAATTTTAAAACAGTTATAATTCAAATAGTTATGAATAAGTGAGTACCTTCCCTGTATAAGATAACGAACTTTTCGCTAGGATATGCTAAATTATTATTTGGTCTATATAACATTTTTTTGTTAGACAAGACAAACATTTTTTCCTTAAGTTTGTAGTGCTTGGAGTTTTGTTTCATTATTAGAAATCCTATTAATTTTTCATCTAGGGTAAACCTGGTCATTTTGTTTTTTTTTTTTAAATTGTTTTTATTATATTAATAATAAAGTTATTTGTTTAACATTCAACTTCTCTATACTTCGACAGAGATTGGACATTAAGCAAGCCTTTGTGAGGCTTAGTCACCAAAATTTTAATATTTTTATTTTTTCATGAATGTCACCTTTCAATATTTTATTATTTGTTGCACCAATTGTGCCCGTGTAACCTAATAAAAACTTTTTCAGAGCAAGCCAGGAACACCTTAAAGTGCTTAATATTTTACTTTTCAAACTACATTTTACATTACTTCCAATACAGCTATAATTCAAATACTTATGAATAAAGTGAGTACCATCCCTGTACAAGATAAGTAATTTTTCATTAGTGCTAATGTTTTGATGCAATCCTTACAACGAATACCTTTCGATATTTTCTGACAAAATGTATTCAGTAGTGTAAGCTGAGCAGAGGTCTATAATTTTTTCCATGACTACATCACCCACCAGCAATTTTTCTTTTGCACTTGATGATGAAGGGGATAGGAAACTACACTAACATTTAATAATGTGTCTCCATAATCCTCTTCACAATTAGAGAATGTGGACTAACCATGTTAGATAATATCAAATATTTAAAGGCATATATAAATATGTTTGCATCTAGGTCAACATATCTATATTTTATAGCTATTATACATCCAAAAATAAATTTCTAAAGGGTCTTGGTTAATATTTAATGGATAATAATATTCTACATTATACTGTTCAAATAATAATTTGTAGACCCTTATAAAACTTTCAAGTTATCCATCCTTGTCGGGATGGTACGCGCACAAGTCGAGGTTTCCCTTCTTGTATAGCATGTTTGCTATTATATAGAACGGAGTCTACTAAACCATTTTTATTTTATTTTATTAATGGCTTCAATCCAAAAAGTATGAAGTTGTGAAGTTTGTTTAATCACTCGTCTTAACTTTGCTCTTTGCACACCACCCGGTTATCCACTGACGCTGTCAGTGTGTCGAAAAATTCAACGACTTCTGCTGTTGAGGCCATTGTTGCGCCAGAGTTTGCATAGTGAAAATCATCTAAAAAAAAAAGTACTTTTTAATTGAATTACTTTTACAGTTATTGCACCTGCAAGTCTTTCGCCAAAAGACACTTATTTGCTCACAACAACAGACTTTGTTAACCTTTATACAATTGTAGTGTGGCTCACGGTATCCACTAATGTAATACCGATTATAAATTTAATGTTACTAAACAGCACTTGGCAGATATAGGTTGTCTCATTTAATAACGTCATTACATGGCGACCTTGCCAGGCGAGCTAGCCACCGATAGTAATAAACTCATAATAAATATAAGACTTAATAAATACACACATTACCAAAATGAGGAAAATATTGCATAGAGCCATAAAAAGTTTTAAATAAATATTTAAAAAATAAAGCAAAACATGTAAAATTATAACGCTAAGAGACAGCTAAGAAGACTTGAGATGAGAAAAGAGGATTTTTTTAATAGGATAAGGGTGACAAATGAGCACACAGTCCACCTAATGGAAGGTGGTTGCTGTGGCCAATAGACATCTAATCTATCCTCAATTACGAATCAAAATGCAGATGCGTTCTCACCTGTGAGGACTAAAATGGAATGCCTCATTTCCAGTAAAAAGGGTCTACGGTTCTCTACACTCACCATACGAAACCCAACAGCGTTAAGCTGCTATTTTACGCTGGTATTCTGTGAAAGCGTGGTCCTTCCCTGGTCATGCCGAACCATTCATGCTAGAACTAAACCACTAATATAGCTGCAGCATAGCTCTACCGCTTAAAAAATGGATGACAGGGATTACTTTTATTTTCCTCAGGTTAAAAAGAATATTGGTTGAGAGAATATAAATTGAAGTACACAGTGGTATTCACGAAGGGAATTTAATAACATTATCAAACCAACCGTGGAGCAAACCAAATAAGAACATAATTATCAATTATGTTCCTAAAAATTATCGAAAAATTTATTCAAGTGATCAGTTTTAAGACTGAATTTTTTGTGTTTTATCTATAAGAAAACAGGAAAAATGTTAATTTCAAGGAAACCAAAAAACAATAGAAAACAATGTGAAATATATGTTTGATGTATCTACTAAATAATTACTGTATAAAACGCAAATTATATTTTGTATTATACATATTTTGAAATGTCAGATGAGTAATCTTAAATTCTCATTTAAAATTGCAATTTCATAAAATTAAAAATATAATAACTATAGTCTTCAATCTTTTACCATTACTCATTTTATAGATGGAAAACTATTAACACAAAGCAGGTGCTACTTGTATATTCATATCCTTATTATTTAAGCATGATTATTTTGATTTCAATGTGTAATGAAAAGTAAATTATGTGATTTATTATTTATCATTTTTTTTAAGGTCAAAGATTATTTTATAGTATATTTTAAGTGGCTTAGAATATTCCATAATGAAATACAATTTTGTTTCTAAAATTTGGATACCATTTTACATTTTGAATAACTCCCGGATCTAGGTACAATTTAAATTAGAAAAGTTAAGTTAAGTCTGTATAGGATTTCTCTGTACAAAATATTAATTTCATATAGTAATTAATTGTATTTCTATACCTGGTTTACCTAGTATTAGTAAAGATATTAGTAAAAAAAAATGTAATTTATACCAATTTGTTTTTCAAAATCTCCGATAAGTGTTTATTTCTTGACAGCGATTGGGCTTTAACAAGTCTTTGTGAAACTTAGTCATCTAAAGTGTTAGTTGCAATCTTTGTCAAAATATTAACCAAGTTTCTCTTCTTTGATACTATTTTCTTCACTAATTTAACCTGTAATGAAATAAATAAAATAATTAAGTATCATATTTTGTTACTGAATGATAAACATAGAAATATTAATTTATTATTTAGAACTTTTGATGTGTTTGATTTGTTTTGACCACCCTATAAAAGCCTTGCATTTAGAATAAGACTCATTATAGTTCTCATCGTAGTAATGTAATCACGTAGTTAAGGAAGTCAGTATTGCACTGAATTAGTTTTAATACATTATTGTAATGTAATAGTTATTAAATGTCATCGAGACATATTTGTAGTTTTTAAAAAGCTTCAGCACCACTCCCGAAACTTATATGGCGTAGCCAGCACATAGCTTACAGCTGAGTTCAAGTACACTCAAATTGGTCTTGTCCACAGTTCCGGATATCCTCGAACCAAATAAGTTTATTAAATCAGGAGCTGAAGAAACCTTCCTATCTAGACAAGAGCAGCTCTACGGGTAGACATGGCAGTGAGCGGACTTTAAGTAAAGCTTTAACTATCCTATCCCATTCTAGTTATTTCCTGCGGTTATTTCTTTATGGCTCTATGTTGTAACTTTTGAACTAAAATCGTTGAAAGTTATTTGACTTCTGCACAAAACTTGACAGTTATTAATTAAGTAAATGTTATTATAAATAAAATAAATTGGATTAAATAAAAACAAAATATATAATAGTAAGTAAATATAATCTTAAGAACTGCTAAAATTATAGAAAAAGAATAATTAACAGAATATTTTTGTATATGTGGTACGTATAACGTGGTAGAGCCATGCTGCAGCTATATTAGTAGTATAGTTGTGCTCTCACAGAATACCAGCGTAAAATAGCAGCTTGACACTGCTGTGTTTCGTATGGTGAGTATAGAGAACCGGAGACCCTTTTTACTGGAAAAGAGGCATTCCATATTAGTCCTCACGGGTGACAACGCATCTGCGTTTTGATTTGCAAACGGGGATAAATGTAGATGTCTATGGGCCACAGTAACCACTTACTATCAGGTGAACTGTGCTCTTGTGTCCCCTTATCCTATAAAAAAATATACATGTATTGATTTTTTTTTAATAAAAATGGAACAAGGAAGACTATGTCACTTTCTTCAAATTATACCTAAGGATCTAACAAGCTTGATCATCATGTTTGATGGTGATCAATTTATTTCAAGTTTATTTATTAAGAAATGTGAATATAAGATTTTTTTATGACATAAACAAAATTACATATTATACAAACAATATACTATATATTTTATTGTGTAACAATTACATTATAGGAAAAGATGCATCTCTTTTTAATATTCTGGTGATTCTAGATCAAACTGCAACTGAATTAGAAAATATTCTTAGTGGTTTCAATAGCTAATTAAAAAAATTTAAATAAATTATAGTTAACCAACTTCAGAATCCACGCATTATAATTCAAAAGGTTTTAGATATCCATTCATTTTGCAAATAATTTTAATTAGATTTAACCACAACATTAAATTGAGAATTACATGGAGCAGAAAATAATTCCTATGGCCTTATAATATTAACATTTTCACTGTCCGTTTTCCTGACACAATAGTAAGACAATAGCAGTGCCCTATATGTAGTGCACGGGACAGCGAAAGGGTTAATATTGGTATGATACTTAGAGATGGCCATGTTAGTGTAAGTGATGAAAAGTAGATTATAATTAAGGTTTCAGATTTAAATGTTACGCATGAGCAGTTAGAATTTAATATTAATAGATACATGAACTTAAATACTTAAATAAGCATGTTAGAATTATATTGACAAAAAAAACTCTAAACATTCAATTAATATGTTTCAAACTGAATTTGAAATTAATTCCAGTATTGAACAATTTGAACAATTATTACCTTCATTTAGAGTCAAACAAGGCATTCTAAACTCCCTAAGATATATCTTAAGATTATTACTGGTAACTTTGATTATAAAAATGCTATTAAGTATGAAACTATGATTGGTAATTTAAAAACTTGTCGATACACACTAGTAAACAAGATTACCTTAATGAAATAAATAGAATCTCTTGTTAAAATAAGTACCATTTACAAGAAATAATTTTATCAAGATTGATTCAAATTCAAATTTATTTTTATTTCTGAATACAAGTAATATATTATAGGTAACATCTTTGAAAAAGATACATGTCATTTTAATGTGCCTATTGATGCATTGCTTAAATATTAATTAATTGAGTAGTAACATTTCTTAGTTAGATATGTTTTAAATTATTTTTAAATTTATGAATATTCTCCGTTTGTGAAACATAGATGGAACTTTATTGTTGATTTTAAACAGCGTGCCAAAAACGCTTTATCTAAATAAAGCTGTCTGATGAAATTGTATAATTTTACTGTCAATTACTAAATAATCATTAAATATTTCCAAATTAGTTTTTATAAATGTTACATCTTGATAAATATGCAGTGTTGGAAATGACAGTAATTTAAATTTTTTAATTCTTGATATATTTTAGAGTTAATGATATGTAATTTTATTAATATTTACAATTTATTTTTACACAATTTCCAATCACTCTACACTAGATGGAATGAAATCGAAACTTCTGTAATCTTTAGCAAATTAGGAAGTTTACTTATAGATATTGAAGAATTGTTAAAATTATTAAAATCAGCAGAGTTAACAAATTAATTGATATACCTCATAAATTATAACAATAAAGTAAAAATAGAACAATATATAAAATTGAGAGAAGTCAAATAACATTTGTTTTAGATACCAATTATACAAAAAAATTTATACCCGTCACGTTACCACTTCCTCTAAACTATAATTTTAATTGTTTAATACTCATACCTACTAGTAAAAGGTTCTGAAACAGTCTTGTTCGCTCAGTCTTGCAACTACCTATATTCCTCCACTATGACGACAAGTCACAACTTTAAGTTGAAGATGCTTGTATGAATGCTTTAATGAGATTCTCAGATAGTACGAGCTCCTGCCTTCCAGTACCAGCCGAAAAGCAGATCTATCATCTTGGACATTAGTGATTTAATAAATCTTGAACATTTAAATAACCTTTTAAAATAAGGAAAGTGAAATAAAATATAACTGTGAAAAATTTATAAATGTAAAAAGTGTTGTGATTTAGAAGATGTCAATCACATCATTATTTGTTAAAACAGAACTAAAATTTAACCATATTCGAGCAGCATCTTTGAAAATTTGTAATAAATTGTTGCTTTTTTTGCAAGGTTTGTTCTTGTGATATTTTATAACGATTTAAGCAATCAGCTATACAATTTTTTGTCTTTCAATAGTTACAGAGACAATTTTTTTAAGTGACTGCCACTTTATACCATGTAGTGATGATTAAAAATGGCTGGTGAAGTAATCACAAAGTGATGCAATGTTTTTTAATAAAAATGTATGGTTCAATACTGCATTACTGGAGTCCACTTGATACCCACTTAGAAATCACAACTTTCAGCAGTCGAAATTGTACCATGATAAGTAATAAAATTACTCGCCTGTTGCTGTCAGAGGCATACCATGAGCTATTTAATCCTTAGTAAGCAAGCATGGATAAGAGTACCTATCGAAGTTTTCTGTCTTGTCAAGAAACTGTTCTTTGGAAAGTTCAATGATCTGGGGACTTATGGATACTACGAAATACATTCACAAGTTTCTTAAATTATCGTTTTTAGAGAATCTGCACCAAGACAGCACTTTTCGTATTCCATACAATATGCACTAGACCAGCACACAGACAGACAACAGAATATTGTTATTGTCACAAATAGCGGAGGAAACTTTGCGTCCAAGATCTCAACGCAACATAAATGCGAGGAAATACACTTCAATACACTTGCGCTCGTAAAAAACTCATAACTCGGACGACAATTAGATAAATATTATAAAATGGCAGCAATCAATATCGATAATTTTGACAATTTGCTTTGACAATACAATATGGCGTTTTTTTAAAATGGCGTCCGTAGACAGAGAATAAATTAGCGACGGTAGCGCCAAATGGCATAGAATGGAACTAAGCTGTCACGGGCCTGTTATCGACATTCTCAAATCAAATAGGTTCAAATGTCAAATCAAACAATTACATTTGTTTATATTTTATTTATTTAGATTACTTTTAATTTTGCTATAGGAGCCGTTGTTCATTTACATAATTGTTAAAAAATTAAATATGCATTATAAAACTTTCCAATTAAATAGTGCAAGAAGCGAAAAAAATTATAACAAGAAAAGGCTACTCGTAGCAATATTTCCCTTGGATGATGAAAGGTATGTGGTGATTTCAACTTTAATTGTAATGTGATATTTAACGCGAGTACATTTTTGGACTAGCCATCTACGTAGGACAGGTTTTTATAGTGTACGATTGTGTGCAAAAATACAAACACACTATTTCCTAAATCTGATAGTTCAATGGAATAGCAATCCGAAACTAACTATACTTAGAAACTACATTGTCAATTGTGACTGCTAACATTCTATTTGTTCAATAAAATGTGATTTTATTTATATTATTTTTTCAGGTGCAAGCAATGGGTGAATTTGCTGACACATGCACCAATTGAAAAGATTCACATGTTTAAACACAACATATTTGTGGCAAACATTGCATTTGAACCCAAATATAATAACGAACTGTTATTTCATCAGTAGATTTAATTTAAACTTCCACAATTATGTGTATGCTAATTAGGTTTCATTTACATGTAGCAAAAAATAATATCCCTCTAAAGTCACATTTTGGCAAGAATTAGGTTATATAACTAAATCATTATTTTATTCATCTACAAATATTAGATAAAATGAGCACTTATTTTGAAAGCGACAATTAGTAAACGATCTCTGCGAGTAGTATGTACATAGGTATCTCTGTGAAGAAGCTTAGCGATTTGTACATAGTATTTGTTAAACATGAAAGCAATTTAATCCAATCAGTGTTAAAAAACTCATTATTTTTACCCTTAAAAAAAACTAACGTTGAAAACAAGCATGCAGTCGCAGACTATTTATTTTACAGCTTAGCAATACTTGTCCAGTGCGGGAACGAAGCCTCAGTCCTGCAGTGCCACAGCCAAACGCTTAGCCACTGCGCTACTGAGTCGTCATTTATTTTTTACTTAATTAATTAATAGTATAATAGTGTGTTTCTATACATATTTTTGTATCTAATAATTGTAGAGATATAATTACAAATTGCTGTGTGTAAAATACACTGATTTCTTATCATCATCGGCATTTTTACTCTATCCCCACGTTAAAAAATTTATTTCTCATAAATAATTCATTATAGAGGTCTAACTTTTGTTATGTAAAAATATCGATAAACACTATATTGATAAAGGTTATATCGATAAAATTATTCGAGTATATACAATTACCGCACTATTGTAATTCGTCAATGTTGTCAGCACTGTTTGTCAAAACTAAATATCATATCGTGATATTGGTAGAGTAGCTTGGCGTACTTTCATACATTTACTTTTACTATAGAAGTCCCGCCTCGTAAACGTACCTAGTGATTATATTTATATTCTCTTTGTGCATACAGACATACACTTTCATACAGTTATCTGCTTATCTGTGCTGTGGGTATCTGTAACGTTTCGAAAAGAAGTCTAAACAAATTTTTAAATTAGGTACCTATATTTTATCAGAATAATGCCGAAAAAGCCACCACGTAATGCTTTTTATTTTTTCATGGTGGATTATAGAGAACAACAAAGAAAAAAGGGAATTCATTATGAGAATTTGGCAGAGGTTGCAAATGCGGCTGGTCCAGTTTGGAGGGTATTGTAAAGAAATATATTAATTTGTAATAAGAAAATATTTAAAACGATATTATCTAACTAGTTTTCAGTAGTTACTTTTCTATTTTATTTATTTAAAGGCAGGCCTTTCATAAAAGCACAAAGATCGTTTTCTTCACTGTAGTTACAGTTCATCTATAAGAGGAACGTACAGTCGATTTAATGGTTCAAGCTTTTATGAGAGATAGATTTTATTTGTGTTACGTTTATGTGATAAGAGCCAGGCTGCCGTTATATTGTGGGTGTAGCATGAACGGGTTGGCTCAAAAGAGGTAGAATCACGCTTTCACATATTGCCAGCACAATAATGTTCCAGAGTAAATCAGCACTTATAATTACATGTAATAATTTCATTGGTGCCGGCGGGGATCGAACCCAGGTTGCTCTTGTACTGTGAAATTTACAGCAAGAGCTAACCATCTAAGCTACCATGGCTCAACTTAAAAGCTAGCCAAATATATTCATTTGATATTCATTTGAATAATTTTGGGAGTAAGTTTTACTGATTTAGAACCAATGGTTTAAAAAATTATAATAGTCAAATTGTTCTACTAATGTTTTGTATGTTATCTCAACAAAAAGTGTTTGACTTGATTTTTTAAACTAACTAGACATTTGTAAAGGATGATCAAACGGTAGCATTTAGAACTTGTAATTTAGTCAATAAGGGGGCTGGTTCTTTTTTGCTCAAAGACTGTGTTCAGCAAGGAAACACAGCCAGCGACTGGCACAATACCTTGGGGTTTAGGACTGTATGATAATTAAGTTATTTGTTTTAGTTTTTTTTTATTATAGTTTTTTAATATTGTACATATATTCAGTTGAATCAAACTATTATGTAGTAAGAGAATTTTTGTAGTCTTTTAGCTCTTAATTTTCTTGCCATATAAAGGCAGGGAGAATTTATTACCTATTTGGTAATTACTAATAATTAGGATCAAATAAAACTACTTCTACGGATTCTATCAAAGTATTAATTTATTTTTATTAAATTCCTGACTTTTCGGGTGCTTTACAGCACCCATGGCCACAGGGCACTATTTTTAACCCATGTGTAGTGTTCGTGTAAATATAAGAAATCATTAAATAATTAGGATCCTTAATACTTAATAAATACATCACTACACCCTGTAATTCTAGCTTTCAGTATGTAATAAATAATTTCTGTAAAAATACTTGTTTTAAGAAGCATCAATATAGGACCCACTAGTGGTAGGCTATGCAGCTGATTATAATATTATAATTGCACATAGTTATACAAAAACGTTCCAACCCACAAGTCATTCAAAAATGAGTTCTTCTTTACTTTTTGGCTTCTCTTTAAAGAATTCTGCCAATGTCAAGTCAGTCATGGGAGTAACAATCAAAAATGAGTTGTGGGTTGGAATGTTTTTGTATAACTAGGTCCAATTCCAAATTTATGTTACATGAAGGATGCACCACCTTCTACCAGAGCAAAGTTTGAAGATATGGCTAAAAAGGCAAAGCAAAAGTATAATGTTCCTGAAATGAAATACACAAGCACAGGTAAAACATATTATAACTGACTTTCATATAAAAAATTATGAAATATATAATAAGTTTAATAGAAAGTGGCATAAATGCTTACATTACCTTATTTTTTGTGCTTTGTCAGGTATATCTCTAGCTGAAATAGAACAACGAGAAAGAGAAGCTCGCGAGGCACAAGAAGCTGAGCTGGAGGATATTAAGAATCTAGTCACACTCAACGTTGTTAAAGGAAGTAAGTACACTTACGTAACAATAATATTACTTTTTTTTCTTTAATTTGTTTAGGATTTTTCTCAAAACGACATGCCAATCCCATCATACCTTATACTAATTACTGTTAACACTAGAACAAAATAAAAATGTATAATAGTGAGTACTAGTTAACTTACTAACTTAAAAAGAAACTTATACTAGATTAATATTACTTTACTAGAGTAGTTACTGTTAATATACTCTGATGATAATGCTAGAATTATTGTAAATATTATTTTTCATCTGTTTTAAGCCAGTAAGTAGTAGTGATTTAGTAGCAGAAGCAATTGAGTGAAATTTATGAATATAACCTAAAACCGAGAGTCTAAAGATATAAATATATTAACATTATTATTTATTAATCTCTCTCAGTATATTTACGAAAATGTATGTTCACAAAAACAAAAGTAGTTTTAATTAAAATATATCAACTAATCAACTCCACAAAGTCTGTAATTCATTCATGGGGCAATATATACCCTATTACAACAAAGCCTTAGAAAATATACAGGGTCTATCCAGTACCAAGTTTAAGTATTTTACTAAACAAAAACTATAAAAAGGGTTATTATAATATAAAATTAAATACACGGTTGATAATAACCCCTGGATATAAGGAGGTCGCTACCAAGCTGTTTTTAAATAAGTTTTGTAAGTAGTTTGTACAACCTGTGTTTTATTGTATAATTTTACTTTGAAAAAATAAGTTCTTGCTGAGTTTTTTCCCAGGACTGAAGTATTTTCCGAACCAGTGGCAAAAGTAAAAAATTAATTTCAATAAGAATTACTTGTAATATGTACATATTAAATAAAATAAAAAAGCCCAAACCTCAAACATTCACATAATGTTTTGAATAATCAATTTATTTTTATTAATTTCCGAAACACATATTTCTTTTAAAGCTACAAAAAATTGTTTGTTTAACCCTATCCTACTGGAATATAAATTTTTACAGTTTTCCAAATTTAACTTTATTATATTACTAAGGTAGGTAAAAATAAACGAACAGATTTTTTTAGGTTTTTATTATACCTAGAAGTACTATTTCTAAGACCTAGACTAATTTGTACCGTTAGTTACTTTAGGTATCACAATGTTAGGAACTTTGATAGAAAATATAAGTAAGTAAAAATAATGAAGTCAAACATCAACCTCGTGATATTCTACAAAACATTTTGTTTTTATGATGCAAACATAAAAATACATTGTATTGGGAACATTTAGTATAAGGTTCAGACTGAATCTTCTTGAAGTTGCAAACCTCACAGCTTCCTATCTTTTCTGAAAATGTAGGCCAATGTATACCTCTATTACCCAAACACACATCACTCCGAGTAGAATAATTCGATTTGAGTTTTAGTACAGACCTACCCTCGAATTTGATCATCGATTCGTCCACGCTTATTTCAGGGGTCCCATGATAGCACATAGCACACTTGAAATTTTTTATTGAGTGCATTAACAACAGGTCTGATTTTATATAGCTTGTCATTGCAGTTTTTAGGCATTTTAGGATTATCATTGTAGTGTAGATGTGTTAAAATCATAGCAAATCTGTGTCTTGGCATGGTGTTGCATATAAGTGGATTGTTCAGGTCACATGCCGAAGAGTAATGGTCTTTCCAAGCTTGTCGAGTATTGTAGCACATATAGAAATTCATACCAATAAATTCTAAAAGTTCCTCCTTTTTTAGATTCATTACCTAGCCTTTCTGTGAAGCATAATGGTTACTTTGGTATACAATCCTATCTAATATATCGTCAATCAATACAAAAAATATATCAGTCTGTTTAGTAGAGTGAGCAAAACTAGAAAACACACTAGAAAATTATGAGGGACACTTATTCAAATTTGTGGTTACGCAAGAAATTGTAAGATTTTGAGAGAATTTCAGACACAAAATACTTCGTTTTTCTGTTGATGAATTCTGTTGAATGAAGGTTCAAAGAAATAAGAATAAAGGTGTAATTAAAAAAATAAAATTAAAACATTGTCGGCGGACAGCCCTGGAACATTTAAGTTTTGTATGGAGCAAAAAAAGGGTTGAAAGTTTTTCCCTTTCTTTCTAATGTTTTGCTTATGTTTTCATTTTAATGCAACAAATAAATTTCTATAAAAAATATTAAAATTTAAAACAGCATGTACAAAGATGACCGCATGTAAACAGATGACCGCGATTTTTTTTTCAAGATACATTTTTTTGAGCCCCACTCAAATGGGGGCGTCCCATTGAGTCTTCGCGTCAACTGTAATTCCGAGGAAACCATTAAATTAAACAAGACTTAGCTCCTCCCATTTAAAAGCACACTAGTATTCACCTGTCAAATATTTTCTGCCGACTTCCAAAAAGGAGACGGTACTCAATTCGGGTGTATGTTTTTTTTTATGTGTGTTACCTCATAACTTTGTACTGGGCGAACCGATTTCGATGATTCTTTTTTTATATGAAAGCTAATAGTTCTCGTGTGGTCCCATATGAATTTGATCAAGGTCAGACCAATGGCTATTGAGTTATTCTTAAATAACCTATATTGAAGTCGCTTATATTGAAGTCGGCTGTACAAAATTTTTAATTTTAAATTATGTGCTTTGAATACAATAAATTTTGTTTTATTACCTTTCAAAAGCAAATTGTTGACGGTCAACCAGTGTACCGTGTAGTGCCGGAGGAAACGAATCAGAAGATGGTCAGCGTCTTCCTAATAATACCGCTTGCCAAGCGTGGCAACTAAGGCAAATATCCCCCCACTCCCTACCCCCATGAGACAATCTATGCGGGAGGTCTATGTATGGCAGTGGACTTTAATAGGCTGTAACGGTATTGGTAACGTTAAACCAGTGTAGGTACTGCTTTTGGTAAAGCATGATGTTACTAGCACAATTATGCTGTAGGTCATTTTCTGAACCATGGTAGACGAAATACTTTTACTTAACGGTATTCGTATTCCGTTTCATTGTAAACGATTGTTCGCATCGACTCAACCGTACCTCTTCCTTCTAAGAACAAATAAGACGGTTAATTAATTGTTCCTTGTGCGATAAGAACGCTCAGATTTAACTTACCTTTCAAGTGCTACTTGCGACGTAATGTAAATACCGCTTAAAAAGAAGTCCACTATAACTTTTTTCGTGGACCTTTTAATTTTGAAGAAATAATTAATGTATTTTTTACCGTGTAGTGGCGGCGCAAGAATATCCACTACTCCATATTTATCCCGTGGGCTGTCGTAAGAGGCGACAGACTAAAACAAACCAGGAGATGGCAGCACCGTCTTCCTAACAACAAGTAAAAAAATAGATAACGGCGCTTACCCAACCTGCTTGGCAAGTATGACATGAGACAATCTATGGAGGAGGCCTATGTTCAGCAGTGGACTTTAATAGGCTGTAACGGAAACTGTCCGACCGAAAAAAAATCCTGAAAAATACAGTTCGTGATTAGTTAAAATTAATAATATGAATAATTTTTATATTCACTGTATAATATAAAAGTGAATTTTAATCATCTCTAGAAGTTGATCTGGAGGTGATAAATATTGCGTCGCCCACGTCCATCGCGCTCTCACTCGTGCGTTAACAGTTCTTGAAATTTCGGCGTTTGCTAGAAACCTTATGAAATAATCAGACTCGGCCAAAATGGGCCGAAGTTTTGGCCGAAGCCGGTTTCGCCCGAGCTGGTTATTTTGGCTGAAGGTGGTCGAACGTGTTTTCTCCGTTGCATCACACAGCCGGCGAAACGACAAACTCTCCCGGTTTCGATTCAAATTGCCACTACTGGCCTCCGAAGTATCACTTTAAATTTTTCGCTATGGTCAAATCTTGCAATTGCCATAAAACGGGACGTTATGTTACGAAGCTGTCCTCTGGGACATCGTGGCGGAGTATAGAAGAAAGGGACGGTTTAATATGGGACGTGTGGTCATGTTAGGTGTATCACGCAAACTTTGCTTACACAATATTGTATTTTTTTTTTTTTTTTATAGGATAAGGGTGACAAACGAGCACACAGTCCACCTGATGGTAAGTGGTTGCTGCGGCCCATAGACATCTACATCTATCCTCTATTACAAATCAAAATGTAGATGCGTTGTCACCCGTGAGGACTAAGATGGAATGCCTCATTTCCAGTAAAAAGGGCCTCCGGCCACCTGCACTCACTAAGCGAAACGCAGAGGTAAACCTCTACTTCACGCTGGTTTTCTGTGAGGTCGTGGTACCACCCCGGTTCGAGCCGGCCCATCCGTGCGACAGCAAATGCCGCCACTTGGCTCTACCACTGTTAACACTGTTATACACGTGGTAGAGTCATGCTGCAGCTATAACATGCCTGTAGCACGAATGAGTCGGCTCGACCGGGGAAGGACTACGCTATCACGGAATAGCAGCGTAAAGTAGCAGCTCAATGTTGCTGTATTTCGTATGGTGTGAGTGTTGAGAACCGGAGACCCTTTTTACTGGAAAAACGAAGCATTCCATCTTAGTCCTGAGGGGTGACAAAGCACTTGCATTTTGATTCTTAATCGAGGATAGACGTAGACGTTTGGTCACCCTTATTGTATAAAAAAATATATTTTTTATTAATGTGTACGTATTTAAATAATTCACTACGAACTGGATTAATCCGTAAACAGTTCTAGTACATTAAGTTCTTCCATAAAATTATATAATAAACTACTTGACATATTAAAAAATGAAAATAATGATATCATATTTACAATAATTATAATTTAAATTTAAAAATTTTGTACAGCCGACTTCAATATAAGCGACTTCAATATAGGTTATTTAAGAATAACTCAATAACCATTGGTCTGACCTTGATCAAATTCATATGGGACCACACGAGAAGTACCAGCTTTCAAATAAAAAAAAGAATCATCATAATCGGTCACCCAGTAAAAAGTTATAAGGTAACACATAAAAAAAAACAAAGTCGAATTGAGTACCGTCTCCTTTTTGAAAGTCGGCAGAAAATTGAGATTGCTTGCTCGCTCGAATGTACAGAGACCAAATGTTCGCTCAGTAAATTAAACTTTAGCAGAAAATCAACATCAGATTACAATAAAATTAAACATAAAAACCACTTTTAAAACAAAAATTAAAAACCTCTCTTTTGCTTAGTGATTAAACTCGAATATTCTTAAAACCACAATTATTTTGGTTCCGTAATTAAATCAAACGATAAACCGACTTTTTTTTTAAATATTTGTCACTGTATTTTTGAAAACTAGTGATAGGTATTAGGATTTGAAATCCGGTAATTATAAAGTGTAATTCCTGGACACGGGATAATCAATACACGTAATTCCGGGACAAATCTGGATATTCCGGACATTGAAATTTTTTTTGTGAAAAATAATACACAAAAAATTTTATTAAAATCGGTGGAGCCGTTTTTGAGTTTTAGCGAGACCAACGGACAATGCAATTGATTTTTATGTAAAGAGAACAACGGCAAGGCTCCAGGCGAGGATGGAATTACACCGGAGCTTCTAAAAGCGGGTGGAAAGCCGGTACTTGAAGTCCTTCAGAATTTCTTTTACCGGTTCAGTGCGAATGGCACGCCAGGCGTGCCATGGATTACTTTTTGGGTGTGGCGTATGACACACGAGTCGTGTCTATTTAAAAATCGTTATAACTCGCTCAAATTGCGTTTTTGGAAAATTTATCCAGAACAAAATATTCATTATTTTGCAAGTAGTTCATGCATGTGGCTTCGTTTCTGGATATTTTGAAAATTTGAAATTTTTAGTGGTTGACAACCTTTTTTTTAACTTGTACATGGTACTCTTTTTACTTTGTGGGTTTTCAGTCATGTTGTGGAAAAATAGTCTAATAAGTAACAAATAATAGCACTCATTGCGATCGCTCACAAACTCTAGTTGTAAATAAATTTCTGGAAAACAAGTGTCCTGTTAAAAAAAAACAATGCGTTTGTCTTATTGTTTAATTTTGCTTAAAATGGTTGAACTGCCGTCTTATTACTATCATATGACCGAATAGATCTACGAAGTACCATGTGCTCTTGTGATATGGTATAAGGTTTATTTTTTCTTGAAACAGTTTGAAACCGTTCATGCTTAAAAAAAGTTCGCTAAGTCTTTTGTCAAACTGTCGCCGTATAGCGCCGGCGTTTGTTTCCTTTTGAAAACACTTGTTTTGCTACTCTTACTAATTAGACGTTTTCAAATTGACTTTACTTTTACATTTGTATAACATTAAATAATATTTAACATTTGTAAATATTAATGAATCATAAACCTTATTTTTTTCCAAATTAAGGTTCTTGATTGTTTGATATTTACAAATATTATTATGAGGTGAAAATTTAATTTAATAAAAACCATGGTTTTCCAGGGTGATTTAGCTGTACCTACTTATATAAATGATTTTTTTATAAAACAAAAAATAGTAAAAAATGTTTGTAATCTCTGCACAAAAAAAGTCACTCTCAATTTCAAAGAAAACACGTAGAAAAACACGTAGTTACCCACTAAAAACAAGTATCCTTCCGTTTGTAACTGATGTTTGATATCACTGTGGCATTTGACACGCCAGGGGTGTCATGAAATATTCGCCGCCACAGCTAAAAGTTGTCGAAAATCGGTGCCGCAACGAATCGGTTAATTCCGTCCTCCATGGTGGGACTACTTCGGAGGCGCTCAGCAAAAGTGCGGTGGTCTTGTTTTTCAAGAAAGACGACAACGCTCTCTTGTAAAACTACAGACCGATTTCCCTTCTGAGCCGCGTCTACGTGCTGTTTTCGAGAGTCATTACGAATCGTCTCGCACGGAAACTCGACGACTTCCAGTCTCTCAAACAAGCCGGTTTAAAGGCTTTAGTATCATAGACTACATACATACCCTTCGGCAAATTGTACAGAAGACCGAAGAGTACAATTTTTCACTTTGCCTTGCGTAAATGGTCTATGAGAAAGCCTTTGATTCCGTCGAATTTTGGGCGGTATTGCAGTCCCTTCAGCGGTGCTAAGTTGACTGTCGGTATATCGAAGTGCTGAAGGATTTGTACAGTAGGGTTACGATGGCTATCCGAATACAGAACCAGAGTACGAAACCTATCCAACTGCAGAGAGATGTAAGACAGGGTGACGCTTGAACGAATTAACCACTGTGGTTAATTCGTTCAAGGGGTGACGTTATATCCCCGAAAGTCTCCGAACATGTACAAAACAAAGATCATGTGTAATGTCTATGTCACACTTATGCCGGTAGTTGTTAGGAGCCCTTATAGGTTCTCGTGTAGCGGCCGTGTACCGCTAGGTGAAGTGTAGGGCGACCACCGCTAGATGGAGTGAAGACCTGGTGGCTCAGGACCGTATTTTGTGGGATTCCTTGGGGGAGGCCTATGTTCAGCAGTCGATTTGTGAAGGGCTGTAGTGATGATGATGATGATAAAGATGATAAGAGATTGTATGTAGTAGACACAGAGCCATGCTGCAGATTATATTATTATGCTTAATGATTTTTTTAATTTTCAACAATACTTCACATTACATGCCACTAATTTTACGGTTTTTATCAAGTTTTATTTAACTTTTTTTAATTCCTGACGTTAACCCATGGTTACGTTGGGGGGGGGGGGGGGGCAGACGGACATTATGATATCAAAATATACAATATTCGAGGGTGTCGTAAAAAAGGCGAGGCGAGGCGATAGAGGCAACTTGAAAGAGGAGATGGGCAGCAGCACCTTCCTGATATCATCACAAAATAATAAAAAACCGCGGTTGCCAACCAGCTTGCCAAGCGTGGCAACTATGCGGAAATCCCCCCCATGAGGCTGTAATGGATGGAATATATTTACGGTCCAAGAATTTATAATTAGTACCTATAGTGATCGACATTGGATAGGAGAACTTATCATGCGAAAGAAATATATATTTTTTTTATTCTTTTTTTTTTATAGGATAAGGGTGACAAACGAGCACACAGTCCACCTGATGGTAAGTGGTTGCTGCGGCCCATAGACATCCACATCAATCCTCTATTACAAACCAAAATGTAGATGCGTTGTCACCCGTGAGGACTAAGATGAAATGCCTCATTTCCAGTAAAAAGGGCCTCCGGCCACCTGCACTCACCAAGCGAAACGCAGAGATAAACCTCTACTTCACGCTGGTTTTCTGTGAGGTCGTGTTACCACCCCGGTTCGAGCCGGCCCATCCGTGCGACAGCAAAAGCTGCCGCGTGGCTCTACCACTGTTAAAATATTTAATTTAGATTTCAATTTTAAAGTCATTCTCATTCGGAAATTATCCTACTTAAAATCTCCTGTCACCCTACTTTGTACACTAAAAAGCTTTTTATTTTTTCTTGTAAGGCATATACACTGAAGACTTCTACCTTATGGATGTTAACTTTTACTGCAAGGCCGGCACTCACTATGTTATTGGAGAGAGCACCGTGTTGAGATTCAATCTTAAAGATGGAATTAAAGATAACTATCATGAAATCATTAACCCAGGTAAGGTTCACAATCAATGTATTTAATGACATATAATCCAGCACGTATACACCCGAATTCACATATTCTAGTCTCTGTTTAATCATATGGATATATTTAACCCTCTCGCTGTCCCGTGCACTACATACCAGGGTGGTTGAAAAGTTCGCGGCCCAGGGTACTTAACGATGAGTAATTAGCTTGTTATTCATGTCACTAGTTGCAACACTCAGTAGTTTTATAAAAGCAATCACTAATTCAGTTTGCACTCATATTTCAATTATTTATTGAACAACAAACATCACCATGTCAGCCGAATCTGGAAATTCTCCGAATTTTGAACACCGCGCCGTGATAAAATTCCTCGTAAAGGAGGGAAATACACCGAAAGACATTTTTGAAGAAAAGTCATCGGTTCTTCAGGATTCTGTGCCTTCATATATGATGGTGAAAAAATGGGCCCGCATATTTCAACAAGGACGAGAGATCTGTGAAGATGACCCTCACAGGGGCCGCCCTGTCACGGTGCTGACCGAAGAAAAAGTCCGGAAGCCCCCCGCGTCCCCGCCTAATGACTTATTTTTAAATTGTTACGTATGTTTGAGAAAAATTTCTCAAACTAAAAAATCTCAGAATTTTGCAATGGAAATCAGGCCTTTTCTCCGGACTTTTGATTTTTTCATCTGGTAACCCTACTCTGATAGACACAGGGTTCTCAGAGATTAACCACCCTCCGTATAACCCAGACCGAGCACCTAGCGAGTTTTTTCCTGTCTTTCAATTTGAAAAAAGACATACGGAGATTTGCAGACAACGAAATAAAAGCTGCGGTTGATCGTCATTTTGAAGAGAACATACAGAATATTTTTGGGTGGGTTAAAGGCATTGTATGCGAGATGTGAGAAATGTATTTCACTTGAGGGAGATTATATTGAAAAATAAAAAATACGAGGGTGGATTGAAAAGTACTCGGCCTAACACAGATCCATTCAATTCTAAAAATCAAATCTACCCACATTATTTAGTTCAGTTCAGACTAGTTCATTGTGTGAAGTTCGAAATGTGTGCGATAATTAGTTGTGATTTTATAAATTTATTAACAAAGTAATCGGACATAATTTCCGCGAATGGAGCAAATCGAGCAGCGTGCCGTCATTAAGTACCTCCATAAGAAGGGGCTATCATCAAAAGCCATCCATGATGACATGGTCAGTACATTAGGCGATTGTGCTCTGTCATATTCATCCGTCAAAAAATGGATAGCAGAATTTAAGCGTGGTAGAGAGAGTGTGAAAGATGAACCCCGCTCTGGAAGGCCTTCGACGTCAACTACTGACGAAAATATTAAAATAGTACTTGATTTAATAATGGGAGACCGCAGATTAAAAATTAGAGAGATAGCCGAGATTATAGGCATCTCTTATGAACGAACTCAAAACATCATTGTCAACGAGTTGGGTTTCCACAAGGTGTCTGCGAGGTGGGTTCCGCGACTGCTTTCAGTTGAACAAAAAAGGACGCGATTGACTATTTCACGCGACTGTTTGGAGTTATTTGAAGCCGATGCAGATGATTTTTTGAATCGTTTTGTTACTATAGACGAAACATGGGTTCATTACTGTACACCGGAAACAAAACAACAATCAAAACAGTGGAGAAGACCTGGTTCACCACCCCCTAAAAAGGCTAAGTCGATTTTGTCGGCAAATAAGGTGATGGCTTCAGTATTCTGGGACTCGAAAGGTGTGATTATGATTGATTATCTTGAAAGGGGTCAGACTATAAACTCTGATTACTACTGCACCTTACTACGTCGTTTACGAGAGGAAATAAAAGAAAAACGTCGAGGAATGCTCAGAAGAAAAGTCCTGTTTCATCAAGATAACGCCCGTGTTCACACGTCAGTACAGTCAATGGCTGAAATTCACAACTGTGGCTTTGAACTGTTACCGCATCCGCCGTATTCACCTGATCTGGCACCATCAGACTTCTTTCTGCTCCCTAACCTAAAAAAGCACTTGGGCGGTCAAAGATTTTCGACAAACGACGAGGTCAAAGCAGCTGTAGACGCATATTTTGACTCTAAGGAAGAATCATTTTTTTTCAACGGTCTAAATGCTTGGAAGGGGAGGTGGCAAAAGTGTATTGAACTTGATGGTGATTATGTAGAAAAATAAAAATATAACTGATTTAGTATGTGTTTATTTTCTTGGTTAGGCCGAGTACTTTTCAATCCACCCTCGTAGAAACCATATATTTTCTTTCATTAAGTACCTTAGGCCGCGGACTTATCAGCCGTCCCTCGTATTGCTATTGATATCAGCTGTGGTCGCTCAAGTGTTAAATGTTGGCCATAATTCTATATTCATAAAGTAGCCGTTCCCCTCGAATTCGCCCCCGTGTAATTTATTACGATTGGAGTTTATGGGTTTTAAGTTTTTTAACGCGGAACCCTAATTATTTTTCTAAAATAAAAGTAGCCCAAGTTACTCCTTATAACATCAGCCATTTCGGAGATAAGCCGGAACAAATAGACAGACTAAAATTTTAAAAATTGTGCTTGTGTTATAAGTAACTGCTTTCTGCTGAAAAAGCTATTATTTTTACATTACAAACAAACACTTCAATTTTATTTATTTGTATAGATTACCACCACCCATCTTGTTCCGTCTCTTTGAGTAGTTTTAATAAAATGGTTTTGCATAAAATAAATTAAGGACTAAATTCCTATAAATGTTTGAGAACTAACATAATCATTAAGTTTTTATGAATACTGACCACCTATGGACCCTTATGTAGTCTGAACAAATAACTAAATTAAAATAAACAAGTGGTAAAATTAAACATTTTGTACAACCGAATTCAATTTAAATTAATTAAGATAACTCATAAACTACTGGTCAGACCTTGATGAAATTGCACCAGCTTTCAAGTAAAAAAAAGAATCCTCAAAATCGGTTCACCTAGAAAAAAGTTGTGAGGTTAACACGCATCAAAAAAGGAAAAAAAGCAGTCGAATTGAGTACCTCCGCCTTTTTGACGTCGGTTAAAAATTGCACATGGTCAAATGTCCAGACTCGAAACATTCATTTATAGGCTACGCAAATATTTGTTCAGCGCGTTTGAAACCCATTGCGCCCCAGAGCCGTTTCACACTACGCGAGCAAACAAAGTTCGATCCCCACCGCCATCAATAAAATTGTTAATTGCAAATTTATTTAATCAGAATAAGTAAGTGCTCGCTGCTCGCTGGTCTGGGATATCATCATGTATATGATATTTAAAAAAAAGTAATTCTTGTGCTTGCACGCACAGCTTACACGCATTGAGACAGTGCTCCCGCACCTAGCCTTTAAGAAGTACTAACATACCTATGGCACCTATGGGTACTACGACTGCCAAGTGTATCACCACGACATTTAATAATTTTATAATGTAGCACAACGCTTTTAGCTACGTTGATATTATCTAATTTTTACTACGTTGATATTATTTAATTTTAAATTAATCTACAAAATACCATATACACCCCCCCCCCCCCTCCCTCCTACCCACCCACACGTACGCACACACGCACGCACGCGCGCTAAACTTATACAGATATTTTTTGCCAACATCTAAACTATTATAGTTTGTATATTTATTTTGGGGGAATACACTGGCTGGCATTAAGAGCCAAGACGTCACGTTTATTTGTAAAAAGTTATTGATGAAGTAAAACAATTATTATTATTCAAATACTGTTATATTTAATTTAAATTATTATTATTCCAATACTGTTGTATTTAATTAAAAACATAATTATAATTTTTTTTCAGGTTCAATACCAACAGGTTATGCACACGATGTGAAACTGGGTAGCCAGGAGCTTGGCCTGGAGATGCCCGATGAGACTGTTCCCCGCAGCAACTATATACAAATCCTGGCCACCATCATTGATTACCTGAAGCAACAGGACAGTAACTCCAATATCCTGCCACCGATATTCACAATGCCTGACAAAGTGTTGCCAGTGCAGGATTTCTTTCTGCAAATGTGTAGCAGAGCCGGTATGTGAAATATACATTTTCTTGTATGCTTTGTTATACCTTCATCATCATCATCATTACAGCCCTTCACAAGTCCACTGCTGAACATAGGCCTCCCCCAAGGAATGCCACAAAGCACGGTCCTGAGCCACCTGCATCCATCGACTTCCTTGTTACACCTTATTCTCATTAAATTCTAAGCAATCAATTACTGGATTGTAATCTGGCAGGCGGATTTTTAAGAAGCTTCGCGTCGCTTGTTTGAGTATTTAATGCCTAGTACTTGACTCTATAAACTCCTTATTTCCTATTAAACACGCGAATAATGCGTGCCTTTTCATTAACATGTGTGCAGATCAAAGTGTAATTTCTTACCTGTGTGCGTGCCAAAATTATACCAATAGTATCATAACTACCCGGAAAGTGGGAAATTATGTTTTTTTTTTTCTAGTGCATAATAAATTTCTACTTGAATGACTTTAAATGTCAGTGCCTTTCGTAGACCATGCGAAACGTCGAATGGCTTGAACGACACACTTTAAGTGAGCGGTAGTAGGCATCTAGATCATATTATATACCCTAAGGCCTAATATAATATAAGTAAGGGCTATCTATTGTAATTCACTAGATCTTTTGGACATTTCCAGTATTAACTCTTAAGAAACCTCAAGGATGAAGTTTAAAAAGTAGGTATTTTTTGAATGTGTTAAATAAAAAACTTACTTTACGTAGAGGCGTAAGAGAATCCCTCATTTCGTCCCATGGGTGTCGCGTAAGGGCAACTATGGGAAATACCACAATTTTTTATGGCTTCCAATAGATGTTCATGGTTTTCAACGTGGTAGGGCCACGCTGCAGCTATATTATGGTTGTAACACGAATTTGTTGACACAACCTGGGTATGACCACACTCATAGAATACCAGCAGTAAATAGCAGTTTAATGCCGCTGTGTTGCGTATGGTAAGTGTAGAGAACCGGAGACCCCTTTTTACTGGAAACGAGGCATTCCATCTTATTCTTCAGGGGTGACAACGCATCTGCATTTTGATTCTTAATCGAGGATAAATGTAGATTTATATAGGCCACAGAATCCACTTACCATAAGGTGGACTGTGTGCTCGTTTGTCACCCTTGTACTACAAAAAAAAATGTGGCGTTATATCCAGCTCGTTTAGGCCAGACGTAAAATACCAAGATCAGTGACGAGCAGCATCGTCAAAGGTGCGTCTGTTACTGTACGTGTTACTGTGGTCGTCAATTAACGATCAAGGCAAACTTACCGAGAACGGAACAGGATTGGGTTCAGCTGTGTACTTCTACAGGCTGATGAAGGAGTATTCTATAATAATCTATTATTGAGTAAATTATTGAATTTGAAGTATTCTCTCTTGTTTTATTTTAATGTAGGGCCCATGTTTATGTGGAATTGATCATAATAACATTATCTAATATGTGCTAATAGCAACTAGTGGTAAAATTAAAAAAATTTGTAGAACCAATTTCAATATAATTCAAGGATAATTCAAAAACTACTGGTCAGATCTTGATTAAATTTATATGGGACCACATGAGAAGCACAAGCTTTTCAAATAAAAAAAGAATCATCAAAGTCGGTTCAACTAGAAACAAGTAATGAAGTAACACACATTAAAAAATAGTAGAATTGAGTACCTCCCGCCTTTGTGAAGTCGGTAAAAAAAATTGCACTCTGTGTTGTATTTACTTCCCTAGCTCTGATTGTGTAGGCGTTGGACTGGTCAACTCACTTCTTTCGCAATTTTCTATCTAGACCCATATTTTTTTACCTAAGCGAGGTGAACAGCTTGCTGCTCTTTTTACTTTGCCTACCCTCGTTGCGAATATTCTATTTCTATTCTGTTCTGTTCTACGCCGCAACCAATCGGCATAATCGTTTTTATTACATCTATTAATTAACTCCCTGAAGAAAACTTTTTGTATTTAATTATATTTTTGTTGTATATATTATCTATGTGTCTGTATGTGGCATCATAGCTCCAGAACGGATGAACCGATTTTGATTAGGTTTTTTTTTTCATTTGATAGGTGTCTTAATCGAGAGTGTACTTAGCTACGTTTCAAGAAAATCTCTTATTTGTTTCGGGGTATTTCTTTTTTAATTTTAGTTATTTTGTGTTTGTTTAATAATTTTATAATGCTTGTGTCTACAATAAGTTGAAAAGATTTATTATAGACACAACAACAATGTTGCTGACCTTCGTTGATTTATGATTTGTAATATAGCTGGTTAGAATGCATAATATGCTATCTCTGCTATCAGGCTATTTGTACTAATTCATTGTGTTTATTATGCAATACAAACAAGTGTCACTCTTGATTGACTCGCTACTTAAGTCTCTAGTAATACTTACACCTACTAAATTACATAAGCTTAAAAAAAACAGACTAAATTTAACATAGACTTCGTATCATTTTTGAAATGAGCACTGTTTCGGAATTCAACCTACATAGTATTATTCCCTACAGATAAGATATATCCTGTCACCGGATGCATACAACAATACTTATTGTTGAATATTATAAAACTCTTTTCTATAATGTACTTGTGTTGTTCGAAAATAAAATTTGAGTATGTAAAATATCTTCATTAGAATAGAATAGAATATTTTTTTATTCAATATTGATTATTACATAATACTTATTGAAAGTCATTTTTTATTTACCACTGGTTCGGAAAATACCTCAGTCCTGGGAAGAACCAGCAAGAAACCCAGCGGGACTTTTTTTGAAACATAATTTCACTTAACAATAATTTTGTTTATACAATTTTTAAATGATATTTTCATAGAACCAGCATGGTGGCGATCACCCTATTCCCAGGGGTTATTTTCATTTCTTCATTCTTGTACAGTTTTTCTTTAATAAAACTTTTAAACTTGTTTATTGACAAACTTTGAATATGTTCTGGGATTTTGTTGTAAAAGCGTATACATTGCCCCATAAATGAATTACTGATTCTGTGGAGTCTAGTAACTGGCATTACAAGCTTATGTTTGTTCCTAGTGTTTAAAGTATGCACATCCTTATTCTTATTAAAGCTATTTATGTTTTTATGCACATACATTACATTCTCATAAATATATTGCGATGCAAAAGTTAATATATTTATTTCTTTAAATTTTTCTCTGAGGGATTCTTTACAGTTAAGGTTATAAATCGCCCGTACGGCTCTCTTTTGCAAAACAAATATAGCTTCAATATCAGTCGCATTACCCCATAGCAAAATTCCATAAGACATTACGCTATGAAAGTAACTAAAATACACTAATCTAGCTGTCTTAACATCTGTGAGACTTCTAATCTTTCTTACAGCATATGCTGCAGAACTAAGTCTGCTTGCTAATTTAGATATATGGGGGCCCCATTGAAGTTTCGCGTCAATAGTAATACCAAGAAAAACAGTGGTATCCACAAGACTCAACTCCTCCCCATTTAACAGCACATTGGTATTCGAATGTTTTACATTAGGTATTGTAAATTTAATACACTTTGTCTTATTGCCGTTTAAGAGCATATTGTTGGCGTTAAACCAATGTACCAATTTCGATAGAGCATTATTTACATCGTCATAACTAATTAACTGTCGTTTGAGTTTGAAAATCAAAGAGGTATCGTCAGCAAATAATACTATATCGTGATTGTCCCCTACAAGATAAGGTAAGTCATTAATATAGATTAAAAACAAGAATGGGCCAAGAATCGAGCCCTGAGGAACGCCCATTGATACTACAGATCCGGAGGAACCTTTACCATTAATCACTACTTTTTGAATTCTGTTACTTAAATATGAAGTAATAAGTCTAAGCGCCAAATTTTTTACACCGTAATGTTGTAGTTTCCTGATTAATGTCTCATGATGAACACAATCGAAAGCCTTGGAAAGATCACAGAAAATACCTAAGGCATCTTGTGAATTCTCCCAGGCATTAAAAATATATTTCATAAGCTCAACACCGGCGTCCGACTTCGAGCGACCCCTTGTAAAACCAAATTGGTTTTTATGAAGTAATTTATTTGTATTAAAAAAAGTTAACAATTGATCCAAAATTATTTTTTCAAATATTTTACTGAGAGTTGGTAGTACAGAAATAGGTCTAAAATTAGCGGGGTCCAATGTACTACCAGATTTAAATAAAGGTATTACTTTACTATACTTCATTAAATCAGGAAACACACCAGAATCGATACAAGTATTAAAAATAATAGCAAGATGAGGTGCAATTAAATCTATTATGGACGCAATAACTGTAACGGAAATCCCCCACAAATCTGCGGTCTTCTTTACATCAATGGTTTTGAAGTATTTTACAACATCTTGCGATAATACTTTTTCAAATCTAAATTCTTTTAAACAGGTGTTCATTCTGTTTGAGTAATGACTCGGCGACAGTTGGAGAAGTATTCAATGACTCGGTTGTCAAGATAGGAATATCAGTGAAATATTTCTCAAACACCGCTGCGACTTCTTGATTTGATTTAGTCAATTCATTGTTAATTTTTAATTGATAGTTTGAGTTACGATGTTTGTCTTTACCGGTTTCATTATTAATTATACTCCACGTCATTTTAATTTTATTCTTAACCGTCTTAATTTTGTTGCTAATATGTAACGATTTGGCTGTGGAGCAAACTCTTTTAAACATTTTAGAATAATTTTTAACATATTTTTTAAAAGCATCGGAAAGATTATATGATCTTTCATGGTAAAGGTCATATAACCTTCGTCTGCTTTTATGAATTCCTACTGTCGCCCACTCATTAAATGCCTTGCGACTGTTTCTGGAGAATGTTTTAGAAGTAAATGTTTTTTTTTAATTCATTGTTTGTTAAACACTATTAATGTAACATTGAAATTAATTATACATTGTTACAATCTCACACCAACAGAGAAATATAGATAGAACACTATGTACATCAAGTGACGCCGAAACCATGCTCATCTTATTGTAAGCACACGAACTCACGCACACATGAACATACAAGTGATAAATTACATTAATAACTAATTATTGAATTTGAAGTATTCTCTCTTGTCCTATTTTATGTAGGGCCCGTGTTTATGTGGGACTGATCGTAGTAACATTATTTAAAATGTGCTAATAACAAACAAGTGATAAATTAATAATTTTGTACAACCGACTTCAATATAAATAAAAAAATCCCTTAGATGAGAACATCACCAATGTAGTCGAAGTTAATTAAATACGCATCTTTAATCATAACTCTAAAACTACTGGTCAGGTCATGGTCAAATTTATACGGGACCACATGAGAAGCACTAGCTTTCAGATAAAAAAAAGAATCATCAAAACCGAATTTAATCGCGGTGGCTAGTTCTAACAGAGACTTAACCATCTGTGCAGGACAGGATTATATGACACAAGTATTATGTGCACCAGCACAGATGCACTGTCTATTCTCTCACTATCCTAGTCGGATGAGACAGCAAGTCGACACGATCGGAAGAGAAGTCAGACGTAGTACCAACGACTTTACTTGCTTTCCGAGGCACGGCGATGAAAAACCACCAACTTCTTGACTTCTAACTGTTACTGCCAATTTCTTGACAGGAAAACCAATTAACTTATTTTGGTCCTACCAACGAATCGAATCCAATGAGGCAGTGAAAGTATCTAATACAGTCGACTCTCGATAATTTAAAACTCAAGGCACCGTAGAAAAATTTCAAATTCCCAAGAGTCCCACGAGGGAGGGAGGAAAAAATCAAGTAAACAAGAATATGATCAAAATTCGTGATTTATTATTTTAAACCTTTGTACAATTATTCACAAATGTTCATTTTGAAAAGGAGTCTCTCTCATTTATCTAAACAATTGACAGGTCTGTACATGTATGTAAATAAACGACAGCTCTGTGTATGATAAACGCTTCAAATTATTGAGATTAGAGAAGCCCAGACTTCAAATTAGTGCATTTTGGCGGGCAAGAACTATTCCTTCAACTTCAAATTACCGAGGGAACCAATTGATATTGATTTTATTCAATTTATTGAGTATTTTTCAAGGGACCGGGAAAAAAAATTCAAATTATCTAGAGTCGTCTGTATATTGTAGAGTGCAAATTGATATAGTAAAAGTATCAACTACTTTTTACCATACTACTGCTTCAATGAAAATACTACTTCATTCTATTAGCATTTTTTCTTTTTTTTTATAGCTGAGGATGAATCTCTCTTCCGCATTTACAAGTTGGACACGCTTTTCTATAACCTGATCAATTCAGTCAAAACGCGCGGGAACGAGGGTTTCCCGAAGGAATCTCTAGCACTGACGCAGCTCAAGAAAGATCTCTTTAAATATACTCCAGGCTTAGGTTGTGAGGTATGGAAATTTATAAATTAATTTAATTGTCTACTAACTTCTAGTAAAAACTATGACAGAGTATTCAGATGCTTACTTAAATATTTTATTATTATATAATTAACCACTCAACCGTCCGCCCCGCGCGAGTGATTCTCGCCTGACCTGTCCGCGAATTAAATGTCACTATTTTTTACGACGGCGCGAGACAGTCTTAACAAAAACGATTACTACTGAAAAACTACTATAGCTACATTCAAATAAAAAATGTTCTCAAAAGACTCAAAGAATTCAAAATTTTATTTTGTTAAAATAAAATTAGTCAAATTAAAAATAAAGCTTAAAAATGGGAATATCAAAAAAAATCATATTTATTTTTTATTTCTAGTTTTACAAGAAAAGTGTAATATAGACATGGAACGAGTAGTGATTCGCCGAGTACTCGGCCGAATACTCTGCTTTAAAAAAAACGCGGTAGCGGGCGGCATGCGGTTATTTCCTTTACAAACTAGACCCAAATAGGGCCGAAAACTAGTGTATTTGCACCACAATCTTCCTCTCTTAAATTTTAAATATTAGTAATAATAATTTCTATTATAGATTCTTATGTACGTTCTTAATATTTCTGCTGCTTCTCATGTTCCAGATGTTTTAATGTGTCTAATATAATAATAATGTTAAAAACTGGCTTTTTGTCTTTATTTTTCTCTGGAATATAATTAAGGCCGGTCGGTACTCGGCCGTTAATACTCGGTGCTTGGCCGAATCCGCCGAGTACCCAATCCAAACCGAGTACTCGTCCCATATCTAGTGTAATACTTACTGGAGACAATTATTTTATATTATAATAGTACACGATATTCCCTTTAAAATGACACCAATATCAATAACATCTTATATACTCAATATACATAAGTATATAATGTTTACCCAATATAAATTTGAATAAATAAGTAAATAAATTAAAAAATAGGTTTGAATAATTTCTAGACACATCTTAAGAGATATTTCGTTTATAAATTGCTATCAACGTGTTAATAGTGAATCATTATTTTATATTTTGCATTCATTTAACACAAAAAAAATGATTAGAATACATTTTAAACAACATAATCAATAAACGATGATCGCATATAGTGATTAAAATTTACAGCTAAAATTATTATATGTAACTGTTTTAGAATTGTCGTAATGATACATAAATTTCTCACACGTTAACATTCCACAAACAAAAATGGCGAAATTTAATTTTAGTTTCAATTTTTTTATTTTACTTTTAAATTCACTTTCACAAACGACGAATTTCATATACCACCATCTATAATTCTTTACTGTATTAATAACACCTATCTTTTGCGCTGTACGCGTTTAAACCGAAGGATGTCGTTTGGTGCCTCACAGGTGAGACAATAATGGTTTTTGGGGACTGTAGTCACCGTGGACGGTTGAGTAATTAAAAATTAAAAATTTTGTACAACGGACTTCAATATAAATTAATAAGAATAACTCAAAAACTATTGGTCAGACCTTGATCAAATTTATATGGGACCACATAAGAAGCACCAACTTTCAAATAAAAGAAAGAATCATCGATATTGGTTCACCCAGAAAAAAGTTATGAGATAACACACAAAAAAACATAAAGTGGAATTGAATACCTCTTCCTTTTTGAAGTCGTTAGAAAAGAGGCTTTAGCGCTCGTGTGTTAGGAAAAAATTTTTTACTTCCTCTGATATTAAGGTTTCCTCGGAATGTTGTAAATAGAATTGCCTCTTAAAACTGAAAGTAACAATTTATTAAATTCTCACATGTGTTCGTCGCTGATCCTCCTCCTAAACGGCTGAACTGATTACGATGAGGGGATGGCATGGATTTACAATGGGACCCGGTAGTTGGCGTAGTTGTCGAGATCTAGAAATCACCCGTGCGAAGTATGGGCCGATCGCTAATATAACACATTTTTCTATTTGGTACTGGTGGGAATCAAATTCGGGTTGCTCTCTTACTGTGAAATTTACGACGGGCTATTAGTCCCTGAGCTATCATGTCTTTAATAATTATCTTAAGAAAATTATTATTATAATTATTTTTTTCCTCAGCATCATGAAGAAGCAGACAAATCGGTGGAGTGCACACTTTCAAAGGTGAAGCGTTTGGCCTTCACCGTATTAGATAGTGTCTGCCCCATCGCCGGAATTGATGTGGTGCCTGGAAACCATTTGCCGTTTGACTATGATATGGATGTATGTAATATTTTTATTTATTAACTCCCCATTTAGAAGTTATTATGATGGTAGTGATATTTAAAAGTTCAAATATCAACACATCCAAACGTTTTAAACTGCCAAGTAATCTAATTATTCTGTTATTAAAATGATGTCTGTGTGTATGTTAGAGCGGTTCTTTGTAATACAACATAATTTAAAATTAATAATTTTGTACAGCCGACTTCAGTATAAGTTATTTAAAAACTCAATAACCATTGGTCTCACCTTGATCAAATTCATATGGGGGACCACACGAGAATTATCAGCTTTCATATAAAAAAGAATAATTGAAATCGGTTCACCCAGTACGAAGTTATGAGGTAACACACATAAAAAAAAACATACAGTCTAATTGAGTACCGTCTCCTTTTTGGAAGTCTGCAGAAAATAGGAAAAACCTTTTAACAGCTGTCAGATTTATTGGACTAAAAAAGTTCGTGCCTACAGGATTCGATTCTTAAAAATCAATATCGCTTCCTGAGGGTTGACAATCGATTACAGTTTGACCTAGATTATTGCAAGAATAAATTAGAACCGGATAACTCAAAACACGAACCCTGTTTAAAGTGAGACTACCGCAACTACGTCCTATTTTCGACAAATTATTACTTAATGATTTCTTATATTTACGCGAACACTACACATTGCATAAAACTACTTTTACGGATTTTATCGCGTTTAATTAGGTTATTTTATATTCCCGACGTTTCTTTCCAGCAACCGTGGTCACGGGGGACTGATGTGATTGACGTCCCGATGTCAAAGTTAACCCGGAGTACCTTCAGCTTTTTAATTATTAATTTTGGTCCGATCTACGCAGAATGAACTAACTGTGTCTTGAAGTCTTGCAGTGGGTATGCTTGGGTTTAGTTTTAATTTTATGAATTACAGGATCCCAAGGAGGTGGTAGTACCCAGCTCTCTATTGAAATTTGGATGTTTTTTAATTTCAATAGCCTCACGTATCATCCTTGGTAGGAATCGATGTTCTTTCGGGAGAACTTGTGGTTTATCAAATCTAATGTAATGGCGGGGACCGTCTAGAATATGATCACAAACTGCAGACTTCCCGGAACGTTGGTGCTTCACGTCAGCTATGTGTGCTTTTACGCGGGTTTTTATCGATCGTTTCGTTTGCCCTATATATGAGAGACCACACTCGCAATCAAGCTTGTATACTCCTGTATCTTGTAGAGGGATATTGCACTTGACGGATGGTAAGAACTGACTAATCTTCTTCGGCGGCTTGAAGAATGTTCTAATAGAAGCTCGCTTCAAGATGTAGCCAATCTGTGACAGCAAACGCCTGGTCGCCGAGCTTCAGCACGTCAAGCAGGTTCTGCACGACAACAAGCTTCGGGTTCCGCCCCTACGTCACAGTGACCGAGTGAAGCCAGCCACAGTCGAGCGTGTGCCTGCTGTACTACCATATGTCAGAGGTGTCACAGTTCATTCTGCGTAGATCGGACCAAAATTAATAATTAAAAAGCTGAAGGTACTTCGGGTTAACTTTGACATCGGGACGTCAATCACATCAGTCCCCCGTGACCACGGTTGCTGGAAAGCAACCGAAACGTCGGGAATATAAAATAACCTAATTAAGGCGCGGTACCTAGTCAAACTAGGCTTCACAAAACAGTTTTTTAACAAAATATATACATTTTAGAGCGGAAAAAAAAATATGTTAATCTTGATCACATTTATGGGTGGACCATTGTTTTCAAAACACGTTTTCGGTAAATTTTCTCCATAGAACAAAATCATAAAATAGCCATTGAAATTGGATTTCCAGCAATTTTAACTGTATTATTTATAGGCAAATCTTAATAAAATTAATAATAGTGATGTAATATATAATAATAAGGGGAACTGTTGTTTTTATATATCGATTGAAATGAAATATTTGTAAGTATTAATATATTTAATGAAAAATAACTTGAACGAATCGATGTTTCGCATCGCGCCATCGTGGCGTCTTTTCGCTTCTCTTTCGTTTCTACGCGGAGCGACAGTGATCGTTGAGGCACGCTGCTAGACGGACCTGTACCAATTTGTTTCGCTCGCCGTTCAAAAATCATTTACGTATTTGTTTGTTCTTAAGGACGCATTTGCATTGACATGGGTCACACACACAAGTGTACGCACGGTTAGCTGCGGAAATCGTAATCAAGTAAAACATTTTGATACTTTGAAAGATTGATTTTTTTTACAACTACAAAAATATACTCAGATACGAAATTCGAATATCTACCTGTGTGACCTGAAAGCGTACTTCGGTGACTGCTGCTGAAACTCTGAACTCCTGGACGAGTAGAATAAGGTGTGTCGAGTTTAGGCTCGTTTAGTTAGTTATGATGAGACCTTACCTCCGGACTTGATGAAGTAACCTGAACGTGTACATGGGTGACTACTACTGGAACTCCTCGACGAGTAGAACTAGATGTGCCGAGTTTGGGCTCGATTTGTTAGTTATGATAAGACGTTACATCCGGGATTGATGGAGAGACCTGATGGTGTACTTCAGTGACTTGCTACTGGAACTCCTTGACGAGTAGAAATAGGTGTGCCGAGTTTGGGCTTGATTTGTTAGTTGTGATGAGACCTTACCTCCGGACTTGATAGAGAGACCTGATGGTGTATTTCAGTGCCTGCTACTCTGTAACTCCTCGACGAGTAGAACTAGATGTGCCGGGTTTGGGCTCGATTTGCTAGTTATGATGAGATCTTACATCCGGACTTGATAGAGAGACCTGATGATGTACTTCAGTGACTTGCTACTGGAACTCCTTGACGAGTAGAAATAGGTGTGCCGAGTTTGGGCTTGATTTGTTAGTTATGATGAGACCTTACCTCCGGACTTGATAAAGAGACCTGATGGTGTACTTCAGTGCCTGCTACTCTGTAACTCTTCGACGAGTAGAACTAGATGTGCCGGGTTTGGGCTCGATTTGCTAGTTATGATGAGAGGATTCGAACCACCTGACATCGCGGAAACGCGGTGCGAAGGCGGACGGCGGCGCGCTGTACCAATTGTACATTTTACGTCGAGCGTCGGCGAGATTCACATGGTGCACCCCGCAGTGGGCGAGACTACTCGTCCCTTACTCGTCTGCTTCACCCCCTCAAATTCATAAAAGTCGTCTATACACCTCGCCTTAAACGCGATAAAATCCGTAAAAGTAGTTATAGTCAAATTATTACTTGCTTAGTCCCGTCCAGCTATATATACAACGTGTCCCAAAATTCAACGATAAGCCAACACCGGAGGATAGACCTGCCCCGGACTAATCGGGGAAATAAAGAAAAAAAAATATATCCCAATTATATTTTAAGTTATATAAAAAAAATGAAATTATTCAGAAATTGAGACCGTTTATGATATTTTTCACTACCATGACGACAATTTTTTAAATATTTTTTTTTTATAGGCAACCTGAATAGTACTGCTATCTACCACAATTCTTAATAACTCCAGAATAACTCTTGTTTTATCACGAAAATTAATGAAACTTATTTTATTCCCTAAATTTTTTGAAGACTTACTTTTAACCAAATTTAACTTATCGTGGTGTAAAAAAAAAGTATGAACACTAGTATGGCAAGTTTTTTTAAAAATTGACGCAACTAACCAACATTCCAAAATGGTATAATACTCTAGGAAAACAAGTTATAAAAAAATATGGGCCTATTATTTCTTAACTTCTTATTAATTTCTTATTAATAGTTAATTACTTAACTTGGGCCAAATGACGGTCGGGTGTAATAAAAGTATTAGTTCTTGAAAAATGTTTAATATTTCAAAACAAATGGTACAAACAGTTTCACGTGTAATTTATTAAGTTATTAATATTATAGCAAATGTTCGAACTGTTTGCCACCAGCATTAATACATGCACGACATCGCCTTAAAAATGATCGTTTTATTTGTCTTGCATATCTTCTGCTATTAATGTAATCAGCAGCCTGAATGATATTTCGACGAAGCTCGTCCAATGTCACAATGGGTTTTGAGTAGACCCTGTTTTTAAGACAACCCCAATAGAAGAAGTCCAGGGGGTTCAAATCGGGTGAACGGGGTGGCCATAAGATAGGATCAAGTCGCCCGATCCAACGCCCTGGATAATCTTGATTTAAATATTCTCGCACAGGGCGGGCATAATGTGCTGGGCAACCATCATTTTGGAACCACATGTTTTGAAGATCACTTAAGGGCACGTCATTTAACAATTCTTGCAAGTCATTTTGTAAAAAGTTTAAATAACTATTGCCATCTAAGTTTCCTTGTAACTCAAAGGGCCCAATTACTTTTCCATTTAATATGCCGGTCCATAGGTTAACCTTGAATTGATATTGGGATTTGTCTTGTCTCATGAAGTGTGGATTTTCATTACTCCAACTATGTAGGTTGTGAAGATTTAAATACCCATCTTTCTTGCACGTTGTTTCATTCGACCATAGAATTTTGTTTAGGAAGTGGGGATCTTCACTGTGCTTTTGCAGCATTACACGGCAAAATGTGACCCGTAGCGGATAGTCCCGCGGTAATAACGTCTGCACACGCCTGTAGTGATATGGGTGAAGCTTGTGACGTTTTAATATTCGATGTGCAGAACTTTTCGGGATTCCTGTAGCTTCTTCTATGGCACGTACCGAAGTAGTCGAGTCATTTTCTATCTCATTGAGAACTTCTTCATCACGATCCAATCTAGGTCTTCCAGCGCTTCTCCTATTGGATGGCATACGACCCTCCGAAAACGCTTGATGCACATTAATAAACACTCGATAATCAGGATATTTTGGCGCATATGGGTATCTTTCTCGATACATTCTGCTAGCAGCGTTAGCATTACATCGGCATTCTCCATAGATTAAATGCATATTAGCGTATTCCTGTGGTGTGTACGGTTGCGGCATGTTAAACGCCAAACAGTCCAAAATGCGCCAGCACTCTAAATTACAAAACACATAATCGTAGTCCAAGATAATGCCAGGTCAGTTCAGTTTGCAGATCACTTCCAGTCCAAATAATGCCAGGTCAGTTAAGTTTGCAGGTCGATTCCAGTCCAAAAAGCCAAGCCAAAAGTCGATAGTATGTACGAGGGCCACGTAAGTTGAATTGGGAACGGTGCGCAGTAAACAAAGGAGCAGAGCGTACTGAACCGACTTCCTGAGAATAATAACAGCTTCTCTACCTGCCCTGTTGTTGTCTCTTTTTAACGTAAATATCTCTATCTATCAATCTCTCTCTAACATCCAAGGTATTAATGCCCCATTCGAATTCCTAGAAATTGTAACAGGAACCCATTTTGGGCATGTAGTAAAAGTGATTACTGACAATTACAATTTAAGGAATTTGGCCCCTGTTTAGAAATAATAGGCCCATATTTTTTTACAACTTGTTTTCCTAGAGTATTATACCATTTTGGAATGTTGGTTAGTTGCGTCAATTTTTAAAAAAACTTGCCATACTAGTGTTCATACTTTTTTTTTACAGCACGATAAGTTAAATTTGGTTAAAAGTAAAAGTCTTCAAAAAATTCAGGGAATAAAATAAGTTTCATTAATTTTCGTGATAAAACAAGAGTTATTCTGGAGTTTTTAAGAATTGTGGTAGATAGCAGTACTATTCAGGTTGCCTATAAAAAAAAAGAAAAAAATATTTAAAAAATTGTGGTCATGGTAGTGAAAAATATCATAAACGGTCTCAATTTCTGAAGAATTTCATTTTTTTTTATATAACTTAAAATATAATTGGGATATATTTTTTTTTCTTTTTTTCCCCGATTAGTCCGGGGCAGGTCTATCCTCCGGTGTTGGCTTATCGTTGAATTTTGGGACACGTTGTATATAAAGGGATTTTCAATTGGCGCGGGTAGATTTTGGCGGCCATTTTGTTTTTGTGACATCTATCAAATCTTTTGTTTATTATTCAGTTACTTATACCAAATCACCATGGCATGTTACACGATTGAACAGCGAGGCGCATTTTTGAATGAATGGCATGTTAACAAGCACAATTGCCGTATATGGGACGACATCAACCCGCGCGAGGTTCACCAGGTGATAATGCATCCTCAAAAAGTGACCGTTTGGTGTGGATTATGTCATATTCCACACTTAATAGAGCACACACAGCTTGTTTTATTTCATTTCAACATCTAAAATTAAGATGCATAAACATAAAAGTACATACACTCAGCTTTCAAGATGGCGGAAGACTGCATAATGCGCACTCCGCAGCCAGCTTTAGTTGAAATTGTTTTTTTTGCGCGGCCTTAAACACGAGCATTTTCACAAAGCAGTAAATTATTATAAAAATATCAACCCACCTGCCAAGCATGAAGATTAAGCCAAATCCTTCTTATAATTGGAGAGGCTGATGACGAAGAATATTTTTTTTATTTATCTTTAAAAGAATGTTACTTCCACACCAGGATTTGTTCTTGTATTGTGGGGGCAGTTTACAAACATAAATTTGACAAGGACTAACATCCAGACCTTGAGCTAGGGGTATTCACATAATATCGATATATCGAATTTATTCCATGTTTTTCGTAAAATATATCAGATTGATTCGATGTTTTCACAAGTATTTATTGTATTCGATATATCGATATATTTATTCAGAGAAACATCGAATATTTGCTTATTTTTTGTTGAATATATTAAAAAACTAAATAATTTTAACACTACTTGATGACTTCAATTTTAAGTAAAGTTCATTAAGATAGTGACATCTGTGAGTGACCAGCTTAATTACCTAATCTATGCTGACAGATCGATCGACCATTCACTCTCAATGTATGTAGTCTGTGAATTCTATAGGTTCATTATATTTACTTTCATTCACTCACTCTCACTCTTCTTGCGTCGTCTTCTGCAGTTTGGTGGTAACGCAATTAAATAATTGTTTTGATTGTTTATCTAAGACAAGTTTATGTAAGACTTTTACTTGATTCTCTGGTCTCTGATTGTACATTCACACATACAAAATCAAGGACTACAAACTTTGCGCGTTTCACTGGAAAAAGGTAATATTATACTTTTGTGGAAAGTATTCGATAGTGAAAAAATATCGATGTTTTCTAGCGATATATCGATAAACATCGATGCTGGCATCCGATGTTTTACATCGAATATAAATATCGATATATTTTTGAAGTGGACACCCCTACCTTGAGCAATTATTTATAGGTCATACAAACACTAGTTCCGTGCGGGATTTGAACCAGCGGCCTTCAGCGCTGCAACTCTAGTGGTTTAAGTGGCTTTGTCTACTTGTACATAGCCGATGGACACCTGCACTCAAAGTTGCTTGTATTATAATGGAAATATATTGTTTTTAATATTCCAGGGTATACTGTCGATCAAGGAGCAGAAAAAAGGAAGACTGGCAGCTTCAATTGCTGGCTTGCCGGTAAGTAATTATATTTGTGTAAAAATATTATTACTACCTACCACTACCACACAAAAATACAAAAATGACAGGCATTGCATATGTTGTTTCTTATAGTAAGGACCGTAGTTAACGACTCGTACAGCTCTTGCAGTTAAGTTAGTTTATAGGTATGGAATAAAACTATTTTTACCATCGGTCACGGGGGAGGTAAGCCTTTTTCCGTGACCACCTTTTTTATAGCTTAAGGGTGACAAACGAGTACACAGTCCACCTGTTGGTAAGTGGTTGCTGTGGCCCATAGACATCTACGTCTATCCTCGTTTGCGAATTAAAATGCAGATGCGTTGTCAGCCGTGAGGACTAAGATGGAATGCCTGTTTTCCAGTAAAAAGGGTCTCCGGTTCTCTACACTCACCATACGCAACACAGCAGTGTTAAGCTGCCATTTTACGCTGGTATTCTGTGAGAGCGTGGTTCTTCCACGGTCGAGTCGACCCATTCGTGCTACAACCATACTGTTAATATAGCTGCAGCAAGGCTCTACCACGTCCGGGAAAATAAACGCGATAATATCAGTAAAAAAAGTTTTATTAATATGTAGTGTTCGCGTAAATATCAGAAATCATTAGTTTATAGGTGTGTACTCGTAGGTTTAAGACAACGTATTATGTGTGAAGTATACATACGTGTTGTTACTTTAGTCAAATCAAATTTAAAAATGGCACATTATACGTTTTTCGTGTCGGTTTCCGACCGTAGTGTGTGTGTTTGCGGCTAAGGTAATTAACCTACTCCTTTTTTCATCATTAAGCTGACATTAGACTAAGGTAAAAACTAAAAAAGTGTGTCTTCTAAAACGTAGCACACCCAACTGCATGGTTTACGACCTACGAAGTAATCACAATAATGATTTATTATGTTTGCGCGAACACTACACGTTTAAATGAAACTAAGTTTTACAGGATTTATCGCGTATATTAACTTATTTTAAACTCCCGACGTTTCGAGTACTTTTAGGCCACGTTCATACGGTGACCAAACGATTCCATTTTTTTCACGTGTACGGTTTTACCGTATACGATGCAATCGTTCACACGGCTACTTTACGATTCGATTTTTTCGTATACGGTAAATCGAATAAAAAGCATCCAGTTGAATAGTGCGCGCCATCATGGATCCACGTGCTCCTTTACTATTATATTAGTGTTACGAGCTTCGAGTGCGAGACAATTAAAAACTGCCGAGTGAATTACCAAAAATGACACTTTAATTACAGAACACTAATAACAACTTTTAACTACACTAATAACAAAACAGTTGTACTACAGATCCCTTTAATTCGCAGTTGTATCGCTTCGAAGTATTCGCTTATATCGCCAATTCAATACTGCCTCGGTCGTGGTCTATACCGGCCTTATATAGGGCCTCAGATAGTTTACAGAACCTTCTACTGTAGAAACATCTAGAATGTTCGAGTACATATCGGTTCCGAAATTTCTAGAAGGATCTTGACTCGCCTAGTTCTGCTACTCGATACTTGAGTGCGCTAGTGGTAACTAGTGTTGCCATATACAAGACATTAATAGTGGCGCGCAACATTAGTTTTATAAACAGAGGTGCAAGCAGCGTCGTAGGAGGTATTGGGTTCGTCCTTTTTATTTAATTGTGTGATTCAAAGGGCAAGTGCGGGAACGCGCCGAGTGCGTACGGTACGGTACGGTTGCTACCACATAACTTTTACCACTAGCTAATAAACTCATTTGTCTGCTAAAAATCCATACCCTCGACCACTAGTATGGATTCTGTGTGATTCAAGTCTATGAAATTCAATATTATCTATATCTCCCCAGGGTTTATCATCTTCCAACAGTTCAGTGGTGAACGACTCCTTTAATGACTCAACTCTGCATACTATTGCAGAATCAAATGGTTTGTATTTAGTAATTTTTGATTTATTTATGAGTATTAGTGTAATTTAAATTTAAAAAAGAACGTGTGTGTGGTGTGTACGCCAGTACGCTCGTAAGAAGTTTTACATATTTAGCGTAACAAAACAAAAATAACAAAAAAATAACTATGTTGAATATAGTTATCAGTTATCACGAAAACTTGACAGTTGACGGACAAATACCAACTGAAGTTGTCGCTTTTAGGTTTCGATGTGCGCGCGCAACGTAACTAGGGGTCGCAAACCGGGATCCCGAATCTCGAAAATACCGGGATACCGGACTGAAATGAAAGCTTTAAAATACCGGGATTGAATGAACAGAAACCGGTATTTACGTTTTTTTCGGTATTTCATTATAAATCTATGTTAAATAATATTATGTCAATAAAAAATTAAAACTTACCAGACATAGTTTCTCGTATGGCTTTAGACGGCCTTCCATTTAGCCATTTTGTTACATCTGTAGAACAAAAGCGCATCATGGGGCAATGTGGATACAAAATGCCTACATCATTAAACTCCATTAAAACATGGTGGACAGTGAGACAGTGAAATTATCTTTGATGACTACACTGCGCAAATTAAAAGCAGACGGAGTGAAACTGTCTTTGACACTGAATGAATGGACGAGTTTGGGAAAGTATCGATTTATGAACGTTAATATGTACAGACTCATGTTAACCAATAATTTTGCCACTCTTGGTCTGGTAGGAGTGCTTGGTAGCATGCCGGCCAGAACATGTTTGCAGTTACTGGAAGTTATCCGCATCCGAATTGTTTCTTAGTCTGTACAACTACTGACAGTGCCAGTGTAATGATCCCATTTGGAAGACAAGCAGCAGTTTTCCACCAGCAATGCCTTGTTTATGATATACAGCTAGCGATATTCGACGTGCTCTATAAAAAGAAAACAGTTCCCAAACTCAACTAAGCGAACTGGAAGATGACGATCTGCTTCGGAATGTTATGGAAAAGATTACTATGACGAGGTTTAATCGAAAAAGCATCAAAAATTGCGAAACTTTTCAGAAAGTTGCCCACTAAAAATGATGCCAAATTGCAGAAATATGTAAAACAAGAAATAGGACATGATCCCAGTTTAATTTTAGATTGTAGGGCATGGTGGAATAATTTAGTAGATATGTTAGAAAGATTTGTCAAACTCAAAATCCGTATTCAAAAGGCGCTGACAGATTTAAATAAGGACCTGGAAACATCTGAGGACGAGTTCAAAAAACAGGCTGATCTCAGCAATGTACATATTTAAAATCCTAAAAGCGACAGTCGAAGAACTTTGCAAAAGAAACGCCAACCTGATGACATCTGACATGGCTCTGATGTTCATGCTCAAAAAATTAGAGGCTATACATCATGAACCAGTTGTTCGTGAACATGTCCGATCTTTAAAGCGAAGGATTAAAGAGCGCAGGTTGTTAGAGGCTTAAACTCTGAATTATTTGCATGATCCTAAATTATATTTATATTCATCAGATGATAACTACTCCGACATCTTTCTAAGGTCAAATGACGACGAATTGCGAAAACATATTGCAGACCTACATCAACTTGGTCAGACTCAGGCTACGGAAAATACGATTGACGTTTCTGTTTCTACTGCAGACGAGGAGAATACACACAGGAATGACAAATATGACATACTACCACTCAATAAGCAATTAGAAATGGCAATTCAAAAGAAACTGTGGGCTCCAGATAATGTATCTAAAAATACTCCAGGGCGATGTAGATATATAGTATGTGCCAAATCGATTGAGAAAAACGGACAATGACCTTTCGGTCGTTTAACCAGGGGTTACAAACCTTCAATATATAGGCACATTTTATATGTAGTACTTTCTTTATTTATAATGATTTTTTTATAATGATTGATATAATATATATTTATTAACTATTATTAAAAAGTTATGTGAAAGATCGCTGTAGAAGAAAAATCATCTATTGTTATAAAGTACTTTATTCATTTAACAACAAAAAACATTAATTTATAACACATATAAAGATTCGAGTGATAACGACACCGAATAAGTACGTACTTATGCAAAAGATAAAACTTTATTTTTAATATTATATAAGAACTTTATTTTTATTCGGTGCAATCATCACTCGTATCTTCACTTGATGAACTATCTGTAACATTAATTATAAAGCGATCTGCAGTTTGGTCAATTCTATCATCCATGCCACGCATTTTTTGTTCAACCTTAAGGACATGCTGAACACAGTTTTTCCATTTATCTGGCGTGATTTGAGTTAAACCATCTTTAAGTAAATTTTTAACATCTTTTAACTTGAAAGTTGTATTTTTTCGTGCAACGTACCCTTTCACATCTGCCCACACAAGTTCAATGGGGTTAAGCTCACAGTGATAAGGAGGTAACCTTACCACTGTGATGCTTTTTTCTTTTGCCATCTCGTCGGTGACGTAACTTCGATAGTTATCTTTAACTGCCTTTATTTTTTCCATTAAGTGGGTCTTTGTGTCCGAGGGCACGTATGCGATCTGTTTAGATTCTAGCCATTCCTGCATATTTTGTTTCCGCCAAGACATTGTTGGGGTTTTTTCTAAACGTCTGGAGTGGTAACTAGCGTTATCCATAACTATGACATCGCCGCTTTGCAGTTTTTCTATTACTTTTCTAAACCAGTCCTCGAAATGGAGAGCGTCCATACTCTCATGGTAGTCACCAGTAGATGATGATTCAAATACCCAATCACATCCCTCCAAAAAGCCATTTTCATTGCCAACGTGTACAACTATTAATCGCTTTCCTTTACCCGAAGGGGCTTTCGCGCCAGTAGAGTAGCCTTCTAACCGTGATTGACGAGAAGATTCAATTGTGGTGTCTTCCCATACCTTTCCCATAGTATGACCTGCGTTAATCCATGTTTCGTCAAGGTAAAAAATGTTACGTCCCTCGTTTCTTAATATTTGTATTTCTCTCAAATATCTGGTACGCCACAGAACTATCTCTGGGCGATCTATTAGACCACTTTTTCTGTTTCTCTTTATATATTTGAATTTTAAATGGCGCAACACACGTCGCAGGGAAGTTTTGCTCAAGTTTGGCAACTGGTCATCTTGATTTATACTGAGCAAAATTTTGTCTAAAGTCGGTAATTCTCCTGCAAGAAAGAACTGATGCACTTTCGCTCTTATAGCCGATTTATCAAAATCGTCCAACTTGTCAATTACAGACTTTTTTCTTTTATTAATTATTCCCTTTTCTGGTATTTTATGGGAATCTCTATACACGCTTAATACGCGATATATAGTGCTCTTGCTGACTCCTGAGATCTCCGAAACCTTTTCTACCATATTAACGTTTGAAGGATACACGTCTTCGGGCCAGGTGTTTTTGACATATTTGTATACATTAATGATAATCTCTTGTTCCCCGACCGACAAAGTGGTAGGTTTTCTCTTTTTTACTGGTGACGTTAAAGGTGCTCCAGAAGATGGGCCTGTAAATAAATGACAAAAATATACTACCATAGTACTACATCACATAAATACATATTGTTTTAGAAAATAAATACCACATGGTCACATAAAAAGAGCGCTTTAAGAAATAGAAAGGCTACGTCGTCGCATTTGTACCTATTTGTACGTACCTGCTACGTTTATTATGGGTCGGCGACGTCTCTTTCCACTTGATGTTGAAGGACCGGGTCCTTCACCAAATTCTCCTGAACTCATGTCGATTTAGTAACGACCGTCACAGTAAAACTAATATAACAGATTCAAAAAACAAAAACTTAACGATATAACAAATTTAACAGTAAAAACTCAACTAAAACAATGCAATGAATGCTATGAATTACCCGAGACGTACACACGCAAGCGCTATCCGAACACGAATGAAAACAAAATGGCGGACCGGTCCAAAAAAGGTGACGCATCTCTGGCTGCCATTGTCACGTTTCTTTTAGAACGAACTGACGTAACGCGCGTTTTGTTTATTTTAAAGGGATGAATTTGCAAAAGCTCAATATGGTGATTATATTGCTTCAAATATTTTTTTAATATGAAACTGTTATTAAATGAATTGCTGCGTTACTTACCATAAATTGAAATATAAAATATAACACATTTTTCGCGATGTACCGTAAGATTTTACTATGTTTATAGGAACCACAGACAATATTATTTAAGAAACAAAAAAACAAAACATATGTGCTGACCTAGAAGTGGGAATAATATCAATATTTAAATATTGTTATCACATCTAAATTGAGATTTTGTAAGTTACGCCTTTTGACACTCGGCTCATATCTGAGGTCATTGTCCGTTTTTCTCAATCGATATGGCACATACTATAGATGCATTGATCAATATAGAAATAGTTCTATATGAAAACGGCGGTTCTAGGGGAAAATATTTAAAATTAGCATATCATAATTTAAGAAGCATTCCTTCTACCAGTGTATAGTCGGAGAGAGCTTTCTCTTCAGCTGGTTACATTTGTAATCATTTGTGCTCAAGATTAAGTGACAAAACACTAGTTGCACTATTATTTTTACTATGTCACTATTTAAACGAAAAACAATTTTAAATAAATGTTATTTTCTTATCTTAACACTTATATTGTTTGGCGGGTAACAATTCCCTTACGAAAATTACGGTTCCATTACATATTTTAAATATTATTCTCACTATATTAAAAATAACGAAAATACCAAAACAACCGGAATCTCGGTATTCATTATAAAGTAATACCGTAAACACCGGTTTTTGAAAAGAGGTCCGGTATTGCGACCCCTAAACGTAACAGCTTCATGGTGTCATTGTTAGGTGTCGGTGTGCGCGCGCTTCGTAAAAAATCCACTCGCCTTTTTCTCAAATGCACCAAAAGAAGAAAATAGCTTACGTTACAACAATATATATATACAATTATTTTTATTATTTTTCTATAGAACATGTCTAGCTTCTAGTATATCTTAATTATTTCAGTTGTCAAAAAGGAGCGAAGAGTGCATGAGCCTTTGCGGATGCCAAAGACAGATTGTAAGTACAAATATTCTATATTTATATATATATATATATATATATATATATATATATATATATTTTTTTTTTTTTTTTGGAAGAAGTGTGACCTTCTAGCTCACAGTCCACTTGATGGTAAGTGCATGCTATGGCCCACAGACATCTACATATGGCCTGGAATAAGAATCAAAATTCAGATGCGTTTTTACCCCTGACGATTTAGATGGAATGCCTTGTTTCCAGTAAAATTGGTCTCCGATTCCCTATCTATACTCACCATACGAAACACAGAAGCATATTAAGTTGCTATTTTACGCTGGTATTCTGTGAGAAAGTGGTCCTTCCCCAATCGATCTGACCCATTCGTGCTACAACCATAATATTATAGCAGTAGCATGGCTCTACCATGTAAGATACAAGGTTGCGTTATATGGGTGACCCTTTTGTATAAACTCATTTTCATCTCAAAATGTATGAGTATTTTTTCTACTGACTTCAAAATGTAGACGGTATTCAATTAGACTGTATTTTTTTACCTTGTAACTTTTTTTCTGGGTGAACCGATTTCGATGATTCTTTTTTCATTTTAAAGCTAGTGCTTCTCACGTGACCCCATATAAATTTGGTCTAGGTCTGACCAACAGTTTTTGAGTTATTCTTAATAGTTTATATCAGGGCTCGGATAACGAACGGTATATTTTTCGAAACGTTTTCACCTTAAATACATAAAAACTTATTTGTTTCGTTTATGTTCGATCGGAATCATAATAAAAACGTTTATGAAGAGAAGGAAATTTTAAATCGTTTATGTTCAAAAAAGGGTTTTTAACCATTTTAAACAGTTTTTCCCATTTTTTGTCCCTGCAATACGAAACAAAAATACCTTATAGGTTTAAACTTGTCGTGGCACGCGCCATTCATTTAGCTTCCTGCGGAATAAACCGTTTCTTACGTTTTCACATTACGTTCTCATTTCGTTTTTGTTCCGAACAAAATTTTATACAAGGAACCGTCCCAAACGTTTTAAAAACGTTATTTTTAATAATGTTTCCGAGCCCTGATTTATATTGAAGTCGGTTGTACAAAACTTATAATTTTAAATTACGTTTAAGGGTACTTGGAAAGTAAATATATCGCCGCACTATCTTAGCAGTTGTGAGTTTTGTACATATCTGCGTGAGCGTATGATGGTTAAATAAACGCAATTCAATCATTTAAAAGCATACTGATTAATGTTTTTTTTTTTATAAAATAAGTATTTATATAGTATTTACTATCCGTTTCCCTCACGAAGTTATTACCCGTTTTCCTTTCTGCTCTTTCAGTTATTTTCAATCATTCATTCATAACAGTCCGTCAAAAGTCCACTGCTGAACATAGGCCTCCCCTATAAATTGCCTCATATTAGGGTTTATTTGCCAGACTTGCCATGCTTGGCATACAAGTTGGCAACTGCAGTTTTTTTTATTATTTAGATCAGAAAGTTGCTGCTGGCCATCGTCTATTTCATTTCCCTATGTCGCCTCTTACGACATGAAAAATAAATAAAAGAAATGGGGTAATGGATATTCTTACACCGTTACTACATGATCAACGGTCACTATTCACTACAAGCCTTTATACCTGCAATGTTTATTAGGCTTTGACCTAAACAAACTTGCAAGCTAAATTAGAAACACTTCATCTTAGCGGGTTTTGCTGAAACTACACACCTTAAGTCATAGTATAGAGATGGGAAGTACGTTATCTTCATACAAACGCACTGCGCGCGACTTGTATGTGTGCGCCATAGTATCTATGAGGCGCCGCACGTACACTTAAACACAATCTCGAAGTATTTCTCAATGCGCTAGTCGAGGCTAACACCGCATGAGGTTCGCGCGTCACGTAAGCGAGTCACTTATTATAGCATATAATTTTTACGTGACGATGAGATACCTACTTACTTATTTTTGTTGTATTAGTTGTCTATCAGACAGAGGAAGAATAGTAACTAAGTACCTACTTACTAATGATTTGGTGACAGTGACAACCCTGAGACAGTAGGCAATTATATCGCGGATTAGGCCGCAGATAACCTACTTGGCCTCTCTTTATACTATGCTTAAGTTCTGGTGACAATAATATGCAATACCCAATATTTAAATAAACTTATTTTATTTTATATTTTACTATTAATTTATGTATTACTTTTAATATAAAAAACATCTTGACTGGCATTTACTGCTTTTGTGCAATACCGATGAAGCGAAGCCGGGGTCGATTCGTTAGTACCAAATAAGATATAAGTTAACTTGGTTAAATAAATTACAGTTGCCCAGAAAGTCCGTCCGGCTCCCGACTTGACGGAATCCAATTTCCCGAAGCTGACTGCTGGTCACGGAAGAGGTAATATAATATTATATAGTTATATCACACTTTAATTTATTTTCGATTTGTCCTTTTTTTTATATAGGATAAGGGTGACAAACGAGCACACAGTCCACCTGATGGTAAGTGGTTGCTGCGGCCCATAGACATCTACATCTATCCTCGCGCGTTGTCACCCGTGAGGACTAAGATGGAATGCCTCATTTCCAGTAAAAAGGGCCTCCGGCCACCTGCACTCACCAAGCGAAACGCAGAGGTATACCTCTACTTCACGCTGGTATTCTGTGAGGTCGTGGTACCACCCCGGTTCGAGCCGGCCCATCCGTGCGACAGCAAAAGCTGCCGCTTGGCTCTACCACTGCATTTTCGGATCCCACATAGTACAGTACAGTACACTATAGGTATAGTTACAGGCTATATCCAGATCTGAATGTTACTCCAGATGCAAGTTATGTACTACACTGCTTACATAGTTTTGAACATATTTTTTTAAGTAATGAAAATAAAAATAAAAATGAATGTTTCGAAGTTTGTTAAACTATATAACACTAATTATAATACTACGTGTTTAATTAATAACCTTTGGTTATTTTAAGTAGTAGGTAACAAGATGAGATTAAAAATCACTATTACTTATTTATAAAATTATGTAAGCACTAAATATAGATGTAAATTGACACAATATCGGGACTTGAAGCCGCACCGCTTAGATACTTTTTTTACTCGTATACCGAGCGTCTCTGTTAAACAATAAAATACAAATATAATGAATGATATATTTACCTACTAGATAGAATTACTGCAGGAACTTCTATCTGGTGTAATGGTAACACCTTAAGTATATGGAATTTTAATGTATAACAAACATTATATATATATATATATATAACATTATATAATATGATTATATTATATATAATAATAATATATATAATATTATATAATAGAAGACTTTTAAATACTTATAATATGGTTTAAGCGTTTTTTTAATTTTAGTTTCAATTAGCTACTTAAATTAATTTATGTAGTAAGTAAATGGTGCAAATAGTTTTTGACAACCCTAAAAATTATGTTTCTATTCACCCCTTTCTTCGTTTCTATTAACCCCAAATGCGTTTTTATTCACACTCAGTCGTGAGTATAAAAACTGACATTACTGACTGGTATTTTTCTCGAATTACCTCGAATTCGAGAAAAATGCCAGTATTCTGATTTTACTTTTTAAAATAATAAAATCGTTCAATATCGATATTAAAAACAAAACTAAAAGTTTTGCACAGCATAAAACCAGTTACCAAAATAAAGGGGAAATGTTGACAAATAATAAACAGTAGTAATAAACAGACGTTCCCGAGCTGTAGGCAAACCTAGAGACAACTTTATAAAATAACCAGACTTGTTTCTTATGATGATTCACCCCGCGATTTCTATTCACCCCATTTTACGGTAACTGAGGAGGCGGTCGATATATATGAGATGATTTTGCTGCTTAGCTTCAAATGCCCCAAATTTACTTAGTATTTCTGCAATAAGGTGATTGACTCCCTTGCGTCTCTAAGCTTCATTGTCACTTGAAAATGCAGTTTGATTGTTTAACTCTGGTGGGAATCACTGCAGCTGCGTTGTTTTTTTGGACTATGGTAACATTTTTGCCAAATGTTTCCGACATGTTGACAAATCAACAAAAGTTGACATTTGTTTCAAAATGTTGCAAGAAGCGTCTCCACCGAGGCAACAAATGTCGGCAACAAGCGTATTCCTTTGATGTTGCCGCCGAAAATGGAAACACGACTCCCGATATTGTTTCGTTTTGTTGCTAAAACTAGGTGATTACAGAAACATTATTTGTCGGCAACACGTGTTGACAAATGTTGAAAACTGTGGTGGAGACGCGCCATAAGATAACATTTAAGTTTATAATCTATACTGATACATTTACACAATCTAACTAAACCAACTCTCAAACGTCAAATCAAAGCCATTAATGATCTTACCAGTCACCAGAGTAACTCAATGTCACTTCGGATCGGTAATAATAACCACTGAAAATATAAAAAGTTGTTATATAACATGTTTCAGTAATGTGGACCCCGAAGTTACACGAAGCGTCTCACTACACTACTCGGCGTACGCCAGTTATCCATTTTTTTATATATAAATATTAAATATGTAGCTTTCTACATAATTATTAATTTAGTTAACGCATTAACGTCGTACTGTTCATACAATTAGGTGCTTATAGCACCTGCCTCTTGAACGTAATTCATATTAAGGGTGTGGGAGACTCAAGACGACTGAGCTCTCCGCGAAGTAGCACGTGTGTGGTCACGTTTTTCGAACTGCGATCGACTTCGACGAGCATTTTGTCAAAGTTACTTCGCGAGTAGTGTAGAGATGCGGTTGACATGCAACCGGCGTGTTGCGAGCGGATAGTTGGTCCGCCAAATTTCTTAAAGTCTGCAGGGTTTACAAAATGTACAAAATGCACAGTCTAGCGAATCTAGCGCGCGTTAGAATTTTTCTGTCAGTGAATTTCTCTTTCGTTCGTTCGCTCGCAACCGTCAGACACGATGCAACAACGTGCACACCTCTAACCCAAAAGTAAAAAGGTCGCGCGCGCTTGTGAATTGCAAAATCTGTTTGACTTTTGTAAAATACCAGATTTTGTCTAATTAGTAAATAACACTTGCATTAATTCTACATTAAATAAAATAATTGTATTCTCTTTTGTATAGTAGCATGATTTTTTTAACTATTATAAGCCAGTGTTTGACTACTATGAAAGTAAAGAATTTTAAAATTTTAATTTTTTTTTATATTTACGCGAATACATAAGCATGGAATAAAACTAATTTTATGGATTTTATCGCGTTTATTGTAACGTGTAAAATGAAAGGCGATAAAATCCTTTAAATTCATTTTATTTAAAATTACCTCTGTCTAATAAATCTTATTAAAGTCAAAATCTTCACATGATTTTTATAAAAGTTATAAGCTATATATATTTTTCTTTGTTTCAGGACGAGGTTTATCTGGCAGCTTCGGAAAATTAAAACTTGACAAATAAATGTGATAAAAAGTTCCCAATTATTCTATTAAACTGAACTATTTTCTTAAAGATTTAAAATAACTTTTTTTTATAAAAGACTTCACAGTTTGTTATTTTACATATTAAAAATATGAAGATATTTCTAATTAATGCCCTTCTGAATAAGATTAGTCTGTAAGGATTACAATTGACGCAAATGTTGTTAATTACCATTATTTTCTGATTTTTTTTTGTTACCGTATGAATGTTGGTCCTGATTGTATAAGGTAAATAAATGATTAAATCAATATTTTGTTTTTGTTAGATAAAATTACTTATCCCGGCCTGGAGGAGGCGGGGCGAATTTTATTATAATGCGGTAAATATGATTTGTTTGTTTTAATGACCAACTGCTGGTTGAGAGTTATTAAAGATATGATTTTACGTAGATTTATGCACTGTATAATGCGATGAGAATATATTATTTCGCGATACTGCATATGTCATCAAATTCGGGTTACAGGACGGACATGAAAGAAGGCATGTGCATTCACCTGGACTTTCGTACAGGACGGACATGAAAGAAGGCATGTGCATTCACCTGGACTTTCGTACAGGACGGACATGAAAGAAGGCATGTGCATTCACCTGGACTTTCGTACAGGACGGACATGAAAGAAGGCATGTGCATTCACCTGGACTTTCGTACAGGACGGACATGAAAGAAGGCATGTGCATTCACCTGGACTTTCGTACAGGACGGACATGAAAGAAGGCATGTGCATTCACCTGGACTTTCGTACAGGACGGACATGAAAGAAGGCATGTGCATTCACCTGGACTTTCGTACAGGACGGACATGAAAGAAGGCATGTGCATTCACCTGGACTTTCGTACAGGACGGACATGAAAGAAGGCATGTGCATTCACCTGGACTTTCGTACAGGACGGACATGAAAGAAGGCATGTGCATTCACCTGGACTTTCGTACAGGACGGACATGAAAGAAGGCATGTGCATTCACCTGGACTTTCGTACAGGACGGACATGAAAGAAGGCATGTGCATTCACCTGGACTTTCGTACAGGACCGACATGAAAGAAGGCATGTGCATTCATCTGGACTTTCGTACAGGACGGACATGAAAGAAGGCATGTGCATTCACCAGGACTTTCGTACAGGACGGACATGAAAGAAGGCATGTGCATTCACCTGGACTTTCGTACAGGACGGACATGAAAGAAGGCATGTGCATTCACCTGGACTTTCGTACAGGACGGACATGAAAGAAGGCATGTGCATTCACCTAGACTTCGCGGAGCTGCCTCGTGTCTCCAGGGCTGTGTTGGAAGTTGGTGGGATGACGGCTGTCTTCACAAATAACTTTCACTGATTAAAGTAGGTAGGTAGTACCTACTTTGATGTATGGTAGTGAAAGTTGGGTGTGGCAGCCGAAGCACGAGAGTAGAATAAATGCTGTGGAAATGCGGTCATTAGGGAGTATGTAAGGGATGAATCTGAATGACAGAGTGAGAAATTGTTTAATAAGAGAAGAGTGTGGTTTGCAAGATGATGTTGTGACCAGGATTAAGAAACGAATGCTTCGGTGGTTTAGTCATGTAGAAAGAATGAATGAGGAAAGAGTGACAAAGCAAATTTATGTTGCAGAGGTGAACGGCAGAGTCGGGAAGGGTCGCCCTAGGCGAAAGTTTATCGACCAAATTGGCGATATATTGAAAATGGGCCTAAATCGAGAGTACCTTTAACCGACGAGCGTGTATGTATAGGTATATGAATGTGGAGGAGGCGAGAAAGGTGTGTCAGGATCGTGCCAAATGGAAGTTCATAGTCTCTGCCTACCCCTCTGGGTGACAGGTGTGAGTGTTTATGTTATGTTATGTTTATTGCGTTATTTTAATGTCTATACACTTGCTGTTTTCTTGTATAGTTCAATATCTAAATTTCACCACGGCGCGAGACGATGAAGCGAGATACAGCGGTGCGGTCAGTTGCATGGCTTGCGAACTTGTGAACCCCGTTTAACACACGAGTACACATGCTGGGCATAAAAGCGGTAGATAGGAAAACTCGGGAGTGGCCCTTGCAGTATTCTCATTGGTTGGATAACAATTAACAAATTTCATAAGCGTTAGGCGGTAGTTGCAAGTGGCGCGAACAGTTTTATTTACCTTCGTATTTGTAAGAAGTTATTATCTAAATTACTTAGCTGTTACCGTTACAACCTATATTAAAAGTCCACTGCTGAAAATAGAGCTCCCCCATAGATTGCCTCATAGATATTTGCCATACTTGTCACGCTTGGCAACCGCAGTTTTTATTTTTTATTTTTAGTCGTTATTAGGATGACGCTGCTGCCCATTTCCCGGTTTGATTGGTTTTAAATTCTTTAACATTTTCCTATTTTTACTCAGAAGGAGGGTAGTCTTTTTCGAGTCTGTGTGTGGTGGTGTGTGTGTGTGTGTGTGTGTGTGTGTGTGTGTGTGTGTGTGTGTGTGTGTGCGTGTGCGTGTGCGTGTGCGTGTGCGTGTGCGTGTGCGTGTGCGCGTGTGCGCGTGCGCGCGTGCGCGTGTGCGTGCGCGTGCGCGTGCGCGTGTGCGTGTGCGCGCGTGCGCTTGTGCGTGTGCGTGTGCGCGTGCGCGTGTGCGTGTGCGCGTGCGCGTGTGCGTGCGCGCGCGTGTGCGTGTGCGCGTGCGCGGGTGCGCGTGTGCGTGTGCGCGTGTGCGTGTGCGCGTGCGCGTGTGCGTGTGCGCGTGTGCGTGCGCGCGCGTGTGCGTGTGCGCGTGTGCGGGTGCGCGTGTGCGTGTGCGCGTGTGCGTGCGCGCGCGTGTGCGTGCGCGCGCGTGTGCGAGCGTGCGCGAGCGTGTGCGAGCGTGCGCGAGCGTGTGCGAGCGTGCGCGAGCGTGTGCGAGCGTGAGTGAGTGCGTGTGCGAGCGTGTGTGAGTGCGTGAGCGTGTGTGTGAGTGAGTGTGTGTGTGTGAGTGTGTGTGTGTGTGTGTGAGTGCGTGAGTGTGTGTGAGTGTGTGTGTGTGTGTGTGTGTGAGTGTGTGTGTGTGAGTGTGTGTGTGTGTGTGTGAGGGTGAGTGTGTGTGTGAGTGTGAGTGTGTGTGTGTGTGAGAGTGTGTGTGTGTGTGAGCGTGTGTGTGCGTGTGAGCGTGTGTGCGCGTGTGAGCGTGTGTGCGCTTGTGAGCGTGTGTGCGCGTGTGAGTGTGTGTGCGCGTGTGAGCGTGTGTGCGCGTGTGAGCATGTGTGCGCGTGTGCGCGTGTGAGCGTGTGTGCGCGTGTGAGCGTGTGTGCGCGTGTGAGCGTGTGTGCGCGTGTGAGCGTGTGTGCGCGTGTAAGCGTGTATGCGCGTGTGAGCGTGTGTGCGCGTGTGAGCGTGTGTGCGCGTGTGAGCGTGTGTGCGCGTGTGAGCGTGTGTGCGCGTGTGAGCGTGTGTGCGCGTGTGAGCGTGTGTGCGCGTGTGAGCGTGTGTGCGCGTGTGAGCGTGTGTACGCGTGTGAGCGTGTGTGCGCGTGTGAGCGTGTGTGCGCGTGTGATCGTGTGTGCGCGTGTGAGCGTGTGTGCGCGTGTGAGCGTGTGTGCGCGTGTGTGCGCGTGTGAGCGTGTGTGCGCGTGTTAGCGTGTGAGCGTGTGTGCGCGTGTGAGCGTGTGAGCGTGTGTGCGCGTGTGAGCGTGTGTGCGCGTGTGAGCGTGTGTGCGCGTGTGAGCGTGTGTGCGCGTGTGAGCGTGTGAGCGTGTGTGCGCGTGTGAGCGTGTGTGCGCGTGTGAGCGTGTGTGCACGTGCGCGCGTGTGAGCGTGTGTGCGCGTGTAAGCGTGTGTGCGCGTGTGAGCGTGTGTGCGCGTGTGAGCGTGTGTGCGCGTGTGAGCGTGTGTGCGCGTGTGAGCGTGTGTGCGCGTGTGAACGTGTGTGCGCGTGTGAGCGTGTGTGCGCGTGTGAGCGTGTGTGCGCGTGTGAGCGTGTGTGCGCGTGTGAGCGTGTGTGCGCGTGTGAGCGTGTGTGCGCGTGTGAGCGTGTGTGCGCGTGTGAGCGTGTGTGCGCGTGTGAGCGTGTGTGCGCGTGTGAGCGTGTGTGCGTGTGTGCGTGTGTGAGCGTGTGTGCGCGTGTGAGCGTGTGTGCGCGTGTGAGCGTGTGTGCGCGTGTGAGCGTGTGTGCGCGTGTGAGCGTGTGTGCGCGTGTGTGCGCGTGTGAGCGTGTGTGCGCGTGTGAGCGTGTGAGCGTGTGTGCGCGTGTGAGCGAGTGTGCGCGTGTGAGCGCGTGTGCGCGTGTGAGCGCGTGTGCGCCTGTGAGCGCGTGTGCGCGTGTGAGCGCGTGTGCGCGTGTGAGCGCGTGTGCGCGTGTGTGCGCGTGTGAGCGTGTGTGCGCGTGTGAGCGTGTGTGCGCGTGTGAGCGTGTGTGCGCGTGTGAGCGTGTGTGCGCGTGTGAGCGTGTGTGCGCGTGTGAGCGCGTGTGCGCGTGTGAGCGCGTGTGAGCGTGTGTGCGCGTGTGAGCGTGTGTGCGCGTGTGAGCGTGTGTGCGCGTGTGAGCGTGTGTGCGCGTGTGAGCGTGTGTGCGCGTGTGAGCGTGTGTACGCGTGTGAGCGTGTGTGCGCGTGTGAGCGTGTGTGCGCGTGTGATCGTGTGTGCGCGTGTGAGCGTGTGTGCGCGTGTGAGCGTGTGTGCGCGTGTGAGCGTGTGTGCGCGTGTTAGCGTGTGAGCGTGTGTGCGCGTGTGAGCGTGTGTGCGCGTGTGAGCGTGTGTGCGCGTGTGAGCGTGTGTGCGCGTGTGTGCGCGTGTGAGCGTGTGTGCGCGTGTGAGCGTGTGAGTGAGTGTGCGCGTGTGAGCGCGTGTGCGCGTGTGAGCGCGTGTGCGCGTGTGAGCGCGTGTGCGCGTGTGAGCGCGTGTGCGCGTGTGAGCGCGTGTGCGCGTGTGAGCGCGTGTGCGCGTGTGTGCGCGTGTGAGCGTGTGTGCGCGTGTGAGCGTGTGTGCGCGTGTGAGCGTGTGTGCGCGTGTGTGCGTGTGTGCGCGTGTGAGCGTGTGTGCGCGTGTGAGCGCGTGTGCGCGTGTGAGCGCGTGTGAGCGTGTGTGCGCGTGTGAGCGTGTGTGCGCGTGTGAGCGCGTGTGCGCGTGTGAGCGCGTGTGCGCGTGTGAGCGCGTGTGCGCGTGTGCGCGTGTGAGCGCGTGTGCGCGTGTGAGCGCGTGTGCGCGTGTGTGCGCGTGTGAGCGTGTGTGCGCGTGTGAGCGTGTGAGCGCGTGTGAGCGTGTGTGCGCGTGTGAGCGTGTGTGAGCGTGTGTGCGCGTGTGAGCGTGTGTCCATTTCTTTGGCACTCTCTGTTGCCTATACGATATGGAGTGTAGTACGGCTCCATAGATTTTAACGTATAGGTGTCGTTAGATTCATCTTTGTTGTGAAAGTAACATAAGTATAATATTTAAAATTTTCGTAAGTATAATATTAATATTTAAACTTCATAAACATTAACTTTTTTTTAGTTATTCGGGTAGTTTTAATAATTTTTAGTATGAGAAAGCTAGAATCCCAGATTTTTAGTCATCATTTTTTTTATGTTTGTGCTGTTAGCCAGTATTTAGCCTTTTATATAGGAGTTTATAGAAATGAGATGGGTGATGATTATGGTAGGGATATTTTTATTTAATATTGCCTTATGAATATTACCTACATACTAATTGAAGATCAACTTTAAATAATTTACCAATGGGTTCGACAATATTATATCTTTTCTGCGTAGAACTAGCAAGAAAACTTACCATATTATATCAGTATTAAAGAACTGTGTATCATCAGTCACCAAGGTCAAGGGAAACTAGGAGATGGGCAGCAGCGTCTTCCTAATAATATCCAGAAAATAAAAATTGCACTCGCCAGTCCGCCCACCAAGCGTGGCAAATATGGCAAATATTCCCCTGGTGACGAATTCTATGGGGAGGCCTATGTTCAGCAGTAAACTTTGATGGACTGAAATGGAATGGAATTAATGCACGCTCAGTACTGGACTGCCGCATGCTGGTATAAGGATACGATTATGATAGTGATGAAATGACCGATAATTATGTCTTTCTTATTATCTGGCAAATGGGAAAATACTTAAGTACATAAAAATAAAACGATTTTATTAACTTTTAAAAATTTTGTATTAAAAGTAGCGATGTGTCGTAAATATTCGATTAGCATTTGTCAACAATTTTCAGTTTATCTTCGTATGTATCAAAATATTTTTTGTTAATATATGGGTACAGTTATGGACCAAGTGATTAAGGTGGCTATCCAGGGTGGCCCGCGAAGTTCAAATTTTCTTACGTTATTTGGAATTTGCAGATCAGGATGAGGTTGAATGTTTAACAAAATATGATTCGCGACCGTAACGAGTATGTGTGTATAGAATTATTATCATAAAAATTACCAATACATCCCTCTATGTTCATATAATCCATTTGAATGAGTTTTTCTGGAAATAGCTATACAATGGGATTATACGAACATCGACGGTTGTATTGATGATTATAATTCTGTAAATACATACTCGTTACAGTCGTGAATCATATTTTGTTAAACATACAACCTAACACTGACCTACAAATTGCAAAAAACGTAAGAAAATTTGATTTTCGCGGGTTACCCTGGCGCTTTCACCTTAATAGGACAGTATTCATAGTGCCCGAACAATATGAGTAGGCAATGTGATAAAAACTATTGAAATAATTAAATTGAACGAGCAATATGAATAAAGTCCGTTACTTACTGCGCAGAGCAATAAAAAGATTTCACATTTTTACACTTTTTAATTTCAGATTTGATACATTATTCATTTGTCATATTATTTATGTAGTAATATTTATAATGACCAGACAATGTGATAGATAATGAAGTTTAAATCAATATTAATTACATATCCTGATGTTTCTTGTTATTATTCATATTGCCCGGGCATTATAAATAAATACTGCCCTGATTTATCAATTGGTCCATAACATATATATTTTTAATGGTAAAAATTCCTAATTGAAAAATGATGGACTGATATTCATTGTATTATAGAATATATTCATTAATAATTATTCTTCCTTAGGATTCTCATTGACTGTTTCTAACTTTGTGACCTTTTCATCGGATTTTGGCTCTGTTGGTTGTGGTTCTGTTGATTCCGAAGCCGCTTCCGGTGGGGTTTCTACGTCGTGTACAGCCTTGCTTTCGTTTGGCAATTTCGTGACAGAATATAAAGTGATGTGGCCGTTTTTACTATCGGCAGTCTCTTCTTTTATTTCTACTATCGCACTTCTCACTAGTAAGATAACGTAACATTGGAATGCTGAAATTATAAAAATTATTATAAAATGTCTGCAGGTGTGATTCGATCTACATTTAGCGCAGGAATTCACTAGCAGCTGGCCGTGATGCGGCATGCCGTTGCGGCAGATCGCACTTCGATTTTTATATGAAACCGCATTGACTTGCAGCCAGCCGTCAACCGCACCGGTTGAATGATGCGGCGCGCCGTAGCCCCTCCACTCACTCGGCGCGGTTAGCCGCAAGCCAGGCATGTTGATTCGCTTAAAGAAAAATCGACCTACAATTCGATTTGATACTAGAATCTATATAAATAAATAACTGCAGCAACTTCTTCGATGTCCATTATGTCCAATATTTCTCGAAGTACTGACGATTGCGACGGACTGCAATAGAACCGAGACGATGCGGTTAGTGGGAGTACGTCGTGCCATTGCGGCAGACCGTATATAGTGCCGCTAGTGCGTTCTTGGCCTTAGCGTAGCTAAAGCGTTGTCATAGGTTAGACAACGCGATGCAACTTAGTACGAGAACGAAAATAAAAAACTGTTGGTATCCATACGTGGCCTTTATTATTGTGTTGATCAGTTTACGACCATAATTAATATAATCGTAGTTTCGATCGCGTTGCGTGGGCAAAGGCAACGAGGTGCGTGGATCGCGTCGAGATTTCACGTTTTGAGTCATTGTTTGTTTATGTTTGTCTTTAATTTTATTATCTTCAATAGATACCGAATCGTTAAAGCAAAAATAAAAATAGATGAGTTCATGTTATTCTTTTCATTCAATCATCAATCTTACTTCACCTCTCCCTTAACTCTAGAGGTTTGATGATGATGTAATCCATTTATTTCTATGAGCCTGTACCTACATGTGCAAACCTTGTGACGACGCGGCGTAAGAAAATTCGCAACCACATGTTCCTCACACGGTTATAATAAAAGTTGAAAGGTGAAAAGAATATTGAGGCTATCTGCAAAATCTCATAGGCGTCGATAGATGGCAGCTTAACCATATCCTATTTTACCGATGTTAAATAGACCAAGAACAGAGAGTTGCAAACGATTACACAAGAATCGCACTCGAATATAGTTCAGTTTGAGCCCAAAAAGAGTTTATTTAACTTCTTTTAATACTAACCCAAGTCACCTATAACGTTGATCTTCGTAAGAGTAGATAAGACGGCTATGACCATAGAGTAGACGAGAACGGATGCCACAATGGATGCCAATCCGAAGTACATATAAGTCCTCAGTAATACTGTGTCTTTCTGAAAAAAATAATGCAGTAAATTAAGTTGGCTTGTTCAAATAAGCTCTTATGAATTGTTCACAAGTCCACTGTAAGATGGTCGTTTCATAGATTGCCTCAAAGCACACAATTTGACTCGGACGCCTACGAGCTATGTAAGCTCGGTGGATAAACGATAGTCTTAAAATTCTCCCAAAATAAGTACGCGAGCAAACAGAGTTCGATAAACGACGAATATATGGATGTTTGTTACTCTTTCGCGCAAAAACTACTAAATGGATTTTAATGAAACTTTACAATTATATAGCTCATACATCAGAATAACACATAAGCTATAATTAATAAAGATATTGTGTAAATTGGCCAAAATACGACGTCAATCTGAACACGCATCACGCAAAAATCTATACTGGCAGATAGCTGATGTTATAAGGAGTAACTTGGGGTAGGTACTTTTATTTTAGGGGTCCGCGCAAAAAAAATTCCACGCGGGTGATGTCGCGGGGAACAACTAGTACCTACTATAATTATATAAGTGAGTAAAACTGCTATATTTTAATAATGCTGATTAGTATTCTTTGCTTTGAGGAGCTGCCTGTGGCTTGTTACTATTAAATTAACGTTCAAAGTAGCAAATACTTTTTAACTTTAAATATATTTTACACATTGTACATAACATACCGTGCCCATGACAAGTAGAGCACTTTAATGGACTAATATAGAAGAATTAAAATATGTTTATAGTTACCCGATACATCGCGCATAGTAATAACATGTTGAATGCCAGCTCGGTGCCGTAAGCTAATATGCCGATGATCTTAGACCCATCATCGTCCAGTATCACTTCCTGTACGGCCATCAGTGGAGGCGTAATGCCTCCGTCAGCAGTTCCCACTAATGAGAGCATCTAAAAACCGTTTTTATTGAATTTAAATAATAACTGTAACGTACAACCTGGGTTGGATTCCCGCTAACCTTAGTAAAATAATTATTTACAATTTTAAGTACTAATTCACCACGTGCTTGGAGGTGAAGAAAAACTAAGGTGGGTTAAAAAAGGGCCGGTTACAAATAAGGTCCATCTCTTCAAACTTATCGCAATCAATAATTAAACCAAAATGGATATCGCGCTGCCACTCCCCAGTAAACAATTACAAAAGTGCACCGGCGTTCATTGCTTTCGCGGTGGCCATTTTTTCAGTGGCTTTGGGTATAACTTCAGGGGCGGTCGACGTGACTCAATCTATAAAATATTCTGATTCATTTTTGCGTTGTTTTAGTAATAAAACCCGGTCTTTATGTAATGATTCTGCAATAGTAATGTTAAAATACTTTCAGAAGGTGGATTGACGAGGTAAGTTACCAAAATTATTGCTTTTTTTATCACGATTTTGTTAGGTTTTCTCAGGACATATGTAAGTGCTTAAGAAGGTCCACTTTTTGTGTCAAAATAAGGGCCGGACCTTATTAGGGACAAGAAACTTTAAAATAGGCGTGATCAGTTACTTAAATGAATTATATAAGTGTAAATAAGCAGTTGGCCTGGCAAGTGGCACTTTTGTGCGGTGATAACGACAGATCACCACACTAAACCATAGCTATAGCACAAAAATGTTACATGTCTAGACCTTTCCTTCTTTGCACTTCAACTAATATTGAAAGAATAATCCAGACGCTTTCGAGTTTTATACTTAGTAACACATTTAGCCATTCGTTTTTACATAGTTTTATAAGATTTTATTTAAGCAAATCAACAGTAGTTTTTGACATAAGTATTGTTCATACATAATATAAGTATAGTGTTTCCAGTAAAGACAAAAATGGAACCTTCGCAAAAAAGAAAACGATTCTCAGGATTGTCTCTAACTGATCTTCAGGATGCTCTAGATGATATGAAAAAATAGCCAAATATCTAAGCGTGCAGCAGCCTTAAAATACCATATACTACGGCGAACGTTGAAAAATAACATATACCTAATTTGGAAGCGTGGTGAAGAGGATGAGAAGGAAAGCTGTTTTTACCGACACACAGGAAAAGGAATTGGTAGAGAGAATTAAGAAGTTTTCAAATATTACCTTTGCCTGATACCTTTAACACCAAAGTAAAACGTAAACAAATTACTTATTTTGTGGAAAAAAAAAACATAAAAATCCTTGTAGTGACAAAAAATCTACTATGATTACAGAAGTGTAATACCTAATAAGGTCCAAGTACTAAGATTGAAAAAATGACTGATTATTAACATTTTGTGATTTTCTTTACTAGAGTTAATAAAAATCTGCACACAACTACAATTTGTTTCATTTATAACTATAAAATAAATGAGTTATAACTTATATTCATTTCCTAATAGTTTATAAGGGCCACGACACTAATTCAAATGAATTTCCGTTTCATTATGCGAAAGCCACGAATTTAATAGTAGTTTAAAGCCATTGCTTTATAAAGGTGTGATTTTTCTGGCAATTAAGGCCTAAAATCTTGCAGTTCAATTATGGGCCTTATTTAGAACCCTAGTGCCGTATAGAGACCATAGACAAGCTTTTAAAAAAACTTATTTTGTAAATACCTCGACCTTGGTACCTTGTTTATGTATAATATTTCCTCTTCAAATATAAACAGTTTATCTGCCGACTTCCAAAAAGGAGACGGTACTCAATTCGAGTGTATGTTTTTTTTTTATGTGTGTTACCTCATAACTTTGTACTGGGCGAACCGATTTCGATGATTCTTTTTTTATATTAAAGCTGATAGTTCTCGTGTGGTCCCATATGAATTTGATCAAGGTTAGACCAATGGTTATTCAGTTATTCTTAAATAACCTATATTGAAGTCGGCTGTACAAAATTTTTAATTATTTGATCATAATGTTTTACAAATTAAAAGACTTCCCAAAATTGATTTATAAGGATTTCCAAAAACCCGGCCCTTATTAGATGCAATGACCTTACGCAAGGAATCCTTCATGTCTAAGAAATAAAATATTTAGAGAAAATATAAAGTTTATTAAAAATTGTTTATTGCTTGTAACATTATAAATTTAAGATGGTGAACGATGGGTACCTCATAAATTGAGTAAATCGAACTTGCAAACACGCGTCGACTCTTGTGTTACTTTGCTCAACCGACAGAATAATTAAGGGATTCTAAATCGAATCATTAATTGTGATGAAAACTGGATACTGTACGATAATCGGAAGCGCTCGTCGCAATGGCTGAACCCTGGAGACCTAGCCAAATCCTGCCCTAAGCGAAAATTGACTCAGAAAAAGTTACTTGTAAGTATATGGTGGACTAGCGCTGGTGTCGTTCACTACAGCTTTCCAAAATCTGGCCAAACGATTACGGTAGATATCTATTGTCAGCAACTGCAATCCATGAAGGAAGAACTAGCTGCTAAACAACCGAGATCTGGTCAATCGCTCTAGGCCACTGCTGCTTCACGACAACGCAAGACCACATACTGCACAACAAACAACCACTAAGTTAGACAAGCTAAAACTAAAGTGTCTGCGACATCCACCGTACTCCCCGGACCTTGCTCCAACAGATTACCATTTTTTCCGGAATTTGGACAACTTCTTATAAGGAAAAAAAATTCAAGTCCGATGCGGCAGTCCAAACCGCCTGCAAACAGTTTATTGATTCTCGCCCCATGGTTTTTTTATGCATACTTTGATTAATTAAATATATTTTACAAAAAAAAAATTACTTTATATTCCTTCCGTACAAAACGCCAATTTCATATTTAAATGACCTAATACTAATAAAAAAAGAAAAGATAGACACATCATCATTACAGCCTTTCATAAGTCCACTGCTGAACATAGGCCTCCCCCAAGGAAAGCCACAAAGAAAGATACACAGAGACAATTAATAACAGGTCCGGGGACAATTGTCTTCGTATTTTGTCCGCCAAAATGAGTGAATCTAACGAAGAAGCTCTGAAGTTTTATTACAATACAAGGAAAAAGGCCAAGCAAGTCGCGAAAAAAAAATTGTGACGTTTATGGACCTAATGCAATGTAGCACAAAGTTTGGTTCAGGCGTTTTCAGTCCGGGAATTTTGATGTCAAAGCTGTAGCTCGCTCTGATCGATGCCATTTCTGAGAAAGTGGAGCAAGATCAGCAAATTAGTAGTTACGATAAAGCCGAGGAATTGAGGATTGACTATAAAACAGTTTTGACCCATTTGAAAAAATCTTGCTATAAAAAAAGGATATTTGGGTACCACACGAGCTCAGTGAAAGAAACCTAATGAATCGCGTACTTATTTCTATTGAAACGTAAAGAAACCGAATCATTTTTGAAAAGATTGATAATTGAAAAGAGGATCACAAGAATGTGCGAAAAAGATCATGGTCAAAGGGTAGTCAAGTTCCACAGACTGTAGCGAAACATGAATTAACACACAATAAAGTGATGCTGTGTGTAATTGGAAGGACCTCATTTATTATGAGATTTTACCACAGGGCAAAACCATCGATTCGGATCTCTACTGCCATTAACTAATGAGACTCAAACAAGAAATTGAGAAAGAAAGGCCTGAATTTATCAATAGAAAAGGAGTGGTCTTAGAGAGCTTGGTTGGGAAGTGTTAATGCATCCACCATTGAGTTTTGACCTTGCACCCTCAGATTTTCACCTGTTTCGGTTTCTTCAGAATTCTTGCGGCATGGAGTTGTCAACACCACAGAGTACGGTGAGTCAAAAGAACCGGAGGCCCATTTTACTGTAAACGAGGCATTCCATCTTAGTCCTCAGGGGTGTCAACGCATCTACATTTTGATTCTAGTTCGTAGTTAGATATCTGTGGGCCATAGCATTTACTTAGCCAGCAAGCTATGCTTATAAATAAGTACTATAAAGTATCAGGTGGTCTGTGACTGAGCTCATAGGATAAGAGTAAAAATGTAAAAATTTCAAATGAATACTCGAATTAACTGAGTGCGATCCTTGCCGATATCAATCAAGTTGTTCATTACAATTTTAAGTGCAGATTTGGTGGTGCCCAAGTGGTCATCGACAAAGGAAAATATCATTAGAAAACTTACACGTCGGAAAAATTAAAACGACCGGGGAGGGACTAAGTTCTCGCAGAATACTGTGTTTCACAGTATGATGAGGGTAGAGAACCGGTGACCCTTTTTGCTGGAAATGCATCTGCATTTTAATTCAATATCGAAGATAGATGTAGATACGAGGGTGGATTGAAAAGTACTCGGCCTAACCAAGAAAATGAACACATACTAAATCAGTTATATTTTTATTTTCCTACATAATCACCATCAAGTTCAATACACTTTTGCCACCTCCCCTTCCAAGCATTTAGACCGTTGAAAAAAAATTATTCTTCCTTAGAGTCAAAATATGCGTCTACAGCTGCTTTGACCTCGTCGTTTGTCGAAAATCTTTGACCTCCCAACTGCTTTTTTAGGTTAGGGAACAGAAAGAAGTCAGATCAGGTGAATACGGCGGATGCGGTAACAGTTCAAAGCCACAGTTGTGAATTTCAGCCATTGACTGTACTGACGTGTGAACACGGGCGTTATCTTGATGAAACAGGACTTTTCTTCTGAGCATTCCTCGACGTTTTTCTTTTATTTCCTCTCGTAAACGACGTAGTAAGGTGCAGTAGTAATCAGAGTTTATAGTCTGACCCTTTTCAAGATAATCAATCATAATCACACCTTTCGAGTCCCAGAATACTGAAGCCATCACCTTATTTGCCGACAAAATCGACTTAGCCTTTTTAGGGGGTGGTGAACCAGGTCTTCTCCACTGTTTTGATTGTTGTTTTGTTTCCGGTGTACAGTAATGAACCCATGTTTCGTCTATAGTAACAAAACGATTCAAAAAATCATCTGCATCGGCTTCAAATAACTCCAAACAGTCGCGTGAAATAGTCAATCGCGTCCTTTTTTGTTCAACTGAAAGCAGTCGCGGAACCCACCTCGCAGACACCTTGTGGAAACCCAACTCGTTGACAATGATGTTTTGAGTTCGTTCATAAGAGATGCCTATAATCTCGGCTATCTCTCTAATTTTTAATCTGCGGTCTCCCATTATTAAATCAAGTACTTTTTTTAATATTTTCGTCAGTAGTTGACGTCGAAGGCCTTCCAGAGCGGGGTTCATCTTTCACACTCTCTCTACCACGCTTAAATTCTGCTATCCATTTTTTGACGGATGAATATGACAGAGCACAATCGCCTAATGTACTGACCATGTCATCATGGATGGCTTTTGATGATAGCCCCTTCTTATGGAGGTACTTAATGACGGCACGCTGCTCGATTTGCTCCATTCGCGGAAATTATGTCCGATTACTTTGTTAATAAATTTATAAAATCACAACTAATTATCGCACACGTTTCGAACTTCACACAATGAACTAGTCTGAACTGAACTAAATAATATGGGTGGATTTGATTTTTAGAATTGAATGGATCTGTGTTAGGCCGAGTACTTTTCAATCCACCCTCGTATTTATAAGCCACAGCACCGATTTACCATCAGGTGGACTGTGTGCTCAGTTGTCACCATTATATTCTTTATTCTATAAATAAAAAGTATGTTTGGTAGTACATTAGTTTCTGTCGGGTTTCAAATCAAGGAAAAAATGCAGTTAAGGTTTAGATGCAGTAATACATACCCGAAAGTTACATGCCATAAATTTTACATGCAATCTAGTTCAAATCCACGACTTAATAGGGGGCACGGTGACCGAATCACGATTTCTTGAGTGAAATAAACAATATACCTACAGATCAGTGACAATGATTTCTTACCGATAAAAAAATATTAAAATATCCCGTAATCAACACTCCAGTCCTCACAGGCGCGAAACAACAACAACTTTCCAATTTATAGGTGACGATGGCATTTTTCACTGTATCATATAATTTCTCCATCGTTACCAGCTCACGTGCATGCACTACTCCGCCACGGTAACTAGCGAATGTCATCCGAAACGAACGTGAAAAATAACTCGTTGTAATTAGGATGCGAGTTAATGAAAAGGTCGAATAAAAGTTTTAAATAGTTACGTAGGTTAATGAAGCCACAATGTCCAGTTCTAGTGTTCTATTATAGGTACAGTTATGTTATTTGATGAAAAAAAAAACCGATTCTGCTTTTGGTCCAGTGGTTGTACACGCGGCCGCAAATCATGAAGTCCCGGATTCGAATTCCGGGTCGGACCAAAAATAGTTATTGAGTTTTTCTGTCAAAAATTCTCAGTAGCATGCCGGTCAAGGAGTTGGCAGTGTTTCCGAAGCACGGGAAAGCACTTAAAGCCTTGTTCCTGCGTCTGATCTCTCCACGGTCTTGTCAGATTGCGGTCACATCGGACTATGAGGGTATAGAGTCCTGTGCATGCGCATACACTCGGACACTATAATCCCGCCCTGCGCAAATGGCTAGTCTCCTTTAAGACGGGCCGCCATGATCGAAATTTGTTCTGGAGGAAATTTTTACAGATATGTATTTAGGATCTAACTCTGTATAATAGGATTAAAGAAAATGTAACATCTTGATTTCTTATATTTACGCGAACACTATACATTGAATAACACTGTCTAACTGTGACATCGGGACGTCAAACATCTCATTCTCCCCCGTGACCACGGGTTGCTGTAAAGCACCCGAAACGTCGGGAATTTAAATAGTAAATTAAACGCGATAAAATCCGTATAAATAGTTTTATTCAAAATGTAACATCTGCATAAAATACATAATTCAGGTATAGTTATTCTTTTTCACGATGAAGGTTTAACTTTGGTTGTGTTAGCCGTGCACATACACATTGTGTTAGTGTGCGTGGGCCTCGGGAGCGCTCAGTCGAACGAATCGCAGTAATACATACACAAACGCGCCTGTCGGTACACTTCACTACTATACTCAAGGGGAAACCTTCATCGTGAAATAGAATCACTATAACTAAGTTATAAAAGAAGTTACAGTCGTATCGCACACAGAGAGGGATAAGGAACAATAAGTCTGCTGTGCTGCTCCACTATCTCTACGTGTTGACGAAATTCACACGTCTTCGAAATACATATTTTTACATCTCAGCATGCAGGTTACATCACGTTATTTTCTATTGAATAATTTTATTGGTGTCTGTACGGATTTATTTTGTAACGCAGGTTGCTCCAATTTTCTGAAATCACGGCGAGCGCTTAACCTCTGAACTACCAATCCATGTATATGTCGCAGCCAACTAGCTAGCTTAATAATTAAGCCTTTTTACTAATAATTATAATTAAGCCTTTTTACTAAACAGCGCCGTTCATCTAGGGACCTGATTCATATTCAGCCGATACGTCTAATACTACATTTACTTGTCTTATAATATCAGTGATAGTAGGTTGTGCTGCGGCTGGGGTGGCCTGTAGGCCACCCTAAAGCCGCGTACATATATATAAGTAATATAGCACATAGCAACATTACGTGGTTATTGGTCAGCCTGTTAATTTCACTCAAAGAGACGGTCGCTGATTTTTGAGTTAAACGGCGCCGTTTAGTAATAAGACTTAGGCTGTTAACTAAAGGTCTAATTATACTAGCTGACTGCGCATATGTATGCGTACATACGTAATTCATTTGAAAATTTTGTGCATTCTAATACCCCATTTAGACTCGCCTCGTACACAGTATAAATATGAGCAGTATGGAAACTAAGCCTAGTTGAAGATATAATTACCTACGCTCCATTGAAGCAATAGGGTTGTAACTTTTAATGTTTTGATATTGGTTTTTTTTATCAATCAATCGAATTTAAATAACTTGCTTACAATTTAAATATGTAATCTCAGCAAAAAACGATAGTTTAAAAACGGAAAACAATTTAATATTAACACACAACAACTTGTAGAACTATATATGTTTAACTTTGTCATTACGGCGTAACCTTTTGAAAGTTTCGGCGGGAACGTACGGGACGAAAACGTACCTTTATTCTTCACTAGTTGTTCCCTGCGACTTCGCTCGCGTGTTAGGGTTTTTATTTATTAGCTCGGAACCCTAATTCTTTTTCTAAAAGAAAAGTAGCCTAAGTAACCCCTTATGGCATCAGGTATCTGCCAGTGAAAGTGCCGTCAAAATCGGTCTAGCCGTTTCGGAGATTAGCCGAAACAAACAGACGGACAGACAGACAAAAATTTTAAAAATTGTTATTTAGTTATAAGTACCGTATTTACTTTCATTTGCATTTAGTAAAAAGCTGTTATTTTGACATTACAAACAGACACTTCAATTTTATTTATTTGTTTATTATTACAAATTATTTACAGAATAATATTTTCGTCTTCTACGACAAGTTCGGAATTCTTTATTATTGAATTTAACTGTGTAAAAAAATATCATTCTAATGAACAGGATTTTTTTAAATAAACTGTTGGGAAACAAGGACAGGGTACTATGAAACTACTTTGCAGTTTATGTGTTTTTTTTTTAAAGCAACAACGAAAAATCGGTTTCAACACCCTCAAAAACCATGAAAATGACACCCATGACGAAAAAATTAATACCTGTTGCAGCCGTCATCTTGGATTTACATTTCAACAGCACTATCGGCTGCAACATACTCAAAAACTATGAAAATGACACCCATGACGAAAAAATTGATACCTATTGCAGCCGCCATCTTGGATTTATATTTCAACAGCATTATCAGCTTCAACATATTCAAAAACTATGAAAATGACACTCATGACCAAAAAGTTGATACCTATTGCAGCCGCCATCTTGGATTTACATTTTAACAGCACTATCGGCTTCAACATACTCAAAAACTATGAAAATGACACCCATGACGAAAAAATTGATACCTATTGCAGCCGCCATCTTGTATTTATATTTCGACAGCACTATCCTCTTCAACTTCCTCGAAAACCATGAAAATGACACCCATGTTTTTTATTAGTGATCGATGCACCCATGACGAAAAAATTGATACCTATTGCAGCCGCCATCTTGGATTTACTTTTTGTTACCACTATTGCACTATCAGTTTTAAATAGCCTCAAAACCGCCGCATTCCGGATGTACAAATAAGTTCACGAATTCATTATGATCAATCACACGGACTTATAATTCGATAACGATTATAACAATGACAATAAAAATCATTCTTACCTTTCAAAATCAGCAGGAAGCTTAAAATAAGATAGCGCCGGTTTTGATGAAGCCGAGTTCAAACAGCCGTATACTACGCAATACGTTCGTGGCATTTTTAAAGTCTTGAGGCGACACTCGGTACTGAGAGCACCGCGACGAGCGCTTAGAAGTCTCGTCGTTGCGCATGTTTGTGTGAGTGTGCCGTTTCGAGCGTTTGTAGGAAGTTTCCATACTGTTCCTACTATATATTTACTGTGCCTCGTAGCTCGCGTAGGTAACGAGTGCCTGTTTACACTCTCGCGATGCGTTCAGTTCATAGATAAGGTTCAGTTTGCGTTGAGCCAGCAACGATGAAAGACGTCGAAATAATAGCGGCATCAACTCTTGCCTTAATAAATATTTACCGATGCTTGACCATTTTAAAAAGAATGAAATTAATAAAAATACGTCGTTGAGGAGGAATATGACGGATGATATCTATTCATCGAAACAGAACCTTTTCAGTTTCATAATTTTATATAAATTGCTAGTACCTATTGTGCAAGATTAAATAATATTATTGTATTAAAATTGTAATTTTAAAACAAAAGCAATTCGAATGTTATTATGGAAGGGCGCCGTAAACAACCTGAAACGAGATGCGAGTGTAAACACCACGCTCGCGTCCCTCGCGAGGCCCTTTGCCTCGTGTCCAAAAAACCGGCTCCGACGCGAGCGCCGCGAGTGGCGAGGCGAGCTGCGAGGCGAGCCACGAGCTAGCGTTTACACTCGCGCCTCGTGGCTCGCCTCGTCGCTCGCGTGAGAGTGTAAATGGGGTATAAGGTCTGCCACATACATACGGAATTCCGTTTCGATATCCCTATTCGGAATTCCGATCGCAGCAAGTCTATATAAAATCAAGGAGCCGCCAAACGCATACGGTACACGGTAGTTCTCCGTTCGAAATTTTGCGGGCAAAATGGATAATAATAGCTGAAAATAATTTACAATTATAATTGTCTTTCTAAAAATGTAAAAACCGATTTCAAGGAACTAAAAAGAATATAATCATCGAAATCGGAGACGTGGTAAATAATTATTCGCTCATACGTCGTGCAGATGCATTTGTAAATTGAAGAGTTAAATTATTATTTCATGGATTCCATCATCAGATTTTATTGGAATATTTCCGCTTTATCATCATTATCATCATAACAGCTCTTCACAAGTCCACTGCTGAACACATGCCTAGCCAAGGAATGCCACAAAGCACGGTCCTGAGCCACCTGCATCCGCGACTTCTGCATGTTTCACCAGGTCGTCACTCCCATCTAGTGGGGGCACGCCCTACACTTCATCTACCATCTCGCTTACTAGCAAAAAAAATCAAGACAACGTGGCAAACAATTATTGCTAAACACAAGTACATATAAGTAGTTCGAACCTGGGTTCGAGCCCCGCGGGCACTAATAAAATTGTTAATTGCAATTTCAAGTGCTGATTTACCACGTACTCGGTGGTGAAGAAAAACATCGTGAGGATTTTTTTTGTAAAAATTTCGAAGACGTGTTCACCAACACGCATTGGGGCAGCGCGGCGGAGATTTCCTTGCCCTAAAACCCTCTCAGAAATGAGAGGAGGCCTGTGCCCAGCAGTGGGACGTATATAGGCGGTAACTTTAACTTTTTAACTTTATGCATAGAAAACTATTCCAATAAATTGTGAACTTCCTCCTGTTTTTGAAGTCGCTTGAAAACAGCTTATGTTCCTGTTTTTAAAATATCTATGCAAGGAGATTAAGTTATGACAATAATTGTACCGTATTCTGCAAAGTTATTAGGATTTGAAAGAAAAGTTTTTTTTTTATAGCAGCTGCTATTATATCATGTTATGTATTTAATTTTAAAGATTGAATGTAATGAGGGCATCCACAACTTTTTCAGTCACCAGGGCGGCGCCACATTGCAGTGAGGTAAAATATTTGACAGATTTCATAGCGGGGACGATAATTTCTTAGGAAAATGTAATATTTAAGGTTTCTTTCCGTATTGTTAGTTATATTTTATATTAATTATATTAGAAATGAATAAACCAAGCTATAAATATAACTTAAAGAAGAAAAATTTAAAAAAGAGTTATAAAATGCAAAAAATTAAAAATCAAACCACTGACGCATTGTGTTGTATATTAATATAATACTCTAGATAATGATAAACTATTATTTAAAAATAATTTCTTAATTAACTGACACTATGTAAGGGAAAACTTTACCTGTCACAACTAGCGACATCTGATGAGTGAAAGATTATTAGCCCTCATTGAATGTAGATTTTGGGATAACTTGTTATTTTTCAGAAGTATTTCATACTTGAAAATAAACTGAAAAAAGTGCCTCTGGATCATTATTTAGCCAGTTTATGGGTTGGATCATTTTGCACAACACGGTCTATTCTTCAGTCGAAATTGTTTTGTTATTAATTAGATACTATAGAACGATCAAAGCTGGAGTATGAAGTCGAAACATGAAAAAATGGAAAAAAGATATAAATAAATAAATATTCTAATATTTATCCAATAAAATAAAAAACTACTAATAGATAATTTATTCATTTATTATGTACATAAATGGTAGCAAACATTTTTAATAATGATACCATGCCAGTTTGATATTTAACTAAATAATACATTTTTTCTGGTCCATATATAAAAGGTACAATTGTAAAGAATAAAATATTCTCTTATGGCAATTATTGTATAAGAAGCGAGTTAGGAAAATGTAGATTTAAATTTATTTTTAAACTATGTAAGTAAAGGTAAAGAGGACCATCAAATGTAGCTGAACTAAGCAGACAGTACCTGAGTATATAAATCACTACCTGCACTTAGAACTAAGTTAGGGTAAGCATTGGAGTTTAGCTGTAGCGCTGTGAGTTCGTTTTTCGTAATGGTCAAGCATTTAGATGGCCTAAAATTATTGGGTATTTTGACACTAGTCAACTGATACTTTTTAAGTCGTCCAAACAATAATTCTATAGACGTTGTATACAAATATAATGTAATGACGTCATCGAATTCATATCAAATAATCATCTCATTTGTAAATGTATAAATACCAGAAATGTAATTGACATTAAAATAGAAAATCAATCAAGTTTTAAGACACCACATAGTGTAAAAAAATTCAAGTCACTTAATGAATGTTAAATGTGGTATCAACTATCGAATTGTTCTAGGTCTGTTTTGGCCAAGTGAAATTTCATCATCATCAATACAGCCCACCAAAAAGTCTACAGTTGAATATGGGTCTCCTCCATAGACCATAGATAGCCTCTTGGAGGAATATTTTCTACAGTTGTCACCAAGGGCAATGATAGTTTTATTTTTTATTTTAGTTGTTATTAGGGGCATCTCCCCGTGCTGTTCCATTCCCTCCGTCGTCTCTTACGACACGAAAGTCATGTTATGTCCACTACGCGGATTCTCAAAAACATGGCGCGAAATGTGAAATTTATGTATGTAAAACGATAATTGTAGATTTAACGATAATTGAATGACTCTTAGGCCCGTATTAATAAACGTTACTCAACGACGAACTCAAGTGCGTAATCATTTGATACGCCCTCAGTACGATATCAGCATCTCAAGATCTTTGCTAAATAATAAACACATAAAAACAGTATCTCAAAACGCTGTACTTAGGAATACTGTTCTGCGACTTGCACTCAAGTACACATACTTGAAAGTCGAGTTTTGTTTATTAATCAGTGTGGCACTCAGCTGATATCGTAAACCTAAACCGCATTTTGAGATATGTTTATTAATAAGATCATAAACTCAAGATTGTACTCAAGTGCGTGTACTTGAGCTGAGTAACGTTTATTAATACGGACCTTAGAGTAGCTGATATAACATCATCAAGGTTTCTCTGTGCTTAGCAGTTTCAATTAGGTAAAATATGCTAAGTAGGACAGTAAAAGAGTAGTTTTTTAAAAATAGCGCCTCCAGAAGTCTTATCTTTTGTTCTCTTGTTCTTACTTCCAATCCAATATTTTGGCACTTTTTTTTAATTTTGGCTTTCTGACATAGTAATACCAATTACTGTAATTCGAGGTGTACAAAACACATTTGTATGAACTGTGAATGGTCCTCCTTACCTCTACAAACTAATTTTAGAACGTCAATTGATAACTTCAAAAAGATATGCGTTACCCACCACCAATCATAGCGTATTATCGTTTCTAATGATGAGAGTCGTTAAAATTAATGTACTTACTTATGAAGAAAACTTTGAAACACTTTTAATAGAAGAAAGAAGTCAAAAGCAGGGATTGAAAACCGGTTCCAAACTTCAGTGCGATTTTAAAATTTTAGATACCGATTCCAAAATACCGAAATTTTTCAGGTTTTAAGTAGAAGGGATGGAAGGAAATATAGTCTAGAACCTAAATCACTTCTGATATTGCTCTCTTATCTGTTCGTAAAGTTTCATCACAATCTAGGCACTCCTTCCGAAGATTAGCCCAGATGGACAGACAGACAATAGTTTTAAAAATGTCTCAATAGCATGCAAATAACACTCTGAGCTTAATAGAAACCACTTATTTCAATATTACAGACATATACGACAAATTTGTATGTATGTTTAGATTATTTCTTTGAACTTCACACAATTTTTTTACCGCATATTTTTTTTACCAAAAACATTATTTTATGACTCTCGATGAAATCAAGAAGTTATACTCGTTTACTTACTCTTTAGTTTCAGAACCGCTATATATAGTTTCTTTACCGATATTTTTGCAACCTTTTCAATCCCTGGTTATATCAGTAAAAGGGTAATAAGCAAATTCTGAATTTAACTTACTAGGTATATATATTTATTAGACAAGGAGCCAATAATATTTTATAACAATATTATATACAAAATGTTTATCTATACGAAATGTCAGCTTCTGTTATTGTGTCCCTATTTTCGTCATCTTCATCATTGTGTGTAAGACACACACTCACACACACAGAGAAGATTATGGGAAATGCCAAATAAAACTTATGGCTTCAGAGAAATGGCGGGATACCAACCCGTTTTACGCCAGACGTAAAATACTGAGAGCGGCGACAGGCGGCTGTTCCAAAAGTGGCAGACGTCTGGAAGTGTGATCGTCATCCGATAGCCAACTTGGCAGTGCAAGGAGTGCCAAGTGAGGCGATTAAAGCAAATGCTCCCCACAACAATAGACATGGGCCTCAGCAGTGGACTCTTACGAACTGGTGAAGAACAAGATGAACAACCTCATCACATCGAAAACATCGCGCTTTTTATGACCGCGTACTTATTATTTGTATCACCAGTTTTATTACGATTATATTAGTATAGTTTAAATACCAGGAAAGAGACATCATGAAACATTTTGAAGAACTATATAGTTTAAGATAATCAGTGAAGGAATTTAAAATCGATAGCGAAAATTATTATATAATTTTAAGAAACCCATCAACTATGTTTTATTTCTTACCTCAACAATTTATTTAATTTGGGATAAATTCACACATAATAATTTATAGCGTAATTAAATAAGATTGATATGCGATAACTGTTTTATTAAAAAACCAGTCTAAAATATTACTGGCTCCTAGACTACTTGCTTACATAAAAATGTATTATCATACGAGAAAAGGCATCAGGCGGTGCTCGTATTCACATAATTACTAAGCTTTCGATTTCTTTCGTTTCATTCAGGTCAAGGCACTGAAAATTAAATCTACTTTTATAATTACATAAAAATTATTTTCGTTTGAATCAGAATAACAGAAGAATTCTTCTGATAATACATAGTACACTAATTGTAGTTTAATATTATTGTGAGCTACTGAAAAATAACAATTAATTCCAAAGTGATAGTAATGTGAAAGCAATAAACAAATTGACATTATTTATAAAAATTACGAATCAATATACAATCTGAATAATTATCAATATACTTCTGTAAACATTTCAACTATTAATGAATAATAATAATAATAGATTTAACTTAAGAAAAATCCCTGTAATTATGAAAATAGAAAAAAAAATGTATGAAAATAAACAATTTATTTGACACAACAACATAATCATTAAAAACGTAATTTATTCTTGAAAATAACGATTGGAATAAGTGCGGAATAGCACGCTTTTATTGACAACACAATATAGGCACATTTAAACTTGACTTATGTTTTATTAATATTGGTGTTATTTTCAATTAAAATCTTGGGCGTAGCTTTTGATGGAAGGGTTTTTTTTAGATTTATTCATTAAAGATCTACTTATTTAAGATTACTGATTAAGGTCATATAAACTTACCTTAACTTTTATTCTGTATTCAGGTATCTTTCGGATACTAACAAATTAAGCGAGAAATGAATTTAATAAGGAATTACAATTCAATGTCCATGTTATTTCAAACAAAATACAAAGAAAGCTACGCCCCAATTCAAAAAAGCCTCCATGTCCTCACTTCATTAGAGCCCTCACAACCGCCTCCGGGTTCAGGGCCTTCAAGTCGGTGTAAGTTTGTCCCGTGCCAACGAACACAATCGGCTGTCCCGTTATGTAAGTCATTGAAATAGCGGCACCGACCTTGTCGTCGATCGTGTCAAACTTGGTCAGCACTATGCCGTCGATGACGTGAGGGTTGGAGGATGAGCTGTGGTCGGCGAGGGCCTGGTTAAACTTGACCAGCTGGTCCACTGCCTCGTTGCCAACGAGAGCTTCGCCGACGAAGAGCACCAGATCTGGTTCGTTGACGGTGATCAGTTTGGCCAAGGCTCTCATTAGAGGCTCGTTGTCTTGCATTCGGCCAGCCGTGTCCACTAGCACGACATCGATCTTGGTGTCTGCCGCGTAGCGGATTGCTTCCATCGCTATTCCCGCTGCGTCTTTACCTGAGGATTTGTTGAAAATGTTTACAAAATTCATTTCGGCCATCTAGTAACACTAGATGGCCGAAACACAAGTAATTTAATGTAATATTTTATCATTCTCTCGCAGGTTAAGCCCTATAGATGTATGTATGTTTGTCTCCTTTAGTGTAGCTTTTTCGTTTCATCGAGTTTTAAATCACAATAATTCTAAAGAAGTTTTCACTTCAAATAAATATATCGATATTATACAGGCCGGCCGGAAAGTGACGTCCAAAGATAAAATTTAAGGTATCTAAATGGAACTAAGACGAAGCATGGTGTTTCAAAACGACGGCGCTCCATGTCACTATGCAGCTCCAGTGCGCAATTATCTGTACCAAAAATACCCTAACAGGTGAATCGGACGAACCGGATCAATTAGCTGGCGTCCACGCTCTCCTGACTATAACCCCATAGTTTTTTTTTAATTTGGATTTATTATAAGGAAATAATCTACGCCCAAGAAGCTTCTAGTGAAGATGAGCTGAGGGAAAAAATTGAAGAAGCTGGAAATGTAGTAAGAGGCAACACTGAAGCTTTTTGACGATTACAGCAATATTTCTTGTGTACGTGTAGGTTGTGCATTTCTGTTAGAGGACGACACTTTGAGAACCTATTGTAAATAAATTTATTTTTATCACAACAGTGTTTTAATGATTTTTTTCATAGTTAATTATAATTTAAAGAAATAAAGAAAAATTAAATACAATAAATTTTTCCTAAGGTTCCTAAAAAATGGCTCCTTTTTAATTTGAAGGTAAGTTACAGAAAATAAATCCACATTGAGATTTAGTTCTTTTTAATGTTTTTTTGTTGTTGAAATTCCATAGCTGTTTTTAGAAACACTTAGAAGCCGTAGGCATGATTTTTAATAAAAAAAATTATGAGTCGAACTTTTGTGACTAATGCTTGAACAGTAATTTTGAACTTTCGGCTCAATTTCAGTCATGTTCCATAGGGTCTAGGTAAACCAAAGTAGGTTTATAAGGTGGTATTTGACGTATTGGTAATGAAAAATCACAAACATTCAATAGAAAATTAAAAAAAAATCAAAACCGTTTTCAGGCGAAAATTATGAAAACATGAAAAAACATTCTCCTAAACTACTAAGAATCGCGGAACATATATGGGGGTGATTCGGATACCCCTCAATCTAAATTTTATCTTTGGACGTCACTTCTCCGGCCATCCTGTATATCACGGCAAAAAGCCAAAGTGAGGTTACACCTAGGTTCAACCGGCTAAAATTAGCTACAATTGATAATGGTTGATTAAACTTAGGTTTATTTGATTTCTTCATGACTAAAACGAGGTGCAGCCAGTTGCGTTCTAGTAAAACTAGGTAAAATAGTACTAATAATAACATAGTAACATGTGTATATACAGGGTTATTTTGCAATAACCGGCCAAATTTGAATTTTGTTCAGAATAAGTGATATATGCAAATGGTGAAGAAAAATTAATTTAAAAAAATCTTAGACAATGTCCTTTATATATCTTTTAAATACAAAATGCGTGGTAATAAATTATTTCGGTATTTTTTTAAATAATTTAATTAACGGTAGGCAAAAATATTTGTTTCCCATAAATCACATTTAATTTGGGATAATTTCAAATAAAAGTAGAAGCCTTATTTACTCGTATTTTCAAAAACTTTAATAACGGTATATTATTATTTATATATTTGAATTTAAGTTTAAAATTTGGCTACTCTTTGAAAAATAACCCTGTATAACGCATCTGAAGAATAACCTATTTAAAAAAATAATCATTGAAATCGGTTCAAAATTGACGAGGATATTATATAACACAAATACAAAGAAGAACATACAGACAAATTGAGAAGATCTTCCTTTTACGAAGTCAAATAACAGCATACAATAATTAAGAAAGAAACTTTAAACCAACCATATCCTTTCTCGTACAGATGTACCATACGTCTAGAGTGCACTTGCTGAGGATGAAGTGCGTCCAGACGACGCACGTGAGTCCTCAACTGCTCCACAGCACCAGCCCTGAACGTGTCGCAGGCCGCTATCAACACGGACAGATCGTTTTCGAGCAGCCAGAAACACACTTTAGCCAAGTTCGTCGACTTGCCAACACCATTCACCTACAATGAGAGCCCCACTTAATACACTAAAAAATGGTAAAATTAAAAATTTTGTACAACCGACTTCGATATAAATAAAATGAGAACATCATCAATGTAGTCGAAGTCAATTAAACACGCATTAATAACTCATAAACTACTGGTCAGATCTTGATCAAATTTATATGGGACCACATGAGAAGCACCAACCAGCTTTCAAATAAAAAATGTCTTTATTTCTTATTTCTTATTTCTCAGACATGCAGGTTTCCTTACGATATTTTCCTTCACCGCCGAGCACGTGGTAAATCAGCACTTAAAATTGCAATTAACAATTTCATTGGTGCCGTCGGGGATCGAACCCGGGTTACTCGAGTACTGTGAAGCTTACAGCGAGCGCTAACCATTTGAGCTACCACGGCTCATATATATATGTAGGTATAGTGAGTACCTAATAGCTTTAACAATAAATACACAAAATAAATAATACTGTCAATGAATGTTATATTAACACCGTTTTTTCATTCAGCTTGTGCTCACTGCTAACCACAAAAAAAATCAAAGTGGTCTTCAGCTTGTGCTCACTGCTAACCACAAAAAAAATCAAAGTGGTCTCTAGTCAAAAAAAGGTTGGGAAACCCTGACATAGATCAAAGACTTCTATGTATACTACTAGACAGGCAATTCAGAACGAAAAACTGTGTCACAGCTGTGGATCGCGCGGGCGGGTATAGTCTGTTCGCTAAGATAGCGTCGGTACACCAGAAGGTTCACTTATTATTTTGCTTTTATTTTATTGTTTTTCACTGTGTTTGTTAAATAAATGTTTTTTCTATTCTAAGAATAAAATAGAATACTATTTCATTCTTATGGCTATTGTAATAAATACGAATATAAATAATAAACACAAGTTGGGTAGCAAAGAATCTTTCACTACACCGCTTCGTTTTGAAGTGCCAAATTTTCTTGTGGGTGTACGCCGCACGCGGTGACTTTTGATGTACACATTAAACAAAATCAGTGTTAGATTGTCGAAAATATTGTTCGCGATTTACAAAAGAAAAAACTAGTCTTCTCGACCACTCCCTGTCGACGAAAGAAGTTACAGAGAATTGAGCGTAACTTAGTGCGCAATGTATTATTTAGTAACGAGTGTCCGCCTCGTAGTACAGAAGAAGTATTTGGCTAAGATACTGATATAAGAATAAGATAAGAAAGAATACCTCGTTTCCAGTGAAATGAGTCTTCGGTTCTCTACACTTACCATACAAAACGCAGCGGCACTAAGCTAATACTTTAAGGTGATATTTTGTGAGAGCGTGGTCCTTCCCCGGTCGAGGCGACCCATTCGTGCTACAACCTACCTAACCTACCACATACATTATTTCTCTAAAGAGGAACTGAAAAAAGAAATGTTCAATGTTTTATAACGTTGATGAACACAAATGATAAAATGATATACACAATAAGTACTAAATCGAGGGTACTTTATAAAATGCAATAACTAATGTAGTTGCAAAGAAACTAGAAACAAAAAAATGTGGGTTGAAATTATAGCATAATAACCGTTACTATGCTAAACACTATACGAGGGCTGGTTTCAGATAGAGTTAAATTAATTTATTTAAGATTGTTGATTACATCTTTATATATAAAAATTAAGTGTCACATTGTTTGTCCGCGATGAACTCCTAAACTACAGAACTGATTTCAATGAAATTTTGCACACTGTGTGCAGTTTGGTCCAACTTGAGAGATAGGATAGTTTTTATCCTGATAAGTGACCCTCAATTTATTTATTGTGAATTTAATGATTTTTTTTAGGACACATGATCATCGGAAAGGGCAGAACAACGTCTGCCTGGTCATCTAGTATATTTATAGTTTTTTTTTATATAGGATAAGGGTGACAAACGAGCACACAGTCCACCTGATGGTAAGTGGTTGCTGCGGCCCATAGACATCTACATCTATCCTCGTTTGCGAATCAAAATGCAGATGTGTTGTCACCCATGAGGACTAAGATGGAATGCCTCATTTCCAGTAAAAAGGGCCTCCGGCCACCTGCACTTACCAAGCGAAACGCAGAGGTAAACCTCTACTTCACGCTGCTATTCTGTGAGGTCGTGGTACCACCCCAGTTCGAGTCGGCCCATCCGTGCGACAGCAAAAGCTAGAGCCACGCGGCAGCTTTTTATACTGTTAATACTAATTTACTAGTAAACTAATATACTAGTTTGTTTTTAAACACTGTAATTTTATTGGACATTTGTATATCTAAAAGTAATTTATTGTAGATCCGTGCTCCCTCATCTCTGATGTTCTTTTTGCCGTAATTTGTGTGTGGTTTTTGAAGATTAATGTTATTTTTACTTCGAAGAGGTTGTAGGCTTAGATCTTTTTTAGTTTAAAAACCTAGTTGTGAGTGTACAGTATTTGACATTTTTTTTTTCATTACGTTCACGTTACGAGAATTTATACTATATTATATTATTTATACTAATATTAACACATTTACTTTTTTATATTTTAGGGGGCAAACAAGCATGCGGCTCAGCTGATGGTAAGTGACTACCGCCGCCCATGAATAACTGGAACACCAGGGGAACCAGGGGAATTGCAGATGTCTGTCTTAGATTCCTGATATAATATGATTCATTGCAATCATCTTGGGACTTTCGCAAAAAATCGATTTTCCATTTATCCTACCATATTTAAAAACACTGCCACGATACAAGACAAAATCTCGTTAACGTTTTAAAAAAAAACAAAGAATCCAATAACACATTTTCCATATTAACAATCACTCACCCCACAAAATGCCATTACGTACGGACGTCCCTCCTGCTTAGCGTGCATACAGTCGCGCAGGATGTCGACGCGACGCTTCGGCGACAGGATCTGAACCAGGGACTCCGTCAGAGTACCGCGCACCGTCTTCGCGACACTGTCGAACGTACCAAGCACCTGTTGGAGTAATGCGGAATATTTAAAACTCAAATATATGGTTATTATAATCGTTGATACGTATGTTAGTGAGAGTGTAACTTCTGAACCGGTTGACCGGTTGAGGTTTGAGATTACTCTAACAATATACACATATAATTTATCGAGACTAGTTCATAGCTATGTACTGTAGTCAAGTAATCAACAAAGTCTATGTTTATGAACAAAAATGACGTTATATTCACAATGTACTTTAGTTTAGTGCCAGAAAATAAAATCGCATAATCTGGACTGGACCCTATAGGTGGCGCTGTGGCGCTAGTCTAGTTATTAGTGAAGTGTATATTTACAGAACAGTGTCTATCGGGCCAGGAAAGTTATTCATGTAAAACAAGGATACACACATACATACATAGGGTTATTTTGCAATAACTGGCCAAAATTTCAGAGCAGGTTCAGAATAAATAATACAGGCTTTCAGAGCAGGTTCAGAATAAGTAATACAGGCTTTCAGAGCAGGTTCAGAATAAGTAATACAGGCTTTCAGAGCAGGTTCAGAATAAGTAATACAGGCCAATGAAGAAAAATTAATTTAAAAAGTCTTAAAAAAATGGGGAGGAGTTGAGTCTTGTGGATACCACTGTTTTTCTTGGTATTACTATTGACGAGAAACTTCAATGGGGCCCATATATATCTAAATTAGCAAGCAGACTTAGTTCTGCAGCATATGCTGTAAGAAAGATTAGAAGTCTCATATATATTGAGACAGCTAGATTAGTGTATTTTAGTTACTTTCATAGCGTAATGTCTTATAGAATTTTGCTATGGGGTAATGCGACTAATATTGAAGCTATATTTGTTTTGCAAAAGAGAGCCGTACGGGCGATTTATAACCTAAATTGTAAAGAGTCCCTCAGAGAAAAAATTCAATAAATAAACATATTAACTTTGGCATCGCAATATATTTATGAGAATGTAATGTATGTGCATAAAAACATAAATAGCTTTAACAAGAATAAGGATGTGCATACTTTAAATACTAGGAACAAACATAAGCTTGTAATGCCAGTTACTAGACTCCACAGAATTAGTAATTCATTTATGGGGCAATGTATACACTTTTACAACAAAATCCCAGAATATATTCAAAGTTTGTCAATAAACAAGTTTAAAAGTTTTATTAAAGAAAAACTGTACAAAAAGGGTTATTATAATATCAAGGAATGCATGAATGAAAATAACCCCTGGGAATAGGGTGATCGCCACCATGCTGGTTCTATGAAAATTCATTTAAAATTGTATAAACAAAATTATTGTTAAGTGAAATTATGTTTAAAAAAAGTCCCGCTGGGTTTCTTGCTGGTTCTTCCCAGGACTGAGGTATTTTCCGAACCAGTGGTAAATAAAAAATTACTTTCAATAAGTATTATGTAATAATCAATATTGAATAAAAAAATATTCTATTCTATTCTAATCATTGTGTCATTTTTTATCTTCTAAATTCGAAATGCGTGGTAATGCATTACTTTAACTGATTTTACTGCGTACGCACACATTTCTAAGAGTCGATCGGTAAACAAAAACGTTCTTGCCCATAAATCACTTTCTATTTGGGATAGTTGCAAATAAAAGTAGAAACCTTATTTACTCGTATTTCCAAAAACTGCAATAATGGTATATCATTATTTATATATTTGAACTTAAGTTTAAAATTTTGCTACTTTTTGAAAAATAACCCTGTATTATACTACTTGGTAGGAGGCGCGTTGCTGCCACAGAAGACATCATTGTGAAAGTATTGTTTTAAAGGAAGACTTATAGTGGTTAATTAAGAATGATAATACAATCATTAAAATTGAATGATATATAACTGTCCTTATAGGGGGATATTTGCTATAGTTGTCACGCTTGGCGAGCGGGGCTCAGCGAGCTATGGAGATGGCTATGCTTGGGGTTTCCTTGCGTGATAAACTTAAGAATGAGGATATCCGAAGCAGAACCAGAGTGACTGACATAACCCAATGGATTAGTAAGCAGAAGTGTCAATAGGCCGGCCATATAGCTCGAAGAACCGACAACCGATGGGGAACAAAGATTCTCGAGTGGCAGCCTCGTACCAGCAGGTGAAGTGTAGGGCGACCCTCCCCCCCCCCCCTAGATGGAGTAACGACCTGGTAAGACATGCAGGCAGTCGATGGATGTAGGTGGCTCAGGACCGTGCTTTGTAGCATAGCTTGGGGGAGACCTATGTTCAGCAGTGGACTTGTGCTGGGTGGTATATGATTTAAATCCTCAATCGCCTTTCCACCATCAGGCAACCAGGCGGCCAGCGGGTCACCACCTCTTTGTCACAGCCTAAGAACATACAGTCAGTCATCCTGTTTGATGTTGTCGGAAAAGCCGACGTAAACAATAAATTGCGAGGGTTTTCAGAATGAGAAGTTTTTTCAATATAGGATAAGGGTGACAAACGAGCACATCACCAGTCCACCTTATGGTAAGCGGTTGCTGTGGCCTATAGACATCTACATCTATCCTCGATTACGAATCAAAATGCAGATGCGTCGTTACCAGTGAGGACTAAGATGGAATACCTGTTTCCAGTAAAAGAGTCTCCGATTCTCTACACTCACCATACGAAACAGAGCAGCGTTACTCTGCTATTTTACGCTGATATTCTGTGAGAGTATGGTCCTTCCCCGGTCGAGCCGACCCATTCGTGCTACAACTTTACCAGTAATATAGCAGCAGCATGGCTCTACCACGTAAAAAAAAAGTAATAAAAAAAAAATAAAAAACTGATTTTATTTTATTTCACGTTTAAACAAATTAAATTACTTAATCAGACAATTAGTGTTCAGAAATAATAAAAATGGGTATAGGACCCACAATTTTTACCGCACATGTAGGATGGAGGTGGGCAAAGCGTATCATTTTTGCGATTGGAACATTTGCATCTCGACCACTGAAATGTTCCGAAACACTGATGTTTCATTTGTCTCATTTGGATCATCGACTCAAAAGATATAAAATACCGAATGTTCCGAATACATAAAGTTGCGTCGCGGGCGTTTATTACTGACTGATCCGTGAAATGTTATGTGGCAACAATGCTGAATAATATAAGTGCTTAGATTATTTATTGTGTACCGTAATAAGATTGTATATAAAATCGATTCTCCTTCATACTTTAACAAAAATGTCACTATGTCAATTCATTATTTACAAAAATGTCCATTTACACAAAACAGCAATGTCTATGTACACAGAATTATCTCACTCCGCAAAATCACTACGCAAAGAAATCCTAAACAGAACTCAGTATTTTTTCGTAAACAGGCGCTAATGAATATAAACAACTACAAGTGCCGCATCAACGTAAAATAACAACTTGTTAATGCAAACATTACATACAAAAAACGACCGTATAGTATTTGGCACGTAAGCGCCTTAGTGGTAATTTTTACGTGCATGAATAACGTCAGCGAAAATCCGTACAAGTTGAGTAATACACTTCTTATTTGTTATCTCTATCTGACTTGTGTGGATTATAATTATTTCGCCCGCTCACTCGCCACTCGTGAGTCAATAGTTAAGTTAATCATTGTCTCAGTCTGTCTCTCTCGCTCGTGGCTCAGTCGCCTCGCAAGCGAAGCGTCGCGCGAAATGAGCAAACAGAAAAGTAATGTTTCACTGTTCCAGATGCAAATGATACATTTGAAACGTTGTTACTGAACCAATCTTTTGTATCACTTCAGTGATTCGGATCAGTGAGTCGTTTCCGTAAAGAGATACACACGCCTAATGTAGGATGAATCACTTTAATTTATTTACGTGACAGGACAACCCTAGCGGCCAGTTGCCTCGGGCGTGCTGCACCCTCGCCCCGCCCCGCACGACTGCCCCGTCAAGACGCCTTCTATGACCGACTGTTAGTAGTATTTACACTGTCTTTGTTATCGATATTCCACGAATTCGAACCAAACTGTTCTTTTCGTCCTTTTCAAAGCGCACAGAAATGCAATGGAATAATTTGTTAGGATAGAAAGTGCGATTTATTATCTATGAAGTCATAGATAATAAATCGCACTATTTCCACTTTCCGTCAAGTAGGGTATTAGTCAAACACTGGCTAAGAATATTAATTTTCTTATTTAATCGATAATGAAATGTATGGAAGCAATATCTGTCGTTTTGTTTCGATGTTAACATAATACTTTAGGTCAATGTACGTTTTTCCGCCTGCCCTAGAAACATACTATAGAAGGAAATGGTTTTATGACGTATATTTTATGCCAATCACCTTTCCTTCCAGCTTGGTAGCGACAGAATCGCACAGTTTGTTGGCGATGTCAGCCGCAACGTTCTTGCCTATGAGATGGTCCCGCAGTTTGTCCAGCACTGGGCGCATCGTTTCTTCAGTCAAGGCTTTAGATCCCACTAGGCCTAAAACAAAAATAGCAATTTTATTAACCTATAAAAACTAAATTGTAACAAAAATCAGTGTGGATGCCATCCGGTGTATTCTAACTGTCCCTTTTTTCTTATAATAATTTCGCCTTTTAACTAGTTATTATTTCCCATTTTCAACTAATGATAATTTCCCCTTTTTTACAAATTATTATTTCCCCATTTCAACTAAATATAATTTCCCTTTTATGACAAATTATAATTTCCCTTTTATCAGTAATTATAATTTCCCTATTTTAACTAATTATAATTTTACTTTTTATAATTAAATTTCACTATTTTAACAAATTATAATTTCTCTATTTTAAATAATTATAATTTCCCTTTTTTAGGTAATTATAATTTCCTTATTAAAACTAATTAGAATTTCCCTTTTTTAAGTAAAAATTTCACTATTTAAACAAATTATAATTTCCCTTTTTAAGTAATTAAATTTCCCTATTTTAACAAACTATAATATGCCTTTTTAACTAATTATAATTTCCCTTTTCAAGTAATTATGATTTCCCTATTTTAAATAATTATAATTCCCCTTTTTAAGTAATTATAATTTCCCTATATTAAGTAATTATAATTTCCCTATTTTAAGTAATTATAATTTCCATTTTTAAGTAATTATAATTTCCCTTTTTTACTAGTAAAAAGTATGATATAATTTTATATATTTAATTTTGATCTCTTGCGCATTTGAAATCGCATGCATTGAGATAATATTTACTCGGCGGGCCATCTAGTATTTAGATTTATCTATATAAATAAAATGATAGAGGTTTGCAGTTGTGTGCGCATCACGGAAAACCACTGGATAGATTTCAATTAGGTTTTCTAAGCTTTATTTATTAGTCACTTGGCCCTTATTGCAGATGCGTTGCCGGCCTTTTAAAAAGGAGTACGCTCTTTTCTTGAAGGTCCCTAAGTCGTATCGGTCCGGAAAAATCGCTGATAGTAATCGATTCCACAAGGAAGTCGTGTGAGGAAGAAAACATCTTCTAAATCGCACCCTGGTGGACCGCCAATCATCCAAATGGTATGGATGGTATCGGGAGTTCTGCTGCGATGTGCGTTCGTGAAATTTGGCGGCTGGGGTTAATCCGAACAATTCCTCAGAGCACTCCTCATGGTAGATGCGAAAGAAACGCAAAGGGATGCAACATCTCTTCGCAGTGCCAATGAATCGAGCCGATCGGAAAGGGCTCGGTCGTCGACGATTCGATACGCTCTGCGCTGGATGCGGTCAAGTGGAAGGAGCTGGCACTGGGGAGCCCCTGCCCAGAGATGGGAACAGTATTCCATGTGAGGCCGAACCTGCGCCTTGTAAAGTTGCAGGCGGTGTGCCGGCATGAAATACTGTCCCGCTCTGCTGAGCACGCCAAGCTTTTTAGAGGCCAATTTGGCCTTCTCTTCCAAGTGACCACGAAACTGCACGTCACTCGATATGTCGACGCCGAGGATTCCGATACTGGCTGAGGCAACTAGGGGAGTGCCTTGAAACTGAGGAGATACGACAAAGGGGTTCTTTTTAGCGGTAAACGTGCAAACTTGTGTCTTCTGAGGATTAAACTGGACTAGATTTAGTCGTCCCCAGTCCGAGACTTTGTCCAGCAAAGACTCGACTTCAGACACAAGTTTGTTCCGGTACTCGGAGACGTTTTCCCGAGAAATATTAGCACGGCCGGTGTATAAAGCATCACCAGTGCTGTCATCCGCATAGCAATGAATGTTACCAGTTAGCAACATATCATTGATATGCAGAAGAAACAGCGTTGGTGATAGCACACAGCCTTGTGGAACACCAGCGTTAATAGGCTTGTAGTCAGAACATGCACCGTCTACAACGACCTTGATGCTCCGATCTGCAAGGAAGCTGGTGATCCAATTGCACAATTTCTCGGGAAGCCCATAGGAAGGGAGCTTCGAAAGAAACGCTTTGTGCCAAACCCGATCGAAGGCCTTCGCAATGTCCAGATTAACGGCCAACGCCTCCCCCTTAGACTCTACTGCCTCCGCCCATCTATGGGTCAGCTAGACCAGAAGATCACCAGCTGATCGACCCCGACGAAAACCGTATTGGCGGTCACTGATCAGCTTGTGACCCTCAAGGTACCGGATGAGCTGGCAGTTAATAATGGATTCCATTATTTTGGAGAACAAGGAGGTGATCGCGATAGGCCTATAGTTGGACGGGTCTGAGCGGTCACCTTTTTTAGGGATCGGGTGGACAAAAGCTGTCTTCCATGAATTCGGGACTACGCCTTGGGAGTAGGAGTACCGAAAAAGACGCGTTAGGACCGGTGCCAACTCCGGAGCACACGTCCTCAGCACAATTGGGGGGATTCCGTCAGGCCCACTCGACTTCTGGATGTCCAGGGAGAGAAGTGCTTTGCAAACCGAGCGCTGTGAGAACAGCACATCCGGCATGGAGCACTCACACCGCAGGATGGTCGGCGGTGTTCTTTTGAGTCTTGGGCCAGTGAGTCGTCCTCCCTGTGCAGAGATGGTAGTGATGGCTTACAGAAATTCCCTTGGACAGCCTTGGCGAGGGACCAGAATGCACGGGTTCCCGAAGGAAGGCGAACTAGTTTCTCGCCAATTCTGCCTATGTGCTCTGACTTTGCCTTGGCAATAACTCTTTTGAAGGACCTGGAGGCGAAGTTATACTTCTTTTTAAGTATGCTGGTGTTTACATCCCGAGTCGCCGAAGCCGCAGCCCAGGCTTGATAACACTCCTGCTTACTGTGTAATCCTGTTTTACAGGAGCGACCAAACCAAGGCTGAGATCTGCCTCCGATGGGTACCACAGATGATGGAATAAATAGTTCCATTCCCTGTAGCACCACATCAGTGACAGAGTCAGCAACAGAGCTGGGATCATCCGGCGCCCCGCCCCCATGGGTAGGATGCAAAGAAAGACCGCATTCCGTCCCAATCCGCCGACCTATAATGCCAAACACGGCGGCAATGCGTGAGTGGCACCATACTCCGGATCAGACAGTGGTCCGAAGAGCCGAGAGGGGCATCGACGGAAACCTGATATCCGTCCGGATGAGAGGTCAGCAGAAGGTCCAACAGGGAAGGTGTATGATCCTCCACATCTGGAATCCGCGTAGGCGAAGTAACCAGTTGTGTCAGACCATATGCCAAGGCAAAGTCATAAACAGATCTCCCCGCATGATCGGTTAAACGTGAACCGAGCCATTCGGCATGGTGGCCGTTAAAATCGCCAAGGATCACGATCTCTGCGGATGGGACCTGTTGTAGCAAGGAATCTGTAGCCATTTGGACGTGGTCGATGAGTCGGTCTGTTTCGGCATTACCGCTATGGGACCTATAGAGGCACCCGTAGACGCGCGGATGGTCGTCGTCGCTGTCTACGCGTAGCCAAAGGAAGGACAGGTCCGAACCTTCAAGACTGCCGAGGCGTTGAGAACAGATGTCCTCTCTGACATACACGCAAACTCCAGCCCGAGGCACAAAGGAGTGCTCCAATTTGTACCCCGGGTAGGAGAGATACGAAATATCAGCCGGAGAGGAAACCTGCGTCTCGGTCAGGAAGAGCAAGGCCGGCTCCGCCGTCTCGAGATGGTAGTGGACGGCGTTCAGGTTAGAGTGAAGTCCCCTGATGTTGCAGAAATTCACGGATAGCGTGGCAGGGGTCGCCTTGGTATTGTTGCTCAGTTTGCCCCGAGCAGTTATGTTATTGAGCGGAATTTTGCCCCCCCCCCCCCCCCCCCAGAATACGCGGGGCAGCCTGAGCACCCACGCTCAGGATTGGAATAACATGGTCGTGGATGCTCAGCGAGGGATTCTCCAGGGGTACTGGTACCCTCCTGGGGTAGTCTATTGTGTAATTCCGCTACCATGTTGATGGGGGGGGGGGGGGATTGGGCCTCCGGCCACCTGCACTCACCAGACGAAACACAGAAGCAGAGCTTCTACTTCACGCCGGTATTCTGTGAGGTCGTGGTACCAACCCGGCTCGAGCCGGCCCATACGTGCAACAGCAAAAACTGCTGCGTGGCTCTACCACCGTTATTAAAGTTTTAAGAAACAAAGGTGTTTATAAGCACTACATGTTCAGTGTTCACAACATATTCAACATATTCAAAGTTTATCAATAAACAAGTTTAAAAGTTTTATTAAAGAAAAACTGTACAAAAAGGGTTATTATAATATCAAGGAATCATCATCATCATTACAGCCCTTCACAAGTCCACTGCTGAACATAGGCCTCCCCCAAAGAATGCCACAAAGCACGGTCCTGAGCCACCTGCATCCATCGACTTCCTGACTTCCTGCAGGAAATATCACGGAATACATGAATGAAAATAACCCCTGGGAATAAGGTGATCGCCACCATGCTGGTTCTATTAAAAATCATTTAAAAATTGTATAAATGAAATTATTGTTAAGTGAAATATGTTTGAAAAAAAAAGTCCCGCTGGGTTTCTTGCTGGTTCTTCCCAGGACAGAGATATTTTCCGAACCAGTGGTAAATAAAAAATGACTTTCAATAAGAATTATGTAATAATCGATATTGAATAAAAAATTATTCTATTCTATTCTATTCTATTCTATAGTGATGTGTTTTCATGATATATTATACAATGTGGATGAAGTCACGGGTATCAGCTAGTAAACAATAAAATACAGTAACCTTTAAACAGACTGAACATGCCACCGGATTTCTTGGGACTGGCCTCCTTCTGTTCCACCTCTTCATCACTGCTGCTGTAGTCTGATTCTACTTCCAAGTCCTTAATTGCTCCCGCCATTTTCCCCACGAGCTGTAAACAAGGTTTCCTTAGTCACAACACATCCCAAATAAACTTCAATCTTCAAAATGCATTTGATGGACATTTACATTACTAATTGCTACTTGAAAAATTTTTCTATACTTAGTACATTGGGCAGGGGTGTTGTTGAACGGAGAGCGAAAGTTGGATTCATTGTTTTTGAATAGATGATCAACAATCAGTGGGCTAAGTATTTGAATGCGGCTTTAGAGGACCTCTTGTTCGAATCCTGCACGGAATAAGGATAAGTGTTTGTAGACTTACAAATATCTGTTTCGAATCTGTATGTTTCTCAATGTACCATTTATGTATATAATAAAACCACGATCCTGGAGTAAATCCTAATGTGGGTGTAAATTTTTTTTAAAGTTAGAAAAATAAAAGAAGTGGGTTGCCATGGCCTTATCTGGTTAACCGATTCGTTGCGGCACCAATTTTCGACAACTTTTAGCTGTGGCGGCGAACAAATATTTCATGATATGCCGGGCGTGTCAAGTGCTACAAACAAAAATGACACGCCTATTGTGCCATCCGCCACGTGTAAAAGCAATGTTCTTTTTTATGCTTTTTTTACTTGTTTAGACTTAATTAAGTTTATTTGACATCAAACATAAGTTACAAATGGAAGGATACTTGTTTTTAGTGGGTAACTAAGTGTTTTTTTACGCGTTTTCTTTGAAATTGAGAGAAAGTGACTTTTTTTATGAAGAGATTACAAACCTTTTGTACTATATTTTGTTGTTATTAAAAAGTCATTTATATAAGTAGGTACAGCTAAATCACCCTGGAAACCGTGGTTTTTATTAAATTAAATTTTCACCTAATAATAAAATTTGTAAATATCAAACAACGAAGAACCTTAATTTGAAAAAAATAAGGTATATCAAATCATTCATTGATATTTACAAATGTTAAATATTATTTAATGTTATACAAATGTAAAAGTAAAGTCGATCTGAAAACGTCTAATTAGTAAGAATAGCAAAACAAGTGTTTTCAAAAGGAAAAAAACGCCGGCGCTATACGACGGCGGATTGACAAAAGACTATTTATTAGCCAACTTTTTTATGCATGAACGGTTTCGAACTGTTTCAAGCAAAAATAAACCATATACCATATCACAAGAGCACATGGTACTTCGCAGGTCCATTGGGCCAAATTATAGTAATAAGTCGGCACTTCAACCATTTTAAGCAAAAGAGATAAAGGCATTGTCTTTTTTAACAGGACAGTTGTTTTCTAGAAACTTGTTTACAAATTGAGTTTGTGAGCGATCGCAATGAGTGCTATTATTTGTTCATTTGTTTCTTATTAGAGTATTTTTCCACAACATGTTTTAAAAACCTATAGAGTAAAAACGGTACCATGTACAAGTTAAAAAAGGTTGTCAACTCCTAAAAATTTCAATTTTTCAAAATATCCAGAAACGAAGCCGCAGGCTTGAACTACTTGCAAAATAATGAATATTTTGTTCTGGATAAATTTTCCAAAAAAGCAATTTGAGCGAGTTATAACGATTTAAAAAAAAAGACACGCCTCGCGTGTCATACGCCACACACAAAAGTATTCGATGGCACGCCTGGCGTGTCACCTGCAATCAATAGAGTGAATGTGATACTATTGTCGGAGCATCTACAAAATATCACTTGGATCGAGGTGGACGTGAAGGTATATCGAGAAACTCCCACTTGTTTGTGCAGTATTAAGGGCCTATACTACCTCAAATGGCTTAGGATGATCGTCCGTTATGCCGAAAATACTGAAGCATTGATTTTGAAATAAACATATGGTGAAGTTGAGGATTAATGCTAAGTACTATATTAGACGAAAACACGATTCCATAAAATTTTCTCGATAGAAAAAAGATCCAAAGTTACCTCCAAACTGAAAAATAAACGGCTGATATTCAAAAAATACTTCAAATTAGATTATAAAACTTTGCATACTAACTGAAATAACTATAAAGCAGTGATTATATTTATTACTTTTTTTTAATTATCATTATTTTCACCGTAAAAAGAAATTACCTAAACTATCGCCGTTTTAAAGCTTGTTCCCTGCCGCCCGACACCGCCGCTCACTCCCGCTTCGGCTTTCGAACGGGAGAGCTGTGTCGCTTGCGCTCAGAACACACATTACGTAACAGGACGAGGTAAAATTAAAATATTGAAATAGATAGTTAGGTTTATAGTTTTGGCGCAATGGGAAATAAGCGGAATAAAAATAAGAAGCGACTGGGTTGGCGTAAAGAAACGGTCAAACATTGATAAATTTAATGAAGTATCTACTTACAGTATTAGTGATTACGAATATGTAGAAATTTACGTATAAGTAAAATATAGGTATCTATGTAGTAATTGTTTTTTTTATAACGTTGCCCCACTCAAGGATTTCTCCTGACTCGGAGACGGTGCGATTACAAACACAAATTTTCACAACTATCTGTAGGCCATAAAAATATTTGTTCCGTATGGGGATCGAACTCGCGACCCGAAGTTCAGAAACCAAGCACTTAGTTAGTAATAAAAAATATAAGTGTGTTCGGTAAGTACCTACCTATCTAACTATAAAGAAATAAAACTGTAACTTGCTTATCCGTCCTTACGTTATCGTTACTCCGTGCCGCACAGGCTTAGCAATGAGTTGCTGCGCTGGAGTCCGTGGGTTCGAATCCCGCACGTAACAAGTATTTGTATGGCCTACAAATAATTGTTCCGGATCTGGATGTTTGTAAACAAGTTTAAATGTTTTATTAAAGAAAAATTGTACAAAAAGGGTGATTATAATATAAATGAATATATAAATGAAAATAACCCCAGGGAATGAGGTGATCGCCACAATGCTCATTTTATAAAAATTCATTCAAAAATTGTAACATAATAAATTTATTGTAAATTTAAATATGTTTAAAAAAAGTCCCGCTGGGTTTCTTGCTGGTTCTTCCCAGGACAGAGGTTTTTTTTTTTATGCGAACCAGTGGTAAATTAAAAAACGACTTTCAATAAGTATTATACAATAATCTATATTGAATAAAAAATCATTCATTTCATTTCTACCTACTACTTACTATCTTACCTATCCTACTTACCTACGTACGTTAGGTACGTACTACCTACTACATACTTACCTACCTATCCATCTTATATTTATACAAACCTTGTCCTAAAAATCACGAATCATTTATAAGAATAAATATAAAATAAAATATTATATATATATATATATATATATATATATTAGCTGTTCCCCGCGACTTCGCCCGCGTGTTATTTGGGGTTTTAATATTTTGTACGGAACCCTAATACTGTTTCTAAAATAAAAGTAGCCTAAATTACATCAGCTATCTGCCAGTGAAAATCCCGTCAAAATCGGTCCAGCCGTTTCGGAGATTAGCCGGAACAAACAGACAGACAGACGGACAGACAGACAAACAGACCAAAACCTTAAAAAAAATATTTTTGTTATAAGTACCGTATTATACTTTCATATGCATTTAGTAAAAAGCTGTAATTTTGGAATTACATACAGACACTTCAATTTTATTTATTTGTATAGACTAGCAGTTCCTTGCGACTTCGCCCGCGCGTAATTTATTACGATTGGATTTCATGGGTTTTAATTTTTTTGCGCGGAATTCTTTTTCCAAAATAAAAGTAACCTATGTCTTATAACATCAGCGATCTGCCAGTGAAAGTCCGGTCAATATTGGTCCAGCCGTTTCAGAGATTAGCCGGAACAAACAGACAAACAGACAAAAATTTTAAAATCGTGTTTTTGTTATAAGTACCGTAAATACTTTCATATACATATATTAAAAATCTGTTATTTCGACATTACAAACTGACACTTCAATTTTATTTATTTGTCTAGATATAAATCACTTAGGGTTTCTCTGCGTGATAGACTTAGAAATGAGGATTTACGTGGTAGAGCCATGCTGCAGCTATATTAGTAGTATAGTTGTATCACGAATGGGTCGGCTCGACCGGGGAAGGACCACGCTCTCACAGAATACCAGCGTAAAATAGCAGCTTGACACTGCTGCGTTTCGTATGGTGAGTGTAGAGAACCGGAGACCCATTTTACTGGAAAAGAGTATGTAATACAAGGCGAAAACTATATTGTTATAAGTTTATAAGATTGTAAAATGCAAAGCGTAAACTTACTACCAAGCCAATGTACCTACAGAACTTTCAGTGCAATGGTGATTCGCGCTTAGGGTTACCAGATGAAAAAATTAAAAGTCCGGAGAAGAGGCCTGATTTTCATTTAAAAATCCTGAGATTTTTTTACAGTTCGGAAAGAAAACCTTACTTAAAAAGGTATCTTTACATCTTAAGTATGATAAAACTGTTTAAGTACCTACTTGGATAAATAAGTTTTGATTTTAATTGTGTGTGTAATTATGATAATAATACCATAGGAAAATTATTTTTAGTTTGTTTAACTTTTTATTAAAGAGATCTTTAAAATGTAAGCTGTATTATATTGAAAGTTCTAAAAAATCCTGAGATTTATTGAGATTTGCAAAATCCAGCCACAATCCTGAGAAGTCTAAAATCCTAAAATCTCAGGACAAATCCTGAGATATGGTAACCCTATTCGCGCTTGACTAGTTTTTTGTAGCAGTAGAATTTATACATTGGTTTAGAATCGGTTTGCAAAATTTCTTATAGTATAATATGTAGATACTTGCATAGACCTACTACAAATATAATTAAATACGTAAATGGCTGTCACATTACAAACATACAAAAACTATAATACTATAAAACTCAAGCTTACTACTAAACCAACAATGGGCGGATCCTTTCACTATAAGAGCAAATTTCCATTATAAGCTGATCTCGTATTGTATGGGCTTGCCGTACAATGAAGGGTCAACTTATACTAGATTAAGCTTTATGTACAAGGAAATTAAATTTGCGACATATAATTTTATGTTAATTTAATGACAAGTTAATATTAAATTATGACTGAAAATTTTATTGCTTAATTCTCGTCCTATAATAGTTTGTTTTACTCTAACAAAGTCGCTTTGACCTCGTGTCGGGAACACGAGGTCCGTGACCGCGAGCCGTAGTGTGCGAAAGAATGGCGCGGGGAAGTGGGGGCGAAATTAGAATTTGAGCTGAGGTAATATAGGCCCTTAAGTTCACTGTAGGTGCCGTGCGCAGGGGATTCCGCTTAAGTCATTCAACGAGTGTGGTCATTCTACTAGAGCTAAGACAGTGTCGTAGTTCTGTTCATTGTTGTAATTCTTCTAGTGCAGGCAAGGAGGATTGGTGTTGCTGAGAGGCTGCCCTGTGTTACATTGAGATAAGTAGTGTTGCTGTTGGTTTACATATTTTGGTGTTATCATGTAATTGCGTATCTCACGTTACACTGGTGTGTGATTGTGGCGGAGACGTGTTACGGTGTGGTCGAACTGTAATTTCACTATGCTGAATGTATAGTGCGTTACGTTGTCTAATTACTGATAATGATTGATTGCGTAAGCTAGAGAGCAAGTTGAACATCCGCTCTCACACTTGTATTATTTTGAACAATTAACGCTATCCTGATATACTTTCGAGATCAAAATCGGGATCCTCTATTGTAATTCTCTGACACTATATTAATTGATTTTTGATGGAAAAGATCCATTATAAAGAAGTCCCCAACAGAACCATGGTCATTGAAACTTTCAATGTTTACAAACATTACAAATAGGCTGGTCACATCTGTTGTTGAAATGTATCTTGGAGTGGCCACACTTATGTAAGCTTAACGTGACACTTATGTAAGTTTAAATGTGAGACATCTCTTATCTGGATAAGCATCATGTGCAAACATGTGCATCTGACATCAGCTAGACGCGTGAAGCTGAAATCAGGCTAAATGGCCTTGAGATTTGGAGTAAACTGTCATAGACTTATGATCACTGTCATCATCATCATTACAGCCATTCACAAATTCACAGCTAGTTAAGATAGGCTTCCGAAAAAGAACGCCATAAAACATGATCCCTAGCCTGCATCCTTCAACTTCCAGCGTGTCTCACCAGATCATCACTACATTTTGTGATGAGCCGCCCAACATTTTGGTTACCAGTACGAGGCTGCCACTAAATAATCATTGTTCCCCATTGATTGTCAGTTCTTCGAGCTATATGGCCAGTCTCTTGCCACTTCAGCTTACTGATCCGTTGGGCTATGCTCATTAACCTGGTTCTACTGCGGATATACCCATTACGAATTCTATTACGCAAAAAAATTCCAAGCATGCTTATGATGATAATTACAAAATGGCAATATACCTGCGTATCTGGAACGATGTCGTTGACCGCTTCATCCTTGTCGTTGCTGAAGTCCAGGGAAGGCAAGTCACGTGAGCCACCACCGAGCTCCCACACGCGTGGTTTCTTTACGCGATCTACGGTCTTTGGACTTTTAGGCGACTTCCTGCATAAATAAACACTATAACATAAAAGCTTCGCGACGCAGTGGTTTAGCATTGAGTTGCGGCGCTGATTACCGCGGCTTTGAATCCCGCACGGAACAAGTTTTTGTATAGTAGTATAGTATAGTTACAGCCTATATACGTCACCCTACTGGGTACAAGCTAGGAAATATCCACCGCACCGCCCCAATGAGTGTTGGCGAACTACACATGTCTTCGAATACATTTTTTTAAATAAAATTTCTTTAAAAAAATGGCCAAATGCATATTAGATCAAATTTATTTACTGCACATAAGGTAAGGTTTTGCTGTGCTGATATACATAGTTTCTCTATAGAAACTATGTATATCAGCACAAAGTTTAAAGGATATCCAGGTGGGGTTTAGTCCATATAAACATATTCCTGTCTTGTGACATGAGAAAATATATACAGTAAAACCCGCTTAAGACGATTTTAAAGGGACCAAAGGCAAAGGCAAGGGACAGCCAAAATCGCAAAATCGGGAAAGCTTATTATGCGGGATAGGGAAAATAAAACATCATTTACAAAAATCTGTAGGTATTGAATTATAGGTATACGTATTTATAAATTTGTTAGAAAGGTATAATGTTGTACATATGTATATGTATTTAAATACGTTAGATCATAGTTAATTATTATTTATAATGACATTACTTAAAATAATCACTTATTTTGGTTTGAAAAAAGATTTTGATGCATTATTAATGACAAGGCTTTCAACATAATTTAACTATTGCAGTGTGTCTTCACTTTTCCCGAAAGAAGATACATAGAGCCTTAAATCGTTTACTGCTGATAATGCCTCTGTGTTTACAACATCGGAATTGACTTTCCCATTTTCATCGTCATCACATAGGGCCTCTTTTTGGGTGTTAGTCACATCTTGACTAAGATCTTCGATCGAACAGGTTTCGTAGGGTGCAACATTGTCATCAATGGAAAAATATCCAGAAAAACCCTGCAGTATCGCGGGTTCTTCTTCCAACACAACATCAGCTTCGTTATTTCAGAAACCTGCTTTCTTGAAACGACTTTGTATGGTTTCAGGCTTAATTGCTTGCCATGCCGCTGCAATGTTTAGGAACGCGTCATGCACAGTCAAAGGTCGTTTGCTGTCAGGGTCCCATTTACTTAAGATAACGATGTATCAATCGTGTTCTGTAGCCATGTTTAAGGACTTTCATAATGCCCTGATAAATCGGTTGTAACTTGCTTGTCGCATTCGGAGGTAAGAAAACAAGCTTGATGTTCTTTAGTTCAACATCTTTAGGGTGAGAGTTTAGAGTTATCAATGAAGAGAATTATGCGTATACATTTAATCTGGAAGTGATCATCTCAAGCTTTTAACCAGTTAATAAAACGAAGGCCAGTCATCCAAGCTCGAGATTGTGCATCATATGTTACAGGGAGCGATTTCACGTTTTTGAAGCAACGTGGATTTTTCGCCTTACCAATCACTAGCAAACGTAAATTTTCCGACCCAGATGGCGTATTAGACGGGATGACGAATCGTATTAAGCGTGTTAGTGTATGAAAACATGCCTCAAGTTGCAGGGACTGACATAAAATGGCATATTAAACGAGAAATCGTATTAAACATGATCGTATTAAGCGAGTTTTACTGTATTTTACCACGCAATCTACATCTACCATTGCCATATTTTTTATAAAGTAATTATTTTAAAAACCAGGAACAATCCTTACATTGTTCTTTAAAATCCGTCTAGTTTTCAGGAAAGAAACACTGGAATATGTGATTATGAGCTGCAGTTGACTGTGTCTGTTATCTAGCTCGGTCATTCAGGCTCGCAACACAATTATATATCCTCTTACAGCTGAGATTTTGGTAAAGGGTACAAGGCGGCGTTAGTGTTCATTACAATTTTGTTAAATATTCACTAATCGACGTTTCCTAGATTATTATCTTCTTATATAACTAGCGATCCTCCCCGGCTTTGCACGGTTAATCTTTGGACCTCGACAACAACGCCACCTAACGGGTTCAATTGTGAATCTAAACCACAAACCATCAACTTAATCACACACAAAATTTCATCAAAATTGGTCCAGTCGTTTAGGAGGAGTTCAGTCACATACACATGGACAAAAGAATTATTTTTATATATAAAAATTACATGTCACATTGTTTGTCCGCGACAAACTCCTAAACTACTAAACTGATTGCAATTAAATTTTGAACACTGTGTACAGTTTGGTCCAACTTGAGAGATATTTATCCCTATAAGTGGCCCTCAATATTTTTTATTACGAATTTAAGAATTTTTATAGGACACAGGGTCGTCGGAGAGGGTAGAACAACGTCTGCCTGGCCAGCTAGTATAATATATAATATGCATGTATAATACATATCAACCTTCCTCTTGAATCATTCTTTTTGTTGATCAAAACCGCATCAAAAAGTTAGGGGCGGAGAGAACACCGAGTGTACTCAAGATTATTCTAACTTACAAGAGTCAAAAAAATAAGATAAGATAACCTGCCTAGTGTGAGTCGGACTGGCACATGAAGGGTTCCATACCCCTATATATATATTTTATACAAAAAGTATAAAATATATATATAGGCTGTAACTGTATGGTATTTCCCCTTTGTCAGCAATAAAATTTATAAAACATGAAATTCATTTTATTAACAAATGACGCGTACTAGGCTATTGATATGAAATAGGGAACCAGTTGACGTAATTCTGAAGCTAAGAAAAAACCTGGTCTCGATAAGTCAATTTTATCGGGAGTTATCGTGACCACATACAAATTCAACATTCAGACGTCCACGTAATAAATTTTTCAAACCGTTTTTATCAATGATTTTTTTTAGTAAATATAAGATAGATTAATTAGAGTATTTTCTTGATATACGGCTACTCACATTATTGTATAAGTGCAATATGGTTATGATAGAGGCATTTTAAGAACACAAAATTGTTTGACTTTCACGTGTCGAAAGTAATACACTGCCTAATTAATAAAGCTTCGCGTTATGAGGCGTGTAATATGACGTGCAAGCTTACTTGGGTTCCTTCTTGCTCTTTGAGGCCAATTTCTGTGCCAGTTTAGCCCTGTTTGCTGCTATCACATCATCCTCTGGCTCAGGCGACTCTTCTACTTTACCATTTGTCAGATTCTTAGATTCAACTATTTTAACTGAAATATAGAAAAAAAAAAATTAGTAATTTTAACCATGGTTGCTTAGGGGCCTTTTAAAAGTAAGGTAGTTTTACTTCTAATGGTTAAGTGAAATTATTAATTACAGTTTCAAGTGCTGATTTGCTCTGGTGAAAGTAAACACAATGAAAAAACTTGGTAAAAAGTTGTGAAGCAAGAAACTTAATAAAATGGATTGGCATTCACCCGCAGTCAACTCAACTCCTAGAAATAGTGTGATAAGTGCCAAATATAAAGAGGACTTTAAAGGTTGATTTTTCAATCATCAGATAAAAATTATTTATCAAACTTAATTATTATTATTAACTTATTTATAGGATTACTTATCGTATTAATAAGTTTTATTGGAGGTTTGAAAAATCAACCGTAACTTAAAAAGCAATACAGCAACAATATTACACTAATATCTATATGGAAATATATACAACGTAATTCAAATAAGAATAGGAACAACTGCGATCTGTCAACTGTCACTTGAAAAGTATGGTTTGCAAAGAATATTTATTTGTGTATAAGAAACATTTCTTTTTCCGCTTTTTTTGATCTGAGTCCTAGTATTACCAATCTATTGAACTCATAATTATTTTTAAAATTAATCTAAAATATTGATACTAGTTGGTGAAATAATTTAAATACCTAAATACCATTGGCCATGTCGAGAGAAATACATACCTAAGAAAATACATACCTAAATACCATTGGCCATGTCGAGAGAATGAATGAAGAACGTTTGATGAAAAAGGTGTATAAGGTGAGTGTGAATGAAAGTGTTGGAAGGGGTAGACCATAGAGTAGAGTAATATACCGGAATAGAGAGCCAGCTTCTACAATTTTTTGTCACCCAATACAAATAGTGGCACAGTGTCGCCGTCTGGTACCATATCCGTTGAACTAATCTCAATATTTTGACCATAGATAGTTATATGTAGGTAGTTATGCATATACAGCTATTTATACTATAGGCAGTTATATTTATATTTTAAGGTATTAGGGTTCTATTAAATAAGTATTACAGATTTCAGTAATTTAAACATTTATTTGAAACATTTAAACATTTATTTACAACAACCTAAAATTATATAAAGTACAAAATAGTTCGTGAAAAACGTATATTATTTGTAACATCAATAAAATATTGATTTAACTTTGTTTTATATACATCCAATAGCACAAGTCCTCGGCATTTTAACAAACAAGATGTAAAAGCATCTATTCCGCACAATACAGCACCAAACCAAATTAAATATTTGTTGTTAAATATTTCGCAAGTCGTCACTGGCAACACGCACTGGTTGTACAATTTCGTTTTAAGGTTTTGAGGTATGTCTGACGAGAAGATGTGTCGTAGCTTCCCGAACGCTGCCCAGCCGTGTTGAATCCGTCGATTGACCTCTCGGTCGAAGTTGGACTTACCTAGTCGGACTATTTGTCCCAGGTAAACATACTCGTCAACAACTTCGAGCTTAGTGTTCCCAACAACTACCGGCATAGGTGTGACATGGACATTAAACATGATCTTTGTTTTGTCCATGTTCATCTTAAGATCTATCCGTTGGGAAACACTATTGACGTCATTGAGCATAGTGCTTAGGTCCTCCAGCGATTCTGCCATAAGGACTATATCGTCGGCAAACCGAAGGTGAGTGATGTACTCGCCATTGATGTTGATACCGTATCCTTTTCAGTCCAGAAGCTTGAAAACGTCTTCCAATGCAGCGGTGAAGAGTTTCGGGGATATGACGTCACCCTGTCTTATACCTCTATGCAATTGGATAGGTTTCGTACTCTGGTTCTGTACTCGGATAGCCATCGTAGCCCTACTGTACAAGCACTTCAACACTTCGATATACCGACAGTCAACTTGGCACCGCTGAAGGGACTGCAGCACCGCCCAAATTTCGACGGAATCAAAGGCTTTCTCATAGTCCACATACGCCAGACATAGTGGCAAATTGTACTCCTCGGACTTCTGTACAATTTGCCGTAGGGTATGTATGTGGTCTATGGTGCTAAAGCCTTTTCGGAAACCGGCTTGTTCGGGAGGCTGGAAGTCGTCAAGTCTGCGCGCGAGACGATTCGTAATGACTCTCGAAAACAGCACGTAGACGCGGCTCAGAAGGGAAATCGGTCTGTAGTTCTTCAAGAGAGCGTTGTCGCCTTTCTTGAAGAACAAGACCACCGCACTTCTGCTCCACGCCTCCGGTGTAATGCCACCATGGAGGACGGAATTAAAGAGCTTCTGAAGGACTTCAAGTACCGGTTTTCCACCCGCTTTCAGAAGCTCCGCTGTAATTCCATCCTCGCCTGGGGCCTTGCCGTTTTTAAGGTGCTGGAGAGCCATTCTAATCTCGCTCAGACTGACGTCCGGGATATCATCGGAATAATGTCGGATAAGACTCGCTCTTGGATCGTTACTCACACTTGCGTGTGGCTCCAACGATGACGTGTACAGCTGCCCATAGAACCTCTCAATCTCACTCAAAATCTCAGGTGCCCCGGAAACGATGCTGCCACATTCGGTCTTCAGCTTTGACAGTTGGCTCTTTCTGGCAGACAGATCTCTGGCAAAGACTTTGGAGGCTTGGTTCCGCTTGATCGCTTCTTCAATACGAGCTGTATTGAAGTTGCGTAAGTCCCGCCGCATGCTTTTGGAGATCTGTCTGTTCAGTTGCCTGTATGCTGCCAAATCTGTTGAAGAATGTAGCTTCATCTCCCGTCTAACAGCCATGAGATTAAGAGTGTGATCGGAGAGTTTTTGTGTTCTTCTGCGGCGGGTCTTGCAGAACTTAGCTCCGACCGCATGGACAGTTTCCACGAGCTTGTCATTCAAATCGTCCACTTCATTGCAGTCTTCTAGGCACTGAAAACGGTTTTGTAACTCGAGCTGAAAGGTTTCGGGACTTTGGATTAGAGCACGAGGGGCACGGAGCGTTGACTTCATTAGACGAGACCTCTCCAACTTAACGTTTAGGTTCAGTGTGCCTCTAACCATTCGGTGATCGCTGCCGGTTTTCACCCTCGCGATCACTGAGACATCACTGAACAGTTGTCGTTTGGTCGTCATAATGAAGTCAATCTCATTTTTTGTCGAACCGTCGGGGCTCGACCAGGTCCACTTCCTGTGGGGCCGCTTCTGGAAGAAAGAGTTCATCATAAAGAGTCCCTCTTTCTCCATGAAGTCGGCCAGCTGCTGGCCCCTTGGGTTCCGTTGCCCTATTCCAAATTTCCCCACTTTCAGCTCACCGTTCTCTCTTGTGCCTAGTTTTGCATTGAAGTCTCCCATTAACACCGTATATTGGGTTTTGGAGGAATGCATGGCTCTAGAGATATCCTCATACATTTCCTCCACCTCCTCATCTGATCTCAGTGATGACTTACGGAACTGAGACGTGGTCCTTCACTGCTGGCCGTATGAGGAAGCTCAAGGTCGCTCAGCGAGCTATGGAGAAGGCTATGCTCGGAGTTTCTCTGCGTGATAAACTCAGAAATGAGGATATCCGCAGTAGAACCAGAGTGACCGACGTAGCCCAACGGATTAGTAACCTGAAGTGGCAATGGGCCGGCCATATAGCTCGAAGAACCGACAACCGATGGGGAAGAAAGGTTCTCGAGTGGCAGCCTCGTACCGGCAAGCGAAGTGTAGGGCGTCCCCCCACTAGATGGAGTGACGACCTGGTAAGATATGCAGGAAGTCGATGGATGCAGGTGGCTCAGGACCGTGCTTTGTGGCATTCTTTGGGGGAGGCCTATGTTCAGCAGTGGACTTGTGAAGGGCTGTAATGATAATGATGAAATATTTCCCACAACACTACACATAATATGTACATACAATGTGGTTCCAGCATGAAAAACTAAACGATAAGACGGGATGAGGGCTAATCTCAACTCAACCAAACTTATTGTAAATACGAGTAGCAACAACAACCGAAAATTACATAAATTGCAAAAGCGTTCGTGAAAACAACGACTTACTCACACGCCGGTAGCCATTATGTGATAAAGTAATAAAGTTGCCACTTGCCAAAACGAGAAACTTATTGCATCTCAGACCGACAAAATAAATATTTTTATTCAATATATTTTTAAAGAGGTTTTTGAGTGCCCGTATAATTATTAATCTTTTATATTTATGTTACAACTTTAGAGAATTCCATTAAACTCCATACCCAATAACTAGAATTGGTGTAGTCGCCATCTAGCGCATCTTTTAGAATTTGATGTTCGAAAGTTTATGCGGATATCGTATAAGATGGCACTAGTGTCTTTGCAGATTATTGGATCCCTACTTACAGTATGAAAGTGTACCCCCCCTGGGGTAGACCTAGGCGGACGTTTCTAGATCAAATTAAGAACGTCTTGAAAAAAGGCCAGGTCAAGAGTACCCTAAACCGAAGAGCATGTATGAAGGGAATAATGAAAGTGGACGAAGCGAAACAAGTATGTAAGGATCGTAGAAAGTGGACAGAAGTGGTCTCTGCCTACCCCTACGAGAAAGAGGCGTGATTATATGTATGTATGTAAATACCATGTTCTATTTTATAAGGGCAAGCAGCAGTAATGATAATAAAGACAATGATGTCTACTCAGACAGTGATGAAACTGACACAAATGATGACAGAAATGAGTGATGAACTAAATTGAATTGCTTGATTAGAATGATGCATTTTTGTTCATGGTTCTTTTGTAAATAATATTATTTCATAAATATGTTTTGCTCACCCTACATAAGTGGTTTAAATTGACAGCTATGATGTCACATGTGAATGGCATAATACATATGCAATATACTTATATAATATTATAAAATTATTTTATACATTATAAGATTACACATTCATACATCACATATTTAAATAATAACCTGACTACAACACACATAAATACCCGAACATATAATATACATGCTAACAGAAATACATGTAAATGTATACATAAATAATTTATTAGTGTCTATTTAGTTTCTTTGAGAGTTTATATAAGAATTCAGCTGGGACATTCATTTCAGTGCAATAACTGATCCATTGTTTTAAACAATGTTGGTATATTCCATATTGACTATAATTTGTAAAATAAAGCATAAAGATGCAAAGACTTACCAGACTTCTTATTTTTTTCATCTCCTTTCCTCTCTATCATAGAAGCTACAGTCTTCTTGGATTTTTGAGAATCCTCAAAAGTTCTCATTTGTTTTGGAATTTTAGCTTGTGACTTTGCTGCAAAAGTGTAATGGTCAATTTAAAAAACCAAATGAAAATAAACATAATAATTTAATTTCTTAATTATGTAATATACAGGTTGTCCCAGAAATCAACGTCAAGCTGGAAAAAGGCAACAGGCCAAGTCGTGACAGTTATTAGAAAAATATAAAAAGGTCATGTACTTTTCAAATAATAAGGGTTCAAAAATAAATCTCACAAACTGACACCCTGTGATGATCTTTCAAGTCCTGTGACAACAAATATTAACTTTTCGTCAGTTGTTTTTCTATGATGTAACTATGAATAACCCTTCTGTGAATTACAGTTAATAGTTAAAACATAACTGCCTGTTACAAATAAAATGTATGATTTTTGCCCAACATTGAATTCAAAATAATTAGGGGAACACTTCCTTGCCCCAAAACCCTCAGAGATAGAGAAGCCCTGTATCCAACAGTGGGACTTTTTATATGTGGTAGAACCATGCTGCAGCTATATTGGGTCAGCTCGACCCACGTAGGACCACACTCTCACAGAATACCAGCGTAATATAGCAGCTTAATGCTGATGTGTTTTAAATGGTGAGTATAGAATACCGGGGACCCTTTTTACTAGAAACGAGGCAATCTATTTTAATCCTCAGGGGTGACAACACATGTTCATTTTTATTCTTAATTGAGGATAAACACAGATATCTATGGGTCACATCGTTAACTTACCTCATATGAATAAGAAAATCTTATATCTGTAGCTCATAGATTAATATATATATATACTATGGCAGTGGACTAAATGTGTTATGTGATCCAGTAATTCAAAAATTTAAGAATCACAAAACTTTATTAAAATTATGTTCAAATTTACATGTTGTAAATAAAGAATTAAAAATAAAATTTAAACATTTCATACCCCAGTGTTCACATTCTTTGAGGACCCTATCGAAGCACATTTTAAACTCAAAGTCCATATTGTGTCGCCCTGTTTGTAGCTCATTTTTGTACTTGTCCCTAAACTCCAAATGCACATCATTTAAAAATTTATCCACATATGATAATTGTAGTATGCGCTGATACGCTACTACAAACACGAGTTCAAACTCGTTATCAAGTTTATACTGGAGTGTTAAAGAGTTATGATTGAATGTATTATTTCCAGATCGTTCCTGAAATTATAAGTTGAATAGGTTAAAACGAGAAAATGAATATTGAGTAATTCATGTCCTAACGTCCACGTCAGACAACACGATTAATTATTTCATGAAGGGCTTCGCACGACACTGAACTTACTTGCAAAATTACACTGCGAATTAGTGCGTTAACAGATGGCGAGAAAATCTCGCTGGTACTTTGAAAACACCAAAGCACTATCCCTCCTTTACTAAAGATGCTAAATAAGTCAAGCATTTTCTAAAATTTTGGTAAATGATATTGCACCTTCTAACAGATGTCTCACGTTCACGTCTATATTATATTAGTTAGTTGAATTGAATGAGTTGTTGAGTTTATAGTTGTATACGTATACAGTATACACACGTCGTACGTTTAATAGGTGACAGGTGGTGACAGACTTAACATTGACATTTGTTTGACACTTGATGATTGTTGTTGGTTGTTTTGATTCACCAATTAAGGCAGTCAAAGTTCTTATATAATACAGGCTAGCCTGATTTGTATTTTATTTGCCAAATTCTTCACAATGTGCTGATGCGTCACATTACAAAGTTTTTCAGAGTTTTTAACAACAGCTAGTACCAGTGATTAGTTGATAATGATAGTATATCAAGCTGCCAGAGCGGAATGTCATAGCAACAAACATATAAACGTAGCGATAAAACACGTATTAAAAGACCGTAATTATGGTGTAAATACATTGCACTTAAACTTATGATCATTAAATAATAGAACGCAAACAGTTGTTATTTAAAGGAGAAATGAGGTGTTATTATTACTCATGTATCCATAATATACTTACTTACTTACTAATATTATAAATGCGAAAGTGTGTTTGTTTGTACTTCTTTGACGTCGCAACAGAGCGTCGGCATGGCATGATTACCTATACGCTTAAATTGTTTCTATTTCGTAGCTTATTCGACTACCTGCTTTCGATTGCGGTTGTTTGTTATTTGCTTTGTGATTTGGTTAAAGTTGAATGGATTTATATTGGCTTTCATTTTCAGATTTGTGTATTTTCTTGGATCGGTTTTGTTGATTTGGTTTCTATTCCTTTATACATATTTAGACTCTGGCTTTGATTTTGGATTTTGTTTATTTAGAATCGTGAATTGGTTTTCTTTGTTTTAGGTTTTTTAACAATATTTCAAAGGAATATTAATAGTATAAATATACACTTACTTCTTTTTTCGTTGGTTATATTTATATTGACTACTGCTTTCGATTTCGGTTTTCTGTGATTTATTTTGTGATTTGGTTTAAGTTGATTCGATTTTTTTTGACTATCGTTTTCGGATTCGTATTGTATTGAATTGGTTTTGTTGTTTTGATTTTAAAAAATATTTAAAAGGAATATTTATTCCTTTTAGATATTTTGGATTTGCTTCAAAAAAGTATATTTAAAAGGAAATTTAATTCCTTTTAGGTATTTTAACGTTTTTTATAAATAGGTTTTTTGTTACTTAATACTTAATGCCTCGCAAACGTAAGTCCAGCCTTTCAAGAGTATCTTCTCAAAGACAAGCGAAAAGATTAGCTCGATCGCTAGAATCTTTAGAAGATGCTGAACTGAGAAGGCAAGAACAAGCAGAGCGTCAGACTGCTTTTAGAGCATCTGAGACACCTTCTCAATGTCAGCAAAGGCGTCTTGAACAGACAGAGCGTCACGCTGCTTTAAGAGCTTCCGAAACACCTTCTCAAAGTCAGGAAAGGTGTCTTGAACAGGCAAAGCATCAAGCTACTTTAAGAGCTTCCGAAACACTTTCTCAAAGTCAGCGAAGTCGTCTTGAACAGGCAGAGCGTCAAGCTACTTTAAGAGCTACTGAAACACCTGCTCAAAGTCAGCAAAGGCTATTCGAACAAGCGGAATGTCAGGCCGCTTTAAGAGCCGCGGAAACACCTGATGAAACTTAACACATACTCATTGAGCAAGCTGAACGTCAATCTACTATAAGGGCATCTGAAACACCAGAACAGACACAGGCGTAAAGAGATGCAAATGTACAGCTCCAAGCTGAACGTCGACAAAATTTTCAAAGAAACAATTGGTCTGTTTTTAATGACGCAGCATTCAATTATGATCCGTTGATTGATTATAAAAATCACAGGTTAGTTGTTATCGGACTGATGGACAAGGCGTGTCGATTTTGCAGCGCTTTAAAATGGAAAGATGAGACCGCAGGCATGTGCTGTTCCAATGGCAAAGTGTCTCTTCCGTTACTTGGGGAACCAGAAGAACCTTTGAAAACTCTCTTTTTATATGATGCTAATGAGTCACGGCGCTTTTTAAACAGGATCCGGAAATATAACTCATGCTTTCAAATAAAGTCCTTCGGAGTTGACCGGGAAAAAATAATGCCGGGATTTTCGCCTACATTTACGGTGCAAGGGCAAATTTATCATAGAATAGGTTCACTTTTTCGAGATGAAAACGAACAGCACAAATTTTTACAAGTATATTTTATGGGTGACGAAGAAATTGAGGTAGACCGTCCCTGCCAATTTATCCAGGCATGAACGTAACATTTTAGTAAAAATATTTAAAACTGCTTTAGAAAACCTACCTGAAGAGGATTATAAAGTCGTCATTCACGCTGATCGGACCCCTCGAGGAGAGCATGAAAAGCGCTACAATGCACCTTTGATAAAAGAAATAGCAGCCGTAATTAGTGGTGATCAATTTTCTTCACGAGACATTGTCTTGCGAACACGTGATGATACGTTGCAACGGGTAGCCGATACACACAAGTTTTATGACGCTCTGCAATACCCAATGATTTATTGCAAAGGACAAGAGGGTTATCATTTTCAAATTCCACTCATTAACCTGGTTACAAAGGAGCCTACTCCGAACAAAAAAGTATCATGTATGGATTTTTATGCGTATCATATGACGTTGCGAGAAAATTATTTTAACCTCTTAGCCCGGTGTAGACAATTATTTCATCAATTTTTGGTAGGCATGTATGTGAAGGTAGAAAGGGAACGTCTCCGTTATATATCTTTAAATCAAAAAAAGCTACGCGTTGAGAATTATATACATTTACAAGATGCAGTTTCTAGCGACGCCAATGTAAGCCCCAGAGATTTAGGTAAAATGGTAATTCTGCCCTCATCATTCGTTAACAGTCCCCGCTACCTACATGAGTACACACAAGACGCATTCGCTTATGTACGAACTTACGGAAGACCTGATCTTTTTGTTACTTTTACTTGTAATCCCACATGGAAAGAAATAACTGAGGAGCTAATGCCGGGCCAAAAAAGTATAGACAGACACGATTTAGTTGCTAGAGTATTTAGATTAAAAGTACAAAAATTAATGTAAGTAATTAACAAAGGGAAAATTTTCGGAGTGGTGCAGTGCTTCATGTATTCAATTGAATGGCAAAAAAGAGGATTACCGCATGCCCACATTCTAATATGGCTTAAAGAGAAGTTGCGGCCCAGCCAAATAGACGACATAATAAGCGCCGAGATTCCGGATCCTGAGCAAGATAAAGAATTGTATGATACCATCGTCCGAAATATGATTCACGGTCCATGTGGTGCACGAAATTCAATATCGTCATGTATGAAAGAAGGAAAATGTACAAAGAAATTCCCTAAACAGCTATTAAAATAAACAGTGCACAATGACAATGGCTACCCTTTATATAGACGCAAAGCTCCCGAAGATGGTGGCAGGAAAGTTACAATCAAATCTCGCTCTGGAGCGTTCGAAACCTTAGATAACAGCTGGATTGTCCCGTATTCGCCCATTCTATGTAAAATGTTTAATGCCCACATTAATGTAGAAGCATGTAGCTCTGTCCGCGCAATCAAGTATATCTGTAAGTACATAAATAAAGGAAGCGACCAAGCAATATTTAATCTCAGGAGTAAAGGTGAGGCAAACCCCGTTAATGAAGTACAGACCTTCCAAGCAGGGCGTTACGTCAGCAGTAACGAGGCAGCGTCGCGTCTCCTTGGCTTCCCTTTACACGAAAGGCACCCAACAGTTACTCACCTTGCTGTGCACTTAGAAAATGGAGAGCGTGTATATTTCACCGAAAGAAATTTCCAAGAAAGAATTGCATCACCGCCAAAAATTACACTAACAGCCTTCTTTCAACTTTGTCAAACCGACCCCTTTGCAAAAACGTTGTTATATTCTGAAGTCCCCCGCTATTATACTTGGAACACATCTAGGAAGGAGTGGAAACGCCGTATTCAAGGCGCGCCTGTTGCAAATTGGCCCGGTGTAAAGTCATCAGATGCCCTTGGTTTTTGTAATTTTGAATTTTTCTGTTTACGATTGCTGCTGCACCATGTTCGGGGTCCTACAGGATATAAAGACCTTAAAACTGTCAACGGTCAGGAATGCGCAACTTATAGAGAAGCATGTGAAGCTCTGCATCTTTTAGAAAACGATAATCACTGGGATGAAACCATGGAGGAAGCTGTGCAGTACCAGTCACCAGCCAAAATTAGGGATCTTTATGCAACTCTCATATCATATTGCGGGCTATCTAATGCACATGAATTGTGAGACAAATATAAAGAGTACATGGCGGAAGATATTTTGCCAAGGCTACAGCAGACACACGCGAACATGACATACAATAAACACATTTATAACGAAGCACTTGGAAAAATTGAAGATAAAGTAATGGCAATGGTAGGCAAAAAATTAAGCGACTTTGGAATGATAAGCCCTCAGCGAACTACCGAAAATGAACTAAGTGATGAAATTATACGTGAAACAAACTACGATATACCAGCTTTGCAGCAGCAAGTAGCCGAATTTGCACACCGCTTGCTTCCAAACAAAAACGAGTTTTTGAGAAAGTATTAGGACAAATTGTATCTGGAAATGGTGCACTTTTCTTTTTAGATGCCCCTGGAGGAACTAAGAAGACATTTCTGTTAAATTTATTATTAACGCAAATACGGAAAGATAAAAACATTGCTGTGGCCGTAGCTTCCTCCGGTATAGCCACCACGCTGCTAAGCGGGGGCCGCACTGCACATTCTGTTTTAAAACTCCCTCTAAATCTAGCCCAGGAAGAATCGCCGATCTGCAACTTTAGCAAAAATAGTGCACGAGGTATAATGTTACGACAATGCAAACTTTTATTGTGGGACGAAAGTACAATGTCGCATAAAAAAGCTGTAGAAGCACTAAATCGAACGCTTCAAGATTTGCTCAGCAATACCGATGTAATGGGAGGAATGGTGGTTTTACTGGCTGGTGACTTTTGCCAAACTTTACCTGTCATTCAAAAGGGCACACCTGCAGATGAAATTAAAGCATGCCTCAAGTCGTCTATTTTATGGAACATACATACATAATACATAAACACTCACGCCTGTCACCCAGAGGGGTAGGCAGAGACTATGGAATTCCATTTGGCACGATCCTGACACACCTCTCTCGCTTCCTCCACATCCATATACCTACGCATACACGCTCGTCGGTTAAAGGTACTCTTAATTTGGCCCATTTTCAATATATCGCCTATTTGGTCGATAAACTTTCGCCTAGGGCGACCCTTCCCGACTCTGCCATTCACCTCTGCAACATATATTTGCTTTGTCACTCTTTCCTCATTCATTCTTTCTACATGACCAAACCACCGAAGCATTCCTTTCTTAATCCTAGTCACAACATCATCTTGCAAACCACACATTTCTCTTATCACACTATTTCTCACCCTGTCATTCAGATTCAGCCCTAGCATACTACGTAATGACCGCATTTCTACAGCATTTATTCTACTCTCGTGCTTCTTCTGCCATACCCAACTTTCACTACCATACATTAAAGTAGGCACTAACACAGCATTGTGAATTGCCAAACGTGCCTTTTTGGACACATTCTGACTTTTCACAATAGAGTGTAGAGCCCCATTCAATCTATTTCCTGCATTCACTCGTCGTTCTATATCCTGATCATATCTACCGTCCCTGCTAAACACACATCCCAAATACACAAACTCATCTACTTGCTCTACCAACTCCCCTTCTATTCTTATTTCACATATCGTTTTACTTTCTTCTCTTTCAAAAACCATAACTTTCGTCTTTATGGAACAAGGTGACAAAATTCAGTTTAACTACGAATATGAGGGTGCATTTGTATAATGATATCAATGCTGGAAACTATGCTGACACACTATTAAAAATTGGCGATGGCCGGTTGGAAACGGATGCTGAGGGCTACGTTAAATTGACGAGAGATTTTCGTAATTTAGAACGGAGTCATTCCGAATTAATTGCGAGCGTTTATTCAGATTTAACGAACAACATGCATGAAGACAAATGGTTATGTGAAAGGGCGATTTTTGCACCAAAAAATGAGAGCCTTAACAAAATAAATTCAGATATATTAAGTGAAGTAGCAGGAGAAATAACAGAGTATTTGTCAGTAGACACAGTTATGGACACAGAACAGAGCACTTCATATCCCGTAGAGTTTCTAAATTCCCTAGAGTTGTCAGGTGTGCCCTCACATAAGCTTCAATTAAAATTAGGCGTCCCAGTCATGCTAATGCGAAATTTAGATGCTCCTCGGTTATGTAACGGGACAAGGCTGCATGTGACACATCTTGGACGGAACATAATCGGTGCTACAATTTTGACAGGCGTAGGAAAAGGTGAAAATGTTATTATACCACGGATCCCTATAATTCCCACAGATCTTCTTTTTCAATTCAAAAGGTTGCAGTTCCCTATTAAGCTCAGTTTTGCAATGACAATTAATAAAGTGTAAGGGCAAACGTTACAGGTAGCGGGGTCAACTTAGAAAAACCATGCTTCTCTCATGGTCAGCTGTATGTAGCATGTTCGCGTGTGTCAAATGCCCAGAATCTCCACATGCTTTCCCCGAATGGAAAAACATATAACATTGTGTACAGTATTAGTATTAGTATTATAATAGTGTTCAGTTAGTTTTTTAATCAGAATTCCCACAGATCTTCCCTTTCAATTCAAAATTTCCTATTTAGCTCAGTTTCTTTTCAATTCCAAATGCTGCACCTCTGACGGACCTATTAAGCTCAGTTTCCTTTCAACTCAAAAGGCTGCATCTCTGACGGATCTTTTATTTAGCTCAGTTTGTTTTCAAAAGTCTGCATCCCTGACGGATAATTATGCTCAGTTTCCTTTAATTAAAAAAATATCCCATTTCCATTTGGAATAAACAGGCTATTTTCATGCTTTCTTATACGCTGCGTTTCAAAACATTTAAATAGGCTGACGAATCAATTTTGCTCAGTTTCCTTTTAATGGCTGCATCTCTGAAAAATCTATAAAACTCAGTTTTCTTTCAATTCAAAAAGCAATGGATAGTTCATTTCCCAGTGACCATGCGGATGAAGCCGCGGGTAACAGCTAGTAATAATATAAATAAATGAATGCATGATGAATAATAACCCCTAGGAATGAGGTGATCGCTATTATGCTGTTTCTAACTATTTTTATGCATATTGTAAATTAATGTTTCAAAAAAGTCCCAAAAAATCCCAAGGGCTGCACAATTTGACGTATCAACATATGTAAAGCAGTGTACATACTATGAAGGATAATTATACATTGTTACTTCATGCTCCAGAAGGCCTAGAACCAAGAGACGTAAAGCCAGTTAAATAAAATGTTTATGGTGAAAAACGAATTTGACAAATCATCGTGAACTCATTTTAGAGTTGGTAATTTCATTGATATTTTCACAAAGGAAAGTTATTGATTTTGATTCAATATTTAAATTTATAACAAAGTCGATCAAAATGAATATCACGTCAGCCGCAGGGATAATATCCCTGCTCGATGAGCCTATGCACGAAGTGAAAGAATTTGCACTTAAAAGGTTGGATAATATTGTAGACCAGTTTTGGCCAGAAATATCTGAATCTATTGAAAAAATTGAAATTCTCCACGAAGATAAAGTGTTTTCGCAACATCAACTTGCAGCTTTAGTGGCCAGTAAAGTGTATTATCATCTGGGTGCTTTCGAAGACTCATTAACGTACGCACTCGGTGCAGGTGATTTGTTTGATGTAAATGCAAGAAATGAATATGTTGATACAACAATTGCAAAAGCAATTGATTTCTATACTCAAAAACGGAAGGCTTTGTTTGTGGACAGTTCATCGGAACCAATCGATCCTCGCTTGGAGGCCATCGTGAATCGCATGTTTCAAAGATGCCTTGATGATGGACAGTATCGACAGGCTCTCGGGCTAGCTCTTGAAACTCGTCGCATGGATATCTTTGAACAATCCATCATGAAATCTGATGATATACCAGGTATGCTTATTTGTATTGAATTTTATTGTAGCATTGAGGCTTGCTTTAGCACTCTGTGGCACTAATTTGATAGTGATTAGCATCTTAATCAATGTGCAATAATGTTTTGATGCATACCCTAGCCGATTTTTGTGTGAATATAATGTGTAGTTTTCAAGAAATTACCACCCTATTCTCGCACATTTTAAAAATATTAATGGGAAAGCAGCCAAGTCTCTTGGAGGGCCACTAAAACTGACTTTGCACAGATATTACATACACAATGAATTGAACACTACACAGATTAAAAACTAGAAAATTTACAATATTTTATTTTGTTATTATTTTTATGCATATCAGAATTAATAACTTAAACATTAGGTATTTCCATTTTTGTCCTAGGAATAAAATGCATTAAACACCTAAAAGTTATACCATGTGGCCAAAAATGTAAGTACTAACTTTAAATTCCTAAAAAAGAAGTTATTTGCTACCCTCAAGTGTGGAAATTTTTCTCCAAATTTATGTGAGACCAAGCTTATAACTTTTTTTTTTATTTTTTTTTTTTATAGGATAAGGGTGACAAACGAGCACACAGTCCACCTGATGGTAAGTGGTTGCTGCGGCCCATAGACATCTACATCTATCCTCTATTACAAATCAAAATGTAGATGCGTTGTCACCCGTGAGGACTAAGATGGAATGCCTCATTTCCAGTAAAAAGGGCCTCCGGCCACCTGCACTCACCAAGCGAAACACAGAGGTAAACCTCTACTTCACGCTGGTTTTCTGTGAGGTCGTGGTACCACCCCGGTTCGAGCCGGCCCATCCGTGCGACAGCAAAAGCTGCTGCCTGGCTCTACCACTGTATTATTAACTGATTTAACAAAGAAAATAGTCATCAAAATTGGTTCACAATCTGTGAAGATATTACATAACATATATACAATAAAACATACACTTGAATTGGAACATCTTCTTTTTTTGAAGTCGGTTAAAAATAAATCTAACTTACATTTTAGAAACATACAACTTATAAGCATTGTAACTTTTTGAAGTTTTCATATTTATCAAGACAACGTTTTCATCAGTTCTTTCTTTCATGTTTTTTTTTTTTTTTTTATAGAATAGGGGGCAAACGAGCATGCGGCTCACCTGGTGGTAAGTGACTACCGCCGCCCATGAACAACCGCAACACCAGGGGAATTGCAGATGCGTTGCCGACCTTTTAGAAAGGTGTAAGCTCTTTTCTTGAAGGTTCCTATGTCGTATCGGTCCGGAAAATTCGCTGGTGGTAATTGATTCCACAAGGAAGTCGTGCGAGGGAGAAAACTTCTTCTAAATCGCACAGTCGTGGACCGCCAATCATCCAGATGGTATGGATGGTAACGCGAGTTTTGTCGCGATGTGCGATGGTGAAATTGAGCGGCTGGAATTAGTCCGAACAATTCCTCAGAGCACTCCCCGTGATAAATGCGATAAAATACGCAAAGAGATGCAACATCTCTACGCAGTGCCAGTGTATCGAGCCGATCAGAAATAACTCGGTCGTCGACGATTCGAACCGCTCTGCGCTGGATGCGGTCAAGTGGAAGGAGCTGGCACTGGGGTGCCCCGGCCCAGAGATGAGAACAGTATTCCATGTGGGGCCGAACTTGCGCTTTGTAAAGTTGCAAGCGATGTGCCGGCATGAAATACTGTCTCGCTCTCTCTTAGAGGCCAATTTGGCCTTCCTTTCCAAGTGACCACGAAACTGCACACTATTCGATATGTCGACGCCAAGGATTCCGATACTGGCTGAGGCAGTAAGGGGAGTGCCTTGAAACTGAGGAGATACGACAAAGGGGTTCTTTTTAGCGGTAAACGCGCAAACTTGTGTCTTCTGGGGATTGAACTGGACTAGATTTAGTCGGCCCCAATCCGAGACTTTGTTAAGCAAAGACTCGACTTCAGACACAAGTTTGTCCCGGTACTCGGCGACGTTTTCCCGAGAAATATTGGCACGGCCGGTATATAAGGCATCACCAGTGCTGTCGTCCGCATAGCAATGAATGCTGTCAGTTAGCAACATATCATTGATATGCAGGAGAAACAGCGTTGGTGATAGCACGCAGCCTTGTGGAACACCAGCGTTGATAGGCTTGAAATCAGAGCATTCACCGTCTACTACGACCTTGATGCTCCGATCAGCAAGGAAACTGGTGATCCATTTGCACAATTTCTCGGGAAGCCCATAGGAAGGAAGCTTCGAAAGAAGCGCTTTGTGCCAGACCCGATCAAAGGCCTTCGCTACGTCCAAACTAACGGCTAATGCCTCCCCCTTGGACTCTACTGCCTCCGCCCATCTATGAGTTAAGTAGACTAGAAGATCACCAGCTGATCGACCCCGACGAAAACCGTACTGGCGGTCACTAATCAGCTGGTGATCCTCAAGGTACCTCATGAGCTGGCAGTTTATAATGGCTTCCATTATTTTGGAGAACAAGGAGGTGATGGCGATAGGCCTGTAGTTGGACGGGTCTGAGCGGTCGCCTTTTTTAGGGATCGGGTGCACCAAAGCTGTCTTCCATGAGTTCGGGACTACGCCTTGGGAGTAGGAGTACCGGAAAAGACGCGTTAAAACCGGTGCCAACTCCGGAGCACACGTCTTCAGCACAATGGGAGGGACTCCATCGGGCCCACTCGACTTGTTGACGTCCAGGGAGAAGAGTGCTTTGCGGACCGAGCGCTGTGTAAATCGCACATCCGGCATGGAGCACTCACATCGCGGGATGGTCGGCGGTGTGTTCCCCCCGTCATCTAGAGTCGAGTTGGACGCAAAAAGAGAGCTCAACAGATCGGCTTTCTCCTTTGCGGCATGGGCCAGTGAGTCGTCCTCTCTGTGCAGAGATGGAAGAGATGGCTGACAGAAGTTCCCTTGGACAGCCTTGGCGAGAGACCAGAATGCACGGGTTCCCGAAGGAAGGCGAACTAGCTTCTCGCCAATTCTGTCGATGTGCTCAGACCTTGCCTTGGCAATGACGCTTTTGAAGGACCTGGAGGCGGAATTATACTTCTTTTTTAATGCGCTAGTGTTTACATCCCGAGACGTTGATGCGTCAGCCCAGGCCTGGTAGCACTCCTGCTTATAGCGTGATGCTATTTTACAGGAGCGACCAAACCATGGCTGGGATCTGCCTCCGATGGGCACCACAGATGATGGAATAAAAAGTTCTATACCCTGAAGTACCACATCAGCAACAGAATCGGCAACAACGCTGGGATCTTCCGGCGAGAAGCAAACCCGCCCCCAAGGGTAGGATGCAAAAAAAGACCGCATCCCGTCCCAATCAGCTGACCTATAGTGCCAAACACGGCGGCAAGCTGTAGATCGCAACTGCGATTGGAGCGTGAGTGGCACCGTACTCCGGATCAGACAATGGTCCGAAGAGCCCAGAGGGGCATCGACGGAGACCTGATATCCGTCCGGATGAGAGGTCAGCAGAAGGTCCAACAGGGAAGGTACATGGTCTTCCACATCTGGGATCCGCGTAGGCGAAGTAACCAATTGTGTTAGACCATATGCCAAAGCAAAGTCATAGACAGATCTACCCGCATGATCGGTTAAACGAGAACCAAGCCATTCAGCGTGGTGGGCGTTGAAATCACCGAGTATCACGATCTCTGCGGATGGGACCTGTTGTAGCACGGAGTCTGCAGCCATTTGGACGTGGTCTATGAGTCGGTCTGTGTCGGCATTACCGCTATGGGACCTATAGAGGCACCCGTAGACGCGGGGATGGTCGTCGCTGTCTACGCGCAGCCATAGGATGGACAGGTCCGTACCTTCAAGGCTGCCGAGGCGTCGAAAACAGATGTCCTCTCTGACATACACGCAAACTCCAGCCCGGGGCACAAACGAGTGTTCTAATTTGTACCCCGGGTAGGAGAGATACGAAGTATCAGCCGAAGAGGACACCTGTGTCTCGGTAAGAAAGAGCAAGGCCGGCTTAGCTATCTCCAGATGGTAGTGGACGGCGTTAAGGTTTGAATGAAGTCCCCTGATATTGCAGAAATCCACGGTAAGCGTGGCAGGGGTTGCCTTTGTCTTCTTGCTCCGCTTGCCCCGAGCAGGTTTCGTCTTGAGCGGAATTTCGCCCCCCCCAGAATACGCGGGGCAGCCTGAGCACCCACGCCCAGGAGTGGAGTAGTTTGGTCGTGGATGCTCAGCGAGGGATTCTCCAGGGGTGCTGGTACCCTCCTGGGGTAGTCTTTTATTTAATTCCACTACCATGTTGATGGGGGGGGGGGGGAATTGGGCCTCCGGCCACCTGCACTCACCAAGCGCAACGCAGAGGTAAACCTCTACTTCACGCTGGTATTCTGTGAGGTCGTGGTACCACCCCGGTTCGAGCTGGCCCATCCGTGCGACAGCAAAAGCCACCGCTTAGCTCTACCACTGTTAAACACATGTAACAAATTATTAAATTTTCACTAATTTCCTCACTTATATTAGAAATTAACAAAGTCAATTTGACGTCAGCAGCCCTAATTACCATCAGGTTTTGCACACCCTTTCTGCCCAATAAGTTTACAACGTTCCAATGATTTATGTTGCACTATTGTCCATTCCGTATTTTTCTCCCTTACCATCCATACCTTTCATTATCAATTTAGATGGTTATCTTTCTGTATTGTCACCGTGCAGTCCAGTAATGTTTCCCCACTGGTAAGGGACCTTTAAGATGCACATGCATAGGTGGCCTATGGAATAATGGGTTTTAAGGAAACCTCGGTACTTGTTGTGACCTGTGCGGAGGCTGCTGTGGTGCTCTGTCCTGCTCACTCTCTCACGATAACTGCACCGCATACTAGTGTAACAAATGCTTTAACTCGCACCTGTCGAAAGTGTGATGGCAATTCACTCTTCACTATGTTCTTGTGTGTTTGTCGCATATTTTTGATTATGCAAACAGATAAAGTCATCCACATCGTCAGGTGTAAATGATGAGTGTCCAGCTGGTGTTGCGCAGTCGTTGTTGCACTTATTTTTTATTTTTGTATAGGAAAAGGGTGACAAACAAGCTTACAGTCATGATGGTAAGAGGATGCTGGGGGCTATAGATACATATCTACATTTATCCTCAATTAAAAATCAAAATGCAGATCCATTGCCACCTATGAGGACTAAGATGGAATGCCTCATTTCCAGTAAAAAGGGTCTCCTGTTCTCCTACACTCACTATACGAAACACAACAGGATTGAGCTGCTATATTCTGCGGGTATTCAGTGAGAATGTGGTCTAGCTGATCCATTTGTGCTACAACCATAATATAGCTGCAGCATGGCTCTAACACGTAAAAAATAATATTATTATTAGTAGTCATTTTAACAGCACATATTGAACTTTAATGGGACCACTATCAAGTGGCTATTGTGTACAAAAGATTTCCTTCCTTCTCAAAAAATTTTCTAATATGGATCCATGTTTTATATTATCTATAATTTAAGTAAATCAAACTTTGCTATCACATCCATTTTCCTGTAAAGTGCTTACTTGTTTTTGCAATATAAAATATTTTTACAGTCGTGTTACATATACATGGTCAAAAGTAAACGGTGGAAACTTATGCAGCTCCTGAGCCACAAACACAACAATAGACTGTGACTTAATACAAAATTATGGTAGTATTGATAGTACATATTTTAGGACTTTATAAAAATTTCTCATATATATATTATATCCTTAAAATGTGGATCGATAAAAAATTGTATTTAGGCTTGACATTATTATCCGACATAACAAAGGAGGAGGTTCTCAATTCGGATGTTTATTTTTTTATGTATGGTCAGGCATAACTCTATCATATATAGATGGATTTGCAAAAATATTTTTGGTTCGAAAGAGTTTTATTCCGAAATATTCTCATTTAAATTTCGTAAAGATCTGATTATGAGTTTCGGAGACATACAATGTAACTACATACATAAACACTCACGCCTGTCACCCAGAGGGGTAGGCAGAGACTATGGACTTCCATTTGGCACGATCCTGACAGACCTCTCTCTCTTCCTCTACATCCATATACCTACGCATACACACTCGTCGGTTAAAGGTACTCTTGATTTGGCCCATTTTAAATATATCGCCAATTTGGTCGATAAACCTAGGGCGACCCTTCCCGACTCTGCCGTTCACCTCTGCAACATAAATTTGCTTTGTCACTCTTTCCTCATTCATTCTTTCTACATGACCAAACCATCGAAGCATTCCTTTCTTAATCCTGGTCACAACATCATCTTGCAAACCACACTCTTCTCTTATTAAACAATTTCTCACTATGTCATTCAGATTCATCCTTAACATACTCCTTAATTACCGCATTTCTACAGCATTTATTCTACTCTCGTGCTTCTTCTGCCAAACCCAACTTTCACTACCATACATTAAAGTAGGCACTAACACAGCATTGTGAATTGCCATACGTGCCTTTTTGGACACATTCTGACTTTTCACAATAGAGTGTAAAGCCCCATTCACTCTGTTTCCTGCATTCACTCGTCTTTCTATATCCTTATCATATCTACCATCCTTGCTAAACACACATCTCAAATACACAAACTCATCTACTTGCTCTACCAACTCCCCTTCTATTCTTATTTCACATATCGTTTTGCTTTCTTCTCTTTCAAAAACCATAACTTTCGTCTTACTTGCGTTCACTTTCATTCCCTTTTCTTTTAATGTCCTGTTCATTAATGTAACCATCATTTGCAACTCGGCTGCCGAAGACGCAAGTATGACTTGATCATCGGCGTACAAAAGGCATTTGACGGTTAACTCACCCATTCTTAACCCGCATTCTTCTACTTTCAAATTTTCCAAACAACTGTCCGTAAATAGGTTGAACAGCCACGGGGAAGCCACACAGCCCTGTCTGACACCTTTATGGATGCCAAACCAGTCCGAGTAGGCCCCGTTGATCCTGACACAGGCACTAGAGTCCCTATATAGAGACTTCAATGCCTGTATCAGACCAGCGCTCAACCCAAATGAGGTCAGTGTTTGCCATAACACGTTCCTGTCCACTCTGTCATAAGCCTTTTCCAAGTCCATGAACGCACAAAGAACTTTCTGGTTTTTGGCCAAAAATTTCTCCGCAATCATGCGCATGGAAAAGACTTGATCCGTACACCCCATCCCCTTTCTAAATCCAGCTTGCACATCCCAAATTTTTCCATCAGTTTATTCCATAACTCTTTCAATTAACACCTTAGGATACAGTTTACCCACAATGCTAAGCAAGCTGATACCACGGTAGTTTTTACAGTCCTGCTGCGACCCCTTTCCCTTATATATTGGGACTATAACGGCTTTGCACCAGTCTTCCGGTACCCGCTTCAGTTCCCAACATAAATTAAACAAGGTGTACAGCAGGCCTGCAACTACTCCCTCTCCAGCCCTTAGCATTTCGAGTGATACTCTATCATATCCGGCTGCCTTACCTGCTTTCATACTTTTCATTGTTTTCACTATTTCATCTACACTTATTTCTCCACCTCTCTCCACTTCTTCCGGAATTTCTATTTCACTTACTTCAGACAACTCTTCACTCTTGAACACGCTTTCAAAGTATTCCTTCCATCTCTTTAAATTCGAAACTTCATCATTCAGCATGCAGCTATTCTCGTCTCGTATAGCATTCATTCTAAGCTGTTTTGAATTTCCCCTGGCAGTTCTTACGAGCTTCCAGAACATTTTAATATTTGCCTGGAAGTTATCAGATATTCTTCTATCATTCTTATCTATCCTTTCTTGCTTTTTCCTTTCAACAACTTCTTTTACTCTCTTATTTATACGTCTAAAGTCTGCCTTTTTTCTTTCAATCTCATCATACATACTGCCAGAATTACCAGCTTTGGTTGCTAGTAAATCTAGCAACAATGTAACTCTGTTATAAATACCAGCAAATTAACCGCAATTGCAGCTATTGTGTATCTATGCATTGTTTACACAATCACAACATAATATCACGCCTGTACCCTGCAAAGGGGTATGCAGATATGTTCAGTATACCACAGTACACTCTCATTTGTGTCAATATTGGGTTACTTCTAATCTTGCAAGTAAATTCAGCTTAACTTTTTTGTTTATGTTTATGAATTGATTTAATTTATATTGAAGTCGGTTGTACACAATTTTTACTTTACCACTTGTTAATATAAGTATAATGTTAGGGCAGCGTTTGTACTACAAAAAAGGCGATCCGTACCATGTTACGTATTCCACAAAATGAGTTGTGTAAGGAACATTTCCGAAATCTTGGCATATTAACGGTCCCCTCTCTGTATATCTTAGTTTCACTTACTCATTTAGTAAAGAACTTTCACAAATATGAAAAAAGTAAAAAAAGTAAACTTGCAGTTATTTACGTCCCAATGCTGGGCTCAGGCCTCCTCTCATTTCTGAGAGGGTTTTAGGGCAAGAAAATGTCCGCCGCGCTGCCCCAATGCGTGTTGGCGAACTTCACATGTTTTCGAAATATATTTTTTTCTTATTCCTCAGACATGCAGGTTTCCTCACGATGTTTTCCTTCACCACTGAGCACGTGGTAAATCAGCACTTAAAATTGCAATTAACAATTTCATTGGGGCCGGCGAGGATCGAACCCGGATTGCTCGAGTACTGTGAAGCTTACAGCAAGCGCTAACCATCTGAGCTACCACGGCTTACAACTATGAAACATACAAAGACAGGAAAAAGAGATAAATGACCCACCTAAAAGATTTAAAAATTTCTATCACACCAACATTGAATGTTGTACGCCACAGCACAAGATATCAAGTCATTGGACTATTTAATTCTTTGCCTACCTCATTTAAAACTATTTATTGCCACCACAAATTTGAAAATAAATTAAAATCATTATTAATTAAAAAAAGCTACTACTCAGTTGACGATTACCTAAATGACAAAAATAAACTTAATGAATGTTAATTTTTATTGTTTATGTACTGTATAATTTGTAATATATTATGACAGGAAAAGTATTTAATTAATTTGTTAAATGATGTTTAAATTTTATCAATTCTAATTATTGAATACCAGCATGAAATAGCAGCTTGACGCTGCTGTGTTTCGTATGGAAGTGTAGAGAACTGGAGACCCTTTTTACTGGAAAAGAGGCATTCCATCTTAGTCCTCACAGGTGACAACACATTTGCATTTTGATTCTTTATTCAGCATAGATGTGGATGTCTATGGGTCACAGCAACCACTTAGCATCAGGTGGACAGTGTGCTCATTTGTCACTTATCCTATAAAAAAAATCTAATTTTAATTAAAATAATTGCATGTAAATGTCTTTATCCATGTAATAAATTTCCAATACAATGTAATATTGTTCTATGGAATAAATTACTATGATTATGATTATGTTATTGAGACACGTGTTTCAGTATTTTTGACAAATTTGAATTTGAAATATGGTTTCAAAATCTGCTATGTTTTAATTACTAGAGCCCAATGACTTCGTCAATCTTACTTAGCGGTACCATGTAGCGACATCTATGGAAATGTATTAAATAAAGAACGAGCAACCGCTTCCGTAGATAGATAATAGATGGCGCTAGAGTAGTCAAGTGAGCTCGGCCACGGTCCTTATTGCTTTGTAAGAGAGATATCTTTGACAACACTATTATAACCTTTGAATTAGATACTTAGTATTAGTATTTTTGAATACTCCACCCCTAAAGGTAAAAATCAATTCTTATATTTAAGCAAATACTCCACATTAAATGAAACTAATTATACATGTTTTATCATGTTTAACTTTAACCATGACCACATGACCCTATGGGTCCATGCGACAGCATCCAAAATGTTGAAAGTTAAAAAAATTATAATTAAACATCAAATAATAAAATCCGTAAAATAAGTTTCATTTAATAGGGGATGAAAGTTATTATAAAATTAAAAACTATTTTGGATGCGGTTTTCAATTTATCTATATACTTTATACCAATAGACAATGAATAAACATATGAAACAGAAACAAAATTAAATAAATAAAAAAAGTACACAATAATGCAAAGAATTGTTCACTACAAATGGCTAGGGGGAGGTGTACATAAATTATACAATTAAGTTAAAAAATTAAATAATTTTATCTGGGGGCATGGCAGTGTCCCCGCCAAGTCGAGCAAAAAAGCGGCCATACCATCCTTTTTTCGAAGCAGTTCAGGCCAGTTTCGAAACCCTATAACTTTGTTGTGGATAAAACTAGAAGCCTGAATTCAGTAACCAAGTGGGCATTGTATAAACTCGGTATATTTAAAATTTTATTAAATTTGAACCAGTATTTTAAGAGTTATAACTAGTCAAAGTTTCTTAATTTTGTGACTCACTGTCTGACCGATCATCAAAACTCTAAGGCACTTCTGGCAGACATAGAAGCTTCAAATTTGGAATACAATTATTGTTTAGTACATAAATCAAGGAAAAACTAAAATATTTTGCAATTTCGGTCCAGTTTTCGAGATATTCCAACTGCATAAATAACTTTGTAATCCCATTTAAATATATAGGATTACAAAGTTACATTTGCAGTGAATGAATCAGTGTACCTATATATGTATAATATAATGGAATAATAGGTGTAGATAGGTACCTAGATATAACTATCTACAAAAAGAAATGAGATGCCATCAAAAACATAACTTGTAAAAAAAAACCAAGTCTCACATTAAAACACAATGTATCTTTCAAGTAATACATATTACATTAAATTAGATTGTTTAGTGCGATTGCCAAGTCAATTTATTTAAAACATAAAAGATTTTTAATATTGGTATGGTCACTATTACATGTTGTTAGATTAGCTAATTACATAATAACTTAAGGCAGAAGGACCCTTAAGTAGGGACTGAATAAATTAACAGACTTGGTATTACATGGATCTTACAATTTTTTACGGTAGAAGAACTGAGTTGCGAGACTTGGTTTTTTTTTTACTAGTTATGTTTTTGATGGCAGTATTATTTTTATGTACACAAGATGATCACAGTTTAAGAAAGTAAGATAGATACGAGAAAGGAAGGGAAGTATGATGGGAATTATTTATTCCAAGTACAGCTGTACAGTAAATTATTAATTGAAGAAAGTGGATAAATGTATGGGAGCACAAAAATGCAAATTGTTTGAGCAGTTTTCACTATATGAAAGGCCTTAGTCTAACTTATAATCTGTGATCATTATCATTCTGAAATATGAGAAAATTTCTCTATGATAGTTTGAGCTCTCCTTATTATCCATAAAAATAGCATATGAAGTGTCTATAATATTCAATTAGCTTTTAGTTAAATGCTAGAAAAAAATAGCTTTGCTAGAGTGATCATGCCATAAAAATCTCATGGCTAATTGAAGATGGTGGTACAACCCATCTTGTTAACTTTATATGTAAAATACCCAGAACGGCGATAGTGGGCAGCTTCAAAGTTCTCAGAAGTCTGGGACTGCCCTACATAAGTTTCCTGTATTGTCTAAGTTTATATACATAAATTATACAAAGACAAACATCCACACTCGGAACAATTATTTGTAGACCATACTTGCTCCATGCAGGATACAAGCCAATGGCCCTCAGCATCACAATTCAGTACTTAGCCATTGCCACACAGTCATTCAAAATGTATAATAAATAAACTTCTTTTTTCTTTTTTTTCAGGAATGCTTCAGTATGCCTTCACAGTTGCAATGAGTCTACTGCAAAATAGAGGATTTCGTAGCACAGTTTTACGCTCCCTTGTGGGTTTGTATAGAGGATTAAATGTTCCAGACTATGTCAACATGTGTCAATGCTTAATCTTCCTCGAGGACCCGTTATCGGTTGCGGAAATTCTTGATAAACTAACCCATGGACCGCAGGAATCTGTTCTTATGGCTTATCAGATAGCATTTGACTTGTATGACTCCGCTACACAACAGTTCTTAGGGAGGGTATTACAAGCTTTAAGAACTACCGCACCTATTCCCGGTGCCCTTGGTGGGAAACCACAACCTCAGGGTGGACCTTTTCCAGAATCGTCGATGGAAGTCGATCAGGCACCTACTGAAGATTCCAAGAAACCAGAAAGAGATATAGATAGTCTGAATGATGAAGAAAAGGAGCATCAAAAAAGGGTTGAAAAGTTAATATCCATCCTAGGAGGTGATGTGTCTATAGGGCTACAGCTACAGTTCTTAATCAGGTCAAATCATGCTGATATGCTTATTTTGAAGAATACAAAGGATGCCATCAGAGTTTCTATATGTCATACAGCAACAGTCATAGCAAATGCTTTTATGCATGCAGGGACAACCAGTGATCAATTTTTGAGGGACAACCTAGAATGGCTCGCAAGGGCAACTAACTGGGCTAAGTTAACAGTTACAGCATCTCTTGGTGTCATTCACAGAGGTCACGAAAACGAATCGTTAGCTCTTATGCAATCATATTTACCGAAAGAAGCAGGCCCTTCATCAGGCTACTCAGAAGGTGGTGGTCTGTATGCTTTAGGCTTAATCCATGCCAACCATGGTGCCAATATCATTGACTATCTTTTAACACAATTAAAAGATGCTCAGAATGAAATGGTACGCCACGGTGGGTGCCTTGGTTTAGGCTTAGCTGCTATGGGTACCCACCGGCAGGATGTTTATGAACAACTTAAATTTAATTTGTATCAAGATGACGCTGTCACTGGTGAAGCTGCAGGTATTGCAATGGGTATGGTCATGTTAGGATCGAGAAACGCAGCGGCTATTGAGGATATGGTAGCTTATGCCCAGGAAACTCAACACGAAAAGATCTTGCGCGGTTTAGCCGTTGGTATTTCCTTTACCATGTATGGACGACTTGAAGAAGCTGACGCTCTTGTTCAACAATTACTTAGAGATAAAGATCCTTTATTGAGACGTGCTGGTTGCTACACAATCGCAACTGCGTATTGTGGCACGGGTAATAATGATTCTATTCGTACTCTCCTTCACGTTGCTGTTTCTGATGTCAATGATGACGTACGTCGCGCGGCTGTTACTGCTCTTGGCTTCTTGCTATTTAGAACTCCTGAACAATGTCCATCTGTAGTTTCCCTACTAGCAGAGTCTTACAACCCTCATGTTCGTTACGGCGCTGCTATGGCTTTGGGCATAGCTTGCGCTGGTACTGGTAACCGTGAAGCTATCGGTCTCCTAGAACCCATGGTCAAGTTTGACCCCGTTAATTTTGTCAGGCAAGGAGCGTTAATTGCGTCAGCAATGATACTCATTCAACAAACTGAGGCTCTCTGTCCTAAGGTCACATACTTCCGTCAACTTTATGCACAAGTGATCTCAAATAAGCATGAAGATGTTATGGCTAAATTCGGTGCTATCTTAGCTCAAGGTATTATTGACGCCGGTGGACGAAATGTAACAGTATCCCTTCAAAACAGAACCGGCCATATGAACATGCTGGCTGTAGTGGGCATGTTAGTTTTCACCCAGTATTGGTATTGGTTCCCACTTGCTCACTGCTTGTCCCTAGCATTTACTCCAACTTGTTTGATTGCGCTTAACTCTGACCTAAAAATGCCTCAACTAGAAATAAAATCAAATTCGAAACCATCGCTCTATGCTTACCCAGCACCTTTGGAAGAGAAGAAACGCGAAGAAAGGGAGAGAGTTACTACTGCCGTATTGAGTATCGCCGCTGCAAGAGCACGCAGGAGGGCGCACGGAACTGATAGTTCTAGTAGCAGTGCTACAACTTCAACCACATCAAAAATGGAGGTAGATGAAGAAGAAAAGAAGCCATCAAAATCGCCCAATCCTAATATCACTGTTCATGGTAAATCTGAAAAGGATGCCGCAACATCGAAAGAAGGGAAAAAGGAAGAAAAAGAAGGCGAAGAAAAAGAGTCTAAAGAGAAGAAAGAACCTGAACCCAACTTTGAGATTCTGAACAATCCAGCTAGAGTAATGAGGCAACAACTTAAAGGCATATCTATTGTTGAAGGCTTTGGTTTTTCTCCTTTGAAAGACATTACCATTGGAGGTATTGTTATGCTAAATCACTCTGGTGATGTTGAGCAATTTCTTGTTGAACCTGTTGCAGCGTTTGGTCCAAAGACGGAGGAAGAGAAAGAGCCCGAGCCACCGGAACCATTCGAGTACTTAGATGATTGATATAGCATATTTGGATAAATTTTTGCAAGTAAATAGTGTTAGGACAACAAGAATCATTATAAATGTATTGAACAAGTAACAATATTACAGCATAGAATAAATTTGTTAAAGTACATAATAATTGGAAATTATTAATGAGTAACTCTGTCAAATAAATGATTGTGATTAAAATAACTCGTTTTAATGTAACTGTCTTTACGTATACATATCTATATAATTATAATAATGTGCGTTTTTATTTTTAGTTGTCTTCAAGGAAGGAGATTTAAATTCGACTATGTTCTTTTTTGTATTTATGTCACTTGATATCTTCGTCAGTTCCGAATTGATTTTAATGACTTTATTAAATAATACTTGAGGGATGGTACCATATAAATTAAAGAAAATCCACCCTTAAGGTATATTTTATTACGTAAGGGCTTGCGTAGTGTGTATGTATATACAACGTGTCCCAAAATTCAACGATAAGCCAACACCGGAGGATAGACCTGCCCCGGACTAATCGGGGAAAAAAAGAAAAAATATATATCCCAATTATATTTTAAGTTATATAAAAAAAATGAAATTCTTCAGAAATTGAGACCGTTTATGATATTTTTCATTACCATGACCACAATTTTTTAAATATTTTTTTCTTTTTTTTTTATAGGCAACCTGAATAGTACTGCTATCTACCACAATTCTTAAAAACTCCAGAATAACTCTTGTTTTATCACGAAAATTAATGAAACTTATTTAATTCCCTAAATTTTTTGAAGACTTACTTTTAACCAAATTTAACTTATCGTGGTGTAAAAAAAAAGCATGAACACTAGTATGGCAAGTTTTTTTAAAAATTGACGCAACTAACCAACATTCCAAAATGGTATAATACTCTAGGAAAACAAGTTATAAAAAATATGGGCCTATTATTTCTAAACAGGGGTCAAATGACGGTCGGGTGTAATAAAAGTATTAGTTCTTGAAAAATGTTTAATATTTCAAAACAAATGGTACAAACAGAAGAGAGAGAACCTTAAATTGTAATTGTCAGTAATCACTTTTACTACATGCCCAAAATGGGTTCCTGTTACAATTTCTAGGAATTCGAATGGGGCATTAATACCTTAGATGTTAGAGAGAGATAGATAGATAGAGATATTTACGTTAAAAAGAGACAACAACGGGGCAGGTAGAGAAGCTGTTATTATTCTCAGAAAGTCGGTTCAGTACGCTCTGCTCCTTTGTTTACTGCGCACCGTTCCCAATTCAACTTACGTGGCCCTCGTACATACTATCGACTTTTGGCTTGGCTTTTTGGACTGGAATCGACCTGCAAACTTAACTGACCTGGCATTATTTGGACTGGAAGTGATCTGCAAACTGAACTGACCTGGCATTATCTTGGACTACGATTGTGTGTTTTGTGATTTAGAGTACTGGCGAATTTTAGACTGTTTGGCGTTTAACATGCCGCAACCGTACACACCACAGGAATACGCTAATATGCATTTAATCTATGGAGAATGCCGATGTAATGCTGACGCTGCTAGCAGACTGTATCGAGAAAGATACCCAAATGCTCAAAAATATCCTGATTATCGAGTGTTTATTAATGTGCATCAAGCGTTTTCGGAGGGTCATATGCCATCCAATAGGAGAAGCGCTGGAAGACCTAGATTGGATCGTGATGAAGAAGTTGTCAATGAGATAGAAAATGACTCGACTACTTCGGTACGTGCCATAGAAGAAGCTACAGGAATCCCGAAAAGTTTTTGTTTTGAAATATTAAACATTTTTCAAGAACTAATACTTTTATTACACCCGACCGTCATTTGACCCCTGTTTAGAAATAATAGGCCCATATTTTTTTATAACTTGTTTTCCCAGAGTATTATACCATTTTGGAATGTTGGTTAGTTGCGTCAATTTTTAAAAAAACTTGCCATACTAGTGTTCATACTTTTTTTTTACACCACGATAAGTTAAATTTGGTTAAAAGTAAAAGTCTTCAAAAAATTTAGGGAATAAAATAAGTTTCATTAATTTTCGTGATAAAACAAGAGTTATTCTGGAGTTTTTAAGAATTGTGGTAGATAGCAGTACTATTCAGGTTGTCTATAAAAAAAAAGAAAAAAATATTTAAAAAATTGTGGTCATGGTAGTGAAAAATATCATAAACGATCTCAATTTCTGAAGAATTTCATTTTTTTATATAAATTAAAATATAATTGGGATATATTTTTTTCTTTTTTTCCCCGATTAGTCCGGGGCAGGTCTATCCTCCGGTGTTGGCTTATCGCTGAATTTTGGGACACGTTGTATATATATATATATATATATATATATATATATATATATATATATATATATACATATACACACAAGCGCTTTAAAATGGCGTCACTAGAGTGGATGCCACGATGTCTTTAAATAAAAAAAGTGATGAATTAGTGGTGCAGTCGGCTGTTGCGAGAACGGTAGTAAATTTCATTCGAAAATATGCCAACTTGTGTGGTAAAGGTTTGCACCATAGAGTAGAGTAATAGTTTGCACTAACTATTACAAAAAGCACAGTAAAAAAAATAAGGATTTAAGTGTCTAATACGTGCATGTAACGAAATAACTGACTTTAACGAGCTTAGGCCCTTATTAGCATGCCATTAGAACATGATTTGTTTAATTTGTAAAATATTTGTCTGTCTATCTGTCCGGGCAAATTTTCAGAATGGCTGAACTGATTTACTTTCTTTTCTTTTTTTTTTTTAAAAACGTTACCCCCACTAGGATTTTCTCCTGTATCGTGGAGGCAGTTTACAAACATATATTACACAAGGACAAACATCCAGACCCGGAACAATTATTTGTAGGCCGTATAAATACTTGTTCCGTGCGGGATTCGAACCCGCGGCCCCAAGCGTTGCAACTCATTGCTAAACCACTACGCCACGGAGCGATTGTGATAAAACTTCCCGAATGAATAGAGAACAATGCCAGGAGTGATCTAGGTTAAATTTTATCCGAAGAACATGGCGCATTATAAAATAACCATCAATGACCTCTATTCACATCTCATCACGCCTCAGCTATAGTCTATATTTTATCTATAAAACACTTGGGAGTATTTTTTGTGATATCGTAAAATCGATAAAATAAAATGGTATTTGATGATCCACCACCGAAGCGAAGCCGAGCAGGCCGCTAGTGAATAAAAAGCGTAGCTCTTTTGTTGCAATGTACTGTTTGAACTCGAAGGAGTTTTAATCAGACTTCCTTGCTGTACCGCGGACGCGCGGTACCCAGAGGTTAATTTATTTCGTCATTTGATGTTCTATGGAAATGGTTTGACATCGATATATTATGTAATCTTACATAAATTCTAAGGAATCTTTAATTGTGATATTGAGTTTTGTGGTGCTTGTCTTTTTATTTTGGTATTGCTAGTGTTCATTTTTAGTCGGACTTATATGCTGTCTTCATTTAGATTATTTAACATATATTCTAGATTTTCAGAACGTTCTTCAAATAGTACCAGATCGTCGTCAAATCTTAAATGGTGCAGTTTTGACCCGTTTATATTGATGACGTACTTGTCCCAGTTTATGATGCGGAAGATGTTTTCCAACTTAAAATACTTATATTTTCAATGCATTGCATTGGAGAATTCACAAGATGCTTTGGGTATATTTTGTGACCTTTCCATGTTCACCATGAAACATTAATCAGGAAACTACGACACTATGGTGTAGGAAGTAATGCTCTTAAATTAATTTTTTCATATACGCAAAAAGTTGTCATTAATAGTATGAGCTCTTCCGGGTGCCTCGAGGTTCAATTCTCGACCCCTTTCTGTTTGTTCTATATATTAATGACTTACCTTATATAGTAGGGGATAATCATAATATAGTATTATTTGCTGATTACACTTCATTAATTTTCAAATTAAAACGACAATTATTAAAATATGACGAAGTAAATAATTCTTAATCTAATTTTTTTTTATAGGAGAGGGGGCAAACGAGCTTGCGGCTAACCTAATGGTGACTACCGCCGCCTATGAACAACCGCAGCACCAGGGAGGGAATGGCAGATGCGTTGCCGGCCTTTTAAAAAGGAGTAGGCTCTTTTCTTGAAGGTCCCTAAGTCTGTATCGGTCCGGAAAAATCGCCGGTGGTAAATTATTCCATAGAGAGGTCGTACGCGGAAGAAAACTACTAGTGAAACGTACAGTGGTGGACCGCCAAGCATCCAGATGGTGTGAATGGTATCGGGAGTTTTGCCGCGATGTGCGTTCGTGAAATTTGGCGGCTGGGATTAATCCGAACAATTCCTCAGAGCACCCCTCCCCGTGGTAAATGCGAAAGAAAATGCAAAGGGATGCAACATGTCCTCATAGCGCCAGTGAATCGAACCGATCGTCTCGGTCGTCGACAATTCGAGCCGCTCCGCGATAAATGCGGCCAGGTGGAAGGAGCTGGCACTGGGGAACCCCAGGCCAGAGATGGGAACAGTATTCCATGTGAGGCCGAACCTGCGTCTTGTAAAATTGCAGGCGGTGTGCCGACATGAAATACTGTCCCGCTCTGCTGAGCACGCCAAGCTTTTTAGAGGCCAATTTGGCCTTCTCTTCTAAGTGACCAAGAAACTGCACGTCACTCCATATGTCATCACATATGGAGAGTCACATCACATCTGGCTGAGGCAACAAGGGGAGTGCCTTGAACTGAGGAGATACGACAAAGCTTTTTAGCGGTAAACACGTAAACTTATGTATTCTGAGGATTAAACATGACTAGATTTATTATAGATGGGGTGGGCTCCGGATTTGCACAATTGTTACTGTATCAATACTACTAAACTATAGTTTTGAGTTAATAGAAAGTTCCCTGAATAATTATTGCTTGCTTATGCATTACGCAGATTGACAAAAATGGCTTTGTTACCATATATTATATTAACCTTGGAAAGGTTACAAGTATTAATAAAACTCAGATTGCATTTTTAAACATTTATTTTCAACATTATCTGTGCTTTCTATGGAATTGTAATAAATTACAATTATTTTCTTTAAATATTCAATCTTCGGTCTATTCCTTTTTACATCTAATATGCGGAAAATGATCATTTAGCTTCTACTGATTTCAGTGAAGCAAATTTATAAAACATCATGTCATTGGTGTGTGTTGTATCCTCGAATCAAAATGCAAATGCGTTGTCACCCGTGAGGACTAAGATGGAATGCCTCTTTTCCAGTAAAAAGGGTCTCTGGTTCTCTACACTCACCATAACATAAACACAGCCGTGTTAAGCTGCTATTTTACGCTGGTATTCTGTGAGAGTGTGGTCCTTCCCCGGCCGAGCCGACCCATTCGTGCTACAATAAAAATTTTGTACCACCGACTTCAATACTAATACGCATTATTAAGGATAATTCCAAAACTGTTCTCAGATCTTGATCAAATTTATATGGGTGTGTAAATTATAAGCACCAGCTTTCAAATAAAAATAGAATAGTCAAAATCGATTCACCAAAAAAAGTTCAGAGATTACACATAAAAAAGCAGTTGAATTGAGTACCTCTTCCTTTTTTGAAGTCGGTTAAAATGGTAAGTAAGTAATAAATTATCTGAGTTTCAAAGAAATTCACTTTGTTATAATCTTAATTTTCCTCGATGTTGCATATTAACCTTCCTCTCATTAAACAATAAAGTTTTTATTATCAGCAAATTGATGGCTCTGTGGCTTAGCAATGAGTAATACTGGGGCCGCGGGTTCGAATCCCGCACGGAACAAGTATTTGTATGTGATACAAATAATTGTTCCGGGTCTAGATGTTTGTCCTTGTACAATTTATGTTTGTTAACTGCCTCCACGCTACAGGAGAAAGTCAGTCAGTGTGGGAGTAATGTTTTTTTTAACAAAAAAGAAGAAATACATTGCATAACACCTCTGTGTATTCTACTATATACCAACTAATATCAAAGAATTCAATTTGTTTTCTTACTACACCTAACCCTACAATAGAAACGGTCTTAACAAAGACGCGTAACGGGCTAAGTGATACAGACACTCACGCGGACATAAGGTGCATTTTGATTTAATACGCGCGCCACAAAAAATATTTTTCGACGAAATAAACTGTAAGCTAATTTCACGAAGGTCACTTCCGAGACGTGCAAAGTGTTATGAACATTAGAAATGTTGTAACTAAGTTTAAACTCGCACATTTGCTATCAGAGAGCGAGCCTTCTGTTCTTTTAACTATTATTTATTCTGTGGTAATACCTTAATTAATCACTTGGTCTATTACGAGTATATAGTCATCTTTAAGCCATCGAAGGCCTTGGCATAGTCTATTAAAGCTAAATAAGATTTTTTATTGTATTTTTCTAGTACCTATTTGATCGTATGATATGGTCAGAGGTTGAGGATCCTTTCCTAAAACCTGCTTGCTCGACTGGCTGTTGTACATTACTCTTGTGCCCGCTCGGTCATTTTAAAGATCGCTCTGTACTACTTCATTTCGGACAATGAATTAGTTCATTCTATTAGTTTTATTAGCTCTATTCCAGTACCACTAAGCTCTTTAAACCGTATCTATCTGTATGGTATTGTTATCTCAGCCAGTCTATCTCAGTCGGTCGATATCTGCTCTAGTCGTAATGTTGTTTGATTACTCGTACATACACACTTGATAATTTCTTGGTCAAATTATAGCTCTAATATTTTTCATCATACTTCCCGTCCTTAATTGTATCTATCATACCCAGCGTCGTCTTTAGAGGGTAGAGGCAACACGGGCGGCCGCCCATGGCGCCGGGGCTTACAGGGCGTCACACGCGCCAGTTTAACTTCACCACCTCATTTAATTTTAATAACTGTCTATTAATCTATAGTCCGACTAGGTAAGTCCAAGTTCGACCGAGAGGTCAATCGACGGATTCAACTCGGCTGGGCAGCGTTCGGGAAACTACGACACATCTTCTCGTTAGACATCCTTTAAACGTTAAACCTGAAAACGAAATTGTACAACCAGTGCGTGTTGCCAGTGATGACTTACGGATCTGAGACGTGGTCCTTCACTGCTGGCCGTATGAGGAAGCTCAAGGTCGTCTCAGCGAGCTATGGCGAGGGCTATGCTCGGAGTTTCTCTGCGTGATAAACTTAGAAATGAGGATATCTGCAGTGGAACCAGAGTAACCGACATAGCCCAACGGATTAGTAAGCTGAAGTGGCAGTGGGCCGTCCATATAACTCGAAGAACCGACAACCGATAGGGAAAAAAGGTTCTCGAGTGGCAGCCTCGTACCGGTAGGCGAAGTGTAGGGCGATCCCCCACTAGATGGAATAATAACCTGGTAAGACATGTTGGAAGTCGATGGATGCAAGTGGCTTAGGACCGTGCTTTGTGGCATTCCTTGGTGGAGGCTTATGTTCAGCAGTGGACTTATGAAAGGTTGTAATGATGATGAATCTAAAGACAAAATAAATTCAACGTAGGTATTGAATTTTACGAACTTATGTCGTATGAGTTAAAACTCAATAATAGGTTTTTTTACACATACTCAAACTCAACTCTTCAAAGTTGGTTCAAGCGTTTTCAGTTCGAGAATTTTGATGTCAAAGATGCAGCTCGCTCTTATCTAAGTCATATTAATAAAGTCAATGCCATTTTCGAAAAAGTGGAGCAATATCGGCATATTAGTAATTACGGCATAGCTGAGAAAATGGGGATTGACCACAAAACAGTTTTGACTCATTAGAAGAAAGAGAAAGAAAGTCTGGCTATACAAAAATGCTCAAGATTTGGGTACCACGCGAGCTCACTGAAAGAAACCTAATGAATCGTGTACTCATTAGCGATTCTAACGTAATGAAACCAAAGCATTTTTGAAAAGATTGATCCACTGGTGATGAAAAGTGGATCACCTACGACAAGAACGTGCGAAAAATATCATGGTCAAAGGGCAGTCTAGCGAATCCCGGATTAACACGCAATAAGGCGATGCTGTGTGTATGATGGGACTGCAAGGGCATCGTTTATTATGAGCTTTTACCGCCGGGCATTAAATAAGACCAGCAAGATATAGAGAAAAAACGGCCGGATTGATCAACAGAAAAGGAGTGGTCTTTCATCATGATAACACCAGACCACACACATTTTTGGCCACTCAGCAAAAATTGGCAGAGCTTGGTTCATAAGTCTTAATGCATCCACCATATAGTCCTGACCCAGAAGATATACACCCTCAGATTTTTCGTCTCGATGTTTCGGTCTCTTCGGAATTCTTTGGGTAGCGTTAGGTTAAACATCGAACGAGGACTGTCAAAACTGTCTTCATTATTATGTTATGCTCAATGTATTTACTGTGTATGTTTCGGTTTTAAAGTATATGACGGGACCAGCACCATTGCACGTGCGGCGCGGTAGCCGTCGGTGCAGTTAGACAGAATTCTTGTAAATAACACGTTCCGCACACCTGCACCATTGCACCTGCGGTGGCGCCCGTTTTGCTTGTATTAAACGGACGGCGCGGCTGCCGTTAGGACAGTCTTGGCTCTGACGTGGAACGGTGCGCTTGTCGTATTTCGTTACTAGTTTATCCTCGACTCGTTGGATAATTAATTCGTGTAAACGAATAAGTTATTATTCCTAACTACAAAATTAGTCTCTGTACTTTACTCAATTACCCTTTCTACATATATTTTAATGCGGAAAAAGGTTTATATACGCTCAAGAATTACGAATACAAATGATCAAAGCTAGGCAGTAGCTTTTTGTAATTGTTTTATTACTATACTTTTACGTTGATTTATATTACGGAATATATTAAAATATTAGAGAGAAAAATGTAATAAAGTGTAATTAGTAATAAATTTAAAATGGCATTTTGTGTTAATACAACTATTTGAATGAAGCATCAGTCGTTATGCATACAACGAAACAGTCGAGAGAAATCGGATAGATGTTTGGATCGACTGCGATCGCCGCAGAAAAAGAATGGGTTTGTTAAGTTATTGGCATCTGGATTTAGATCGATCTTTGTATAGGGTACAATCTAGGATTGTCTTTAATATTAAAAAAGAGATAAGTATTCATTTTGGGCGTAAATCTTGAAAAAAATATCATATAATGAACAAACGGATGAAAGAGCTAAGTACAAGACATAACACGTATAGATGTGCCAACTCGGAAAAATTACAACTCGAGTTAAGAGGATTTTGAAGTGCCGATACGCGACGCGAGTAGGTATTTTCAAAATGCTATCTGTTTCATAACGCAAGCTCTGCTTCCCGGCGGGCTCCGGGCGTGAAAAACACAAATACAACATATTACACTTATTCTCACGCACACTACGATACCAGCAGCAGGAGCGTTCATTCATTCATAGCCTATATTTCCGTACATTTACGACAAGGTACATCATGAATTTGTTTGTGTTACTTTGCAATTTTATTATATTGCATAGTCTATATAGACGTGGGGACTTACTACATATACCTTATAGAAGTGGGCTGTTATTTTTTTATGTAAGTATCTACCTATATTATATGTGAGTGATTATGAGATGAGTATTACATTCATTCAACTAAAATAATTTTATACATTTTAGAATAGAAGATAAAGATAAGAGATAAAACTAAAAAAATGCAATTTGCTTCGTAAATCGAAAGGACGGGCAACTAACTTCTAAAACCAACAGCTCTGTGCTCGACAGGTAAGTAGGCGTACTTACTTATAATAAATTATACTTACTTTGATCGCGTACCTTACCACCTTACATACTATTGTATGTACATTGGTTGACTGGTAGGAGATTTTGAATTCTTACCTATTCTTTTCTTGTTCACAGTTGGTCTCATACAAATTTTATGGAAATCATTTCAACCATTACATATATTATGTTGTAATTGAGTTTTATTGAAATCGGTTGTAGAAATTTTTAATTTTACCACTTGTTCAGTAATAATATTAGTCTGTTAGAAGTTGTTCGTACAACTGTTACTGTGGAATTCCGATGATTCCAAGGAAATGCTAAAATTTTCGAGATACAAAGATTTGATTAGTAAAATTTCTATACGTGGTAGAGCCATGCTGCAGCTATATTAGTAGTATAGTTGTAGCAAGAGTGGGTCGGCTCGACCGGGGAACGACTACGCTCTCACAGAAATTTAAACGATAAACCGAATTATATAGGTAAACTAGCTTTTCACCCACGACTTCGCCTGCGTTAGTTTGCCATAAAATATAATACGAGTATAAACTCCTATGCTTCTATTTATTTTTCAGTGACTCCGAGATAGACAAATAATTACCAGAGAGTAATGTGCAAGGACGATGTACTTCAGTTGGCGAAGGAATCGAATCTGACAAAGAGAATCAAAAAGAATACAATAATAATAAGTCATGTAAATATATATATATATATATATATATATATATATATATATATATATATATATATATATATATATATATATATATATATATATATATAGATATATACACAACACCGTCTTCGACTGTCGAGCTAATTATTGAACCAGAGTTAGTAAGATTGAGTCAGATAAGTTGTATAGGCGAAGAATTGTAGAAATAAATCATTTAGCCAATAAAAAAAATATTTCGATTGCAATTTCATTAATTTAAATTAAATAAATACCTAGTATGATCAATTTTTGGCAGCAAAAATGCAGCCTAGACTTTACTCATTTCATTTTTAATGTTTATTACCAGAAATGATTGACCCTCGAGTTCCTAGAGAAATGGCAGTTCGAGAAAGAGTGTAATTAAGTAAAATGTAATAATAAACAATAATAATTTCTTCAAATTGTTACTTTTTATTTATTTGCCTACCTACTTTATTGTAAACTCGAAATATTTTTAATTTAATGTCCTTATTCAATAAAAACTAAATTAATAACTAAATAATCGATAAACACTGAATAATCACAGACATTAACTTTTTCATGAGAGGTATTATCTTTCTAGGTTAACGATATTATTTTCTCCGCCCTAGGCGATAATAATATCGATTACACCTCTAAAAGTTACAGCCTATACACACGTCCCACTGCTGGGCACAGGCCTCCTCTCATTTCTGAGAGGATTTTAGGGCAAGCAAAGGTCCGCCGCGCTGCCTCAATGCGTGTTGGCGAACTTCACATGTCTACGAAATATATTTTTTTTTCTTATTTGTCAGACATGCAGGTTTCCTCACGATGTTTTCCTTCACCGCTGAGCACGTGGTAAATCAGCACTTAAAATTGCAATTAACAATTTCATTGGTGCCGGTGGGGATCGAACCCGGGTTTCTCGCGTACCTACTACCCTATATAGTATATTATCTATGGTACCTACTGTGAAACTTATAGCGTGCGCTAACCATCTGAGCTACCACGGCTCCAACACCCCTAACATCACTACAATATGCCCCTGCCCCCCGACCCGTATTCTGCGATAGAGAGAGTTGCAAGTCTTCAAGGCAATTGCCTACATTTTCTTTCTGAAATATTGTTTCCGGCGATAACGTTTTTACCCCCCTAAAACTTTACATAATAAGACAATTTTGGTCTTATTACATTCAGTACACTTTAATCTAGGCCTGTACGTTTTACTTTTTTATTAATCAGTTTAGTTTAATTAAAAAAAATAAAAACGCTCGAGGAAGTTTTTAAGTCAAAAATATAGATTTTTAGATGCTAATAACTTATATTGTATACAATATTTCTTTAAAATAAAAACCTATGGGCCTAGTTTTTTGTCATATCTACAACATTTCCAAAAATTATTAAAATTGGACTATATTTACGGGGGGGAAAGCGTTATCGCTTTTTGTATGAAAATTTACAGCTTCACAATCCTTTTAACTCTAGTTGAAATTCACGTAACTCGAGTCAGTAGTACAAAACAGAGTAAATAATTTGCTACAAATTACTTATTTGGAACGAAGTTCTTTATCGGACGGTAGGGGTTTGGTGGATGGGAGCTAGGCGACAAAAAGTGTAAGCTTTTTCGTCACTACCCCTTGTGTCATAGTGTAGACGGCCTTGGTTAGTTATTTTCGGAAGTGAGATGGAATAATATCCATCTCCCTCGCAATTTTTCTTATCTTGCCATGAAATATTATTTTATTTCAAATGACGCTTCACATTAATAGGCGCTAGTAATTCATTTATTTGTATTTGTTAATCAATAATATAATATCTACGTTTATCAATAATAATATACTACGCAAGGAACTTTGTTCCAACCGAGTGTTCTACGACACTCACGCATTTTATAAATTTGTTTTTCTATCTAGCTCTGGTAGGTTGGGATAGCTATAATTACCAAACTTATTATTTTGGATTGACATAAAAAGGTATATATAGTATCACATACTTCTGTATTTTTTATTTTAATCTTAATTATAGTAAGTACCTTCATTTAACAACAAAACTAGCTATATATCAGTCTTCATAAAACAATATTAGCCTAGCTTTAAGGTGTAGGTACATAAGCTATTAATAGTTTAATTATCACAGTCAAAATATTCTTAATTTTTTTTTCAAATTCTTTTATTTTTATTTTTTATATAGAATAAGATTGAGAAACTAGCATATAGTCCACCTAATGGTAAGTGGATACTGTAGCTCATGGATATCTACGTTTATCTCAATTAAGAATGTAAATGCAGATGCGTTGTCACACCTCAGGTCTGAGATGGAATGCCTCGTTTCCAGTATAAAGGGTCTCCGGTTTCCCACACTCACCATACGAAATACAGCAGCATTAAGCTGCTATTTTACGTTGGTATTATGTAAGAGCGTTGTTCTACCCTGGTCGAGCCGACTCTTTCTTGCTGCTACCAGAATACAGTTGCAGCATGGCTCTACCACGTAATTCAATATATTTATTTGAAGTTAAGTGTTACATTTTACGTTAATTTAAAATATTATGCATCTTACAACTTAACTAATGTTTTTGGGTATTACAATAATAGGTCTGTGACTTACATAACTATATTGATCATAATTAATCAAAATTATAAAAGAAAAAAATAACATAACTTAGCTATTATACAATTCTAAATAACAAATTGTTTTGGTTGTAGCTAAATACTCTTTGATACACAAAGTGCGCACACAACGAGCGAATCACGCACTTACTTATTTGCTGGCTCACTTAATCCGTTCATGTACAGCAGTCCAAATTCGAGTTAGGGAGATCCAACTCGAGTTAACATGAGTTAACCGCAACTCGAGTTAACCCATCACTAATAACACGTTCATGAATAAGAACGCAGTGCGACGATACGTTCGCACGCATTTACCTCCTTCATCCGCTCCAGGAAAACATGGATTAAAATATTTAATTAAAGAATACGCTAAGTGCTAACATGGATTTATCAAAAAAAGAACTAAAAATGCTACATATTTCCTTCATCCACTCATATCTTCACTCTAAGGTTTGATTTGGCGAGTGACATGAGGGCATCCAGGACTTTTTCTACCACCAGGGCGGCCCCACTTTACAATGAGGTAAAATAATTAACAGATTTCATAGCTGGCCGATAATTTCTTAGGAAAATGTTAACATTAATGACTCTTTCCGTATTATTTGTTATATTTTATATTAATTAGATTAGAAATGCATAAACCAAACTATATATAAATGTAACTAGAAGTAGAAAAATTAAAAAAAGTTATAAAGTACGAAAAATTAAAAATAAAACCACTGACGCATTGTGTTGTGTATTATTATAATACTTTAGCTAATGATAAATTATTATTTGAAATTAATTTTTCAATTAGCTGACATTGTGTAACAAAAAACTTTATCTCAGTCACTACTATCGACATCTGGTGAGTGGAAAATTATTAGCCCTCACATATTTATTTGGTACTCCTAATCTGGCCCATTTTCAATGTATCGCCGATTTGGTCGATAAATCTTCGTCTAGGGCGTCCCTTCCCGACTCTGCCGTTCACTTCTGAAACATATATTTGCTTTGTCACTCTCTCTTCGTTCATTCTTTCTACATGACCAAACCACCGAAGCATTCCTTTTTTAATCCTGGTCACAACGTCATCTTGCAAACCACACTTTTCTCTTATCACACTATTTCTCACCCTCTCATTTGGATTCAGTCCTAGCATACTTATTAATGACCGTATTTCTACAGCATTTATTCTACTCTCACGCTTCTTCTGCCAGACCCAACTTTCACTACCATACATCAAAGTAGAGACTAACACAGCATTATAAATTGCCATACGTGTCTTCTTTGACACATTCTGACTCTTCATAATAGCGTGTAGGGCCCCATTCAATCTATTTTCTTTTATTATTTTTAAACAGTATCAATAAATATCGATATAACGTCATCATTTGCATGATGTAAAGATGAAGTCCAAAATTTTATTTACTAACGGTTGAACGACGAAAAAAAACGATATGACATTTTAAAATATATCGAAATTGATACGAATTCGATACTCTAAAATAAATATCGATATATCGCGTTTTAAAATATTGACGATATATCTATATCGATATATTTATATAAAAATATCGATATTTCGATATTTTTTGCCCAAGCCTAGTAAATGGTAATTGTGTTATGCTTATGTGGAGTTTTGGCGGGAACTTGATCAGCGGCGGTTTGCTGCTCCTGTTTTATAGTTTAAATAATAGTTTGAAGTGGATTTTGATATGTTAAAGTGGTGCGATTTTATGTATTAACTGTCTACGCATGTGAACTATTAGTGGAAATAAGGAAACAAGAGCTCTGATGGTGATGGATTCTCAAGATAATCTGTTTGCATAGGCGCCTTTAGATAACATCACCAACTGTCAGCTGTCTGCTGTCTTAAGTTGCCGTCAAAATCTCCTAAGGGTTGCACAATGTGACGCATCAACATATTGTGAAGTAGTGAACTATGAAGGATAATTATACATTTGGAGAAATTATAATAAACCATAGATAGAGTATACATTAGATTGGCGATGGCGTGATTAGGGTGAGACCAAAAATGAAATGTACCCGTGTGAGTGAAATGTGCATGTGTGCGACAACAATAGTGCTGCGCCATGTATCAACTTCAATTATCGATACAGCACGCTGTGTCTGTGTCATAAAATTAATATTATTATGTTTGAGGGCATAAAATAAAACTACAAACAAGAAGTTTATGATTTTTATTTTCCACCAAAAAAAACTATTTTTTTTAAATGTCGTAAGCTCTCTTTAAGAGGTATTTTGCAATTTTGCTTCATACTTCAATCTAATAATCAAATAAGTTTCGATTATTAATTTAATAATTAAGTGTTTATGGTTTGATAGTGCTAGCGAATCGTACATAATATGTATGTCAAGTATGTTAAAAAAATTTTGCAGGACACAAGACATTCGTTTACTAATTTTTGAAACATATTTTTCTTTCACATGTTTTCGGAAAACTCGTTCAAAACGAATATCTATCTCATAAACTTTCTCTTAATCACCCTTTCGATGAGATGCTGCAACAAATCGTTTGAACTAGATGCTATTACAGAACTAATGTTATTTTGAAGTGAGGGAAGCTTTTCTAGGTTTTTTATCAGTTGGTACAACTTTTCTACTTTTTTATTAGGTCGTTTTTTGTGCTCTCACATTTTTACCAGTTTTTTTTTTGTTTCATATCTAATCTTCTCCGAAGAATATCAATAATTTTTTTAATTTTTTTTCTTTCTCAGGGAATTGTCTATAACAGAAACTTTTGCAATTGCGCTACTGGGTACTGGCAATATATCTCTGTAGACACATGACGATACTTTGCGTACCGGCTTCAATACAACCTACAAATAAATATAATTAGTGTACACATTATGTACTTATCTATGACTAAAATTAATAAAACACAACCCTTTTACCTATTTCTGCCGCTAAACAGCAGTGCTTATACTGCCGCGTTTTAGCCATTTGAGTATAGAGAGCCTGTATAATTATAAGTAGTAAGACATTTTATTTTAGTCCTCAGGGGTGAAAACACATTTTTTATAGAATTAGGGTGATAAACGAGCGCACAGTCTACCCGATGGTAAGTGGTTGCTGTGGGCCATAGACATCTGCATCAATCTTCGTTTGCAAATTAAAATGCAGATGCGTTGTCAGCAGTTAGGACTAAGATAGAATGCCTCTTTTCCAGTAAAAAGGATCTCCGGTTCTCTACACCCACCATACGAAACACAGCAGCATTAAGCTGCTATTTTACGCTGGTATTCTGTGAGAGCGTGGTCCTTCCCCGGTCGAGCCGACCCATTACCACCATACCCATACAACTATACTATTGATATAGCTGCAGCATGGCTTTACCACGTAATTTTTTTTAACTTTCTTTGTTTGAAGATGACTGTAGGTGACCAAGTACCCTCAAGTGATACTGTAAGTTCATTTCTTACTATCTTTTTATAAAAAAATATACACCACGTGGATGATAACAAGTTATACACATTTGAACATGCGCAAACGAAATGAACATATTATGTGCAGTAAAATATATAATTGAGAAAATACGCACGGGCATAAATATTGTGGGTATTCATCCAAAACGCAGCTTTACTTCTCGTGCACATCTATGAGAAAAACATTTTTGTTACATATAGTTGAATTTTTTTGGGAACCCATCCTTCTCTATTTATCATTTTTAACCATTTTTGTTTAACCTGAATATTTTTTGGAAATCTGAAACATTATTAGAGATGAAATTATCTCATTAAAGTATTTACAATAATGCGTAAGTATTTACTATTACGAGACACTAAAACGTAAAATATAAAATTTAAAAAAAGCGAAGTCACAAGAGGCTGCATCCAAGGATATGCCTTTGCCTGTTATAAACATATTATCGATAAGATGATATTGATAGTGTCAATCCCTACAAAAATTTGATCAGAAATAGGAATTCACGTATTTGTTATTATTTTTAATATAATTCTCACGCTTTAAAAGCATTATCGTAATAAAATGCGATATTTTTCCCTATCCATTTGTGTATAAAACATTTGAACTAGTTCTGAAATATTGAATTTAGAGTGCTAAATATTTTAATTGTACTTACATGTAAAATGTGTAATTTTATGGATTTTCTTTTCTCGATGAACTGCATTTATGTACTGCACACGTCACTATATTTAATCACACCTTTTAAATACTTATTAATACTTCAAAATAAAAATATCGCGAAAATAAGCGGGATTTGTTTCGTTAACCATTGACGTCAGGCTGATAGCATGTAGGTGTATGGTCTAGCCATTCTATCTCGTTCTAACGTAAGCATATGCCATGCCCTTTCTCTTTTACATTGCCAATCTAAGTATATACTATATCTATGTAATAAACCGAATAAAAATACTCAAGACTTGGCCTAAGGGTCTAGATACCAGGCCATAAACTCCAAAAAAAAAAATTATGCTTATGAGAATGACAGGCATTAGGCACAGACCACAGAATACTCCCGATTATATTAGCTTATCTATGACAGAATACATTATATTGATGACAGGCAAGGACCGATTGTTTCGTTATCAGGTTTGATTGTAATTCACATTACAATACTTTAAAAAATGAGGTGACGTTGATTCACATAAAGTTTAGAGTCTAATCATTCCACTATAATATTATAGTCGTAAATATTTAATTGTATGCTAAAAATGGCGGGTGCACCGGTGAAATTGGGTTCTATAATCTCATTTTGTATTGTCCTTTATGCTATTTATTTTCGTAAAAATGTCATAGGTGATGAAAGATTAGTGCCTTTGAAAGAACATTTGTTGTTTTTGGAAAGTAAGAACAAAGTCGGTGTAGGAGTTTCGCAGCCTAAAGTAGCGTTAGGTTATGGAGCATGCCACGACTTATTTGTAAATGCAACATTACTCCTAGATTATCGAGATCTCAAAGGCAGTCCGGAGCACTTCAATGAGATCTCTAATAAAGAAGAGTTTGTTAAAAGTTTTGCATACTTTTTTAAACATGGTGCAGCTGCTGAGTAAGTCAAACCTATTAATATAACCATTTTGTTGTGTGCTAATTTAATACAATATTTTATAATAAAATTAAAAGTCTAATAAACAAAATATTGTTTTTTCATTCATTCTATAAATACAGTGTATCAAAAGTCCACTGCTGGACTTAGGCCTCATAAAGATTATATTTGCCATAATAGCTATTCTTGTGACCATTATGTGATATTATCAACTGTTACTTATCAAAGAAAATGGCTTTGACAACTACAGTTTTTTTAATATTATTAAGTTATCAGAACAATGCTGATGCCCATCTCCTGTTTTATTTCCCTCTATCGACTCTTACAACATCTATGGAATTGCATAGGTTGTGAATTCTTATATATAGTATATTATATAATAATGGATTGCTGTATACATATATGATAAAATACTTATCAACTTAATTAACTAAGTACACTTTTCCTTCACAGGAGATTTATGTCTAACAGTAAACTATATGATGATCTAGTGGAACAAGCACTCAAACTACCAGATACAAGATGGGCTATTGGCGGAAATGCACCTCTAATGGCTAAAAGGTTTTATCTAGAAGGATGGAAAGTGCTGTTTGGGGCTAAAATGAGTAAAAAACTGAAAAGTTACATTCCTGAGGAAATATTAGTAGTGGGTGACAATGAAAAGGAAGAAGTGAGAGATGATATTCATATGATATTAGAGTACAAAGCAGATGAAAGGTTTGGTGAATACAAGGCACCAAGAGCTAATAGATATATTATGCATAATGACGAGAATAATCCCTTATTGAGTTCCTTAGAGAAACTGGGTGAATATTTGCCAAGTTTTAAACCGAATTTACTAGTCATAAGTGGTCTACAAATGATGGACAACTTTCCATTTAAACAGGATGGTAAAGGTGAGACAACTTTTTTTATTCACCATATATGATTCTTTATTAATAGCTTTTTTTTTGTTTAGAAAAGCATTACCCCTACACTACGATTTTCTCCTGTGTCGTGGAGGCAGTTTACAAACATCCAGACCCGGAACAAATATTTGTAGGCCATACAAATACTTGTTCCCTGCAGGGTTCAAACCCGTGGCCCCAAGCACTATAACTCATTGCTAAGCCACTGCGCCACGGAGCATGTAATGTGGCTGCATTAGTTCTTTCTAGCAAATGATATATAAGCATCCAGTAGATAGATGAATTAATCTTAAAATATAAAATAATGATTCCTATCCTTACCTGCACTCTTCTACAAAGATACCTAGAATTCGATAATCTTTTTCATATGTCAAGGTAGCTCTCTTGTCCTATTATCCCATTATCTATAATTATTTAACATAACTGTTTTAATAAGATTGTGTTTTAAAAAAAATACCTTGCATCTTTTGACAGTATTCTTAAGTAACTATATCAAATAAATAATGTCAGATTTTACTAATGATCACTTTTATTGTGCTATTACTGAAAAGTTTTTACTTATGTTAAGCTAATGTGAACATATTAACTCAAATGGTAATAAAAATGTTGCATATTTAGGAAAATTACTAGAATACATGAAGATTGCCATTACATTCTGAAATTGAAACCTGTTTCATTATTCAGTACATTTTATTTTGCAGATTTAAGAGCAGAGAGGCTAGACTTGGTCAAACAACAAATTTTATCTCAGCCCTTAAGCACATTAGCCCACTTTGAGATGGCAAGTTATGTGAATCTGGAGCTTCTAAAACACCTGACAACCAAAGTACTGCCATATGTTGACTCAGTAGGCATGAATGAACAAGAGCTGTCCAATCTTAACAGTGTTTTAGAGCATGGAAGAGTAGTAGTCGTAGCAGACTGTAACCCAAGGATAGCTACAGCACTTGATCAAATGCGGAACACATTTAGACTTATAAGGCAAAAGAACAAAAAGTTTGGTAGTAAAAGGAAACTTACCCGTATGCATGTGCACACTTTAGCATACCAAGCGATTTTAACTGTACAAAATTCAAAATGGAAAAGAACGCCTGCAGCTGCAGCTAAAGCATCTTTAACAGCGCACAGATATGTTTGCAATACACAGAATATCAATCTTGAGAAGACAAAACTACTGCTTGATGATAGTTTCTCAACAACCACAGACAATGATAATAACAACAGAGTGTTTTTTGAAGCAAATAAACCAGTGGCATGTTGGGAGGAAACAATAGAAAGCGATAAAGTTGAGATATGTGTCGCACCAGTCTTAATTTGTACAGAAGCTCAGTTGACAGCTGGAGCTGGGGATAATATATCAGCTGCGGGGCTGGTTTTGCAGGTCGAAATATGATTCTAAGTCAGATAATACTTAAAGAATGTTAATTTATATTTATGTTTAAAAATAGGACAAATAACTATATTTATTAATGAACAATAATATTTTTTTCCTACTTCACTATATTCTTTATTATGTACGAAATACGTAAGCTAGAATAATTGAGGACTTGCCTGGAACTGAAATATAGGAAATTTTTCTTTATCTAGATTTAGAAATAGGTTATTTATTAATAATATTCAATTTATATAAATGGTCGTACTGAATAATGTGATTTACAATTTACTTACTGTAATCCATTCCATATCTAAGCAATAAATAATTTGTTAGTTTTAAGATTATACCATGTTAACTTGGAGTGGGAATACATCAATATTGCTTCTGCTGATATGGACAGATACTTATACTAATACTAATTTAAAGATATATTGTTCAACTTAAAGCTATATTGTTCTTTTTAAAAGAAATATATCCTAAGTTTTGTGGCAAAAGTCGATTTCACAAGTCTGAATTAGACCTATAATTATTTTAAATTAAATATAAACCTAAACCTACAGTTGAGAATAGTCTTTGCATTTAAAAACTAAATGATATATATGAACTAAAATTGTAAATAATAATATGAGGGTGCATTTATAATACTTGCGGCATCAAATCTGAAACATATCAGTGTATCGGCAGATAAATATTACCTATGCAGATATAACAACAAGTCCAAAATATTGTTATAAACTATATCTGTATCAATATTTGATGCATCCCAGGAGTCTATATCTAAAATAATATGACATGTCAGATGATAAACAATGCATTGACTTAATTTAGTATTATTTACTAAAAGTATTGTTAATAATTTAATATTATTATTATTTTCAGATTAATATATTTCACACAAAAATCATTCCATTCAATATTCCTGACAATGTTATGTGTTAAATAAAGATAATTTATGTATGTAGAAAGGTGCTTTATTTTTAAATATTTACATGGTTATATAAATAGCTAACATAACAATCTTAATGACCACTCATTAGTGCTATTGTTTAAAAAGAAAGTATATAAATAATAATAATATATCTATCACTAATTTTCCAGTATCAACAACATATTGACTCATAATTTGCACTAGTAACACTGGAAAACAATATTAATAAATTAACTGTAACACAATATTTAATACTTGAAGCATGCAATTTTCAGCTTCAATATAATATTATGGCAAAATGGAGATACTTCATAGTAGTAAATGTACTTGGAAATTAAATTATGAGACTACTTACATTTTAACTATCTAACTTATCTGATTATATCATCAATGGTACCTACCTTAACTTTATTAAATAAATAACAATACACATGTAAAACCTTACACTATAAATTCCAAATATTTTATGGATAACAAAAGGCATATTGAGAAGTTTCTCCAATTATAACTCAGTCTTTTAACAATAAATTCTATCACTTCAATCATTAATCGTCTTCTTTGAATATAATTTTCTTATTTGGTGGTTTCGCAGTTTCCCTATAAGGATCGTATAAGCCACTCCTGACAAATCTTTTAGCTGCTTCAATATCTACTGTAGGTCTTTTATCGCGGTCTTTCACCTCCTGCCATTTTAACATTGTCGCTTTTATTCTCTGAAGTTCTTCTTTAATCGGATGTTTGGTAGGATCCACGCCTTGTATGCGTAAATTTATCCAGTGAAGTGAATTTAGTGCAAAAGCAAGAAATAAATCAAGTTCTATTTGTGCTGGAAGGGACATTTTATCATATTGGGCTTTTAATGGTAACAGTTGATCCAAAACCTTCTGTACTTCAATTAAATTCATTTTCAGATTTTCACATTTATTTACGAAGTCTTCGTCTTTTGACAGTTCACCGTATTTCAGATCAAGGTTCATTTTCTTTATTATTCGACTGTCTTGTTGATTTAACGGATTGAGGTTAATAATAAAATGTATTTATACTATTATATAGTTAGACCAATTACAATTATAATTTACAATTAGCAAATACCACGTTTTCTAAATATAACCTGTAACAAGCGATTAGAAAAAATCACCGGGAAACGTCAATTGAAATTTTATGATTGGAATGACCATGTCAATGTAAATGTTTACTGTAGTCTGTGGAAATAACATTTTTTTAATAACTGGCTTTACGGCTCGGGGTTCTAGCCCTTCTGAGCCTGAAAGTTACAACGTAGCTTGCTACATATTTATTTATCTAAGTTACAATGTATAATGAGGGCTAATAATCTTCTACTCACCAGATGTCGCTACTAGCGACTGAGGTAAAGTTTTTTGTTACACAGTGTCAGTTAATTGAGAAATTAGTTTTAAATAATATTTTAACATTGTCTAGAGTATTATCTTTCTTACAAAGCAATAAGGACCGTGGCCGAGCTCACTTGACTAATCTAGCGCCATCTATTATCTATCTACGGAAGCGGTTGCGATGTATATCGATATGAAAGTTTGACGCGCTAAATACATCGTTCTTTATTTAATACATTTCCATAGATGTCGCTACATGGTACCGCTAAGTAAGTGTAAAATAAACTAAAACTTAATGCTTCAATACATTCAATCACTCATATTTGCAGTATTTAAGTTGATATTGATAAGACAAGTTGCACGCGCTCACGCTCGATACGAAGTGAAGTGACCATGATGTCCCGCCGCGACTGGGCGGCACCGGCGCTCTCGGCATTACTCGGGTGTTTCCGGTAGCGACTCGTAACATCGGCCATCCTGCAAAGTGAATACCATAAGGTATTCACGAAGAGGCATTAGATAACGTTCAGAATATTTGCTACAGCTGAAATGACCGATGCACATCGATTACCAACAGTTCATGACGGATTAACTTTCTAACAGATCAAATCAGATACGGCGCATCCACCACCTCTTCACCACTAACAGCAGAATCTGTTGCATTACCGACAGAACCCTTGTACGGCCGCAACGACTTAGCTACGAAACTCTTTAATCTCCTTCAGACTACGAATCTTGTAATGATCGTCAAGACCGGTATCGTTACAGCCTATCAAAATCTACCGCTACACTTAGGTCTCCCCCCACAGACTGCCTCTTAGAGGGTATATTGAACAGAGTCGCCTTGCATTAATTTTGCAGCCTTGAATCTTAGAAAGACAGGCATTTGTGGAAGCACATAAGCAAAATCTATTAAAACCGCCATTTAACCAGGTGAAAGAAGCGAAACAGCACACACAGAGTAGCCCTTCAGGAGCAGTCAGAATTGTGCTGTATTTTATTAATTACATACACCATAAATAACGCGACAGCTCACACACACCCCATCACAGACACATGTCTTCTTTTATCAACGAGCACATAGCTCACTCAGCATATGAGATTGCAGATCGATTGAGTCGCTCACGCACCGTGAATTCTACGGCGAGTGTTCAGCCCTGGAGATACCACGGTTTGACTACAGTGTCAGTAAAAAGGAATAATGTGTAATAGCCAAGTTAATAAGTATAAACTCGCACAGAAATTATGTCTTTTACGAAAGTAGGGTAATAATACACTCCAGCATACACTCAAAAGGCAGAAATAGATGTGGAACAGACAGAAACTGGTGCAGAACAGACCTATACAAAACAGACCTGCACAGAATAGACCTGCACAAAACAGACCTGAACAGAACAGACATGCATAGCACAGGTCCGCACATAATAGATCTGTACAGAACAGACCTGTACATAACAGACTTATACAGAACAGCACTTATACAGAACAAACTTATACAGAACAGACTTATACAGAACAGACTTATACAGAACAGACTTATACAGAACAGACTTATACAGAACAGACTTATACAGAACAGACTTATACAGAACAGACTTATACAGAACAGACTTATACAGAATAGACAGAATTTGTAATACAGACAGAAGGCTCGAAGCCACAGACAGATTAAATATGTAAAAATAATTACGCACCTTCATTTTATTTGCCTGTAGTCTCGCAATGGCGCAATCTTCCACTCGCTTCGCCGCCGAAGCTTATTGCATAGGTTCACACGGCATTCCTCGTGTAATTAAATCATCCTTTCTCCAAATTTTAAGGTTTGGTTCGGATGGCAGCGTCCCAGTGATCAGGATAGAATATGGAACATAAGTCAAGTCGTAAGTTAAGACCCTACGTTGCCGTGTTGTTCATAACTTTGCTTCTTAGAAAACAAAAGATCAGTCCATTTTCTTTACTTGCAATATAGCTCAGTTTTATTAAACGGACTACGAAGAGAAACGCATACTATATTACCCAAAAAAATAAAGTGCAGGATATATATGTTTTTTCTTTTATTATCATTGTATCACAAATATCAACATGAGTGTTTTACAATCTCCAAAGCTGACCTGTGGTGGATCTCAGCCGGACTTATCTAAGTTAGAAGATGAAAATAACGGATAAAACTCAAGTCAAATCCAGAAATCGCAGAGAACCAGAGCCGAACTTTGATACTTTTGATTACGAGTTTTGCAAATATTCGAAAAGAAAATAAGGTCAAAATGCAACAAGATATGACAGAAATTAAGGAACAATTAAATTATATTAAGACATGTCCAGATAGAGTGATTGAGGAACAGAATATAATGAAAAATTGAATTGGACCGCCTAAAAACTCCGTAATACAAACGAAAATAATATAAAACTTCTTGAAAATAGTATAAACAATACTAGTAGAATGCCTTCATCTTCATTACAGTTACAAATGACATCTTTCACCTATGAAGAAATTATAAAAGAATGCCAGGAACGTAATCATAGACAAAAGAACATGATTATCTTAGGAATACCTGAACTTACAAGCGCAAACAAAACCGAAAGGTCCGACTTCGATAAGCGAAGTTCTTAATATGATTAATATGATAGACAAAAGTTTTTAGGGGCTTTCCCTCAAAATTTTCAGAATAAGCAAAACAGAGAAGAATCGCCCACACAGATAAAACTCACAACCAGCGTAACTACATGAAACATCTGAATACGGAATTGGTACGTCACCAATAGAGTAGCGAAGAAAATCTTACTATCAAAGCACACCGAAAATAATCATGTAGCAGCCAAAAAACTAAACTTACATTGGAACAATAATTTTGATGTATATAGACATTGCAATATTAAATATGCTACATTAGGTAATTATCAACAAATAGCTCCAAGTTTACATTCACTCACCTTTTTCTGAGCTAACGTACGAGATGTAGTTGCTCCTGGAAAATTTGATGAACTACAATGTAGTATTAAATATATTCCGAAAACTACACATCTGATACTCCTAACTGAAACGTGGACAAAGTCGGATAATGAGACGGAGCTGTTACAAATGACTGGATATATATAATCATTGCTACAACTTAAGATCTGATACCTGTAATAAGAGTACACCATGAATGAAAATGACTACACAGACGGCACAAACTGGATATTGCTCAACATATTATCGCTTAATGTTGGAGTTATATACAAACCGGGACGGACTAATTTTACAGAATTTTTCAATATATTTGGAAACAACTTGAACAACACAATAGGTCTATTATATTTGGAGATTTCAATATAGATTTACTGTTCATCGACCAAACTACATTACAATATAAGAATAGAATAGAGGAGCCTGGGTATTGTATCATTAACAAAATTGAAGAAAACTACTCCACTGGAGAGACAGCAACGTGTTAATCAGTTCTGGATCCAGCATACATTAATTGATTTGAAGATCATTTTATGTTTTTTATTTACTAGATTCTGCGATGTCTGCGATGTTGTTAAGAAATACCATGAAAGACATGTGTTGAATATATTCACCCTAAAATTACTTCTTTAACAGGCGCTCTGTGTAAAGTAGTGAACTGTCTGCTTAAACAAGTCCGTTTCAATATATACCTATAACTCTTTAGAAAGGCCACATTTAAATTATTTAGTAAAAGTTTGGGGTAATGCAGCGACGTCCGAAAGGTCTTCAAAGTAAAGAAAATAAAGTTATAAAAGTCTTATTTCATTATAAATACCTAACAGCGACTAAAACAATTTACTCTATTGCCAGAACACAATATGGGAATAAAAATCTGATGTATGAAGGAGCTAAATTAAATACTGTTAATAAATTGCCTAATGCCATGTTAGATCTGACAATGATTGTAAAAATAAGCTTAAGCTATATGTAATAAAAAATACAATTTGCGTTATATTTTTTTATACGAACTTAATAAACTTAATAATAGCTTAAAATATTCACTCGTATATATGCATGCTCACTGCACAACCTATTTGTATTAAATAGTAGTAGTATATGTGAGTCTTTGTAATCTCTTAAGGCAATACATTTCTTTAAAGCAATGCTTAAGACAAAGTTACTCATATATCAAATGGTGGACGGCAGCAGCGACAAATAATGTGTCCGCGGCGTCTTAATTTGACAGCATACTTCCATCCCAGAGCGACCAGCACAACATCACGCTTTCTACTAAGCCCTCTGCATCAAACCCCAATCCCGTCGACCGCTCAATATTCGGCGCAAACTGTAACACATAACAACACATTAGAACATAAAAAGACTACTTTTTTTATTTAGCACATTAAAATTATTATTTTTTTTTTTGGTACATCGTCAAACATTTCGAACCCCAAAATGTAGCCTATTTAAATCGTATGAACTATCAAATTACAACATAACTGAAGCAGTTGAAATTTCCACTGAATGCAAAACCATAAATCATCCAGAACGCCTTCAAATTTTCTTTCAACCTTGGTTAACATATTTGGGTACATTACGAATTTATAAAAGTACTTGTGGGCCCTCAGTATAAGTTGAACAAAAATATTATGTAACTTTGGAATTTTTTTTTTAAACATTTTGCTTTAAAATTTTACTCTACACTTTAGTGGCACGTCCAAGCCGTAAATGGAACAGCAAATTCCACTATAACATTTAAAATAAAAACAAGAGCACCAAAGCAAACCGCATCCTAGTCCTTCACAACTTAATAACCCTCACACTATTCGAAGATTATGTTTATGTGACGTTAACAAGGAAGGGAATTTATTCCATTTTGTCATGTTAGCAGGTACCGCGAAGTTTTTGTCATCTCGGTTAAGTACAAACATCAGAATCAGTAGTATTCCTCACAATCTTTACTTCCACAATAAGGAATCGTGTTGTAGAATTTTAGCGTCTGCTTAGCTCGTTATTTTGTATTTTCCAGAGAAAATTCTTTCATCTACCCACTCGTCTTTTTTTATAAATGTCCTCTTCAGAATTGTCGTGATTGGATAACACATGACTATGTATTTGATCTACTATATGTCACGTTCCAACACTTGTCGCCATATCCAAATGAAATCTAGATTTTTGTCGTTACTGCTTAAAAACTCTGTCCCTATTTTGTATTGTTTGTTTTCTTTTAAGTTCTAATTGTATATCCCACTTCTGAATGTAAAATAAACTAAAACTTAATGCTTCAATACATTTAATCACTCATATTTGCAGTATTTAAGTTGATATTGATAAGACAAGTTGCACGCGCTCACGCTCGATACGAAGTGAAGTGACCATGATGTCCCGCCGCGACTGGGCGGCACCGGCGCTCTCGGCATTACTCGGGTGTTTCCGGTAGCGACTCGTAACATAAGATTGACGAAGTCATTGGGCTCTATAGTATTAATATATAACACAATGCGTCAGTGGTTTGATTTTTAATTTTTTGCACATTATAACTCATTTTTTTTAAAAGTCGTCTTTTAGTTATGTTTATAGTTTGGTTTATTCATTTCTAATGTAATTAATATAAAATATAACTAATAACACAGAAAGAAACCTTAAAGATTACATTTTGCTAAGAAATTATCGTCCCCGCTATGAAATCTGTCAAATATTTTACCTCACTCGAAAGTGGCGCCGCCCTGGTGGCAGAAAAAGTCGTGGATGCCCTCATTATTATTCTTCATAGTACACTGCTTCACAATATGTTGATGCGTCACATTCGTAGGTGTAGCAGTATAGAATAAAACAAAATAAATAGGTAAGATATATATATATATATATATATATATATTTTACTAATATATAAAATAAATACATACAGACATATACATACATATATACACATCAACATACAAATATCAATAGTACATATAATTGATTGGGAGAGCATGCCTTAAGGCATTAAGTCCGCTATATGTAGGATTTTTCTTTTGTGCATAAAAGTTTAAAAAACAAATAAATAAATATAAATAACTATGAATATATACGTCTGTTAACAATAATATGTATATTAGTTCTTAAGATTAAAATACTTTGTGTTTCGTGCAATAAAGAATATCTATCTAACTATCTAACATCCTTGAACACACACACAAAAGGCGTGCGGACAAAGACAGTGCCGGTGTAAGGAGTAGATCATTTAAAATTGACACTACACTACAGACACTACAGATTTATAATGTAAAGTCATAAAAAGTGCTCGATGTTGCAAAAACATCAATGTATCTAACCGATGCATCGAAATATATTGATGCACAGTCTCGATGCATCACATCGAAATAACATCGATGTATTTTCAAAGTGGACACCCCTATGGAAGATTTTGACGGCAACTTGAGCCAGCTGACAGTTGGAGATCGTATCTTAAGGCGCCTAAGCAGACAGACTCCTTATCTTGAGAATCACATCACTATCACAGCACTTATTTCACAGTTTCCAGTATATATATATATATATATGTGTAGAAAGGGTAATTGAGTATAGTACGGAGACTAATTTTGTAGTTAAGAATAATAAATAATTCGTTTACACGAATTAATTATCCAACGAGTCAAGGATAAACTAGTAACGGAATACGACAAGCGCACCGTTCCACGTCAGAGCCAAGACTGTCCTAACAGCGGCCGCGCCGTCCGTTTTATACAAGCAAAACGAGCGCCACTGCAGGTGCAATGGTGCAGGTGTGCGGAACACGTGTTATTTACAAGAATTCTGTCTAACTGCACCGACGGCTACCGCGCCGCACGTGCAACGGTGCTGGTCCCGTCATATATATATATATATATGTATATATATACACATATATATATATATATATATATATATATATATATTTATACTTGCGATTGCGACACAGACGAAATCATAGAGAAAAGTAATACATCGGGAAGACGAAGTCTTCTGAGATGAGAGATTGCCAAAGTGTTTATCCAGTGGCGTAATAATAGGGTGGCAGACCGGGCAAACTGCTACGGGCACCCATACAGAAGGGGTCCCCGGCCCGAGAGAACCGTAAGCACGGAAGGATATTAACATTCTTTATTACACCATTTAGTAAACTTCATTAGTTTTGTCTATAATTAATTTGAGTTACATACGTATATACATAATATAAGTTTAAAAATTACTATCGGCTTCAACACCCTCGAAAACCATGAAAATGACACCCATTCTGAAAAAAATTGGTACCTATTGCAGCCGCCATCTTGGATTTACATTTCGACAGCACTATCGGCTTCAAAACCCTCGAAATCCATGAAAATGACACCCCTGATGAAACAATTGATACCAATTGCAGCTACCATCTTGGATTTACATTTCGACAGCACTATCGGCTTCAACACCTTCGTAAACCATGAAAATGACACCCAAGATGAAAAAATTGATATCTATTGCAGTCGCTATCTTGGATTTACATTTCGACAGCACTATCGGCTTCAACACCCTCGAAAACCATGAAAATGACACCCATTATATAAAATTGATACCTAATTCAGCCGCCATCCTGGTTTTACATTTCGACAACACTATCGGCTTCAACACCCTCGAAAACCATGAAAATGACACCCATGATGAAAAAATTTATACCTATTGCAGTCGCCACCTTGGATTTACATTTCGACAGCACTATCGGCTTCAACACCCTCGAAAACCATGAAAATGACACCCATGATAAAAAAATTGGTACCTAATTCAGCCGCCATCCTGGATTTACATTTCGACAGCACTATCGGCTTTAACACCAGCTAAAACCGTGAGAATGACACCCATGATGAAAAAATTGATATATATTGCAGCCGCCATCTTGGATTTACATTTCGACTACACTATCGGCTTCAACTCTCTTGAAAACCATGAAATTGACACTCATGGTGAAAAAATTGATACCTATTGCAGCCGCCATCTTGGATTTACATTTTGACAGCACTATCGGCTTCAACATCCTCGAAAACCATGAAAATGACAGCCATGATGAAAAAATTGATACCAATTGCAGCTACCATCTTGGATTTACATTTCGACAGCACTATCGGCTTCAACACCCCCGAAAACCATGAAAATGACACCCAAGATGAAAAAATTGATACCAATTGCAGCTACCATCTTGGATTTACATTTCGACAGCACTATCGGCTTCAACACCCCCGAAAACCATGAAAATGACACCCAAGATGAAAAAATTGATATCTGTTGCAGCCGCCATCTTGGATTTATATTTCGACTACCCTATCGGCTCCAACTCTCTCGAAAACCATGAAAATGACACTCATGATGAAAAAATTGATACCTATTGCAGCCGCCATCTTGGATTTACATTTTGACAGCACTATCGGCTTCAACACCCTCGAAAACCATGAGAATGACACCCATGAGGAAAACATTGATATCTATTGCAGCCGCCATCTTGGATTTACATTTCGACTACCCTATCGGCTTCAACTCTCTCGAAAACCATGAAATTGACACTCATGATGAAAAAATTGATACCTATTGCAGCCGCCATCTTGGATTTACATTTTGACAGCACTATCGGCTTCGACACCCTCGAAAACCATGAGAATGACACCCATGAGGAAAACATTGATATCTATTGCAGCCGCCATCTTGGATTTACATTTCGACTACCCTATCGGCTTCAACTCTCTCGAAAACCATGAAATTGACACTCATGATGAAAAAATTGATACCTATTGCAGCCGCCATCTTGGATTTACATTTTGACAGCACTATCGGCTTCAACACCCTCGAAAACCGTGAAAATGACATCCATGATGAAAAAATTGGTACCTAATTCAGCTGTCACCTTGGATTTACATTTCGACAGCACTATCGGCTTCAACACCCTCGAAAACCATGAAAATGACACCCATGATAAAAAAATTGATATCTGTTGCAGCCGCCATCTTGGATTTACATTTCGACAACACTATCGGCTCCAACTCTCTCGAAAACCATGAAAATGACACTCATGATGAAAAAATTGATACCTATTGCAGCCGCCATCTTGGATTTACATTTCGACAGCACTATCGGCTTCAACACCCTCAAAAACCATGAAAATGACACCCATGATAAAAAAAATTGGTACCTATTTCAGCCGCCATCCTGGATTTACATTTCGACAGCACTATCGACTTCAACACCAGCGAAAACCGTGAGAATTACACCCATGATAAAAAAATTGGTACCTAATTCAGCCGCCATCCTGGATTTACATTTCGACAGCACTATCGGATTTAACACCAGCGAAAACCGTGAGAATGACACCCATGATGAAAAAATTGATATATATTGCAGCCGCCATCTTGGATTTACATTTTGACAGCACTATCGGCTTCAACACACTCGAAAACCATGAGAATGACACCCATGATGAAAAAATTGATATCTATTGCAGCCGCCATCTTGGATTTATATTTCGACTACCCTATCGGCTCCAACTCTCTCGAAAACCATGAAATTGACACTCATGATGAAAAAATTGATATCTATTGCAGCCGCCATCTTGGATTTACATTTCGACAGCACTATCGGCTTCAAAACCCTCGAAATCCATGAAAATGACACCCATGATGAAACAATTGATACCAATTGCAGCTACCATCTTGGATTTACATTTCGACAGCACTATCGGCTTCAACACCCTCGTAAACCATGAAAATGACACCCAAGATGAAAAAATTGATATCTATTGCAGTCGCTATCTTGGATTTACATTTCGACAGCACTATCGGCTTCAACACCCTCGAAAACCATGAAAATGACACCCATTATATAAAATTGATACCTAATTCAGCCGCCATCCTGGTTTTACATTTCGACAACACTATCGGCTTCAACACCCTCGAAAACCATGAAAATGACACCCATGATGAAAAAATTTATACCTATTGCAGTCGCCACCTTGGATTTACATTTCGACAGCACTATCGGCTTCAACACCCTCGAAAACCATGAAAATGACACCCATGATAAAAAAATTGGTACCTAATTCAGCCGCCATCCTGGATTTACATTTCGACAGCACTATCGGCTTTAACACCAGCTAAAACCGTGAGAATGACACCCATGATGAAAAAATTGATATATATTGCAGCCGCCATCTTGGATTTACATTTCGACTACCCTATCGGCTTCAACTCTCTTGAAAACCATGAAATTGACACTCATGGTGAAAAAATTGATACCTATTGCAGCCGCCATCTTGGATTTACATTTTGACAGCACTATCGGCTTCAACATCCTCGAAAACCATGAAAATGACACCCATGATGAAAAAATTGATACCAATTGCAGCTACCATCTTGGATTTACATTTCGACAGCACTATCGGCTTCAACACCCCCGAAAACCATGAAATTGACACTCATGATGAAAAATTGATATCAATTGCAGCCGCCATCTTGGATTTACATTTTGACAGCACTATCGGCTCCAACTCTCTCGAAAAACATGAAAATAACACTCATGATGAAAAAATTGATACCTATTGCAGCCGCCATCTTGGATTTACATTTTGACAGCACTATCGGCTTCAACACCCTCGAAAACCATGAGAATGACACCCATGAGGAAAACATTGATATCTATAGCAGCCGCCATCTTGGATTTACATTTCGACTACCCTATCGGCTTCAACTTTCTCGAAAACCATGAAATTGACACTCATGATGAAAAAATTGATACCTATTGCAGCCGCCATCTTGGATTTACATTTTGACAGCACTATCGGCTTCAACACCCTCGAAAACCGTGAAAATGACATCCATGATGAAAAAATTGGTACCTAATTCAGCTGTCACCTTGGATTTACATTTCGACAGCACTATCGGCTTCAACACCCTCGAAAACCGTGAAAATGACACCCATGATAAAAAAATTGGTATCTAATTCAGCCGCCATCCTGGTTTTACATTTCGACATCACTATCGGCTTCAACACCCTCGAAAACCATGAAAATGACACCCATGATGAAAAAATTTATACCTATTGCAGTCGCCACCTTGGATTTACATTTCGACAGCACTATCGGCTTCAACACCCTCGAAAACCATGAAAATGACACCCATGATAAAAAGAATTGGTACCTAATTCAGCCGCCATCCTGGATTTACATTTCGACAGCACTATCGGCTTCAACACCAGCGAAAACCGTGAGAATGACACCCATGATGAAAAAATTGATATCTATTGCAGCCGCCATCTTGGATTTACATTTCGACTACCTTATCGGCTCCAACTCTCTCGAAAACCATGAAATTGACACTCATGATGAAAAAATTGATATCTATTGCAGCCGCCATCTTGGATTTACATTTCGACAGCACTATCGGCTTCAAAACCCTCGAAATCCATGAAAATGACACCCATGATGAAACAATTGATACCAATTGCAGCTACCATCTTGGATTTACATTTCGACAGCACTATCGGCTTCAACACCCTCGTAAACCATGAAAATGACACCCAAGATGAAAAAATTGATATCTATTGCAGTCGCTATCTTGGATTTACATTTCGACAGCACTATCGGCTTCAACACCCTCGAAAACCATGAAAATGACACCCATTATATAAAAATTGGTACCTAATTCAGCCGCCATCCTGGTTTTACATTTCGACATCACTATCGGCTTCAACACCCTCGAAAACCATGAAAATGACACCCATGATGAAAAAATTTATACCTATTGCAGTCGCCACCTTGGATTTACATTTCGACAGCACTATCGGCTTCAACACCCTCGAAAACCATGAAAATGACACCCATGATAAAAAAATTGGTACCTAATTCAGCCGCCATCCTGGATTTACATTTCGACAGCACTATCGGATTTAACACCAGCGAAAACCGTGAGAATGACACCCATGATGAAAAAATTGATATATATTGCAGCCGCCATCTTGGATTTACATTTTGACAGCACTATCTACTTCAACACCCTCGAAAACCATGAAAATGACACCCATGATGAAAAAATTTATACCTATTGCAGTCGCCACCTTGGATTTACATTTCGACAGCACTATCGGCTTCAACACCCTCGAAAACCATGAAAATGACACCCATGATAAAAAAATTGGTACCTAATTCAGCCGCCATCCTGGATTTACATTTCGACAGCACTATCGGATTTAACACCAGCGAAAACCGTGAGAATGACACCCATGATGAAAAAATTGATATCTATTGCAGCCGCCATCTTGGATTTACATTTCGACAGCACTATCGGCTTCAAAACCCTCGAAATCCATGAAAATGACACCCATGATGAAACAATTGATACCAATTGCAGCTACCATCTTGGATTTACATTTCGACAGCACTATCGGCTTCAACACCCTCGTAAACCATGAAAATGACACCCAAGATGAAAAAATTGATATCTATTGCAGTCGCTATCTTGGATTTACATTTCGACAGCACTATCGGCTTCAACACCCTCGAAAACCATGAAAATGACACCCATTATAAAAAAATTGGTACCTAATTCAGCCGCCATCCTGGTTTTACATTTCGAGAACACTATCGGCTTCAACACCCTCGAAAACCATGAAAATGACACCCTTGATGAAAAAATTTATACCTATTGCAGTCGCCACCTTGGATTTACATTTCGACAGCACTATCGGCTTCAACACCCTCGAAAACCATGAAAATGACACCCATGATAAAAAAATGGGTACCTAATTCAGCCGCCATCCAGGATTTACATTTCGACAGCACTATCGGCTTTAACACCAGCGAAAACCGTGAGAATGACACCCATGATGAAAAAATTGATATATATTGCAGCCGCCATCTTGGATTTATATTTCGACTACGCTATCGGCTCCAACTCTCTCGAAAACCATGAAATTGACACTCATGATGAAAAAATTGATATCAATTGCAGCCGCCATCTTGGATTTACATTTTGACAGCACTATCGGCTTCAAAACCCTCGAAAACCATGAAATTGACACTCATGATGAAAAAATTGATACCTATTGCACCCGCTATCTTGGATTTACATTTTGACAGCACTATCGGCTTCAACACCCTCGAAAACCATGAGAATGACACCCATGAGGAAAAAATTGATATCTATTGCAGCCGCCATCTTGGATTTACATTTCGACAGCACTATCGGCTTCAAAACCCTCGAAATCCATGAAAATGACACCCATGATGAAAAAATTGATACCAATTGCAGCTACCATCTTGGATTTACATTTCGACAGCACTATCGGCTTCAACACCCCCGAAAACCATGAAAATGACACCCAAGATGAAAAAATTGATATCTGTTGCAGCCGCCATCTTGGATTTTTATTTCGACCACCCTATCGGCTCCAACTCTCTCGAAAACCATGAAAATGACACTCATGATGAAAAAATTGATACCTATTGCAGCCGCCATCTTGGATTTACATTTTGACAGCACTATCGGCTTCAACACCCTCGAAAACCATGAGAATGACACCCATGAGGAAAACATTGATATCTATTGCAGCCGCCATCTTGGATTTACATTTCGACTACCCTATCGGCTTCAACTCTCTCGAAAACCATGAAATTGACACTCATGATGAAAAAATTGATACCTATTGCAGCCGCCATCTTGGATTTACATTTTGACAGCACTATCGGCTTCAACACCCTCGAAAACCGTGAAAATGACATCCATGATGAAAAAATTGGTACCTAATTCAGCTGTCACCTTGGATTTACATTTCGACAGCACTATCGGCTTTAGCACCCTCGAAAACCATGAAAATGACACCCATGATGAAAAAATTGATATCTATTGCAGTCGCTATCTTGGATTTACATTTCGACAGCACTATCGGCTTCAACACCCTCGAAAACCATGAAAATGACACCCATGATAAAAAAATTGGTATCTAATTCAGCCGCCATCCTGGTTTTCCATTTCGACAACACTATCGGCTTCAACACCCTCGAAAACCATGAAAATGACACCCATGATGAAAAAATTTATACCTATTGCAGTCGCCTCCTTGGATTTACATTTCGACAGCACTATCGGCTTCAACACCCTCGAAAATCATGAAAATGACACCCATGATAAAAAAAATTGGTACCTATTTCAGCCGCCATCCTGGATTTACATTTCGACAGCACTATCGGCTTCAACACCAGCGAAAACCGTGAGAATGACACCCATGATGAAAAAATTGATATCTATTGCAGCCGCCATCTTGGAGTTACATTTCGACTACCTTATCGGCTTCAACTCTCTCGAAAACCATGAAATTGACACTCATGATGAAAAAATTGATACCTATTGCAGCCGCCATCTTGGATTTACATTTTGACAGCACTATCGGCTTCAACACACTCGAAAACCATGAGAATGACACCCATGATGAAAAAATTGATATCTATTGCAGCCGCCATCTTGGATTTATATTTCGACTACCCTATCGGCTCCAACTCTCTCGAAAACCATGAAATTGACACTCATGATGAAAAAATTGATATCTATTGCAGCCGCCATCTTGGATTTACATTTTGACAGCACTATCGGCTTCAAAACCCTCGAAAACCATGAAATTGACACTCATGATGAAAAAATTGATACCTATTGCAGCCGCCATCTTGGATTTACATTTTGACAGCACTATCGGCTTCAACACCCTCGAAAACCATGAGAATGACACCCATGAGGAAAAAATTGATATCTATTGCAGCCGCCATCTTGGATTTACATTTCGACTACCCTATCGGCTTCAACTCTCTCGAAAACCATGAAATTGACACTCATGATGAAAAAATTGATACCTATTGCAGCCGCCATCTTGGATTTACATTTTGACAGCACTATCGGCTTCAACACCCTCGAAAACCGTGAAAATGACATCCATGATGAAAAAATTGGTACCTAATTCAGCTGTCACCTTGGATTTACATTTCGACAGCACTATCGGCTTCAGCACCCTCGAAAACCATGAAAATGACACCCATGATGAAAAAATTGATATCTATTGCAGCCGCCATCTTGGATTTACATTTCGACAACCCTATCGGTTTCAACACCCTCGAAAACCATGAAAATTTCACCCATGATGAAAAAATTGATATCTATTGCAGCCGCCATCTTGGATTTACATTTCGACAACTCTATCGGTTTCAACACCCTCGAAAACCATGAAAATGACACACATTATAAAAAAATTGATACTACTTAATTTTAGTACGTACTACTATTATTAAGTGGCGAAGCTTGCGAAGACACTTATTAAGTGGCGAAGCTTGCGAAGACACTTATTAGATTGCACGATGTCTGTCCGTCTGTCCGTCTGTCCCACGATTATTTCGAGAACGGTTTCGAATTTTTAAAATTCTGTTTTCAGCAATCGATTACTGATCACCCAGGCATCTGAACTTCCTATTTTGAAGCTGATTTCTCAACGGCAACCGTTAGAAACCGCTACAAAGCTGATGGCTTCGCCACTTTTTTTCACACAAATCAATCAATTATAATAGCGTTTTATATACATTCTTTAAATAGTGATGAAACCTTGATATTGATGGAGCTTCTTTATATTTGGTAAGGAGAGGAGCCCCGTCCGATTAATTTGCCACGGGCTTATAACTCTCGTCTCCCAAGATATATGACGTAATACATAATCACATAGAAGTAAGTCATACCGTCTGGTCTCCTGTCGTCGTCCCTAAATATTCACAATATACACAAGGCTCTAGATGGAGTGTCGACCTGGTAAGATATGCGGGAAGTCTTGGGGAGCTGGCTTAGGATCGTGCTTTGTGGCATACCTTGGGGTAGCTCAACAGTGGACTTATGAAGGGCGGTAATGATTATGATGATGACACAATGCACTAAAAGCGAGGGAAAATGTATTGAGACCTTAATTACTTTTTATTTTTGAGAGCCCTTGGATAATATCAGATAACCGTGACTGGACAAACCACCGGCACGTTTTTTTTACATAAAAGTTCATGGAGCCCGAACTCGTCAACTCCGCTATCACATGGACACTGATGAGGTTTACAAATCACCACTCTTATTCGGATTCATACGGCTATGCACAAGCTTTTACCGTCAAGTAAAGTGCCGCGATTAGTTAATGGTAAAGCGTGTAACCATGTGACTAGATTTTTAGTCGATAGAACTTGAAATTGGGTTGCCAGATCGTTGTCAACAAATTTTCCTGCACACTGTACCAACGGAATAATAACCCAATGTTTCTGCTAATCAACTACAAGTGGAATATTTTTGCTGGGACAGTGTTTGCCATGTCTGCCTTTCCTACACTGCAAATCACTGGTCTATATCACTGACACTAAACGAAAGCAAGGAAGATAGAAAATGCAATAGTAGAAGCAATCTAGCTTAAATCTGAGCTTTTGAAATTAAAGATATATTTTTCTATTTAATATCATTTTTTTTAATTATTTAAAAATTCCAGACTCGACTCGAGTGGAGTAGTTAAGTATTTAAATTTTAAATCTAGGTACAAGAAGACATTATTTTAAAATAGTAAGAGTTTAGAGTATGCATAAGCAAGCTATAGAGCGCGCGTTGATGAGTAAGAACAGTAAGCTCCAGTAAGAACAGTATCGAAATTGCAAGAGTGACGCTATTATACTAATATTAAACACTCGCTGCCCGCGGTGCAATAAAATGGGGAAACTATCGCCGCCTATTGCGCTTTGCGCTCTCTGCACCGCGGGCAGCAAGTATTTAACATTAGTATAGTCACAACGCGCACAAAGGACACGCGCGCTTAAGGCCTGTTTTCACTTTGATTAGTGATTAGTGCAAGTGATTAATAACCTGTGTAGTAAAGTGATTAGAAGCGTGTTCTATTTTTTTGCGAGTGGACTGCAAGTGTCACGCCCCGCGCGCCCTTCCTTTCCCCTCACTCGCAGCTTGCCTGCCACTAAACACGTTTGGACAGCAGTGCTAAGTGTTTAGTGTTTAGTGTCGGACGCTCGCTTCTGTTAAAAAAATGTCCATACTTCCTTGTCGACTGCTAACAACTGAATTTACTAAACACAGCCACTAAACAGAATTGGACACTACTTACACTACACACCTGCACTAATCAACCGCAAAACTAATCACCTGCACTCACACTAATCAAAGTGAAAACAGGCCTTTATTGTTTCTCTCGCCAATGTTTACTTGAATTTTAAGTTGCCATGGTAAAATGTGCAATAACAATCTGTAAAAAAATATTCTCGGGAGCAAACTTAAAAGAATCGTGATATTTATTTTCATCGGTTCTTCTTCTTCTTAAAGTGCCATCTTCTTTTGAAGGTCGGCGATCATTAAGGCAACTTGAATCTTTGATGCCGCGGCCTGAATAAGGAACGGGTGCTTTTTCCAAACCATTGGCGTAGGATAAGAAAACTGATTGTAACAAAATAAATCAGTGTTAAAGGGTGTTGCGGGAAGCGCGCAGCCGGGTCAATATCACGTGTTACCGCGCGGGCGTTTCATGCTTTCTTTGAATCAGAGTTAGTACTGTACCACGTTGTACACGAATGTTTTGTAATAACATTGTTTCTTCCGTAATAATAATATAGTCATAGTATTAGAAATTAAGATTATTTGTATTACTGACCAATTAGATAAATACGTAGATCAGTGTTTAAAATAAAAGTTTTGAACAGCTTTGTTATATAGGTACATAATAAAGTTAAATACTTATCTAATTTCAGATCTCCGAAAAGCTACTAATTGGCGAATAAATGGGTGGTAGCAATGAAAAAGTCCCAACTGGGTGCCCAACATCTGTCTTTTATTCATTCTATTTTAGTGCTTTGTCCATTTTTGTAACCAAGTGTGGACTGCGAAAGCTGATTAGAAGTGCATTGCCATAACTTGAAATTGAAGTAATATTACACTTATTTTCAAGCGATTAACAATAGCTTTGCCAGTTATTCGCGTAGGTACTACATGAGTAAATCAGCGACTTTTTAAAACTAATAGATGCCATTCAATAATATATTTACATTAGAATAAAATTATCTATATTGTACCTAAGAGCAAGATCAAGCAAACAAAATGATAATTATTAAAAACATTTTTGTGTTTCATTAATAAACATAGTTTTGTAAATTTATGCCTGTATTTTATTGATCTGCTAAAACCTACCTTATACTATAATTACCTTATACTTATATCTTATAATTAATATATAATCTAATATTATATATTAATCATAAGGCATTAATATATAATTACATACCTGCCTAATATTTACTAAATACTTACCTTATTAAACTAATAACTACTACTACTAGTAGGATCACTATTTAACCGTTTCATCTATGTATCAGTATCTACCCAAAGGGTAACCAACGGGACCCTATTACTAAGGCTCCACTGTCTGTCCGTCCGTCCGTCCGTCCTTCTGTCCGTCCATCCGTCCGTCTGTCTGTCAGCAGGCTGTATCTCATGATCCATAAAAGGTAGACAGTTGTGTGTATTTCTTTGCCGTTATACTAACAAATAATAAAAACTAAAAAATAATTAAAAGGGGCTCCTCTACTAGAAATATGTATCATTAATATTAATTACTTATTTGCTTTCGCAACGTTGCACTAAAATCGATAATCTTGCGGTGGATAATATTGTGTCTTGTGATCACATAACATGACATGGGTGAGTTATCTACCCGCCGGTGGTGGCGTGGGTGGCGGGCCCCAGCTCTACGGCTAATTCGTATCGTTCGATGTTCTGATCTGTGGGAACCGCCCAGGGACGAGGATGTAATGTGGGAGGGGTGTGCGGCGCGTGTTATTTTAACTACTACATTAAACTCCGAACGTTTTTTAATTTTATTAAGAGACGAACTACCATTTCTGCTCGAAGAAGTTTCGCTGGTCATAAGGGGCCGGGGGTGTATGTTTTTGCAGATGGATGGATGTCCTGCTCATTACGGGCGAAATGTACGAAGTTTTTTTAAACGAAAACTATGCAAACAGATGGATTAGCCGGGAATGACCAGTGGGCTGGCCAGCGCGTTCACCTAATCTGACACCTCTCGACTACTTTTGGTGGGGTGACATGAAACAAAAAGTCTAAAGTAAACGCCGAGGCCGAATTACAATATCTAGGGTTCGATCTGGGTTCTGGGTCACATTTCGAGATGAAAAGTGACCCAGAGATAGTGAGTAGAGCTACAAACCAAATTGCTCTTCGTGTAGCAATGTGGCTCCAGCAACGAGGGGGTCATTTTGAGCATTGAATGCATTATTATTATTATTATTAAAAAAAAAACTATGTACCTACTTGTGACTTAATTAAAACTTGTAATCAAAATCTGACTTTTAATTGTTAGCCAGCGTGTTTTTGGGTTTAGAAAATAATCAAAAATTAAGAAAAGAAATCCTATAATTTCCTGGTATTGGGGCATAATTCTGAGACAATTTGAGATAATTAAAAAAACATACAGTCATATCACGGTAACCAAAGAAGGCCTGTAATGATGATGATGACGATGATCACGGAAACCAAAGTTAAAGTCATGATGCCACTTTTTTTGCAAGCTAATTGTTATTTTATCCTTACCGCCAAGTACGTGGCATAATATTTTTTTTATTTTAAAGTAACAGCCCACAACTTTGGAAGAAATTGTTATTTTTTGTACATAGAGTCTACATAAGATATAAAAAATCTTAATTCGTCAATAAAAATAAAATATATATTTTTTATTTCTTTTCAAATTTTTTTGTCGATAATTTCACCTCCTTTCGGGGTTACACTTTATATACTCAAAGAGTAAGACCAATAACCAACCAAACGTTGGATTACGTGATATTTAAAACATAAAGATAGATTCAGATATTATTTAAGTTCCGCTCTGCCCATTTATAACTATTTTGTAAATCAGACAAATATTTTGAACTCCAGCTTGCCAAGATGCTATCATTTTAAATGAAACAACGAAACAGACGCGACAGGTTTTATTCAAGTACTGGATTGATACAACAATGTTAGCATGAATAATACTTAATTGTTTTCTGAGGATAATACTTACATTTACATAATATTATGTAAAATACTATAATATTATACTTATTAAAAGAAATGTACAAAACTAAAAAATATTGACCCTTAATAATTGTAGTTGTGGATCCACTGGCTAGAGCCACTTTAGCAGTAGCAGTCTGCAGCGATGAACACCCATGTACCGTTAACGAATTGGACATCACAGAGTTTATGCCTACTGTGTGTGTGCGTGTGTGCGTGCCTGCGTGCGTTCGAGCGTGCGTGCTTGCGTGCGTGCGTGTTTGTTAGATATATAAATTAAGCGTACAATATTTAAACGCTCAACACGGGGACCCCGAAAGCATTTACATACAATTTCGAAAGCCAAAATATTGTTCTACGTAAGGCGCGACCGGTCATCGTGCGCCTAAAATGGAATAACACGAGACGGTAAGAGCTTTGCTGATGAGCTGTGTGATTCATTTTACAGCGTAGGTACATGCGAGTGAGAGTACACCGTACGTTACTAAAAGTGTTGAAATAATTTGAACAGTATCTAGGTTTCATATTATTTTAACACTTAACTGATTTAAATTCTAAGAATGGTCTCGGGGAGAATATCAACTGTGCAAGTCTAATTCGCCTGCAAAGCTTGATCAGCAATAAGTTACGAACTAATCTTACAAGAAATACGTTATTTGAAGCTTGAAATACTATAGGTATTTCTAATTATTTTTCGAAATATATAGGTAAATAGAGAGATTTTAGAATTGTTTTAAATATTAACATTATTCAAAGAAATTTAACATAAATAACTGTGTCAGTCTTACCGCGTCTTTCAAGCCAGAATCCTTCCCTGAAGAATCGGTGACAATTTGTGACATAAGAAAAAAATTAGTGACTCAATAGTTTAGGAGAGATTATACCCTTTATTCGAGAGGATCTAGCTCGAATTAAAGCAAGCAGCCTCCACTCGTGACACACTCGATAATATCCTAAAATCCTCTAGTTGTACCTACCTAACCGATTCATCACATAAATCCTGACATAATAAGGATATCCTTGCGGAGCTCTTGGCTTGAAGGACACATCCTTATTTTCACGCGGTGATAATGATAATACGTGATTGATGGTTTTTCCTTTTAGATTTATTATCAGTATCAATAAAATTCTACTTTAATATTATCTATACAAAGAAATAAAATTGAAGTGTCTGTTTGTAATGTCAAAATTACAGCGTTTTACTAAGTGCATATGAAAGTATAAACGGTACCTATTTATAACAAAAATACACTTTTTAAAATTTTTGTCTGTCTGTCTGTTTGTTCCGGCTAATCTCCGAAACGGCTGGACTGATTTTGACGGGACTTTCACTGGCAGATAGCTGATGTCATAAGGAGTATTTTAGGCTACTTTTATTTTAGAAAATTAATTAGGGTTCCTCGAAAAAAAATTACAACCCTAAATTACACGCGGGCGAAGTCGCGGGGAACAGCTGTAAGTTTCACGATCGTCAATTTGGAGTTACTAAAAGCTTGTAACATCCGATAGATGGCGATACAAACCGCTAGTGCTAGCCGTATAAGCCTTCTGGAAATACATGTTATTTAAAGGTACATGTTAGATGTAAAATTACAGCAGTGTTATGGGAACATCTCTGACTAGTATACAGTTATCTGTGATGGGAAGCAGCGTCAAAGATGACGGCTTTCTGATATTGTGATTGCCAATGCGCTTGTTCAGCGTGACCACTAAGGTATATATTCCTAGAAATGGACGGCGGGTACCTACTGTCTATGGGACCGATGAGGAAGATAAGCCTTTCAGATAATTTTAATTTAAAAGTAATTTACGAAGAAAAGTTGTAATTGTGTTACGAAAACACGCTTTAACTTTTCAGTATTATCTAATTTACTAAAGTTATGTAAAAAATTTAGTACAGCTCTGAACTTAATTACGTAAAGCAGATCAATTTATAGATCACGTGAATATTATTTTTTACACGAAAAGAAACAAAAAATACAAGTGTTGTCAGCATAAAACATGTTTATATATTAAGTAATTAGCCATAAATAAAAGAAAAAATAATTATTATAAAAATATAAATTTTCTACCAGTGTCATAAATTGACGATTATGCGAATGAACGACTCAAAGTAGGTACTATAAATAATTATAACCATCGAAATAACTTTACGTGATAAAAAAATATTCGCCCAAATGTCGTGCATATGTCTTTGCGAACAGAAGAGTTTGATGATTGATTGATTTTCTAATAAATAAAAAATATCGAAGAACGTGGTTAAGAATTATCGCTGACGATTTGAGTACCTTCCTTCTTTTGATGTCGGTTAATCAAAATCGTTCGCTTTTCGCGTCGCTCTACTTGTCATAATTAAGGACTAAATAACATTCAATGTAACAAGCAACCAGAACAAAAAAATATTAAACTACAACTTGACTGATCTGGGGAGAATGTTATATCTACTGTAGGTACAATTTCACCATTAAATTTGTTTCATCGGAGTCAGGATTGGATAAAATAACGTTGCAAGTAGCAAATTCCTTTCAAATATTTTTACACTTAGCTATTTGCAATGCAGCATTGCGGGCACACTTCATTAGTAAAAACCTAGCAAGCTAACAGCATAGCAAAGTGGCGAAGCAATCAGCTTTGTAGCGGTTTCTAAAGGTTGCCGTTGAGCAATCAGTTCCAAAATAGGAGGTTCAGATGCCTGGGTGATCAGTAATCGATTGCCGAAAACAGAATTTGAAAATTCGAAACCGTTCTCGAGATAATCGTGGGACAGACGGACAGACGGACGGACAGACGGACAGACGGACAGACATCGTGAAATCAATAAGTGACTTCGCAAGCTTCGCCACTTAATAAGTCGTCGAACAGCAGCATTAAGCCCCTATTTCACCTTGGTATTCTGTGAAAACGTGGTTCCTCCCCGGTCCAGCCAGCCCATTCATGCTATAACCATAATATCATTGCAGCGTAGCTCTACCACATATAAAATTTATTTTTGTATTTTAAATATTACTTATTTTTAACATTAAATTGTTATCATGGAAGCAATCAAAGACCCTAAAATTTTACAGTCCTTTATTGATATTGTTACGAGGGCGACAGGCGACACTGAAAGTTTTTAGAACTGGCCACTTGTAAACGATATAATAAAAAAATAAGTTCAAATTTTGAAAATGGAACTTTGTGCCAATATTATTTTGTATGTATTTTATTAATTTGTCATTTGTTTACGATTTGGCGGTAAATTGAAAATTGTCTGTGTCACGTCAGCACGAATTTAACGCGAGAAAATTTTCGTACAATGATTTTTTATGATTTTCGATGTCATTTAAGTCCACAAGAAAGTTATTATATACTTCGATTGGCCTTTCATGATGAAGCCCCATCTCGTGCCACTGTTTACAACTGGTTTAATAAGTTTAAACGTGATCGCACTAATCTCACCGATGATCCGCGTGAGGAATTCACGCGGATCATCGGTGATCATCATTCTTCTACGGCGACTACTGAAGATAACATCAGTGTTGTGCGACGTGATAGAGACTAAGAAAAGAGTGACTTATCAGCAGATTCGGACAGGTTTAGGTATCGGTATGAGTCAAGTGAACAAAATCCTCCATGAAGTTTTGTGCCCGGTGGATACCTCATAATTTAACAGAGGCCCAAAAACTCCGTCGTGTTGATTGGTGTCGTAAAATGGTTTAAAGATTTAATGGAGGTGACTCAAATGCTGTGTTCGACATACTTACGGGTGACGAAATCTGGATTTATTATTATGATCCTGAAACTAAGAGACAGTCTGTTGTCTGGGTGTTTCGTTCCGAGGAGTTGCCAACTAAAGTGAAGAGAGGTCGAAGCGTAGGAAAAAAGATGGTGGCCTCGTTCTTCGGAAGGACATGTCATTACGCAACAATTGTTTTAGAGGATTGAAAAACAGTTATTGAAGAGTAGTAGGTACACTAACAATTGTTTGCCACTTGTCTTGGAAAAAGTTCGGGGGAAACGACCTCGCAGTAGGATCCCCCTTCGCCACGACAACGCCTCGTCGCACACCGTCAAGCAAACAATCGACTACTTGGCGACGTCAGACGTGTAGTTACTGGGTCACCCGCCCTATAGTCCCGACCTCGCACGTTGCGATTTTTATTTATTTCCGAAATTAAAAGAAAAACTTCGAGGAAAACGTTTTATGGACGCCAAGGAAGCAGTGGATGCGTTTCAAAATGCCGTCGAAGAGACCCCTAAGGACGAGTGGGCAAAGTGCTTTTCTCAGTGGTTCCATCGGATGCAGCGATGTATTGATGTAAATGGACACTATTTTGAAAATATATACTAAAACTAATAACTTGTTAGTTTGTTCATTTTTTGATTTTCTAAGAACTTTCAGTGTCACCCTCGTAATAAATATTAAATAATTTAACGCACGAACAAAATGCCAATTATTTTAATTGCCGTTAACACCTTATTAACAAACATATTTAAAAAAAATAGGTCATATGTTAATTAAATTTGATACGCAATAAAGATTACTGAATAAAAAAGTAACTTGTATCTTAATCACATTCACACGCCATTTTAGTAACAGAGCTAAATATGGACATTTAATAAAACTTTATCATTACAGGGCTTGCTATAAAATTATACGTGTTACATACTTAGTTGAAATTCACGTAAGTGGTGCAGTAATTGAATACTTTCAGTACTGTGATAAAAATGCCGTGTTTTATAAGTAAATTATGATTTTGTTATAACAGAGAATTTTAACTCTGGGTCTGCAGTCTGCACAGGCCTTGATTTGGAGAACAAGGGCTGATGAGATTTTTGAAGGGACTATTTCGATAAAATATGTACCTATGTAATATTATATTATGTAAAATGAAAATTTAAAAAAGTATGGTTCAGATTCAGTATCAGTTAAGTACACTAGCAAGCGTAAAATTTTAAACATTGTAATAAAATTTTTACCAAAAATTTTAAAAAGTAATTAGCGTAGATCCACGTAATAATTGTAAATAATAAAATGTGTTTTATTCCAATTCAAATATATCCGGTCCCTATTGAAAAAAAAAAAACACTTTATTAAAAAGCCCCAATGAAAATAATATTCAACACATTTTTTGTCCTTAGTACATTTCACGGAATTAATATACAATATATAACAAAAACCCTGTGGTTCCTGTTAAGTACGTTATCGGCATAGATATAATAATAGAAGGAGATATGCCCGGTAGTTGAAAATGTATCGGAACCTGGTGTCTCCAGTTGGCCCCACCACTCGCCTACTACTACACTTGCAGATCAGTTAAAGCAATAGATACGCAGTCGCGCACACACCCGCATTTTATAAATCAGAACGTACTACACAATCAATTACAAACCGTATCCCTACAGAAACAGCGTGCATTTACCATGCACCGTACTATTTACTCACACAAAAATATCAGTCGCTATCGTTGTGCTGTGCATTTTAAAAACAAAAGCCATTTATTTTACATATACATTAGTGATTGACTAAATTGGAAAGTTATCGATTCTCTTCCATTTATACTAAAATTGCACTAAAATTGAAAATAACATAAATAGAAAACGATATGCACAGGAAATTATATAATAAAAATAAACAATATGTAGCTAAACGTAAATTATTAAGTACCTAGCCTACCTAACAGATACAATAAAAAAATCCAGTTATGTTGGTTTAGATTGTCATAGCGTATTGAAAAAGTAGGTATTTTGGCATATGGTACTAGTTTTTGTAGGGAACCAGTTTGGTGGCCTTCTTGTGGCATCAATTCATTTCTTTTTTAAATTAGCATCTTTTGGGAAGCTGAAAATGTACGATAATAATTTATTTATCATTTACATATATCCTACGCAATTTCTTAACCTCTCCATGTACCTGGCAAGCCTTTGTTAAAAAACCCCTGGTTGGTTAAGATATTGTTAAATATATGAAAACAAACACACACTCATGCATAACAAATAAATAGCCAGGAGAATTATGTTGACTTATTTTTAGCAAAAGTCACTATTATAATATTATCTGAATTCTGAACAATGCCAATTAGGTATAATAACGCATTCGAAGCTTTTGAAAACATAAAATTTTGGAATTAACACGAAGATAAGGCATAATCTTTATATATAAAAAGTACGTGTCACGTTGTTTGTCCGCGATGGACTCCTAAACTATTGAACTGATTTCAATGAAATTTTTAGTCAATGTGCAGTTAGGTCCAACTTAAAAGATAGGATAGCTTACATCTCAATTTATAGTCGAAATACAATATTATTTTATTGCAAATTATTTGTCTATTATTTGACAGTCACAATTATCTCTTAGCTCCAAACGATTCTTTCAGATGACGATATCCGTTGACTGGATTGAGTAAATATTCAATAGATGGCGGTATGTTAAAAATACAAACGTTTAATATAAGCTACAATTTAGTAGTATAACCACCACGTGTTGCTGTAAGTATTCATCAGATGGAACCAATTTTTTTATTGCTAATTTCAGGAGTTTTTTTGGGAAAGCAAATGGTCGTTCGGAAAGGGCAGAACAACGTCTGCCTGGTCAGCTAGTATACTATAATTCAACCCAAAACACTTCACCCATGATTAACCTAATTATTTAAGCAACTTACTTTATGATCGCTTGTTACGAATTCAGTGTAGTAAACGGTGAAAATAATCAAAATAATTAAATACCATTATGTCACATCAGTCTTCCCATGGGCTGACATGGTTGACAAATTGAAAGAATAAACTATAATAGCAATTCGCCAATCGACATTGTTGTTGATAGCATACGTTAGTGGATCTGCGCAAGCACAACACTAACTCATCGCAAGATACAGTGGCCGTACTGCACGATGCATCCCCATAAATAAAGTATCGTTTTGTCATATTTACATTGCTTGTTCAGTCGCTTAGCGATATACATAAGTAGTGGTTAAGGAGCAATGTATTAACTACTAAATAGTACCGTTGCAGTGATATTTGAAAACAAAAATAACGCATTAAGAGCAAAAAATATTTTACGATTTGTTGTTTTTCATGATTTTAAAGATAAGGATAGTAAAATACTTATTCTTACATATGGTAAGTGATTCCATGATCTACAAAGATTTTGTTTTGGCTTCGGTTTTTACGAGAAACCACTGAATAACACGGCATTTCATGATTACGGTTGAAAGTATACTACACAAACTATATAGAAACGCTACGTACTAATACGCAGAGACGGCCGTTTAAATAGAACCTGAGCATTTTGATCATATCGTGCGGACACAGACACGCCCCCTTGCCACTTCTCCTCTATTTAATATTTCTATGGTTATCGGGATCAGTATTCAAACGTATAGAAATTACTTTTTTTTAAAACTCGACCAATAATTTTTTATTTTATTTAAAAAAAAATTATGCAAATTGTATGTTGTTTTATTACCTCTGCATTGTCCGGGGAGTATGTCAAACACCCCGCTTTAGTTTGCTTTAGCAACGGCTAGTGTCAGTAAGAGGTAATAAAACCACATGAAGTTTAAAATAAAATTATAAAATAAAATAAATTGGTCGTTTTTAAAAAAATCTATAGGTTTGAATACTGATCCTGATAACGCACTTAACGGTATATATATATATTATATATATATATATATATATATATATATATATATATCAAGTTCATCATAATTGAAGTCAAATTTTAATTAATAGATTTTAGTAAGCTCTAAGGTTCAACCACGTAGTGACTGTATAAGAATATGCAATATGCAGTATGCACTACCCCATGTCCCATGTCGTCCCGAGTGTGTCGTAAGAGGCGAAAGAAGTTACCTATCCGTCTGCCATGCTGGCAACATTGACAAATGAAGCAATTTATGGAAAGTTCTATGTTCAACAGTAGACTTTGATAGGCGTGATGAATAAACGAAGAACATTATTATAAGTACTTTGTAAAAAATAAATACATTAATTAAAACTAGCTCTAGCCCGCGACTTCGTTAACAACTTAAACAAAAAAACCTACAGATCTATAAAAGCGGTCTTTGAGCAGGTAGTTCAATGAGGGCTAATAATCTTCCACTCACCAGATGTCGCTAGTTGTGACTGAGATAAAGTTTTTGTTACATAGTGTCAGTTAATTGAGAAATTAGTTTTAAATAAATAGTTTACCATTATTTAGAATATTATATTACTACACAATACAATGCGTCAGTGGTTTGATTTTTAATTTTTTGCACTTTATAACTCTTTTTAAAAAAGTCGGCTTTTAGTTATATCTTATAGTTTGGTTTATTCATTTTTAATGTAATTAATATAAAATATAACTAATAATACAGAAAGAAACTTTAAATATTACATTTTCCTAAGAAATTATCATCCCCGCTATGAAATCTGTCAAATATTCTACCTCACTGTAAAGTGGCGCCACCCTGGTGGCAGAAAAAGTCGTGGATGCCCTCATTGTCGACCAATCACTTTAACCTCTCAGAACTTGAAATTTTTTTGGACATACTTAGTGAGAACTGTAGTCAAGCCAAAGAGTATAGCAGGTCAGGCCAAAGACAATTTTTTTAAAGATGGTAAATATAACTTAAGAGTCATTACTATGTTCTTATCCAAAAACATTGAGTTATATGTACTACGTACTAGAGAAGCCATTCCGAACATTGACTATGTTCAACTGAACTGTAGTGCAATCCCTACACTAAACTAAATATTGCGTAAATTGAAGATTTGTGAATTCAATTAAATTATTATTATTAAGTACAATTTATTTAGAAATATGTTTGTTTAGATTAAATTAAGATAATTTATATTAAATTCTTATAGTTATTTTATATTAATATCTTATTTTATATCAAATTAAAGTCTTAGCGCATGCGAGACTACTACCCCCGCGCATGCGCGAATACATAGAGTAGGAAACAATTTTTGTTTGGAATGGCTTCTCTAGTACGTAGTACATATAACTCAATGTCCAAAAATAAAAAATTATCAACAATTAAAATATGGAATTATTTGTATGAAGGTCAAGTGAGCGCTACAGTAACGACGATTGCAAGACGATTTGTCGATAAATGAAATGTTTCGAGAAATTATCTATTACTGTGTAGTGGCGGTGTATGAATATTCATATCATGCCGTGGGTTTCGTTAGTACCACGGTACACGTACCTTGTTACACAGTAACAAGGTATGTGTACCGTGGAACAGAACGTGGCAACTATGACAAGTATACCCTCTATGAGGAATATCGTGGAGGCCTATGTTCAGTGGTTTTTTTAGGATGTAACGGTGCTTGTTGTAATAGTGATAAGAAAAAAATGTGGGAGGAAAAAAGGTGAATATTTTTTCTTGATTTAATCTCGGTGAAATGCGGATACTCCGTGCGATGTTTAGGGCAGCATTGCAAAGGTGGGTAATATTTGTGGCAGTAAAATTCCGGTCTCCCCTTTATTTCCATGGCCCATGACCAGCAGTGAAAGGAAACTGTAAGGGGAGGGAGGGATTAATTTTATTATTTGAAACAATATTTTTGTGTGTAAAAAAAGTCATCAAACATCATCAAACAATTTATTAAACAAAAGTTGCGTAAACAAGTTCAATGGTTAGAACAGTAATAAATAACAAAACCAAACAATTCTACTAAAAAGAAAAAAAAAAGAAAATATTATGTTGTCACTTCTACAACTAAGGCAAATCTAACGAATCGCCATATGCTAAAATGAAATAAATAGTAAGAAGAAAGAAACAAGGATATAGAAACACTAAATTTTCATAAAGAAAAGAAATATATAATATAACTAGCTGGCCAGGCAGACGTTGTTTGGCCTTCTCCGACGACCCTGTGTCCTATAAAAATTATTAAATTCATAATAAAAAATATTGAGGGTCACTTATCGGGATAAAAACTATCATATCTCTCAAGTTGGACCAAACTGCACACAGTGTGCAAAATTTCATTGAAATCAATTCAGTACTTTAGCAGTTCATCGCGGACAAACAATGTGACCGTAATTTTTATATATAAAGATTATATTGACATACTCAGGAGTCTCAAAAAAAATTAAATCATAGGTATATACTTTATTATGCTATCTTTGGCCAACGCAATTTTTCTACTAACTTCAAACAGGAGACGGTACTCAAGTCGACTCTATGTTTTTTTTTATGTGTGTTACCTCATAACTTCCTTCTGGGTGAACTGATTTCGATGATTCTTTTTTTATTTGAAAGTTGGTGCTTCACATATGGTTAATATAAAAATAAATAATAATAAATAATATAAATTTGATCAAGGTCTGAGTAATAATGTTATTCTTAATAATTTATATTGAAGTCGCTTGAACAAAATTTTAAATTTTAAATTATTGTTGAAAACAACTTCGCCATAATGTTCATTATATATCGAAATTATAACATAAAACGTAATTTTAAAACTTTGTGGAATATGAAAATTTATGTTAATTACACATGATTTATAGTGATAATTCACACCTTTGAAACTTTTCCTTTTCTTAATTTCTTATAAATATGTAATTGTAACAATCTAGGTAATTTTTTCGCAACAGCCAGCCAGCCACAGATAAATTTATATTTTAGGCTACAGAGCTTGTAGTACAGACCAATCATTTCAATCGAACATAAAAATAATCGGAACGTATAATTTATAAATCATCGATTAAACAACTTTAATTTGTAATGTATATTACAAAATATATAGTTTATGATTTATAACATAAGTAAAAATAATTTTAGTGGGCAGGTGACAAATCTATTGAAATGAAAAAATAAAAGTTCTTAAACTGGAATTGAAATATTATGCGTAACATGGATCACTGTTTCATTTCTTAAATTCTGCCATGTAGTGAGTATTAGACTAACTAAACTGAGGAAATTATGACCCGTACCATAAGCTTGATGGCGTTACTTTCTATATCCAAATGCCTTACTATGGAACTGTACCGCCCCCTGCTCTGAGCTCTGAAAGGTGGAACCCGTGTCGTTTGTCACGACCAAAGAGTATAATAAGTATAGAAGTCACGACGTCAGCCAGACCCACCCTACCCCAGCCTACAAAAATGGGGTAAATAAAATAAAAAAAATACCAACAGACGTATTTTAAATAGCACTTTCCAAAATTGTTTATTATTGTAATAGCACCCCCGTAGATTCTGAATAAAAAATAGGTAAAGATCGCGCATCTTATAACGTCGATACCACTTGAAATAATTAAAATTTTGTAGGATTTGCAACTTAAAAAAACTTCACCCTTCGTGAATTAAACTTCACCACCATCGAAAATCCATAAAATGTAATATTAAGTGCAATTATTTAATAAAACCTATTTTGTCAATTGCCGAATGCACATGGAGTGTTGGCGCATGCGCAGCACATATAATCTAGGGTTTTCTTCGGAGGATCTTTCGCGGCAAGTTCACGCCTATCTCTATTTTTTCTATTTATAGTAAATTGCGTCTAAGAGGTTAACTCATACGTTTCTATCTTAATCTTAATTAATAAATTAAGCTGAAGCAGAAAATTACAAATTTAGATTGAGCGCATTTCAAGATGACTTAAAGCACTAGCTTAAAGATGGTATTTCATTTACTACACTTATTTATATTATTAAGAACGTTTTCGAAAAGATGAATTTATTTTATTGAAGAATCCACAGAGTACATATGGCTTAATTTTAAATTAATAGCTACCAAATATGCCGAAAGCAGTGCGTAGTGCAGCTAGAGATATCTTTCTTGCCGTTAAACATTTGCGTGAGCAAGAAAAGCTTAACAAAGGACCGATAATTCCATTCCACAGTTCCATTCCAAAATTTGAAAGCTCGAACAGGGCCTATGACAGATTTTCTTTTTTGGAGTTTAAGGCCTGGTATCTAGACTTTTAGGCCAAGTCTTGAGTATTTTTATTCGGTTTGTTATAATTTCTCCAAATGTATAATTATCCTTCATAGTTCACTACTTCACAATATGTTGATGCGTCACATTGTGCAGCCCTTGGGAGATTTTGACGGCAACTTGAGCCAGCAGACAGCTGAAAAATGGTGATGGTATCTAAAGGCGCCTATGCAAACAGCTATCTCGAGAATCTATCACCATCAGAGCACTTGTTTTACGGTTTCCACTAATAGCTCACATGCGTAAACGGTTAATACATAAAATCGCACCACTTTTACATATCAAAATCGACTTCAAACTATTATTTAAACTATAGAACAGGAGCAACAAACCGCCGCCGATCAAGTTCCCGCCAAAACTCCGGCTATGACAGTGACAATTAAAATGTTACCAGATAATTAGTTTATTATTTCCGTTATTTTAGATAACATTTTACTTATGTGAGTTAATTAGTAATTGTGCGGGACAACAAATAGTGATACATAAATAAGACAAAAACATTTATATTAATGGAATAAATATTATAGTTAGTTTGTACTTAGATAGGATAAACATTTATATTAATAAAGATTATAGTTTGGATAGGATATAAGCATTTTATGTTAAGAAAATAATAGTGTAGAGCTTATATTTGTGTATTAAAATTAGTTGGTCACTTTGTATAATAGAACTAGCTTAAGACAAACAATGTAACGGGACTCAGCATCGTCACTTGCTCTGTCACGCCTCGCGCTGATTGGTCGACGCCATTTGTACGATGCGTCGGCCGTATCTATTAACCCAGCCCGAGGCGGTATAAAAGAGGGGCGATTTTCGTCGTTCGACACAGTCGGCGGCCAGCTACCTCAAGGAAAACACCAAATATAGAAGAAAGAAAAATATCGCAGCGGTTTTATTCTCCACCAATCCAGCACACAAATGTGCCTGTAGGGCACATTTAATGGTCCTTCGCCAGCCGAATATTGTGGGGAATAATTACCTGAAGAAAAATAATTAAGAAGTCTCCTCGGAAATCGTTTTTCAAGACTCAAGATTATTCAGCTGACAGCATGGCCGTTACGCGCTCTGAGGGAAGGGGCAGCAAGCCGTCGTCGTCCAAGGCTACCACCTCGGCGACCGGTACCACCAGTGCGGAAGCCAGTACGGAATCGACAGCTACAGGGACGACTGCCACGGAGACTTCAGAGTATACAGACACCTCCGCGGCGACTGATCCATCCACCGTGACTTCTGCCACCGCAGCGACCACTTCGTCCGCCGCCACCTCAGCCTCAGCCGCAACCGCCGCCCCCGCCCCCGCCACGCACCCCGCCAGCGCCGTCGCTCCTTCCGTAACACCATCCGCGGCGACGACACTAACTGCGGGTGCAAAGGCCAAACAGCTGATGAAGCCGCCCGCTACTGTCACCAGAGCAACTCACCGAGAAACAGAAACTTCTACAGTGAAGCGAGCCATAAGAAGCACCGCCGGTCCATCAAAGCAAACCGGGCTACAGGAACCCCGCCTGCCCAGCAAGAAGGGAGGTGGAGGGGGATCTACACGCAGTAGAACGAAGCAGCTCAAGCTTGCAAAGGCGAAAGAAGATTTACTACGCCTTCAAGTGGAATTAGCCGCAGCACGCCTTGCTGCCTTAGAAAGGGAAGACTCAGAAGAGGAGGAGGAGGAAGAAGAAGATGACGCATCCCTCTACTCAAGAACAGAAGCCAATACAAGAGTGGACGACTGGTTGGAGAATCAAGTGAATCGCCCGGTGTTAGCAATCACCAACGAACCTCACCATGCCATAGAAGAACCAACAGCCGCCCACACAGAAGAACCAAGGCACAAAGAAACACATCAGTCACCGGCGGGAGGTCAAACTGACGTAGCCCTCCTGGCTGAAGCCATCACTCGGGCTGTCAGCGCCGCCCAACGACCTAAGTTCGTCGAGTTACCATTCTTCAGTGGGTCTCATCAGGAATGGCTACCCTTTCGCGCCGCCTACTACGAGACAGAAGCAACATTCAGCGTAGTTGAAAATACCAATCGACTCAGAAGAAACTTGAAAGGGAAGGCCAAGGAAGCAGTTGAAGGCCTACTTATGACCAACGCACACCCGGCTGAAGTAATGAAGACTTTGGAGTCAAGATTTGGAAGACCAGAGTCAATAGCCATGCTGGAGATGGAGACGCTTAGAGGTCTGCCGCGCCTTACTGAGTCACCAAGAGACATATGCATATTCGCCACCAAGATCTCCAACGTAGTGGCGACACTGAAGACTTTGGGTTGTTTTAACTACATGTACAATCCTGAACTCGCGAAGACAATAGTAGACAAACTGACGCCAACTCTGCGTTATAGATACTACGACTTCTCAGCCATGCAGCCACGTGAAGACCCTTGCCTCATCAAGATAGAGAAGTTCTTCAAAAGGGAAGCAGAACTTTGTGGACCCTACGCGCTGCCCGAACAGATGACACCGCCTATTACAGCTGCACCACAAAGGAAGACTCAAAGGATCAACAACGTGACTGAGAGGACATACATACCAAGATGCGTCGTATGCGAAGATACGGGGCACACCAACGCCACAGAATGTGAACAATTCAAGAAGTTAGATGCAAATGCAAGATGGGACATGGCCAAGTCCAAGCGCCTCTGCTTCAGGTGTCTTCGCTATAGGAACAAGACACACCACTGCCGACCCAAGCCATGTAATGTCAACAGCTGCAAGTACTCTCACCACAAGATGCTGCATTACGAAAAGAAGTCAGAAGATTCAGAAGCAAAAGAAAATCAAGGGGCAACAGAGGTCATCAACTCAACCTGGACCGTCAAGAAGCAATCATATTTAAAAATCCTACCGATCCAGGTCAAAGGACCAAAAGGAGCTGTCAACACCTTCGCGTTGATGGACGACGGCTCAACAGTCACGCTCGTCGACGATAGTATAGTAACAAGCGTCGGAGCAACGGGCCCCATAGACCCATTGAAGATAGAAACCATCAACGACAAGAAAGTATCGGAGTCAGCATCGAGGAGAGTCACCATCAAACTAAAGGGGCTCAACGATCATGAAGAACAAATACAAGCACGCACAGTGAAGAACCTGCAAGTCTCATCTCAACGGGTCCCACAGGATCTAGTGGAGGAGTGTCAACACCTCTCTGATATCCAAGGACATCTCACATATGCAAACGCCAAGCCACGAGTGCTGATCGGACAAGATAACTGGCATCTTCTGCTGACATCGGAAGTAATAAAAGGTGACAAGAACCACCCAGTGGCATCTCTCACGCCACTAGGTTGGGTACTCCACGGCAGCCAGACACGAAGCTTCGGACGGAACATCGATTTCGTGTCACACATCGTAGAAGATCCAGAGGAGAATCTAGAAGACCTCGTGAAGCAATACTTCGAGATGGACGCGCTCTGTATAAAGCCCAAGAGACCGAAGACTGATCCAGAAGAACAAGCACTTCGTATCTTGGAAAGGACCACAACGAAGACAGAAGAAGGAAGATTCCAGACCGGTCTTCTCTGGCGCAAAGACGATGTCAAGTTACCAGACAATTACGAAAACTCGCTGAAGAGGCTCTTCAACATAGAAAAGAAGATCGATCGTGACCCCACGTTAAAGAAGAAATACGTGGAACAAATGAACGCTCTCGTCGCAAAGGGGTACGCCGAACCCGCCCCAAAACAGAAGACAGCTGACAAAACTTGGTACTTACCTCACTTTGCAGTAGTCAACCCAATGAAACCGGAGAAATTACGGGTGGTACACGATGCCGCAGCCAAGACCAAAGGGGTGGCACTTAATGACATGCTACTCAAAGGGCCCGACCTACTACAATCGCTACCAGGTGTCGTCATGCGCTTCCGACAACACATGATCGCGGTTACGGCGGACATCAAAGAGATGTTCATGCAAGTCAAGTTGCGAGAACAAGACAGGGACGCACTGCGGTACCTGTGGCGTGGGGATCGACGAGACAACCAACCTCCGGAAGAGTACAGAATGACATCATTAATTTTCGGAGCATCGAGTTCGCCTTCGACAGCAATATACGTCAAGAACCTAAACGCCAAACAGCACGGGGAAACTCACCCAGAAGCCGCAGCAGCCATCATAATGAAGCATTACGTCGACGACTACTTGGACAGCTTCAGAACCCTCGAAGATGCCAAACGCATCACAAAGAGTGTACGAGCCGTGCACATGAAAGCCAGCTTCGAGTTGAAACAGTGGAAATCAAACTCAGCATCACTCCTAGAAACACTTGGAGAAGACAGCCAGATAGAAGACATGGAACTCTACAAAACAGAAGAAAAGATGGAACGAGTTCTGGGTGTTGTTTGGAAGATCCACTCAGACGAACTCACCTTCAACCTCAACTTAGCCAAAATACCCTCAACACTCCTAGAAGGGAAGCAGCCGACGAAAAGGGAAGCACTGAGAATAGTGATGTCACTCTTCGACCCGCTCGGATTCGCCTCGCCTATCACCATCAGGGCAAAACAACTCCTCCAGGAAGTCTGGCGTAGAGGAACAGCATGGGACGACAAGATCGACGAAGACCTGGCAGAGCAGTGGAAAATGTGGATGGAGCATCTGGAAGGCCTCCACGAAATAGCAATCCCGCGACAATATCTTCACTACAGTGACGCGGCCTCCCTAGAACTCCACGTCTTCAGCGATGCCAGCGAGTCAGCTTATTCTGCGGTCCTCTTTTGGAGAGCTGTAACAGCAGTAGGCGAGGTCCACCTATCCCTTATTGTGGCGAAAGCAAAGGTGGCACCGTTAAAACTGACGTCCATCCCAAGATTGGAGCTACAGGCAGCAGTCATGGGCACCAGGCTCGCAGAAACAGTAGTCGAAGAACACGAGAGGAAACCTGACCGCAAAGTATTCTGGACGGACAGCAAGACAGTACTGACCTGGATAAGGACAGGGTCACGTTCATATAAGCCCTACGTGGCTCACCGTCTAGCAGCAATAGAAGAGAGTTCCAAAGTTAACGACTGGCGCTGGGTTCCGACAAAGATGAACGTGGCGGACGACGCCACACGAGACGTACCAGCAGCATTTAATAAAGAACATCGATGGTTCAAAGGGCCTGACTTCTTATACCTAACAGAAGACTTCTGGCCGACAGAAACCACAAGAGCAACAGCGGAAGAACCTTCCGACGAAGAAAGGACACATTACGTGAGCAACAAAAGAAGATTGAGGCTTGCCGAAGGTCTACCTGATCCAGCGAAGTTCTCCAACTGGGACCGACTCCGATACTCAACCGCACGTGTTCTACAGTTCATTCAACTCTGCAGAAACACCAAACAAAGAGTCAACTACAAACGAACAAAGAAGAATAAAGAGGCTGATCCCACTTGGAAAAAGAACAAAGCTACAATGAAATATCAGGCGCACATGACGACAAAGAAGCAGTCGCCAGAAGACATAAAGCCGCTAATGGTCTCAGCCGAGCTGCTTAAGACAGCAGAAGAGCTTCTGATGCGATCCTCCCAAGAAGAATCCTTTGCGGAAGAAATAGACAGCCTAAACAGCGGGAAGCCGATCAATAAGGAGAGCCGCCTTCGCCAGCTCAGCGTCGAGTCAATAAACGGCACACTACGACTTAGAAGTCGTATTCGAGCAGTCTGCGACATGGAGGAAAAATTCAAGAACCCGTTGATAATTGACGGTGATCATCACACAGTCAAGCTCTGGGTGCAGGCTATACATCGGCAACTCCATCACGCCGGTGTAGAAGCCACAGTCAACGAGTGCCGGCAGCAGTATTGGGTACTGAGACTGCGCCCTATCGTACGCACAATAATACGAAAATGCCTATTCTGCAGAATGAAGACGCAAGTACCGCCGCATCCGAGAACCGGGGACCTGCCAACGTGTCGCTTAGCTCACCACAAGCGCCCCTTCACCTACACCGGGGTGGACTATTTCGGACCTCTTTCGGTGACCGTCGGACGAACTCGACAAAAGAGATATGTGGCCATTTTTACATGTCTCACTACGCGAGCCATACATCTAGAAGTTGCCGGCTCACTTAGCGCTGACTCCGCGGTAATGGCCATAAGGCGGATGATCGCACGACGAGGCTGCCCGACAGAAGTATGGTCAGACAACGGCACCAACCTGAGGGCAGCCGATAAGGAACTACGACAGGCGGTCGACGCAGCGACCGCAGAAGAAGCAGCAAAAAGGACTATCTCCTGGCGCTACATCCCGCCTGGAGCTCCATTTATGGGCGGAGCCTGGGAGCGAATGGTTCGCTCCGTCAAGACCGCTCTTATCGCGACGTTGCACGAACGTCATCCGACGGAGGAAGTCCTCACGACACTGCTGGTAGAAGTGGAATACACCGTCAACAGCCGACCGCTGACTCACGTCTCAGTCAGTCCAGAGGATCCCGAAGCTCTCACTCCTAACCACTTCTTGTTGGGAGGACCGGGACGAGTACCACAGCCAGGCACTTTCACCGAGCGGGACGCCCTCTCACGGTCAAGTTGGCGAGCTGCGCAGAGGCTAGCCGACACCTTCTGGTTACACTGGGTGAAGGAGTACCTCCCTGAGCTCCAACACCGGCGGGAGCCCCACGGACGAGGCCAAGCAGCACGCGTCGACGACCTCGTACAGATCGTCGATCCCAACCTGCCTCGCAACGTGTGGATACGAGGAAGAGTCATCGCTACATATCCGGGTCCCGACAACGTCGTGCGGACTGTGGACGTGCTAACTAAGGGAGGTGTCCTACGCCGGCCAGTAAGGAAGCTTGTGATCCTGCCTCTATCTACGGACGTCGAGCCCGCACCGGAAGCTGATGCGACGCGGTCGCACGGCGGGAGTGATGTGCGGGACAACAAATAGTGATACATAAATAAGACAAAAACATTTATATTAATGGAATAAATATTATAGTTAGTTTGTACTTAGATAGGATAAACATTTATATTAATAAAGATTATAGTTTGGATAGGATATAAGCATTTTATGTTAAGAAAATAATAGTGTAGAGCTTATATTTGTGTATTAAAATTAGTTGGTCACTTTGTATAATAGAACTAGCTTAAGACAAACAATGTAACGGGACTCAGCATCGTCACTTGCTCTGTCACGCCTCGCGCTGATTGGTCGACGCCATTTGTACGATGCGTCGGCCGTATCTATTAACCCAGCCCGAGGCGGTATAAAAGAGGGGCGATTTTCGTCGTTCGACACAGTCGGCGGCCAGCTACCTCAAGGAAAACACCAAATATAGAAGAAAGAAAAATATCGCAGCGGTTTTATTCTCCACCAATCCAGCACACAAATGTGCCTGTAGGGCACAGTAATGTATGTTTGCATTTTAGGTGTTTCCAAAAGAACCGTAAGCTGCATAGTTTCAGAGGGTAAAGCCCTTGAAAATAATCCTACTGAAAGAATAGAAAATCCTTCCTGATGAGACCCAAATCAAGCAGCTGAAGGTCATTCTACAGTAAGTATTGACTCCACATCAGACAACCCAATAAAAACAACAATGTTTCATATTCGGAGAGCATGAAAAAAGCAGAATGATTAAACAAGATGATGTCTACATAATTCATTAAATGGAACAAGGTTACGAAGTTGTCAAACTACTTCCTTATCATTGTGATTAAATGCGATTGAGTTTTTGTTGAATTATTTTAAAAGAATATTCGCATATTCGAATATCACAGGCCTCTCTGAATATATGGAGCAGCGAATCCATAACGCATTTTATAAAATAACTGCTATAGAGTTGGAGAAACACTGCAGTCATGTCAAAAATACTGAAGATAATAATCGACGTACAGACAACCGTCATGAAATAACTATGGAACTATTTTTGGTCAATTTGGATAGCAGTCATTCAGAGTTATCTGATTCTGATGAATTAGCATAGCACCACTAATGGACCATAACTATTATAAAAAATAAAATATTTTATTACTTTTCTTTTTTTTTTAGAAAACCCACATAATACATGATTAGATAGATAGTCCCGTGCAACAAGGATCTGTAGAGCCTTGGATCGCTTTTAGTCAAGGTTTATACCTAAGATCCTTGTCGCACTTGACCTCAATATTATGTATGTATGTATGTATTTATGTATGTATGTATGTATTTATGTATGTATTTATGTATGAAGTGTGTATGAAGTGTGTATGAAGTGTATATGAAGTGTGTATGAAGAGTGTATGAAGTGTGTATGAAGTGTGTATGAAGTGTGTTTGAAATGTGTTTGAAGTGTGCTTGAAGTGTGTTTGAAGTGTGTTTGAAGTGTGTATGATGTGTTTATGAAGTGTGTTTGAAGTGTGTTTGAAGTGTGTATGAAGTGTGAATGAAGTATGTATGAAGTGTGTATGAAGTGTGTATGAAGTGTGTATGAAGTGTGTATGAAGGGTATGAAGAGTGTATTAAGTGTGTATGAAGTGTGTATGAAGTGTGTACGTAATGCGTATGAAGTATGTATGAAGTGTGTATGAAGGGCGTATGAAGTGTGTATGAAGTGTGTATGAAGTGCGTATGAAGTGTGTATGAAGTGTGCATTGTGTATTAAGTGTGTATGAAGTGTGTTTGAAGTGTGTATGAAGTGTGTATGAAGTGTGTATGAAGTGTGTATGAAGTGTGTATGAAGTGTGTATGAAGAGTGTATGAAGTGTGTATGAAGTGTGTATGAAGTGTGTTTGAAGTGTGTTTGAAGTGTGTTTGAAGTGTTTGAAGTGTATGAAGTGTGTATGCAGTGTATATGAAGTGCGTATGAAGTATATGAAGTGTGTATGAAGTCTGCATGAAAGTCTGTATGAAGTTTGTATGAAGTTTGTATGAAGTTTGTATGAAGTTTGTATGAAGTAAGCATTAAGTTTGTATGAAGTTTGTATGAAGTTTGTATGTAGTTGGTATGAAGTGTGCATGAAGTTTGTATGAAGTTTGTATGAAATTTGTATGAAGAGTGTATGAAGTTTGTATTAAGTTTGTATGAAGTTTGTATGAAGTTTGTATGAAGTGTTGATGAAGTGTGTATGAAGTGTGTATGAAGTGTGTATGAAGTGTGTATGGTGTGTATATGAAGTGTGTATGAAGTGTGTTTGAAGTGTGTTTGAAGTGTTTGAAGTGTGTTTGAAGTGTTTGAAGTGTGTATGAAGTGTGTATGAAGTGTGTAAAAGTGTGTATGAAGTGTGTATGAAGTGTGTATGAAGTGTGTACGAAGTGTGTATGAAGTGTGTATGAAGTGTGTATGAAGTTTGTATGCAGTTTGTATGAAGTTTGTATGAAGTTTGTATGAAGTTTGTATGAAGTTCGTATGAAGTTTGTATGAAGTTTGTATGAAGTTTGTATGAAGTTTGTATAAAGTGTTGATGAAGTGTGTATGAAGTGTATGAATTGTGTCTGAAATGTGTATGAAGTGCGTATGATGTTTGTGTGAAGTTTGTGTGAAGTTTGTGTGAAGTTTGTATGAAGTTTGTATGAAGTTTGTATGAAGTTTGTACGAAGTTTGTATGAAGTTTGTATGAAGTTTGTAGGAAGTTTGTATGAAGTTTGTATGAAGTTTGTACGAAGTTTGTATGAAGTTTGAATGATGTGTGTATGAAGTGTGTATGAAGTTTGTATGAAGAGTGTTTGAAGTGTGTATGGAGTGTGTATGAAGTTTGTATGAAGTTTGTCTGAAGTTTGTATGAAGATTGTATGAAGTTTGTATGAAGTTTGTATGAAGTTTGTATGAAGTTCGTATGAAGTTTGTATGAAGATTGTATGAAGTTTGTATGAAGTTTGTATGAAGTTTGTATGAAGTTTGTATGAAGTTTGTATGAAGTGTTGATGAAGTGTGTATGAAGTGTATGAAGTGCGTCTGAAGTGTGTATGAAGTGTGTATGAAGTGTGTATTAAGTTTGTATGAAGTTTGCATGAAGTATGTATGAAGTTTGTATGAAGTTTGTATGAAGTTTGTATGAAGTGTGTATGAAGTTTGTATGAAGTTTGTCTGAAGTTTGTATGAAGATTGTATGAAGTTTGTATGAAGTTTGTACGAAGTTTGTATGAAGTTTGTATGAAGTTTGTACGAAGTTTGTATGAAGTTTGTATGTAGTGTGTATGAAGTGTGTATGAAGTGTGTATGAAGTGTGTATTAAGTTTGTATGAAGTTTGCATGAAGTGTGTATGAAGTTTGTATGAAGTTTGTATGAAGTGTGTATGAAGTTTGTATGAAGTTTGTATGAAGTTTGTATGAAGTTTGTATGAAGTTTGTATGAAGTGTTGATGAAGTGTGTATGTAGTGCGTCTGAAGTGTGTATGAAGTTTGTATGAAGTTTGTATGAAGTTTGTATGAAGTGTTGATGAAGTGTGTATGAAGTGCGTCTGAAGTGTGTATGAAGAGCGTATGAAGTGTGTATGAAGTGTGTATGAAGTTTGTATGAAGTTTTGTATGAAGTTAGTGTGAAGTGTGTATGAATTGTGTATGAAGTGTGTATGAAATTTGTATGAAGTTTGTATGAAGTTTGTGTGAAGTTTGTATGTAGTGTGTATGATGTGTGTATGAAGTGTGTATGAAGTGTGTATGAAGTGTGTATGAAGTGTGTATTAAGTTTGTATGAAGTTTGCATGAAGTGTGTATGAAGTGTGTATGAAGTGTGTATGAAGTTTGTATGAAGTTTGTATGAAGTTTGCATGAAGTGTGTATGAAGTGTGTATGAAGTTTGTATGAAGTTTGTATGAAGTTTGTATGAAGTGTGTATGAAGTTTGTATGAAGTGTGTATGAAGTTTGTATGAAGTTTGTATGAAGTTTGTATGAAGTTTGTATGAAGTTTGTATGAAGTTTGTATGAAGTTTATATGAAGTGTGTATGAAGTGTGTATGAAGTTTGTATGAAGTTTGTATGAAGTTTGTATGAAGTTTGTATGAAGTGTTGATGAAGTGTGTATGAAGTGCGTCTGAAGTGTGTATGAAGTTTGTATGAAGTTTGTATGAAGTGTTGATGAAGTGTGTATGAAGTGCGTCTGAAGTGTGTATGAAGAGCGTATGAAGTGTGTATGAAGTGTGTATGACGTTTGTATGAAGTTTTGTATGAAGTTTGTGTGAAGTTACATACGGAACAAAACGTGATTAAAAATAAAATGACAATAGTTTCCGAAATGGTGGGTTCCTTTACAGCCATGGCAAATTCTACTAAAAGCAATTTTATACGAGTAGAAGATAATATTCAAAACATTATCCAAGCTTTAAACAACTCCGATTTTCGACAAACAATTACCAACCTCATTCACGTTTATAATATCTTCCTTGATAATTTTCATAATTTATATTTCCATTTGAATGAAATCGAAACAGCCATTGCTTTTAGTAAAATTAATGTACTACACCAGTCAATAATTGATACAGAAGAACTTATAATATTGTTAAAGGAAATAGAACAAACTGACAAATTAGTGTTTCCTGTCACTTATGAAAATATTGTAAAATTAGAAAGATTTATCGAGATAAAAGCCTATATTAAACAGAATCAGATAAAGTTTATTATGAGTATTCCACTTATTAGAAATGAAATTTTTAACTATTATAAATTAGCTTACCTGTATTACATAATGGCCACACGACTCTCATCCTACCTAAAAATCCGTATCTACTTGTGAAAGGGTTGAAAGCAACACCGCTCTCTCAGTCATGTCGCGAGGTCGATGAACGACGATTCCTGTGTCATGAGAACGACATACAACTCTTCACCAATGACAACTGTGTCGTAGAAATCATGCAGTTTCACACAAATATCTCAAGTCGTCACCCGATCCCTGTCACCCTTGAAAATGTGAAGATCTACCTCATACAACCAAATTGCTGGATAGTTTACTCAAATACTAAAACAGCTATAACTAAATTCTGCGACAATGAAGTAAGCCAAGAGATTCTACTAGGAACCTACCTCTTAACTATGGATGATAACTGCAAGGTGAAAATCAAAGGATACGTACTGAAAAGACATCAGAATCAAGGTAAAGAAATAACCTACCTAAGACAGCCATTAATAAACTTACCAAAGATAATTCAACTCGCCTAGCACTCTGAAGAAGCCTATGAATCTCGATGGAATTAATATAGCAGACGTACAGTTCCTGAATCTATTACTGCAGAAAAGTATGGGAGATAGTGACAGTGAGTTAAGTGAAAATTGAAAAAGTGAAATTACTAATAAAAGTGTTAGTTTAGTCAACATTATTATTTTAGTTATTATATTAATTATTTTAAGTATTATTTTTAAACATAAATTAATTGAGATCTGTAAAATCTGTAAAATTCCAGATAATCCCGAGGATAATCCCGAACTTGTGGAGGGAGGAGTTATATCGCCTCAATCCGTCCCTGGCTCAATATTCCAAACAGCCACATCAGCATATGCGTGAGAACTCGAGTGATAATTCTAAAAGTAATGTAAGACGATATGATAATTGTACTAGACTTATTTTATTAACATTAATACTAATTCATTCTGTAACTAACCACCTTCGAAAGAACATTAAATCATTTTATACTTTAAATTGTGTTTTTAAAAAGACTGTCGGGGTTAGTCGCAATTTAAGTATGTTCTTATCCAAAAATAAAAAATATCAACAATTAAAATATCGAATTGTTTGTATGAAGGTCAAGTGAGCGCTAGAGTAACGACGATTGCAAGACGATTTGTCGATAAATGAAATGTTTCGAGAAATTATCAATTGTTGTGTAATGGTGGTGTATGAATATTCATATTATTCCGTGGGTTTAGTAAGAGGCGACTGATACACTGTTAAATTCCACGGTACACGTACCTTGTTACACAGTAACAAGGTATGTGTACCGTGGAACAGAACGTGGCAACTATGACATGTATACCCTCTCTGAGGGATATAGTGGAGGCCTATGTTCAGTGGTTTTTTTTTCGGATGTAACGGTGTTTGTTGTAATAATGATGAGTAAAAAATGTGTGAGGAAAAAAGGCGTACATTTTTTCTAAATTTAATCTCGGTGAAATGCGGATACTCCAGCGATGTAGGGCAGCGTTGCAAAGGTGGGTGATATTTGTGGCAGTAAAATTCTGTGCTCCCCTTTATTTCCATGGCCCATGACTGGCAGTGGAAGGAAACTGTAAGGAGAGGGAGGGATCAGTTCTATTATTTGAAACAATATTTTTGTGTGTAAAAAAAGTCATCAAAAATCATCAAACAATTTATTAAACAAAAGTTGCGTAAACAAGTTCAATGGTTAGAACAGTAATAAACAACAAAACCAAAGAATTCTACTGAAAAGAAAAAAAAAGAAAATATTATGTCACTTCTACAACTAAGGCAAATCTAACGAATCGTCATATGTTAAAATCAAATAAATACTATGAATAAAGAAACAAGGATATAGAAACACTCGATTTTCATAAAGAAAAGAAATATATAACTAGCTGGCCAGGCAGACGTTGTTCGGCCCTCTCCGACGACCCTGTGTCCTATAAAAATTATTAATATTCGTAAATAAAAAATATTGAGGGTCACTTACGGGATAAAAACTATCATATCTCCCAAGTTGGACCAAACTGCACACAGTGTGCAAAATTTCATTGAAATCAGTTCAGTAGTTTAGGAGTTCATCGCGGACAAACAACGTGACACGTAATTTTTATATATAAAGATTATATTGATATACTCAGTAGGAGCCTCAAAAAAAATTAAATCATAGGCATACTTTATTATGCTATCTTGGACCAACGCCATTTTTCTACTGACTTCAAACAGGAGGAGGTACTCAAGTCGACTCTATGCTTTTTTAAGTGTGTTACCTCATAACTTCCTTCTGGGTGAACTGATTTCGATGATTCTTATTTTATTTAAAAGTTGGTGCTTCACATGTGGTTCCATATAAATTTAATCAAGGTCTGAGTAATAATGTTATTCTTAATAATTTATATTGAAGTCGGTTGAACAAAATTTTAAATTTTAAATTATTGTTGAAAACAACTTCGCCATAATGTTCATTATATATCGAAATTATAACATAAAACGTAATTTTAAAACTTTGTGGAATATAAAAATTTGTGTTAATTACACATGATTTATAGTGATAATTCACACCTTATATTTAATTTTCAGTTAATTCTGGCTATTAAATATAGTGATACGTGAACGACACAGTATTTGAAATGGAAATTTTATAAAGTGTATAAATTGTTACGAAGCAAAATATAAGGAATTAACTTTTAAAGACAGTGTAATTACTTACCTTTTATATAAAAACTAACAAAAAATTTGTATTGTACCCACTTTTTTTTTTTTAATTTGTAGTTGCCTCTTACACTAACTAAAGTATGTGACGTAAACGCAACGCGTAGGTAACGACGGAAACTCGTCATTTGAAGTAAATTCTGTTAATTTAGTAACGAAACTAATTCTACTTACTTACTTACTTACTTATCGTCACGCACAATCCCTGACGGGGTAGCCAGAGAGAACAGATCGCCAAGTGTCACGATCCTTACATACCTCTTTCGCTTCTTTCAGATTCATTATCTTCTTCATACATGCACGTCTAGGTATCCGAGTACTCTTGACCCTCCTCTCTGCGAGCAATTTGCTCACATGGTCTTCGAAAGTTAGTCTCGGTCTACCTCGACACCTTTTAATATTAACTTTCGCGCTATATATTTTCTTCACCATTTGGTCTTCACTCATTCTCTCAACGTGCCCAAACCATCGAAGCACGCCCTTATCAATTTTTGTGATAAGGTCATCTTTCAAACCTGCCATATTGCGAATCTCTTCGTTTCGCTTTCGGTCGGCCATGGTGACGCCGCACATTTTACGAAGAGATCGCATCTCCACTGCATTCAACTTGCTTTTATGCTTCTTCTGGCATACCCAGGTTGCGCTGCCATATAACAAAGTCGGTACCAACACTGCGTTATGTATTGCAAGGCGTGCACTCTTCACTACGCCTTGCCTTTTGACTAACGCAGTCAGGGCACCATTGACTTTGTTCCCGGCAGCGACACGCCTTTCCACATCTAAATCACATCTTCTATCCCGGCTAAATGTACTCCCCAAGTATACAATTTCATTTACCTGTTCTAGACATTCCTGATTTACCCATATTTCACACTTCGTTCTCTCTTCGTCCCTTTCAAATACCAGAACCTTAGTTTTATTAGCATTCAAGCGGAGACCTTTAATTTCACATTCCTCTTTCATACACGTGACTAATGCCTGCAGTTCTGCCTCTGATGGTGCAATAAGCACTGCATCATCAGCATACAGCAGACAATTTACTTTAATGTCACCCAATTTCACACCCAAACAGCTATCTTTCACTCACTATCGGTCACTGTAGAAGCGTGCTCGTCGCGACCCCTGCCAGCCCTTTTCAGGGCTGCAATTCTACTTAGCTGCGCACCCATGCCAACGAGGGTTAGGGCGTCCCCCCAATGCGACGCACACCAGCTCGTCCCCGTTGGTGTGGAATGCAGCGCGCAAAGCGGCGATGGGGACCGCCACCCGTCACGCACAGCCCGACACGGCGGAAGGTGGAGGACAGAGTGCAGAGTTGGCACGTGGAATGTTAGAGGAAGCATGAGAGATAAGACGAATGAGTCCGGAGTCCCGGAGAGCTAGAGCGCCCGCCAGGGAGTGGGGGTGCTGCTGTCGTCTCGGTTGGTCGATGTTATGACTGAATATAAGGTTGTGAACTCAAGACTTCTCTGGTTCGCTTTAAATTGGGACTGACGAAGTTATTCCTTTTGGCTGTCTATGCGCCGGTAGCTTCGTAATCCAGGGCTGAGCTGGAGGAGTTTTGGGAGAATGTAAGAGAAGTTCTAGATTTGGCTAGGGGAAACGAAAGAATTGTTGTATGTGGTGATTTGAATGGATGGGTTGGTACCGCTCGACCAGGGTACGAGTCGGTGCTTGGAATGTTTGGCGATAAAAGGGTTAATGATGCTGGCAAGCTTATACTGGCGGTATGCAAGGAAAAGGGTCTTCTTGTGACAAACACTATGTTTAATCACAAGAAAATCCATATGTATACTAGAGAAAGAAAGAATGAGAGAAGTATGATCGATTTGTTCCTGGTGGATGACCGACTGCGAAAACAGGTGATGGATACGCGAGTGTTCAGGGGTGCTGACCTGGGAACGGATCACTATCTAGTGATTACTAGATTTAGGGGTCTGTTCGCGGGTTGGCGCTACTGGACGGCAGTAACAGAACCACAGTCGGTCTGTCGCATCCGAAGCTGGAAGCTTCAGGAAGCGGATACTAGGGACAAATATCATGCGAGGGTAGCCGAAAAGCTTGACAACATCGATGGCAGAAAAGAATGTGTTGAAAGAACATGGCAGAACCTTAGGGATGGAATGGTAAGTGTAGCGGAAGAAGTGTGTGGAACGATTAAAAGAGGCAGTAGTAAAAGAAGAGATGCATGGTGGAATGATGAAGTGAAAGAAGCTGTAAAGAAGAAGAAGAAAGCATGGTTAGACTACTTGGCCTCTAGTAATGATAAGGATATGAGAGAGAAGATGAAAGAAAGATATAAGCTGCAGAAAGTTCACACGAAAGCATTGATTGAGGAAATGCGTGAAAGGTGTAGAATGGAAGCGGACGAAAGGTTGTCGCACAACTTTAAGGAGAACTCCAAACTCTTCTGGAAAGAGGTTGGAAGGACCCGAAGTGGTGCGACGGCCTTAAGAATGAACAAAGTGCTTTCGAGAACTAATGACGTCCTCTCAGAAAAATCGGACGTCATGCAGCGATGGAGCGAATTTTATAGAGAAATGTATGCTTGTGATGATCTTAGTGAGGGATCCGGGGATGACGCCAAGACTGGTACGCCAGACCCGGACCTCGATGACACTGAGGTCATCAGTATGAAAGAGATTGAACGTGCGATTCGAAGTTTGAAATGTGGTAAGGCTGCGGGACTAGACAGAGTTACTGCTGAAATGGTCAAGTATGGTGGGCCTCGCGTCTGGGACAGCTTTCATCTGCTGTGCAATTTGTGCTGGCGGACGGGGGATGTCCCGGATGATTGGCGATCCGCAGTCATTGTGCCTTTATATAAAGGTAAAGGTTCACATTTTGGCTGCGGGTGCTATCGGGCGATCAGCTTGACCAGTTTAGCAAGTAAAGTTTACTCGAATGTTTTGACACGTAGGATGCAAGAGAAATCGGAAAGATTTCTATGGGAGGCACAATACGGATTTAGACCTGGAAGAGAATGCACGGATCAAATGTTTTCTCTCCGCATGATCACGGAAAAGCTTCTGGCTGCTAACCAGAGGATTTTCTGTGCTTTTGTGGACCTTGAGAAAGCATTTGATAAGGTTGTAAGGAAGAAAATGTGGGAACTGTTGCCGGGGTATGGTGTGGATGGTCGATTGCTAAGGGCTGTGCAATCACTTTACTGTGACTGTAAAGCCTGTGTGCGGGTAGGGCATGACCTGTCACCCATGTTTAGCGTCCAAACGGGCGTAAAACAGGGTTGTGTCATGTCTTCCTGGCTGTTCATACTGTATCTCGACAGCTGTTTACAGAAGCTGAAACTAATTCTAATAAAATATTAGTTGTATAATTCATATGAATAACATTTAAAAAATTATTGTTTTGAGCACTCTTAACTATGGTTCTGACTAAACGTAGTTATCATATATATACTCTTTGGTTCTGAGGGTCCTTTCTAAATATTACCATACTCTATGGAGCGTTCTACAAAGATGACATTTGACTACCCTATGTGTACTTCAAAGATTTCAAAGATTTATAATATCTCAAAAATAATGTGAAATGTGGGTAAAATTTTATAACATTATTAAAAATCTACGAAGATCACGTAAAAAGGTTTTATTCACTTTTGTTATAAAATAATGTGGATTCCACATTGTCGATGTAAAAAAAGTTAAAAATTCAAAACTTTAACATATCTAATAAGGAAATTGAAACCAAAGAAGTTTTATTTGAAAGTTTTTATATCCTTTAATTTATGAAATAATCATCAAAAATCATTCGATTTCGCAAAAAGAAATCTACATGTTTTGGCATAAAATATAGTCTAGATCACTGACACGGCTCTCTCTATCTTTTCGTGAAGCTTAATCGCAATCACTTCAGTCAATCCGAAGAAAAGCCCAGACAGACAAACAGACAAAAATGGTGATTTATATCTTACTACCAGGGATACATTGAAATTTTTGTGTAACTCATAAATAAAATAATTTGTAATATATAAACTGGCTTAGCTTTCCATTATCTTCCATCGAATTTGGTCTTTGATTATATACATGTCTAGATAGAGCGTTGCGCTGCAATCGCAACAAAAACGACCGGTCCGATTTGAAGCGCTTGTGTGCATATTACGCACACAAGTATGCGTTACTACTATTGTTTAACAAGCGCGCTGCGTCATCGGGGGCGATCTGAGTGATACCAGCTCTTGAATATTTCCCATTAGATTAAGTACATACTCATTTGACTTTTTAATTTTTTTCTATATACATACTTAATTTGATTTGCCTAATTATAAAATAAAAATGATGAATTGTAATTTTAATTTAATTTAATTTTAATTATCACTATTAGTCAATATATATACATTTTGACTTGCTCACTTATAAAAATAATGATTTAATATATTATGTTAAATAGTTTTCGCATGTGTAATATGTACAACTATTTGTCATCTTTGATGTGGGTACCATGTTTAGCGAATAAATAACTAATCATTTTTTGGTATTTATATGATTACTTTTGGTATTTATGTATTTTAGTTGTAGTTTTGTTAATATATAAATGACATTTTTAAATATACATAAATATCAATAAAATAAAATACAAAAATAAATAAATAAAACCCAACCAGATGGGAACCCTCGGCAGGGTAGACGAAACGGCCGAGGCTTTGATTATATACTTGTTTAATAAGGAAATCTGAAACCGAAAATATTAGAAAGAACTAAGAAAAGTACTATTTAGTGCATAACGTCACGGGTTTCATTTATTTTTTGTAGGTAAATTATCATGTACTGAACAAATAAATAATGTAATTTTTAAAATAATAATGTTCTCTTGATCGAAAGATGATGTAATGATATTTGTATTTTGTCTCCCATAGTTTCGCCAAATCTCCCTAGTAATAAGCTGACAACACCGGCTAATGAAACAAACCTACAAAATAACGAATTAAAATATCGTGTTTTCTTAAAATATAGCGGTTAAATAACAAAACATTGTGATGAAAAGTGATCTTGGTGTTATTATACGCTTTTCCCACATAATTACGATACAATTTGACAGCACAAACCGGCATATTTAATTATTTTTCGTGAGCATGTTATCCTTAAGTGATTCAAATGACACTGACGTAAGTGAGAAGCGAGTCTATCAATTTTAGTAGACTTTATTTGGGCCGTTTGGTAAGGTCAATGTGGCATCTAGACATGTATATAATCAAAGAGTTTGGTGTTGATACGTATTTTTACAGAAAGGTTACATTTTTATAAGCATACACACAAAGTTTCAATATGCGGAAACACGTACTTTTTGAGAAAAAACATTATTTGTAGATTAATTATTTTTGCAGTGTTTAAGTTAAATTCCTAGCGTAAAACTGGCGCCATTTTGTAACGTCATTGTCGTCGTCAGTACGGATGTCGATTCTTTCCGAAAAAGATAGATTTTTAAATCGATTCTAATCGTAAGCTGTCGTGATATCAGAAAAAATGGGTTACATTTTTATAAGCACACACACAATGTTTAAATATGCGGAAACACGTAATTTTTGAGAAATAATTTAATAAAAATCACTAATTTCAATATATTGTTGTTTTTTTTTTAATTGGCTTTACGGCTCTGGGTTATAGCCCTTTTGAACCTATTTAATTTCCAGAGATTTGTCGAATGGAGGGTGAGGGGGGGGGGGGAGAGGAGGTGTAGGAGGACTAGGACGATACAATATGTGTATAAAATTGATTAATAAATTATTGTTTATATTTGATTTGTTTTATTTTAACAGTACCTATTAGGGCAGATAATAAATAAAATAGGTTAGGTTCTACTTATGTCAAAGAATCAAATTTATTGACCCCGACTCCACGTGGTACGAGTCTGTCCTACCCCTAGAGTGGTTATATAGAACCGGAGGCGCGTAGGGGGAGCAGCCTCCGCCTGCTGTAACAAATCAAAATCAACAGACAACAGTCTTAAAATAGATACAGAAATCCCTCTGAATTAGTCCTCCTACAGCTCTTATCCCCCCCCCCCCCCCTAAATGCGACGAATGTCAATGGAAATTCGTAATAAAGTAGGCTCAAAAGGGCTAGAACCCAGAGCCGTAAAGCCAATTAAAAAAAACAACAAAATATTGTTAAAATAAGTGATTTTTATTAATTTATTTCTCAAAAAGTACGTGTTTCCGCATATTGAAACTTTGTGTGTGTGCTTATAAAAATGTAACCTTTCTGTAAAAATACGTATCAACACCAAACTCGATGGAAGGTAATGGAAAGTCGTACCAAAACATTACGACAACTGGGCATGTTTTTCACGTACTGGCTGAAAGCTAGCACTACCTTTTCTGGATTCGTAAACGGCAAACCTCTTATCAAATATTGGATTTTTGGTAAAAGAAATAAATCACATGATGCGAAACCTGGACTGTGTGCGGGATAGGTTCATGGGCTCAATCTTTTCAACCGACTTCAAAAAGGAGAAGGTATTCTATTTTAGCTTTCTTTTTTATGTGTAACTCATAATTCGGGTTCAATTAACTATAGATACTGTACTTCCGGAAATTACATTGTGTGGGAAACCTTTGAAGCGAAGCGAAGCGAATTTTAAATACCTGGGCCACTGGGTTACAGCTTACAGTTGATTTGAAAGTCGATATGGACATGGAGAGGGAGCGTAGATCGTTGGCGGTTCGTTGTAATATGCTGGCTCGCAGGTTTGCGCGTTGTAGTAGGCAGGTTAAAGCAGCGCTTTTTAAAGCTTTCTGTCAATCGTTCTACTGTGGCAGCCTGTGGGTGAGCTATACACAGTGAGCAAGCAGCGATCTACGTGTTCAATACAACAATGCCTTGAGGGTACTGTTGGGGCTGTCATGGTGATGCAGTACCTCAGGTATATTTTCTGAGAACCGTTTTGACGGCTTCGCCGCGATCACTAGGAGGCGGTGTGCCTCCGTGCTGACCCGTTTGCGGAACAACACCAACAGTATCCTTGGGGTATTCGTTGATCGGTGGGACTTGCCACTTCTACAAGCGTGGGTGCGGGTCCACACAGCAGTATAACAGTGTATAATCTGCTGTTGTGTAGATTTATCTTACAACTGTTTGAATTTTTCTGTTGTTTTTATAGATACGTATTTTTTAATAACCCTAGCTATAATTTTAATTTGTTAAAAACTCATATGGGCTATACCTGAAATAAATAAATAAATAAATAAAATAAAATAAATAAATAACTATTTTCTACATGAACCGATTTTGATGATTATTTTTTAATTGAAATCTGGTGCTTCTCATGTGGTCTCATATAAATTTGATAAAGTTTGACCAAGTGGTTTTTGAGTTATCCTAAATAATTTATATTGAAGTCGGTTGTACAAAATTTTTGATTTCACCACTTGTCAGAAGCCTAAAATTACTTTATGTGTCAATAGTATGCGACTTCTTGGTCGTTTTTCCTAATTTTTTTCAAAGAAACTGGGCAAATAAATGATGGTGTGTCACTCATCATTAACTATCATTTGTTGATCAAAAGCGATCGTGCAGACAGGACTTTTTAAGAGAAAAAAAACCGCAATCATATTTTTGCCCACGCTTGCCTGTTGCTTTCTTTCCAAAATGTAATAATATATCCATGTTTCGTCTCCTGTTACAATCTCATACACTGCATTTGAACGTTCATGATCATACGTCCTTTAACAACATTTTTTACACCAATCAACTCGAGCCCGTTTTTGTTCTGGAGTGAGTTGATGAGGAATCCAGTGACAACACAGTTTTCTTACTTTTAAATGATTTTTTTTGGATTTGGCTCATACTAATACACAGAAGCGCCTCGAATCTCCTCATAGGCGATGCGCTGATTTTCTTTAATTAGTCGTCTGACAGTAGACACATTTTCCTCCAGCAGTTGGGGCCCGATCCCATTTTAGCTACGTATGAAGAACTTCAACTTGTAATAAAAACAATATACAAGCCACTTCCTGCCGAAAAAATAGTTTTATTCAATAACAGACTTTTCATATATATTTCAAAAATATAGCCGTGCTGCGATTATATTGCGGTTCTAGCACGAATGGCTCGGCCGGGGAAGGACCACGCTCTCACAGAATACCAGCGTAAAATAGCAGTTTAATGCTGCTGTGTTTCGTGTGGTGAGTGTAGAGAAGCGGAGACCCTTTTTACTAGAAACAAGGCATTCCATCTCAGTCCTTACAGGGGTGAAAACGCATCTGCATATTGATTCTTAATTGAGGATAAATGTTCATGTCTATGGGCCACAGCATCCAACTACCATCAGGTGAACTGTGTGCTCGTTTGTCACCCTTATTCTATAAAAAAAATGTACACGAAATTCATTTATCAGCGGTCAGGCCCTGTGCATACAAATAGCCTTCTGTGCTTAAAGCAGCCAGTATTTTTGATATTGAAGTAGAATAAGACTTATTATTATATTACTGGACGCAAAACTAATTTAAAAATAGAAATTTCATCATAAAAATATTTTAAGTTTCAATAAATTTCACTAAATAAACAAAATGAATGTATTTTATGAATTTTAAATTAAAGTAGGTGACTAAGTGCACTCGTGCAAACAGAAGACAATTATTATTGCTAGCTGTGTTTATCAGTCTTTTTATAATACAAGATAAAACATTTTTAAGGTGAAAACTTGACTAAAAGGCATAAAGTGAGCCCTTATAAGGCAGTCACGTATTGTTGCTGCCGAAATAACCGGCGGAGATGAAATCTCCACGTTGTAACTGTCTGGCGCCGGTGACCGGGCACAGCAGCTACGAAAACTGAGGAGTTTACTGATTTTTGCGCAACTTCGTTCTTTTACAAGATGCACCGTTACAGACGAGACCCTTTGTAAAAACGTTGGTGTATTCCTTCTTGAACCCTACTCTTATTAATTAATTAAATAATTTATTATACTTGCTCCGTTTAATAGTGTTAGATTTAATAGTAATGTACTGTCTTTCTTAGACATACTATAATTGAATGTCATGATTTATATTAAATATTTTTGTAACGTCCGAATATGGATTTTATTTTTTATTTTTATTTTCTACAATAATGTAAGACTACGCAGTGGGGGTGAAGGAGGGCTAATAATCTTCCGTTCACCAGTGACATCTGGTTGACACTGAGGTGAAGTTTTTTTTACACATATCATTTAATTGAGAAGTTAGTTTTGAATAGAAATTTATCAGTTTCTACATTATTATATTAAGTAATATGTAAAACATTGCCTCAGTGGTCAGCTCTTTCATTTTTTTCACTTCTGAAAGTGATCTCTTCCAGACGACCTTTGCGCAGAGAACTGATGTAAATACTTATACTTTATTAAGAATTCTTCATTAGTATTGTCTTTAGCAATATTCTATTAATATTAATATTTACTTGGCAAGAAGCAAAAATAATATAGTGTGTATATATCTCATAAAAGATGAAGATGAAGAGCCCAATATTGATATTAAAAAAGATAACGAACTTCTTTATCTAAATTAAAGTATAGATTGTTTAAGAAAACCCTGAATTTAAGAAACTTTCGTTTGGACATTGCACGGACACGGCACGGCACATACAAACATATTTTTGCAAATTTTAAATTTGAAATACATGTTTTTTTTTTGGTATTTATCATTTAGGAGCGACTGGAGCCTAATGGCAGAATGCGAATCGCGAACTCAAAAAGATCGTGGGTTCGACTCCGCCATTCGAACACTGTTGTGAACAATGGTTCACAACAGTGTTAACACAAGCATTTTAAGCTTACTAGAAGTGGTTAAAGGGAATAATAGTAATGTTAATAACATTCCTGGTATTTAAAAAAAATGTGAATGTTCGCAGTGTCGGTGATGTTTTGGAAGCTCGTGGTATCGGGTCGAATGATTCACTCGTTGAGGTCAGGATTTCCAGTTCGCGGGAAATGAATGAGCGGTCGCCGTCCAGCAGCCAATAATGCATACCGCGATACCTCCGTATATTATCGAAGATTTTTACTCCTTTATACGAGTACCTACTTGCTTAAAACTTATTCCATGTTTAAAAAGTAATTAATGGTCGTGATCATATCGATGAAATGTTGCAATTAGTTAATGTTATTTAATGCCATCTTTTAATTCTAATTTAAACATGATGTTATACAGAGAGCAATAATTTTTTGTTTATGATTTTTAATTTTGTATTTTTAAATTACGAATCGAAGTGAAAGTAAATTGTTTTTTTTTTTACTTATTATAAGCCAGGGTTTTTTTTAAATTTTCCAATCCTGTTGTAGTCTCTATTAAAAATTTTCAATGTTGTTAAGAAAGATAAATTTATAGGCATTCGTGTTGTATACTGTATGCCTATTATTACCTTATTGTGTTCACAGTACTATGTATATATTTTTCTCTTTTAATTTACATTCATAAATTACACAAGAGTAAACATCAACAAGGAACAATAATTATTTGTACCGTACAAATAATATACTACCTACGAGAATATAACACGGTTAATATGGTCACTTTCTTATAACTCAAAAACTTCTTTGCAGTGAGGGCTCTGTCATACGATAGCTCTTCATCAGTTAACGAAATACAAATAATAAAGGGTCGAAAGGGCGCTGCTTTATCGACACTATTTTGACATTTGACATAATAGTAAATATTTTAGTCGTTTTTAGTTTTAGTATTGTTTATTGTAGTTAGATTTTTAAGTAAATTTTTCGAAGTGTTCCTAATCATTTCAATAGCTTGTTTCCTATTTTTTCCTTAATTAGTTATAGTATACGACTGTGTTTTGTCTCTGTTCTCCTCATAGTTTTGGTTTAATAGGGCGGCAAAGCTTAAGGTGACCGTATTAGGTTGCCTCACGTACCTTACTTCACTCGTGCGAGATTCGAACCCACGGCCCTCAAGGCTGTAACTCAATACAAAGACACTGCGACGCGGAACCATCAAGCCGTCAGAAGTCGTAACTCATGATAATTATAATATGGATTTTATTTAGTAACATTTCGCCAAGTTTTTTTCGTAATGCAGATGCGTTATCAGACTAAGGTGGAATATGCTGTTAACAGTAAAAAGGTCTTAGGTTTTCATTACTCACCATACGAAACGGCAGCGTTATGCTGCCATTTTACGCTGGTATCCTGTGACAACATGTACGCCCGCGATCGAGCCGACAACTCATGCTGCAGCATAATACAGCTGCAGTGTCTTTACCACGCAGCGCCTAGCTGTCAAGCGTGTGCTTAACGTTTATTAGATAGAGATAGCAAATAAAGATATAGCAATATACGAAATTAATAAAAGCTATTAATAGCCGTACCGAGTTTTGGCGGGAACTTGACCGACGGAGGCTTGCTGCTCCTGTATTATTGTTTAAATAATGGTTTGAAATGGACTTTGATATGTAAAAGTGGTGCGATTTTGTGTATTAAGTGTCTACGCATGTGAACTATTAGTGGAAACGGTGAAACAAGTGCTCTGATGGTGATGTAATTCTCAAGATAAGGTGTCTGACGGCTTAGGCGCCTTGAGATATTATTGCCAACTGTCGGCTGGCTCAAGTTGCCGTCAAAATCTCCCAAGCACTTCACAATGTGACGCATCAACATATTGTGAAGCAGTGTACTATGAAGGATAAGTATACATTGAAAAATGGAAGACATGGCTGACGCACAAACCGTGCAGGCCAAGAAATGGAAGATAAAAAATAGCCGTACCGTAGCCGTGGAGCAAGAGAATCCACCTCGTGGGTGTGGGTGTATAAAAAGGCCAGTAAAATCTAACGTGTCTGATAGATGGCGGTATAACTAATTCGTTCACGCCAGAAGTAATAAGACCAGATCGGCAATGTGCAGGAGTGCCAAAGGTGTGAGACGTCTGGTGCTGCGATCGTTAAATCGCTTGCCATGATTTGTATATCATCATTATAGTCATCATTAAGCGCAGTCTAATAAAAGTCCACTCCTACGAAGCATAATAGGCCTCCCCTATGAAGCATACGGGTGATATTTATCATGGTTGACAAACGCAGTTTTTTATTGTTTCGAACTTAATTCAGACAGATGCTGCTGCCCATCTGCTGTTTTATTAACCGACTCCAAAACAGGAGCAGGTACTCGATTCGACTGCATTTTTTTATGTGTGTTACCTAGGAACTTTTTTCTAGGTGAACCGATTTTGATAATTCTTTTATTTGATCTTTATTTGAAAGTTAGTGCTTCTCATGTGGTCCCATATAAATTTGATCACGATCTGACCAGTAGTTTTTGAGTTTTTTTTTATAGGATACGGATGACAAACGAGCACACAGTCCACCTGATGGCAAGTGGTCGCTGCGGCCCATAGACATCTACATCTATCCTCGTTTGCGAATCAAAATGCAGATGCGTTGTCACCCGTGAGGACTAAGATCGAATGCCTCATTTCCAGTAAAAGGGCCTCCGGCCACCTGCACTCACCAAGCGAAACGCAGAGGTAAACCTCTACTTCACGCTGGTATTCTGTGAGGTCGTGGTACCACCCCGGTTCGACCCGGCCCATCCGTGCGACAGCAAAAGCTGCCGTGTGGCTCTACCACTGTCGAAAAAGTTTAGTTATCCTTAATGATGCGTACATATTTAATTGACTTCGACTACATTGATGATGTTCTCATTTTATTTATATTGAAGTCGGTTGTACAAAATTTTTAAGTTTACCACTTGTTCCCCTCTGTTGCTTTTACGATTCCCACGGGAAGATAATATGTATGTGGTAGTGGATATTCTTACACCGCCTCATAAGTACCAAATTGTTAGTTGACGCGCGGGAAAACTTGATTGTTTGTTGAAGAATGTTCAAAATTGTATTATCTGTGGTATTCTGTTATTAAGTGGCGAAGCTTGCGAAGTCACTTATTGATTTCACGATGTCTGTCCCTCTGTCCTCACGACTGACAACGCATTTGCACTTTGATTCGCAAACGAGGATAGATGTAGATATCTATGTGCCACAACAACCCCATACCATCAGGTGGACTGTGTGCTTGCTTGTCACCCTTATCCTATAAAAGAAAACAATAAAAAGAAATACTTATATCTTCTTATTTATAAAATTATTTGGACATAATATAATTTTATGCTAACGTTCCCCCCGAGTAGAAAAAAGTATATAAAAAGATTTCACTTAATCTACGAAATTTAATCTAAATATCAGTGTTTTTATTACTTTGTATTATCTTGACTGAAGTTAATTATTTCTTTTTCACGGATCCGTTACGAATTTTTTGATTTAATGAATGTATCATATTTATTCATTATCCAGTTGAGTTATATTAATTATAAAAAATATTTATATATAATTTTATCTAGTTGAGTTATATTAATTTCTTAAAAAATATTTACGTTAGTTAATTTGTAATTGTTAAAGGAATTAATAAATTTATTTAATTTAAGGCGGACTTCAAGGCAGAAAAAGCGTGCTGCCTATAGCAAAAAAGATTTTGAACAAACAGAGGTTTACATTTTTATTCATATAGATAATACATTTCATATATAGATTCCTTTAACCTATTTCTGCCGTCAAAGTGCATGTACTGCTATGTCCGTTCTGAAGGAAAGATACGAGTATATACGCTGTAATTATAACTTTCAACTGTTATCATCCTTTGTTGGTTATTATTATCGGTAAATTAATAGTATCAGCAGTCAAAATATTATTACCATTACAGGCTATCACAAGTCTACTGTCAACATCAACAAAACAAGTCTATCGTAATTACGATTTCTGTGCTACTGTTGAACAAAGGCCTTTCCCATAGATCACTTCATAGGATATTAGTCATAGTTGGCACGTTTGGCAGGCGAGTTGGCTAGCGTGTTTTTTTATTTTTTTGTTATTATTAGAAAGACGTTGCTGCCCATCTCCTGGTTTGTTTCCCTCTGTCGCCTTATACGACACCCGCGGAGACAATATGGGGTAGTGGATTTTCTTACACCGCCACTACAAGGTGCAAAATATTATTAGGTTACAATACCTAAACACAAAATAAAGATAGTGTCTCTGAGTGATGTCTAAGTGTGCGTTGGGGGTGCACATTATATATTTTTTATAGTATAAGGTGACAAACGAGCTCACAGTCTACCTGATGGTAAGTGGATGCTGTGGCCCATAATATCTACATCTATCCTCGATTAAGAATCAAAACGCAGATGCGTTGTCACCCCTGAAGACTAAGATGGAATGCCACGTTTCTAGTAAAAAGGATCTCAGGATCTCTACACTCCGGTTTTATACACTCACCATACGAAACACGGCAGCATGAATCTGCTATTTTTGTTCTGGTATTCTGTAAGAGCGTGGTCCTTCCTCGGACGACCCGCCTCATTAAAAGCTCTGCCACTTCGAATCTAATAATATATTATGAAGATTTCCTATTGCACTTTTTTATTTTGTAACTTAACACTTTCACCGTCTGATTTTCAGACACAATAGTAATAGCAATTAACTAACTACTACTGTATGTAGTACACGGGACAGCGAAAGGGTTAAGTATGCAGTTGTCAACATAATACTAACATACCGTTACGAAATAATCACTTTTTTTTTACGCGCATGTACTTCAAAGTTGCTTTATAAGCTTCGTTACGGTTACTTTATAAGGCGAGGTGTTGACACGGTGATCGCAGCAGATTTGCATGTTAATTTGCATCAGCTCAGCTATAAATATGCGGTCAAGAATACGAGGCTGGATCTTTAGGTATTTTGGAAGAGATAAAATCTAATCGATGACATTAATTCCTTGATATGGTTACGGCAATCGGTTTACGGAGATTAATACTAGGATGTAGACGTAGTAGAAGAAATTTTAGTTGACAATGAGGTAAAGTTTTTTCTTACACAATGTCATGTAATCGAGAAGTTAGTTTTAAATAAAAGTTTATGAGTTTCTAGAATAATAAATTAAAACACAAAACAATGCCTCAGTGGTTTTTAATTTTTGGCACTTAATTAACTCTTTTTTTATTTATATTTTACTTTTATGAATATCTATGGTTTGGTTTATTTATTTTGAATCTTTTTTTTTATAGTGACAAACGAGCACACATCACATAGTCCAACTGATGGTAATTGGTTGCTGTGACCCATAGACAACTACATTTATCCTCATTAAAGAATCGAAATGCAGATGCGTTGTCACCCGTGAGGACTAAGATCGAATGTCTCTTTTCCAGTAAAAAGGGTCTCCGGTTCTCTACACTCACCATACGATACACAGCAGTGTTAAGCTGCTATTTTACGCTGGTATTCTGTGAGAGCATGGTCTTTCCCCGGTCGAGCCGACCCATTCGTGCTACTAGTAATATAGCTGCAGCATGGCTCTACCACGTACAGTATCTAGTTAAAATAAATTAAAACTAATAAATAGTAAGGACACACTAGACACATTAACACTTTCCGAACAAATTAACTTTCCCGCTATGAAATCTGTCAAATATTATACCTCATATTTAAGTGCCACCGCCCTGGTGGCAATGGCTCGTGGTTTTTTGAAGTGAAAACTTCTTTAGAATTGTTGTGATTTGAAACGGCCAGTCTCAAAAAGCAACACTAAAAATTGACAAACATATACATCTATAGGGTTTAACCTGCGTGAGAATCTGATGGAAAACAGTATACTTACAGTGTTTCCTATTTTCTATAATATAATAGAATGAATAATATAATTTTTTAAATTTTAACAATATACATCATCACAACATCAACATCATCATCATCATGATGTTGTGACCAGGATTAAGAAAGGAATGTTTCTTCAGTAGGAATTTATATGAGTAGGCGAAAGTTATACGATCTTTATAATGAAAGATCATTTAATAGTAGTGTTATATTTAGAGATTATGTAAAAACATATTCTAAATATTTAAAAAAGTGTGCGCCACTGCTAAAGCTTTACATTTAAATAACAAAATTAAAACTGCATCTAACAAAATTAAAATGACCTGGAGAATAATAAATAGTGAAACGGGCAAGGTCAAACCGCGCAACTCGGATTTTCAATTGAATATTAACAATAATTTAACCCGATCTGATCAAGAAGTTGCTATGGCTTTTGAGAAACATTTTACTGATGTTCCTTTTTTGACAACTAAATCATTAAACTCTTCTCCTACTGTCGCCGAATCATTGCTCAAACCTTAGAATAATAACACCTAGAAGCCGAGTCCGCGTCCGTAATGCGAGGCAACTCAAACTAAGCCAGTATGGCTTAGTTCAATACTCGGCCTGTTAGTGCTCAAGGTCGTGTCGTGTTGACAACAGTTCCCGAAATTTTAATTAAAAATGACGGTTTGTGCAGTGAACGGATGTCATAGCACATCAGAGAAACACAAGAAACATAATAACATTACATTTCACGTGTAAGTAATAATTTTGAACTTATATTTTTACGTAAGACATTCATCAAAAATAAATATGAATTTTTAAAAACTGACACATGACATTGTAATATGCCTATATGGAAATGTTGTCAGTGGTAGAAAAAATCTCCCACTTTTTGTCGTGTTATTAAAAATAAAACACGTCAATAGGAATTAAATACTTATAATAATAATACTTCATTTTCCGAAAGATTTGATGATGAAGATAAAGAATTAACTCAACACTTATTGAAAACACCGATTCCAAATGATGTCGGATTTGAAACTACACGGGGTACCGATGATCCTAACTGCAGAAACCACATTGTTGGCTATATAGCTGGAAAGACATCTCACAACCCGAGTAAAATGTAAATATTGCATTGATAACATGCTTGCAAAAGAGAAACTTTGGTTCCATAAATCGGAATGTATGAGGGATAAAGGTGGATTGGTTTACGCCTCAAAAGAAGTTTATTCTATTTGTAGTGTTGCTGAAACTGATCTGAGACGTTATCTAAAAGAAAATTCAGGCAATATTTTCGAAAAAGAAGTCATACTTCAAATTATGAGAAGATTCATACGAGGAACTCGTATTTTTTCTATAGAACACGTTAACTCCCACTTCCATGATTCGAATTTGACGAGACTTATTGTCGAGCGCTACTTAAGAATTAGACTGTTGAAAAATCCAAAAAAGAAAATACTTTACGATTCGTATCATCAAAGCGGCAGTTGTTCAGGAAACAGTTTCAGTTACAAGGCTACTGATATGAATGATAACAATATTCATTTGTGTTTTTCTTATAAAGTTTTCTCAATAACTTTAAGCTGGAATGCATCTACTGTGTAAAGCCTGCCAAAATTAAAATGTTCTTATGTTTTTCGTATTGTAGCTTACGTTATGCATGCAGTGAGGCGCGATGCACCATTATTCGACGATTATTAAAAACAAATTAGATAAAACAAACTGAATAATGTATACTGAATTCACCAATCGTTCGTCGAACAGTCGTGTGTCGGGCATCGGGCAGGTGTGTATATTGAACTTGCATTAGTCATAATTATAACGTCTCTATTCAGTTACAAAGAAAAATATGCTACAATCACATTTCGATGGCTCATAAAAGTGCTTGGCTAGACAGGCAAATACCCTATTCAAAAATGTTTTGAATTTGGCGGACTACACTTCGATAACAGAATTCGAACAAACTTATTTTCACATTTGTATCAGTAATACGTCGTAACTGTTAGTTTAATATAGTTTCAACTTCCCTACTTTTAGGGAAAATTTTATTGTATTGGGAACATTGTTTTTTCACTTGTGTGCGTTTCGTTTAGCATAAACACAACTTGCTTACGCAAACATAAATTTGTTCTTGCCTCACGTTTGAACGTCCGCTTTGTAGGGAACTATCGTTCTAGGTGTTATTATTCTAAGGCTCAAACAAAATGTAAAGGCTTGTTCAAATATTTTTAAATTCCATAGAGTACTGCCAAAAGATATCTATACATATAATAAATCTGTAGAAAAGTCGTGTATCTGTAATTCTAATATATTCTTGAAAAAACAAGTCCAGGGTACTAAATAAAGGGTTCTGAACCCAAATCAGTGAACCCAATCAATCAGTTTTAGAATTTTTGTCTGTCTGTCTGTCTGTCTGTGTATTCCGGATTCACGCAAAAACTACTGGACCGATTTACATGAAATTTCGTACATAGGTAGTTAGTAACCCGGGGCAACTTATAAGCTACTTTTTATCCGATTACGGAACTTCAAAAAAGAAGGTTAAGTATTTTCCTTCTTTTAGATGTTGATTTTTTATTATATCTTAGTTATAGATGGGATGACGGATGTTTTTCAAATAAATACCATATTTATAAATAAAGTATAAAATATAGTCATAAACTTGGTAAAATAATTTGAAATTACACCGATTTAGTTATGAAAACAGCGCCATCTATCATCAAATGTAAAAAGTAGTATATTTTGCCTTCAGTTACTAATAAATTAAATAATATAAGTAACTTACATTTATATGTTTAAATAATAAGATTTTTAATATTATTTAAAAACTGTAATGTTTAGTTTTTTTAGTATTTTTGTTATTTTATTTTAAAAGTGTAATAATTTCAATAGAAGATCAATCAAAAATATGAAAATTGATAAGGTTTTTATTTCAATTACTAATCTATATGTAAACTGATTAAAACTGGCCTGTCTGCAATTATTGCAAAATTTTCATTGTCTTTATAGTTTTATTTAAGAGATTTTTATATATGTCGTGGCCAGATCGTAGAATAGATCATATAAAGTAGTCTATCATTTCGTGAAATGGTGTGGTCATTTCATGATATTTAACACTGTTTGTTGACCATCTCATGATATAGCTTGACCAAATCAATGAATAGAAATCGTTTGAAGATATTAATAACTAGAAACGTTGCTATTTCATGATATGGTCATATGATGATATCATTAAATCGTTTTTCACCGCTACCGGCGCTGATAGTGTATATTTTTAACAGAAACAGAACTTTTAACAGAATAGACATCACTTTATGCCTTATTGATAAAATAAATAAATGTTCAGTTCTATTGCTGATATTATTAGATAATATAGTTTTGGCTTTCATTATTTCATCTAATAATAGCACCATCTACTTACCACTAAACAAACTAAAATGGTAAGTATCTGATATAATTAAATAATAGAATGCTACTGAATATACGATGTAAATAATTGAAAATTCGTTCGTGGCAACGTTGGATGTGTAATTACTAGGTAGATGTGGTCAACAATCATGCAAAAGCTTAGTTTTAGTTTTAATGAATTGTATTTAAACAAATATGAGGGCCGTGTAGCTCTCGCCGTGAGATTTTATGATGGCACGGGAGCAAAGCGTGTACGATTCCCTCGAGGATATTCTGTTATAGAAAACTTTACGTGCTGACTTAACACGTGTCCGTTAAAGTGGTGAAGAATAACTTCGTGGGGAAACCTAGATGTATGAGTAGTTAAAATAGTCGTGGAGATGTGAAAACCGTTAACATGCATTAAAGCTTTGCAGCGTACTCTATTTTTCTGCCAACAAAACACTATAGGTAATGAGGCGTCCTGTGCACAGTAGTGAGACGTATATTAGCTGCTACTTTACTTTTTTACCTTTAATGAGATTTATAATCAATTTGTAATTTAAGGTAGCTTTTGTATTTTGTCTTGGTTTCATAGCTCATATGAGTATTTGTAAATTAACAGGCTCTTTTTTTTAAAGCAAATTTTACTTAAACTGCTTTAAACAAAGGTTCTTTTTATTTTACTTGTCAAAGGCGGTAATGCAACTGATAAAAACTTAAATTTCATGGTACGTAAGCATTATTAAATATTTCAGCATATTATATATTAATTGCAATTTGAAGTGTCGATTTACCACGTTCTCGGTGGTTAAGGAAAACCTGCATATCTGAGAAGTTTCCCAGTTGAGGTCATCCCGCATTGGAATCAGCGCAGCGAACACTTTTTTTGGCCAAAAACTTTATTATGATTAAATACACGTTACTATTGGGCCATTGCCCAGTAGTAACGTGTATTTAAGCTCCAACTTTTTACTTTTTATGGGGCAATATATGCAGTTTTTATTTCATTCATATTTTCGGGTATGTTACTTTTTTGTTTTCACTCTAAAAAAGGTCCACAGAAATAAACATAGGCCTCCCGCATAAATTGTCAACTAGCTGGATATTTGCAATAGTTGTCACGCTTTTTAGGCGTGTTGGTAACAGCAGCTATTATTATTTTGATCTTTTGTCAGGAAGATGATGCTGCCCTATGTCGTGTCATGCCCTAGGTCCTATGTCACCTCTGACGACGGTACGATATGAGGTGGCGAATTCTCTTTCACCGCCACAACAACAAGAACATTTTTCTACTCCCGTTCATGAGTGTAATGCTTCCCACGTTCACTGTGAATAACATTTATAAGGAATAAAACTAATTTTAAGGATCTTATCGTGTTTAATTTTAACTTTTTTAATTCCCGATGTTTTGGGCACTTTACAGCACCTATGGTCACGGTTGGACTGAGGTTTTTGACGACCTGATATCACAGTTAGAATGGAATAGAATAAGAATAGAATAGAATATAATAGAATAAATGCAAAAGTATGCTTGGGTTTGAATTTTATTTAATTAACTATGGGGCTCTTAGCAAATCTTACCACTCAGCCATCTTCCCTATTAAAATTAGGATGTGTTTTTTAATTTCAATAGCCCCGCGAATCGTCATTGGTAGGAATTGGTGTTCTTTTACAAGGATTTGTATATCAGACCCGGTATAATGGTTGGGACGATAATAAACACGGTGACATACTTTAGACTTCCTGGAGCGACAGTGTTTCACATCAACTATATGTTGTTTTACGCGGGTTTTTATGGAACTTTCATCCAAAGATGCGTAAAAAACGTAAAAAAGTTAAAATTAGACGAGATAAAATCCGTAACATTAGTTTTATTCCATGTGTAGTATATTGTATACTAAATTTTGAAGTCTACTCGAACGTAAAAAAATATTTACATCTATTTTATGGTGCCAATCAATATTAAATAGGACCAATGATAGATATGCATAAAATATCTCAAATAAACAATATGCCGTAAATTGATAGAAGACCGCGAAACTCATCATTATTTTGTTAAAACTAAATTAACTTTAATTATAAATGAAGGTAAAGAGTAAAATGTAAATAATAGATAATAGATAATAATAAATTTTGATTACGAGACAATTTACCTTTCTTATGGATACATCGGAAGACACGCCCGATTATAAAAATAATAGGTGTTTCTAGACATATTATATATTCACGTGTTTCTGTAACATATTATACCTATCTATGCCAAATACCTAATCTACGTCTAATAGTCTTTTAGAATTCAAAAAAATACTGACTGACATAGAGACACAGACACCGAGGTGACTCCATAGATAAATATAGGTGACTCTAAAAGTGATCGAATTTCGCTAAATTTGCCATGCGAGTGAAGCCGCGGGTTAAAAGCTAGTCGTTAAATATTTTAAAACTATTGATGTTAAGAAAACGGCAGATTTATGTGGGATTTCCGTTAAAGTTATTTTATCTATAATAGATATAATAGCACCTTATCTAGCCACTATATTTAATACAAGCGTCGAATCTGGTGTGTTTCCTGATTTGACGAAACATAGTAAAGTCATACCTTTATTTAAATCTGGTAGTACATTTAGACCCCGCCAATTTTACACTAATTTCTGTACTATCAACATTTAGTAAAATTTTTGAAAAAATAATTTTAGATCAGATGTTAAGTTTCTTTAATATTAATAAATTGCTACATAGAAATCAATTCGGTTTTACAAGGGGTCGCTCGACCACTGACGCTGGAGTTGAGCTTATTAAACATATTTTTTGTGCATGGGAGAATTCAGAGGATGCTTTGGATATATTTTGTGACCTTTCCAAGGCCTTCGACTGCGTTAACCATGAGACATTAATCAGGAAGCTACAGTACTATGGTGTCAAGAACACAGCGCTTAAACTTATTATTTCATATTTAAGTAATAGAATGCAGAAAGTTATTATCAATGGTAAAAGTTCTTCCGGCTCACCTGTACTAATGGGTGTCCCTCAGGGCTCGATTCTCGGCCCATTCCTATTTCTTGTGTATATTAATGACTTACCTTCTCTTGTAGAGGATAATCATGATATAGTATTATTTGCTGATGATACTTCCTTGATTTTTAAACTTAAACGTCAATCATTTAAATGTGACGAAGTGAATAATGCTATATCAAAATTAGTGCATTAGTTTAACGTTAATAATCTACATTTAAACGGAAATAAAACTAAATGTATTAAATTTACAACAACGAATGTTAAAAATCTGAGTACCAATGTGTTTTTAAATGGGGAAGAAATGAGCCCTGTTGAATCCACTGTTTTTCTTGGCATCACTCTCGACGCAAAGCTTCAGTTGGGCCCCCATATATCCAAACTAGCAAGCAGACTAAGTTCTGCAGCCTATGCTGTAAAAAAGATTAGAGGTCTCACTACGGTCGAGACAGCTAGATTAGTTTATTTCAGTTATTTTCATAGCATAATGTCTTATGGGATTTTGCTATGGGGAAATGCGGCTGATTCAGAAACTATTTTTGTTTTACAGAAGAGGGCCATTAGAGCTATTTACAACCTAAAACCGAGAGAGTCTCTTAGAGATAAATTTAAAGAAATAAATATATTAACTTTTGCCTCTCAGTATATTTACGAAAATTTAATATATGTTCACAAAAACAAAGGTCGTTTAAGTAAAAAAAGTGATGTGCATTCTGTAAACACTAGGAACAAACACAAGCTAGTGATACCAGTTTCTCGACTCCACAGAGTCAGTAATTCATTCTTGGGGCAATGTATTATATATTATACCGGGACGCTATTACAACAGGGTCCCGGAAAGTGTACAGGCTCTCTCTATTAGCAAGTTTAAATGTTTTGTTAAGTTGAAACTGTATAAAAAGGGTTATTATAGTATAAATGAATACATGGTCGATAATAACCCTGGGAATGAGGTGATCGCTTCCAAGCTGTTTCTAAAATAAATTTTGTACTTATATAGTTTGTATAACCATTATTGTAAAATTTGCTTTAAAAAAAAGTCCCGCTGGGTTTCTTGCCGGTTCTTCCCAGGACGGAGGCTTTTTTTCGAACCAGTGGTAAAGTAAAAAATGACTTTCAATAAGAATTACACATGTGATCTATATTGAATAAAAAATTATTCTATTCTATTCTTTTGGTTTGGTCATGTAGAGAGAATGAATGAGGAAAGACTGACAAAGCGAGGTGAATGGCAGAGTCGGGAAGGAACACCCTAGGCGAAAGTTTATCGACCAAATTGGCGATATATTGAAAATGCGCCAAAAAAAGAGTACCCTTAACCGACGAGCATGTATGCGTAGGTATATGGATGTGGCTCCGCAGGTGTGTCAGGGTTTTTTTTTTATAGTATAAGGGTGACAAACGAGCACACAGTCCACTTGATGGTAAGTGATTGCTGTGGCCCATAGACATCTACATCTATCTTAGTTTGCGAATTAAAATGCAGATGCGTTGTCAGCCGTGAGGACCAAGATAGAATGCCTCTTATCAAGTAAAAAGGTATTTATGACTTATGTGGTCCTCAGTCGTCGCGCTTACGATCATTAAACCATTGGGGCAGCAAAATAAATAAAATAGTATTCGATATCCTAGATTTAATTTTTGTGTATTTATTTCAATTAAGTAATTTAAAACATAAACACTCACGCCTATGACCCAGAGGGGTAGGCAAACACTACGGACTTCCATTTGGCACGATCCTGACACACCTCTCTCGCCTCCTTTACATCCATATATCTACGCATACACGCTCGTCGGTTAAGGGTACTCCTAATCTGGCCCATTTTTTTAATGTATCGCCGATTTGGTCAATAAACATTCATTAAAAAATAATAAGTTATTTTACAGTCATTTTTAATTAAAGTAATTTAACATTCATTAAAAACGAGAAGGTAAAAATAATATGTTTTAACGCACGGTCCAACAAAAAATCCAGTTTCGTAATGAAATCTTAAAATTACGCTTATCTCTCATTGTTCATTAATAAAAACGTATTAGAAGTTCATTGGCACTATGGTCAAAACACACATATGCATGATTTTATTAAAAAAATAAATAAGACTTCATTAAAAATGTTATGGTTCGGATACCTCACAAACATTAAATCACTAGACCGAATAGATTGTATTACTTATATCCACTAATATAAAAAATGCAAACAAAAATTTTAGAAATGATATAGTGATAATTTTTTATTAAGTTAGGCATCCGATAATATTATATTTTTTTTGTTTCTAATCCTAAGATGTGAGCCTCTTAGATAGGGAACGATTGAGCTGATCTTGAAAGATAAAAGCCAAAAAAATTTAAATATTTTCTCGTTCTTCTTTCTTTGCTAAATAGTTCGGCAGCATAAGATCTTCCAATTATCCTCAGCATACATATCGGTCTGCTGACTGACATGTATGCTGAGGATAATTTATGATATGATGATAACGCTATTACTTTCAAAAAGATTGGGATCACACGTTGATCTAAATCAGAATAACATAACTTGCCTTGCGGTGACGATACATAAGAATATATGATTCCAAGATAATTTACCCTTCATAAGGATATATCTGAATGTAAGTGACTACAGCTGCACATGAAGACTACAGATGCGTTGGCACACATCCATCCGCTGAGTCGTTTCTATCAGAGCTGTGCTGAGTGAGGCTAGGTAAATGAAGTGATTCTATTGGTTTTTAACAAACACATCCCTCGCTACGCATCCTCGCACATCTCTGGTGGAAACGCAGCCTAATGATTTCTTTTATATTGCTGTTTTTGTACATTGCAAAACTCATCCCTAAATCATCTTTGTGCTTGTACGTACAGTTTGTATGAATAAAATATTCGTAGAAATTGTTGCCTGCACTATTGCGATATCCTGGAGACTTTTGACATGTATCACTCTGGGCTATAGTAATTATAGTAATTGAAGCCGGCGCGTTGGCGCCACTTGCTCGTTTAGAAATACCGATTGAGCCTTGTTTAAGCTGTATGAAATTCATGATGTAAAAAATAAATATCGATGTTTTTTTTAAATTTAATGTCAATCGATTCGAATTCTAACTTTATGTTTAAATTAATTACAATTACTTGAACGACAGTTTTTATTAACTTTAACATTTATGGTAATGTGAACGAAGGATCGGAGCTTTTTTAATTTTAATAAACTTGCGGTTTCTTTACGGTTTCAGTAGGAGCTGTCTACACTTGTAGTATTTATAATGATAACTTAAGATGATAGATAGATGATAGACCTATATAAATAAAACGATAAAGGTTTTCAATTGTGCGCTCATTACGAAAAACAATTGAATAGATTTCGATTAGGTTTCCATAGTTTTATTTCCTAGACATTTGGCCCTTACCTAAAAAAAATATATTGCGAATTCTTCATTTAATATAAAGTTACTAAAGTTTTAAGAAACAACGATTTTGTAAGCAAGGTATATTTTTGCTCGCGATTTTTTTTGATGTTTTTTCCTTCGTATAGTACTGCTGGTTAACTAGCTGCAGCAAATACATGGTGCCAATATTTTCTTTTGCTAATGTAACTATACCGATATTTGTTTCAACTTTATATCTTAGAATAATACGCCATTTTTACTTTAGACACCAGAATCATTCATCAATAAGAACAAACAAAAATACGCTACCATACCGTTCTTCATTGCGCCAATACTTTGTGAACTTATTGCTTGCACGTGTGCGAAGGTTATAGGCATAGTACAATTAACTTACAATAGGTGGCGCGTGTATAGTACCAACATATGAAAGTTATTCATCATTTAATTAATGCCTCATTAAACAATATAAGTCTTCCAAATTTAAAACAATATTTCGACAATTATTTTTTCTGTGGCAGCAACGCGCCGGGTAAAGGCCAGTCAGGGCCGGCCCTACCATAGGGCGAACGGAGCGGCCGCTCCAGGCGCCAAGTCCCAGAAGGCGCCTTAGTCAAACTTTTATAATAGCATAGCTACGCACATAATAGAAAAATACAATCTTTTAGCTTATTTAGGTAACAATTTTGAACGCTCCTTAGAAGCTTACTCTTTATTCCGTTTCTTTGCTCATGTGCCTGAGTTTATTGATGAAAATTTTCTCGCTTTGCAATATTTTGATTTCGAACATGTGGCTAGTTGATATATGTGCGTATGGCCTTATTTGTTGAGACGAGCGCGACATTCTTCAGCGCTTATTTGTATTTTTTACAAACTCAACAAAATTCCGCCTCATTTCCAGTAAAAAGGGCCTCCGGCCACCTGCACTCACCAAGCGAAACGCAGAGGTAAACCTCTACTTCACGCTGGTATTCTGTGAGGTTGTGGTACCACCCCGGTTCGAGCCGGCCCATCCATGTGACAGCAAAAGCTGCCGCCTGGCTCTACCACTGTTAAAGAAGATGCGAAAGTAGAGTCAACAGCTTGCAAGCGGTGCGGTATCAGTACGCCGAAGTAAAAAGTTCCTTGGAAGAAGAATCGACACAACTGATCCCGTGGCAAGTTTGGAGCTAAATCACTTGCAGCCAATTTTAAGAAGTTCTAGTTTTTGCTGTCTTTAGTCATATGTACGACGTTTTAATCTTGTCAGCACATGCATGCCAGCAGAGCGCATAGATTTATCAGATGCTACAAAACTGATGCACAAAAAAGAATATACCTAGAGACGAAGGATTAACAAAGTCTCTCATTGCAGCTAAGATACAGCTAAAAAGGCTGAAATAAACTCTGAGTTTGAAAGAATCCGCGAAAAATAAAAGAAGAAAATGTTCTTATAGCCCAGGAGAAATCGGCGTATGAGTTACCAAAACTATTCCACCTCAATTTTTTCATGCGATTCTCTTCAAGTTGTCCTGCTGATGTTATAAAAGCATGCTGCCATGGGAAAACTCGGTGCCATATTGTTTAAACCGATTTTTTTTTCAATTGCAAGGAATTGTTATTTTTAAACTGGACAAATTTCTTTTTGTGTTCTTTGATAAAATACAAATAAAAAAGTCCCATGACTTTTTACGATAACGTTAACATTTTCGGAGTTATGAATTTTTAAAGGTTTGAAAGATCCCAAATTCGGATACTTTTGACTCTAAATATATAAAGAAGAAAATATAAATGTATTCCGGATCAAGAAATGTTATTCAGAACAAATGTTTTCTATCAAATGTTAGACACCGCCATAAACTTAAATAGAGACATACTTTACACGACTTTTTACAATTGATGAGACTTGGCATTTATTATAGCATAGAATAAAGAGTTTCCTCTATGATTTGAATAAGGCCGATGAAAATTTTAATAAAGTATGCTCAAAGTTAGAGGAATAATGAACGCATGATCTTAACCGCGACTGGAGCTTTCAAGAGAAAGTATGTGTTTGAAAAAGTTTTAACATATAGATAAAGGTCACCCGAAAGCAGTCCTTCAGCTCTTAGTATTAAATAATTGGCTAGATACGTTACCTAATATTAGGTCTTTACCTATGAAATTGCGGTTTTTTATGAAATAAGTTAACGTAAATATTTTTCTATTTTTTTTTATAGGAGAGAGGGCAAACGAGCATGCGGCTCACCTGATGGTAAGTGACTACCGCCGCCCATGAACAACTGCAACACCAGGGAGGGAATTGCAGATGCGTTGCCGGCCTTTTAAAAAGGAGTACGCTCTTTTCTTGAAGGTCCCTAAGTCGTATCGGTCTAGAAAAATCGCTGATGGTAATCGATTCCACAAGGAAGTCGTGCGAGGAAGAAAACATCTTCTAAATCGCACAGTGGTGGACCGCCAATCATCCAGATGGTGTGGATGGTATCGGGAGTTCTGCCGCGATGTGCGTTCGTGAAATTTGGCGGCTCAGATTAATCCGAACAATTCCTCAGAGCACTCCCCATGGTAGATGCGAAAGAAAACGCAAAGGGATGCAACATCTCTTCGCAGTGCCAATGAATCGAGCCGATCGGAAAGGGCTCGGTCGTCAACGATTCGAGCCGCTCTGCGCTGGATGCGGTCAAGTGGAAGGAGCTGGCACTGGAGAGCCCCTGCCCAGAGATGGGAACAGTATTCCATGAGAGGCCGAACCTGCGCCTTGTAAAGTTGCAGGCGGTGTGCCGGCATGAAATACTGTCCCGCTCTGCTGAGCACGCCAAGCTTTTTAGAGGCCAATTTGGCCTTCTCTTCCAAGTGACCACGAAACTGCACATCACTCGATATGTCGACGCCGAGGATTCCGATACTGGCCGAGGCAACCAGGGGAGTGCCTTGAAACTGAGGCTTCTTCGACAAAGGGGTTCTTTTTAGCGGTAAACGCGCAAACTTGTGTCTTCTGAGGATTAAACTGGACTAGATTTAGTCGCCCCCAGTCCGAGACTTTGTCCAGCAAAGACTCGACTTCAGATACAAGTTTGTTCCGGTACTCGGAGACATTTTCCCGAGAAATATTAGCACGGCCGGTGTACAAAGCATCACCAGTGCTGTCATCCGCATAGCAATGAATGTTACCAGTTAGCAACATATCATTGATATGCTGAAGAAACAGCGTTGGTGATAGCACACAGCCTTGTGGAACACCAGCATTAATAGGCTTGTAGTCAGAACATGCACCGTCTACAACGACCTTGATACTCCGATCTGCAAGGAAGCTAGTGATCCAATTGCACAATTTCTCGGGAAGCCTATAGGAAGGAAGCTTCGAAAGAAGCGCTTTGTGCCAAACCTGATCGAAGGCCTTCGCAATGTCCAGACTAACGGCCAACGCCTCCCCCTTGGACTGTACTGTCTCCGCCCATCTATGGGTCAGGTAGACCAGAAGATCACCAGCTGATCGACCCCGACGAAAACCGTATTGGCGATCACTAATCAGCTTGTGATCCTCAAGGTACCGGATGAGCTGGCAGTTAATAATGGATTCCGTTATTTTGGAGAACAAGGAGGTAATCGCGATAGGCCTATAGTTGGACGGGTCTGAGCGGTCGCCTTTCTTAGGGATCGGGTGGACAAAAGCTGTCTTCCATGAATTCGGGACTACGCCTTGGGAGTAGGAGTACCGAAAAAGACGCGTTAGGACCGGTGCCAACTCCGGAGCACACGTATTTTTTATTTCTATTAATCAAAGTAATCACCCATGCAATCGATGCATCTTTGCTAATACATTAGCAGTTTATTGATGCCCTTCTTGAAAAAATCAGCTGGACGTGGGAGGCAACAAATTCTTCAAAGGTATTTTGTATTGCCTCTCGGATATTGAATTTTATTCCCGCCAAATAGTTATTTAAATTCTGGAAAAAGTCCATCTGTTGTGCAGTATGAAGTCGCGCGTTGCCGTACAGAAGCAGCGGGGATGAGCGATTAACCAAAGCTGGTTGGAGACATGTGAGCTTCTCTATCATTTTGTTCAGTTATTCACAGTACACATCTGCAGTAATGCTCATCCTGTTTGGTAAGAAGCTATGATGAATTACACCGGCGCTAGACCAACAAACATTGACCAACACTTTTCTAGGGGTAAGTTTTCGCTTAGGGCATTATTTAGGCGCTGAATCAGGATCCAACCAACTTGCTGAGTACTTACGATTGTCAAACAGACTCCATTTTTCGTTGCATACAACAATGCGATTCACAGTTCCTTCGTTTGTGTGCTTGTTAAGCAGTGCAAGGAAGGTCTCGATGCGTACTTCGCGATGGCGATCATTAATTTCGTGGGGCGCCCATATGTAAAGCTTTTTTACCTTGCCAATTTGACGCAAATGGATCAATATTGTTTTGATGCTAACGCGGAAAGCTACTACTAATTCAATCGTACATTGAGTATCATCAGCTTCCAGAATAGCCTTTAATTCGTCATTGTCCTTTAATTCGACCAAAGTTTTCGGACGATCACGGAGTACATTTTTCAGGTCGAATTTCCAGAACGGAAGCAGGCAAACCAATAACAGGCGGTGCGTTAGTTTGTAGTATTCGCTCTGTAAACGTCGTTGATGTTGCGTGCCGCTTGTGCCGCGTTGCTGCCACGACGGTATTTATTTTACTTAAGATGTTGTCGAGATCTTCCCAGTTTCATGCTTGCATGTGTACGTACAACTGGTATATATTAGGGGTAAGCAAGGGGGCGCCATAATTGGGTCTCGCTCCATCCTAAAACTTGCCTCAGGCCGGCACTGAGGCCAGTAGTATATAAACAAAGTTCGGCGACTGAAGGAGATCAACTATAAAGTTCAACCATTCATTGTTGTAATAGAAAAGCTTTTACAGTTTTCGTTGTTGCACTATATCTGTAATTATTTAATTAAAACCATGGGTCGGTGCAAGTTAATCGATTGAGTTAGGCCATGTGAACGTCCTGACTGTAATTACTGTAAATAAACTGTGAACTGTGAAGTTTTAATCTTTTGATGTGTTCTTCGTAAGGTTTTTAATGGATTTTTCTATAAAAATCTAGTAACATACGTTTATTTCTTTTTAAGGGAACATACCGCCATACCGTGTAGTGTCCCACCGTCCACTACCCCATATCATCCCATGAGAGTAGTAAGAGTCGACAGAGGAAACAAATCAGGAGCTGGGCAGCAAAGTCTTCCTAATAACGACTAACAAAATGCAGCGGTTGCCAAACCGCTTGCCAAGCGTGGTAACTATGGCAAATATCCCCTATGAGGTGACCTAAGGGGAAGCCCATGTTCAGCAGTTTTCTAAATCTTCGGCTGTTGATTATCGAATCCTCGGTCGAGTCAAAATCAGTTATTGGATTTTTCAGTCCAGAAATATTTAGAAGCAGCCCGGAGTCAGAAAACCTGAAAGGTTTTGCGCCTAATCTCTTTCCGGTCGCGTCGAATTTCCGTATCATCGGATAAAGAGAGTAAGCGAATATAGAATGCACCTGTGTTTGTGCCGACACTGGTGCACTGTAATCCTATCCTGTACTCTCTATTGAGACTGGCCGCCGTGAGCGAAATTCGGTCTGAAGGATATTATTATTTTAATAAAATCACAATTAATATGCGAAAAATAATGATTACTTATAAATAACGCATTCCGCGCATATGTCGCCACCATGTTGATGTATTGGTCTTATGTGTTAAATGTTTTTATTTAATTATATTATTTTTTTTCAAACTGAGTCTTATTAATAACTCAGCAAAAGATAATTTATAGCATATGCCGATGCTTACTGACTTAATTTGTCGCTATTTTGCAAATTGCACGCTTCGATAAATCAAAATACCTTAATTAGCTTGTGGAGGAAGCGGGAAAAAAAGCTGTCATGTCTAACACAAGAATGTAATAAAACTGTTCTTTGAATTAAATACATCATTAAAACCTGAGAAAATATGATATACTACCAATAGTGTTCTTCTAGGAGCTCACTAAGCTGCTGTCTGACAACTTTTTGTTACAGTTTTTGAATTACTTATGTTGCTCCACAAGGTAATTTTTAAACGACTATGCATTCGTTGGAAACATTTCCAAGTTACTATATGCTTTAATTCTGTAAAAATAAGGGTTATAAAAATGTTTACAAACAGTAAATAGCTTGTTTCGGTTGGATACCCTTTAGATAGAATCCAATTAGCGCAACACGAGACTTTCCTACAATGAAGACAGATTCAGTTATTTTGCGTTTTTTCAACGTCTGCAAGTCGTCAATCCAACGAATGGACTACCGTGAATACCGCACAGGCAAAGATATATTTTATCTTAGGTGTCAAATATAATTCTTCATTATTAGTCTACTTATTATATTGTCCCACCGGTTCTATCTTATTATAAAAGATAAAAAAAAATTGGTCCGTAACTCTCTCTAGTCACAAAGTAAAAGTTATATAATATGAATATATATATATATATATATATATATATATATATATATATATATATATATATATATATATATAGTCTGTATGCATATATAAGCTCTCACGCCTATCACTCAGATGCGTAGGTAGAAACTGCGAACTTTCATTTGGTACGATCCTAACACGTTTCTCTTGCTTTCTTCACATACATATATTAACTCTTTACCTATGAAATTGCTATTTTTCTACTGACTTCAAAAAGGAAGAAGTACTCAATTCGACTGTATGTTTTTCTTTCTTTTTTATGTGTAATAACTTTTTCTGGGTGAACCGATGTCAATGATTATTTTTCTATTTGAAAGCTGGTGCATCTTGTGTGGTCTCATATTTTGATCGCGGTCTGACCAATAGTTTTTGAGTTATTCTTAATCATTCAAATTGAGTCAGCTGTACGAAATTTTTAATTTTAAATTATTATGAAATAAATTAACTTAATTTTATTCTATATTTTTTATTTCTAATAATCAAAGTAATCACCCATGCAATCGACCAAAGAGATTTAAAATATATATTTACTACTACTACTTAAATGTCTTTGCAATCGACGCATCTTTGCCAACGCAGTGGCAGTTTATTGTTGCCCATCTTGAAGAAATTAGCTGGACGGGAGGCAATAAATTCTTCAAAGGCATTTTGTACTGCCTCTCGGGTATTGAATTTTTTTCCGCCAAAAAATCTGAATTCTGGAAAAAGTAGAAGTCTGTAGGCGCAAGCTTGTAGCATGTAGCTTCCAACCCCAGCTCTTGTAACTTGGAGACCGTCTGTTGTGCAGTATGAGGTCGCGCGTTTTCGTGCAGGAGTAGTAGTGACGAGTGATTGACCAAATCTGGTTGGAGACGTGCGAGCTTCACCATCATTGTGTTCAGTTCTTCACAGTACACATCTGCGGTAATGTTCATTCCGTTTGATAAGAAGCTGTGATGAATCATACCGGCACTAAACCACCGAACAGTGACCATCACTTTTCTAGAGGTACATTTTTGTTTAGGGCATTGTTTAGGTGTTAAATACCAGGATCCAACCAACTTGCTGAGCGCTTGTGATTGTCGCAAAATATCTTAGGTTGTGTACCTGTACGCGTACTTCGCGCTGGAGATCACTGAGTTCGCGGGGCACCTACTTGTCAAGCTTTATTACCTAGCCAATTTGACGCAAATGGACAAATATTGTTTTGATGCTAACATGTAAAGCTGCTGCTTATTCAGCCGTAGATTGAGTATCATCAGCTTCTACAAGCGCCTTTAATTCTTCATTGACGACCAAAGTTTTCGGACGACCACGGGGTTCATTTCTCAGGTAGGAATTTCCAGAACGGAAGCGGATAAACAGCGGTTAACATGTGGTGCGTTCGTTTGTAATATTCGCCCCGTAAACGATTTTCGAAACGTAAACGAAACGGTACTCATATTCCTACGAATACTTACAATTAGAGGTAGCTGTGGTTAACTATGACATTAGGGCGTCAAACACCTCAGTCAACCCCGTGACTACCCTATATAGTATATTATCTATGCCCGTGACCGTGGGTGCTGTAAAGTGCTCGAAACGTCGGGAATATAAAATAAGTTAATATACGCGATTAAATCCGTAAAAACTAGATTTATTTTAACTCTTTAGTTTTAGTTTTTCTTTATTATAGTTTTTTAATATTGTAAATAAGAATTACATATAATCTATATTAAAAACATTGAAGATGGCCTAAATCTTGCCGTCTGTCATGAATTGAGAGTTCAGTCTTTTTCTCAGTAAAGTCGTGGTGGTAGCCTATTTAACAAGTCCTCAATTTAAAGTTGCATACTACGTTAAGCACTTTTTATATAAATGATAACAATATTTGAATGAAAATTGAATCGATTTATGACCGAATAAACTTTAGTATAGGATGCAAAATCCTATTAATTTAGCTTTGTTAGTGAATTTAATGTAAGCAGTATTGAGATAGTCTGATCTAAGTAACAATTTTTATCTTCATGGAAATATATGTATTAAAAACTCTAATCCAATCGCATTAGGTTGAAAATGGAAATATGTTTAGTTTTACAAAGGTAATAGCAGGATTGGTAACGGCAAGTCCGATTCATCCTTTATAAGGGAAATTTACATCATTCACAAACGTATAGTGTAGTAAAGTGGTAAGAAGGGCTGTCATTCGTATCTATTCTATTTAATATTAAAATTTAATTGTTTAAAACACTTTTTTAATTTTCTTACATTGTTGTAAGAATCTGAGCAATGTTCCAAATTTCAAGTCAAGCTCTTAGGGAAATTAAGTTTGAAATCGATTCTACTGCTCAAATCGACATTCTTAATATGTGATTTACCTCGTTTTAAAAACTTTTATTTGATGTTGAAAAATCGATATTAAAAATCGAATTAAATAAAAATCGATAATTTTATGTGCAGTTTGAAGTTCTACGTTTTTATATTATGTAAAACTATAATTTAAACGGCACCTCTACAGTAGGATTTTCTACTACACCGTGGAGGTGGTTTACATACATGATACATAAATTGCACAAGGACATACCTTCTGTGTACTAAATATCGGGAATTTGTCAATAAAACAAAAAATACAAATTATTCATCTAAAATTAATTTTATCGCCTTCAAAGTAGGCCCCATCGCTTGCAATACAACATCTCCAACGCTTCACCCAGTCTTCCATACATTTTTCATAGGCTATTTGCGGTATGGCCTTTAGCTCATTCAGCGAATTTTTTGTTATGGCTTCTATCGACTCAAAACGTTTTCCTCGAAGTGGTAATTTTAACTTGGGAAATAAAAAAAAGTCAGACGGAGCCATATCAGGTGAATACGGTGCTTGGTCGAGAACTTTTGTTGAATTTTTCGCTAAAAACTCTTTGACTATAATGGCTGTGTGTGATGATGCAGCATCCATTAGTTCTGTTGCCACAAATCTGGACGTTTTCGGCGGATACTCTCACGCAAACGCTTCATGACGCCTAAATAATATTCTTTATTCACTGTTTCTCCCTTTGGAAGGAATTCGGAGTGAACCACACCACGGTAGTCAAAAAAAACTGTCAGCATCACCTTGATTTTGGAGCGACTTTGCCGCGGTTTTTTTGGGTTTCGGCTCGTTTTCGAGACGCCATTCTGAAGACTGTTGGCTTGTTTGCATGTCGTACTCATAAACCCACGTCTCGTCGCCAGTTATTATACGTTTCATAAAGGTCGGATCCGTAGAAGCTCATGAAACCATGTCTTCAGCGACATGCTGTCGCTGCGCTCTTTGAACAAAATTGAGCTCTTTTGGAACTAGTCGAGCGGCGACGCGTTTCATGCCTAAAATGTCAATGAGAATATTGTGGACGGACTTAAAAGATATGTTCACCTCACTAGACAACTCTCTCAGACTCATACGTCGATTTTCGAGCACTAGCTTCTTGATTTTGTCGATGTTTTCTTTGGTCGTAGCGGTTGAAGGTCTACCAGAACGAGGCAAGTCTACTACTACTTCTCGGCCTTCTTTAAAAGCCTTATACCATTCATAAGCCCTTGTTTTCGATATACACGATTCGCCGTAGGTATTTCGCAACATTTTTAGTGATTCACCACATGAAATATCATTCGAACACACAAAGTTTAAGGCACACTCTGTTCAACAATATTTTCCATTGTAAAAATCGCCGAGAACTCAAAACTATGACCAACAAAAAGTGTAGTTTAAAACAAATTAAATGACAGATCCCGCTCAAACTTTGCGCGCTAAATCAGTACAGTGCTACCAACATGCAGTAAAAAAATTAGAACGACCTCTTTTGCGCGGGTCTTTTTATTGACATATTCCCGATACTTTTTACACAGAGTAGTACATATTCAGACACGGAACAAAATTTTTACAAATATATAGATATGAAATAGAAGTATTTGGACCACATTTTAGTCGCCCTTACCTGTATAAAAAGCCCGCAATGGGGCAGCAAAGCATATACTTTTAAATTTAGTAGCATTATCGCTATAAATACATTTATCGTGCATGTGAGAACCCTAGTGCACCTTAGCACCGAGACCAGCGAGACCACCGAGACGATGAGATTGACAACTCCGCACGAAGGTTGCGCTTTGTTTATTAAAATTTATAGCAATGAAATATGGTGACTAGAAATTGTAAACAAAACGTGTTGTCATTAATGTAATGGGGACTCGGGTCAAATATATTGCAAGTAGCTGACACGCGGACGGTTTGTGTTAATATGATAATTATTGTGAGCATAATCACACCGATTTAGGTATTGCATGATAATAAGATAGTAGCTAGTGTACACTATTCGCTTATTCTATGTATATAATGGACCTATGGAGATATTATATTGTAGGCCTACTAGCCATATGCCCCAGATGCATGTGTGATTTCTGGGTCTCGATAACAGCGCCACCTACCGGATTCAATTGTGAACCTAAACCATTATAAAATAGAATAGAATGATTTTTATTTTAATACATTATTACATAATACTACTTAAACGTCATTTTTTTATCAACTTAATCATATACACAGAGTTACATCAAAATCGGTCCAGTAGTTTAGGAGTTCAGTCACATACGCTACAATAAGAATTGTATACCTTTGAGGCGGTGTAAGAATATCCACTACCCCATATAGTCCTGTGGGTGTCGTAAGAGGTGACAGAGTGGTTCACAACGTAATTTTGACATTGTCAAGTTAAGCATGTTTGGGTTAATTCAAGACACAGAATTGAGACTAGGAATGTCAACTCTCACAGAACACCAGCGTAAAAATATCAGCGTAAAATTATTAGTAACTAGCTGTAACTCACGACTTCGCCCGCGTGGAGTTTACTACGATTTCATGGGTTTTAATTTTTTTGCGCGGGACCTTAATACTTTTTCTAAAATAAAAGTATTCTAAGTTACTCCCTATAACATTAGCTATTTGTCAGTGAAAGTCCCGTCAAAATCGGTCCAGTCGTTTCGGAAAATACCTCTGTCCTGGGAAGAACCAGCAAGAAACCCAGCGGGACATATATTATAATATACACAAAACACATACATACACCCACATATATATCGTATTACTTAGTCATTGTTACATACATATTATTATACCATTTTATTTTTTTTTTATTTTTTATTTAAAGTATTATAACTTAACTAGCTGCTCCGTGTGACTTCGCCCCCATGTGGTTTTGGTTGTTAATTTTTCTGCGCGGTACTCTATTTTATTCGTAAATTAAAGTCTTACCTTCTGTGTACTAAATATCGGGAATTTGTCAATAAAACAAAAAATACAAATTATTCATCTAAATTTATTTTATCGCCTTCAAAGTAGGCCCCATCGCTTGCAATACAAAATCTCCAACGCTTCACCCAGTCTTCCATACATTTTTCATAGGCTATTTGCGGTATGGCCTTTAGCTCATTCAGCGAATTTTTTGTTATGGCTTCTATCGACTCATAACATTTTCCTCGAAGTGGTAATTTTAACTTGGGAAATAAAAAAAAGTCAGACGGAGCCATATCAGGTGAATACGGTGCTTGGTCGAGAACTTTTGTTGAATTTTTCGCTAAAAACTCTTTCACTATAATGGCTGTGTGTGATGGTGCATTATCATGGTGCAGCATCCATGTGTTGTGTTGCCACAAATCTGGACGTTTTCGGCGGATACTCTCACGCAAACGCTGCATGACGCCTAAATAATATTCTTTATTCACTGTTTCTCCCTTTGGAAGGAATTCGGAGTGAACCACACCACGGTAGTCAAAAAAAACTGTCAGCATCACCTTGATTTTGGAGCGACTTTGCCGCGGTTTTTTGGGTTTCGGCTCGTTTTCGAGACGCCATTCTGAAGACTGTTGGCTTGTTTGCATGTCGTACTCATAAACCCATGTCTCGTCGCCAGTTATTATACGTTTCATAAAGGTCGGATCCGTAGAAGCTCGGGAAACCATGTCTTCAGCGACATGCTTTCGCTGCGTTCTTTGAACAAAATTGAGCTCTTTTGGAACTAGTCGAGCGGCGACGCGTTTCATGCCTAAAATGTCAATGAGAATGTTGTGGACGGACTTAAAAGATATGTTCACCTCACTAGCCAACTCTCTCAGACTCATACGTCGATTTTCGAGCACTAGCTTCTTGATTTTGTCGATATTTTCTTTGGTCGTAGCGGTTGAAGGTCTACCAGAACGAGGCAAGTCTACTACTACTTCTCGGCCTTCTTTAAAAGCCTTATACCATTCATAAGCCCTTGTTTTCGATATACACGATTCGCCGTAGGTATTTCGCAATATTTTTAGTGATTCACCACATGAAATATCATTCGAAACACAAAATTTAAGGCACACTCTTTGTTCAACAATATTTTCCATTGTAAAAATCGCCGAGAACTCAAAACTATGACCAACAAAAAGTGTAGTTTAAAACAAATTAAATGACAGATCCCGCTGAAACTTTGCGCGCTAAATCAGTACAGTGCTACCAACATGCAGTAAAAAAATTAGAACGACCTCTTTTACGCGGGTCTTTTTATTGACATATTCCCGATACTTTTTACACAGAGTAGTATAACATCAGCTGTCTGCCAGTGAAAGTCCCATCAAAATCAGTTCAGCCGTTTTGGAGATTAACCGGAACAAACAGACAGACAGACAAAAATTTAAAAAATTGTTTTTTTGTTATAAGTACCGCATATAATTTTAGCATTTATTGAAAAAACAATAATTTAAAAAAGATTGAACAAAATAAAGTAGAACGTAATCATATTAAATTGAAGTAGATTAGATTAATATTCTTTGTTCATAAATTATGGAAGGAGCTAGTGCTTAATCAGAATCAATGAATGTATTATAATCCCAAGCAGCATGCAAGCTGTATAGGGGCTGTATTGAAGTTCCTTTTTATGTTACAGGCTGCATTTACTGGCTGTACAAAGGCTGTATAAGCGCTTATACAGCTCTTATAAGTAAAAAATTGGCACAAATTATACAGCTTTATGCGTTAGTAGAGCTGTCCAGTAGCTGTACAAACATAAAAGGGGCTGTATAATAGCTGTATTATAGCTGTTATTTGATGTACAAGGAAACTATTACACTACAAATACTATCTTATAAGTATCTTATAAAGATAAACGTTCTAAATTGGTGTTTGAACGGTATCACAAATGAATTTATAACAGAAATTTTTTATTTATATACTTTATTGAATGATGGCGACATTTAGTGAGTGAAAGATTATATTACATATTAATATTACTTGGATTGGAGTTGAGTTTTGACGGTGATAACTGGTGAACAGAAAGTGCAAAATTAGATTTACGGTAAACTTGTATATGTATATGATTTCTATCAAAAAATTGCCGCGCCAGCAAAATAACAAAATAATATAAGGATAAAATACTAAATACGGTAAGTAAATATTGATTGTATAGGTTAGAATAAGAAAATAATTAAATTAGTGAATATGAATGCACATGGGGCACAGTGATCATTAGTCAAACTAAACATAATGATTTAGGCTGAAACTAATGTCTCTTATTCCTAAATTGTTTTTATAGGTCCTAAAATGGCGTCAGTTTGCTAAACAGCCTAAAGGATATTTCGAGGGTCTTATAGTCTTAGTATCTGTACTATGTATGTTATGGATTCTATCATACAGCTATTAGTTTTTAATCAGCTGTATAATAGAATATTTTGATTACTAGCGCTGTATAGTAGTTTTTTTTCAAACAATATTAGGGAGGTACATTTTATGACAGAATATTTTATCTCGTTCCGCAGTACGGTACCAGTACGAGCATGCTGTTTATTTTGTTATTGTGTTTAGTTGATAGGTAACTCCTGGCAAGCGCATACACATGTTTTTTTTTATAGGAGAGGGGGCAAATGAGCATGCGGCTCACCTGATGGTAAGTGACTACCGCCGCCCATGAACAACTGCAACACCAGGGAGGGAATTGCAGATGCGTTGCCGGCCTTTTAAAAAGGAGTACGCTCTTTTCTTGAAGGTCCCTAAGTCGTATCGGTCCGGAAAAATCGCTGATGGTAATCGATTCCACAAGGAAGTCGTGCGAGCAAGAAAACATCTTCTAAATCGCACAGTGGTGGACCGCCAATCATCCAGATGGTGTGGATGGTATCGGGAGTTCTGCCGCGATGTGCGTTCGTGAAATTTGGCGGCTGGGATTAATCCGAACAATTCCCCAGAGCACTCCCCATGGGAGATGCGAAAGAAAGTGCAAAGGGATGCAAGATCTCTTCGCAGTGCCAATGAATCGAGCCGATCGGAAAGGGCTCAGTCATCGACGATTCGAACCGCTCTGCGCTGGATGCGGTCAAGTGGAAGGAGCTGGCACTGGGGAGCCCCTGCCCAGAGATGGGAACAGTATTCCATGTGAGGCCGAACCTGCGCCTTGTGAAGTTGCAGGCGGTGTGCCGGCATGAAATACTGTCCCGCTCTGCTGAGCACGCCAAGCTTTTTAGAGGCCAATTTGGCCTTCTCTTCCAAGTGACCACGAAACTGCACGTCACTCAATATGTCGACGCTGAGGATTCCGATACTGGCTGAGGCAACCAGGGGAGTGCCTTGAAACTGAGGAGATACGACAAAGGGGTTCTTTTTAGCGGTAAACGCACTAACTTGTGTCTTCTGAGGATTAAATTGGACTAGATTTAGTCGCCCCCAATCCGAGACTTTGTTCAGCAAAGACTCGACTTCAGACACAAGTTTGTTCCGGTACTCGGCGACGTTTTCCCGAGAAATATTAGCACGGCCGGTGTATAGAGCATCACCAGTGCTGTCATTCGCATAGCAATGAATGTTACCAGTTAGCAACATATCATTGATATGCAGAAGAAACAGCGTTGGTGATAGCACACAGCCTTGTGGAACACCAGCGTTAATAGGCTTGTAGTCAGAACATGCACCGTCTACAACGACCTTGATGCTCCGATCTGCAAGGAAGCTGGTGATCCTATTGCACAATTTCTCGGGAAGCCCATAGGAAGGGAGCTTCGTAAGAAGCGCTTTGTGCCAAACCCGATCGAAGGCCTTCGCAATGTCCAGACTAACGGCCAACGCTTCCCCCTTGGACTAACTGCCTCTGCCCATCTATGGGTCAGGTAGACGAGAAGATCACCAGCTGATCGACCCCGACGAAAACCGTATTGGCGGTCACTAATCAGCTGGTGACCCTCAATGTACCGGATGAGCTGGCAGTTAATAATGGATTCCATTATTTTGGAGAACAAGGAGGTGATCGCGATAGGCCTATAGTTGGACGGGTCTGAGCGGTCGCCTTTTTTAGGGATCGGGTGGACAAAAGCTGTCTTCCATGAATTCGGGACTACGCCTTGGGAGTAGGAGTACCGGAAAAGACGCGTTAGGACTGGTACCAACTCCGGAGCACACGTCCTCAGCACAATTGGGGGGATTCCGTCAGGCCCACTCGACTTCTGGATGTCCAGGGAGAGAAGTTCTTTGCGAACCGAGCGCTGTGAGAACAGCACATCCGGCATGGAGCACTCACACCGCGGGATGTTCGGCGATGTTTTCCCCCCGTCATCAAGAGTCGAGTTGCACGCAAAAAGGGAGCCTAAAAGGTCGGCTTTGTCTTTTGCGTCTTGGGCCAGTGAGTCGTCCTCCCTGTGCAGAGATGGTAGTGATGGCTTACAGAAATTCCCTTGGACAGCCTTGGCGAGAGACCAGAATGCACGGGTTCCCGAAGGAAGGTGAACTAGTTTCTCGCCAATTCTGCCTATGTGCTCTGACTTTGCCTTGGCAATAACTCTTTTGAAGAACCTGGAGGCGAAGTTATCCTTTTTTTTTATAGGATAAGGGTGACAAACGAGAACACAGTCCACCGGATTGTAAGTGGTTGCTGCGGCCCATAGACATCTACATCTATCCTCTATTACAAATCAAAATGCAGATGCGTTGTCACCCGTGAGGACTAAGATGGAATGCCTCATTACCAGTAAAAAGGGCCTCCGGCCACCTGCACTCGCCAAACGAAACGCAGAGGTAAACCTCTACTTCACGCTGGTATTCTGTGAGGTCGTGGTACCACGACGAACTCCGGTTCGAGCCGGCCCATCCGTGCGACAGAAAAAGCTGCCGCGTGGCTGTACCACTGTTAAACTTCTTTTTAAGTATGCTGGTGTTTACATCCCGAGTCGCCGAAGCCGCAGCCCAGGCTTGATAACACTCCTGCTTACTGCGTAATGCAGTTTTACAGGAGCGATCAAACCAAGGCTGAGATCTGCCTCCGATGGGTACCACAGATGATGGAATAAATAGTTCCATTCCCTGTAGCACCACATCAGTGACAGAGTCAGCAACAGCGCTGGGATCATCCGGCGAGAAGCAAACCCGCCCCCATGGGTAGGATGCAAAGAAAGACCGCATTCCGTCCCGATCCGCCGAACTTTAATGCCAAACACGGCGGCAACCTGCAGAACGCAACCGCGAAGGGAGCGTGAGTGGCACCATACTCCGGATCAGACAGTGGTCCGAAGAGCCAAGAGGGACATCGACGGAAACCTGATATCCGTCCGGATGAGAGGTCAGCAGAAGGTCCAAAAGGGAAGGTGTATGATCCTCCACATCTGGAATCCGCGTAGGCGAAGTAACCAGTTGTGTCAGACCATATGCCAAGGCAAAGTCATAAACAGATCACCCCGCATGATCGGTTAAACGTGAACCGAGCCATTCGGCATGGTGGGCGTTAAAATCGCCAAGAATCACGATCTCTGCGGATGGGACCTGTTGTAGCAAGGAATCTGTAGCCATCTGGACGTGGTCGATGAGTCGGTCTGTTTCGGCATTACCGCTTTGGGACCTATAGAGGCACCCGTAGACGCGCAGATGGTCGTCGCTGTCTACGTGTAGCCAAAAGATGGACAGGTCCGAACCTTCAAGACTGCCGAGGCGTCGAGAACAGATGTCCTCTCTGACATACACGCAAACTCCAGCCCGAGACACAAAGGAGTGCTCCAATTTGTACCCCAGGCAGGAGAGATAGGAAATATCAGCCGGAGAGGAAACCTGCGTCTCGGTCAGGAAGAGCAAGGCAGGCTTCGCCGTCTCGAGATGGTAGTGGATGGCGTTTAGGTTAGAGTGAAGTCCTCTGATGTTGCAGAAATTCACGGATAGCGTGGCAGGGGTCGCCTTGGTATTGTTGCTCAGTTTGCCTCGAGCAGTTATGTTATTGAGCGGAATTTTGCCCCCCTCAATGTTATTCCAATCCTGAGCACCCACGCTCAGGATTGGAATAACATGGTCGTGGATGCTCAGCGAGGGATTCTCCAGGGGTACTGGTACCCTCCTGGGGTAGTCTTTTGTGTAATTCCGCTACCATGTTGATGGGGGGGGGGGGGGAATTGGGCCTCCGGCCACCTTTTTTTTTTTTTTTTTTATAGGATAAGGGTGACAAACGAGCACACAGTCCACCTGATGGTAAGTGGTTCCTGCGGCCCATAGACATCTACTCTATCCTCTATTACAATTCAAAATGTAGATGCGTTGTCACCCGTGAGGACTAAGATGGAATGCCTCATTTCCAGTAAAAAGGGCCTCCGGCCACCTGCACTCACCAAGCGAAACGCAGAGGTAAATCTCTACTTCACGTTGGTTTTCTGTGAGGTCGTGGTACCACCCCGGTTCGAGCCGGCCCATCCATGCGACAGCAAAGCTGCCGCGTGGCTCTACCACTGTTAGAACTCACCTGCACTCACCAGACGAAACGCAGAAGCAGAGCTTCTACTTCACGCCGGTATTCTGTGAGGTATGTCGTTTTCTAGTCATACTCTTTCGTCACCTAGGTACGGCAAAACCAAAAGAGTTAGCTATTTTATTTGATACATTAGTTAACTTATTGTGAAGTAATTTGACTGTGTTATGTATCTTATACTGGTTTTATTTTACTTTTTAGGAAAATATGCCGTTTAAAATTTTGGAAACCATAGAGAAAGGGAAAAACTGCATTTACATTGTACCAAGTTTGTGGGAATCAAAAGGCGTTTTAAGATGACCAAAAAAGCGATTAGATGCTAATATATCAAGCTAATAAAATCTACAATTTGCAATTGTAGTTAAATCATTTAAAGCTATTTAAGAAATATTTCTTTCTGTGGCTCAATTCTTTATTTGCTGGCAAAATAAATAGATTTTTTGAAAATTCGCTGTTATCATCATTTGAACTACTTGTGCTACTGCATGATAAATCATCGTAATCAGGTGCCGAAAACTAAGTTACATTTGACATAACTGTGATCATGATTAACACTGCTTAATGATTTTGTTACGGAACCCTCTTTGTTAGCCGTCGATGGTATTGACGCTTGACTGTAGTTTGTCTGATTTATTAAAGTATTTCTATATTCTTCAGTATCACTATTATTTCGTTGATAATTTGTAATATTTAAATATTTCCTTTTAATCCTTCTTCTAACTGCACCAAATCTTTTTCTTTTTTTACACATATTGATAACAAATTAATTTTTTCACTATAGCACAATATATTAAACACGCAATTACGCATTCAAAATGGCGATATTTTATCACTTATACAGACTTTATCTGTACTATAGCTGTTATTTATTTTTTTAGTTTTATATCACTTTCATAGTCAGAAGTTATAAAACTACTGTATTTACAAGGGTGTACAAATACGCCATAAGAATAAGTTTTAGAAGGGAGTTCACATACACCATTGTATAGAAATAATATTTGAATGGTACTATTATAACTCTTAAAGCTGTAATAAGCAAGTGACAGCATGCAACAGTTCCTATACAGCTTTAATGATAAAATTAGATCGAAGTGTTACAAAATACTTAAAGTTGTATAGTAGAGTTTTCATATTCTGATTAAGAATCCTAAGCTTACTTAGATCCCATAATACAGACTTTGTACAGCTTGAGCTGTATAATAACTCATAAACCATTCTCATAAGTGTACAATCTCTTTTCGACACTCTTATACGCTTCTAAAAGAACTCTAAGTTCTATATGGGCTGGTATATTGATGTTCATAACTCTTGTGTGCTGTTTGGGAATGTGTTTCAGGTGGGCGACGACTGTCGGAGACCCTTTACATTGGTAAAGAGGCATCTATAGCATATGAGGTAGTAATGCTGCAGTATATTATATGCCTGCACGAATGCCTCGGCTCGCATTGATTCTTTAGACATGGTGGTTTCCTCACGATATTTTTCAGCACCGCAGAGCGCGTGTTTTTTTTTAAATAAAGGTGACAAACGAGCACACAGTCCACCTGACGGTAAGTGAATGCTGTGAGCCGTAGACATTTATATTTATTCTCGATTATTAATAAAAAATGCAGATGCATTTGTCACCTCTGAGGACTAAGATGGAATTGCCTCGTTTCAAGTAAAAATTGTCTCCGGTTCTCTGTACTCACCATACGAAACACAAAGCATTATTCCCCTGTTTCTCGTTGGTAATCTGTTAGAGCGTGGTCCTACTTCAATCGAGCTACAAACATAATATAGCTACAATATGACTCTACTAGGTATAATCGAATCATTAACTGCTAATTGCTAACTGGTAATGTTACTATATATTTGTAAATGAGAATATCTCGGTACACAGTAGCGCGGGGGACAATAAAACTACAACAGTACACCCATTATCAGTTATTACGTAATAAATTATAAGCTTGAAAGCCTACACTTTATTACATAAAAACTGATTTCTTTTGAGATTCATTTATGATTTATTTTGAGGTTTTTAAGGGCCTAGTCCATTTCTGGTTGAGAAAACCCATTCGTGCTAAGCCATAATACAGCTTTTGTGTAGCTCTACCAGGTATACGATAAATGATTTTGCCTGCAATGGGAACCAGTATCCACAAGCAAGTTATACAGAGAGAAGTAAAATAAATAATATACAGAACTTAAATGTTATCATAATATACTAAAACGGTCTCGTGTAATAAAATTAAATGACACATAAAATAACAAAGTTGTCAATCAGAGTGGCGAGGTGGTATCACAAAATCATCAATATTTTGCACCGAGAGCCGTTTATGGTCAATGGCCTTAAAAGGCAACAGTCTACTGGGCCACCGCATCGATTGACTCACGATAGTTTTAATAGTGTTATACTATCAATATTTATCGACTTCGCCTAACCTGGTTTGACTAATCATGGATTGTATAAATAAATTTGATTCGTGTATACGTTATGTTAGGTTAGGGATTTTATCCCAGTCTACAGCCACTTTAATGAGTCAAATTGTTTACATCCTTCTATTATGTTTTTAATGTTGTTAGGTATAAAGCCGTGGTAGCTCAGATGGTTAGCACTCGCTGTAAGTTTCACAGTACGAGAGAAACCCGGGTTCGATCCCCGCCGGCATCAATGAAATTGTTAATTGCAATTTTAAGTGCTGATTTACCATGTTCTCGGCAGTGAAGGAAAACATCATGAGGAAACCTGCATGTCTGACTAATAGGAAAAATAAATACTTCGATGACATGTGAAGTTCGCCAACACGCATTGGGGCAGCGCGGCGGATCTTTTCCTTGCCCTAGGGCTTGTACACAAAACTGCGATGAGAATTCGCAAGGCAGAAAATTGCGACACGAATTACTGCGATGCGATTTCGTGCGGCAAGGCGTCTCCCTTCCACGATTAGGGTGACCATTCCTTCGACGACCGTCAACCGTACTGAACGTATTTTGAAAACTAGGTCGTGACATGGATCGTAAAAAGAAGTGTGTCCTTTTGTTATTGCTAAGGAGATACAGGAAAATGAAACAAAGAAGATTTTGGGTTCATCCATTTGTTACTATTATGAATGCCGATGGAAACTATTTTCATCTATATATATTTGTCTACTCACCAAGTTTAGTTTTTTCAGTGTTTTCTTTTTCCTCGAAATTTGGGAATAAACTTTTACATACATTCTTCCAAGCTTCTTGTTTGATGAATTTATTTTTATAATCTTCATTACTAGTGTCCCAAGGAACAGGTTGCTCCTCAATCAGTGATATAAAAAAATCAACGTCGTACTCTGTCATTTTTTTACTTTAAAGTATACGTCTTGCCCACACGCTGTCTCAGATCGAACCAAAAATGGCGTCAACAAGTGTGACGTAACATCGCAGGAATACGCGATGCGAATCAATTCGCAAGTTCTTGCGATGCGTCGAGGGAGCACGCAGATTTTTACGATGCGACGTCGCATCGCAGTTTTGTGTACAAGCCCTAAAAACCCTCTCAGAAACGAGAGGAGGCCTGTGCCCAGCAGTGGGACGTGTATATAGGCTGTAACTTTACTTTTTTACTTTACTAGGTATAAAATTATTCTATTTTCTTCTTAGAGAAAACTACAGCCATTACTTAAAACAATAATAGATAGTAGTTAGTAATCATCGATCACTAATAAAAAACTAGACACAAAATCCTATGCAAAAGTTCTCTAAAAACTGTCGCCAATTGTTTTGACGTAATTCTGTTGAAATAAATATACATTAATGTAAATTCAACCTTAAATACATTGCCTAAAGTTGTATTCACAAAGCTACGTACAAATTAAAAGCGCACCCAAATGTTCGAGTGGGCGCTCATTCGGTAAAGACATTTTTTGTCACTGATTGTGTATCTAGTTTTTTATTAATGATCGATGTTAGTAATACTTTAATTCACCATTATTGTCATTAATTATTCTGTACCTGTTTGTGATGAGAAAATAAAATATATTAATCACGTACATTAACACACTGGAATGGGTAATTTTAATAAATAAAATAAATATAATGTAAATAATCACTATCCGGTAGTTCCGGTATCCGGTAATTTTCACCAATAGATAGTCAATATTAATGAAGATATAAAAAGAAAACTATTGAAATTACTCATTTTGAATGGTTTAGTACTGGTTGACAGTAAAAGAACATTAAGGTATAATGCTTAAAGGCTAAATACTCAAAACGCTTACGTGGCGTCACTTTGTGACAAAGTGATAATGACAGCACGAGACTTCGAGTAGCGTATGAGTATTTGGGCATTAGTCCACTTGGTTTGGTATTTAAAAGAAATCAACGTCATGATCCTTTAAATCTTTAATTTAATGTACACGCGTAATAAGAAAGGATTTTCGTACTTTATTCTACATGCAGGAGAGCGTATACAAAATTCGCATTTTCGAACTCTAGAGCAATGGAGAGAATTTTGTTTAATAGCTATGTTTGTTAGATGTTAAATCGTCTGTCAATTCGTGGCAACTGCATTTTTTTTAAATTGTAATTTGTCGTTGATGCCGCAAAGAGGCGAACCTCAATTTTTCAAAAGATTACAGGAGAACAATATTAGACTTAATGGAAAACTACAAATAAGATTAATTTTCTGATAAAGAAAACTAATAATCGGGAAATAATAAAAGTTTTCTTGTTCTCCTGTAATCTTTTGAAAAATTGAGGTTCGACCCTTTGCGGCGTCAACGACGAATTGAGTTGTTGTAAGATGCTGCTGCAGTGCTGCCTATTTCAGTTTCCCTCTGTTGCTTCCTACGACACTCACGGGATGATATGGAGTAGTGGGTACTCCTACGCCGCCACTACATGCCATGCGATCTACTATATAATAATGGTGGATAGATGGGACGTATATAAGACTAGCTGTTCCCCGCTACTTCGCACGCGTGTTATTTGGGGATTTTTTTTGCGCGATTCCTAATTCTCTTTCTAAAATAAAATTGGTCTACGATACACCTTATGACATCAGCTATCTGCCAGTGAAAGTCCCGTTAAAATCGGTTCAACAGACAGACAGACGGACAAATTTTTTTTTATTAAATTTTTGTTATAACCACCGTATATACTTCCATATGCATTTAGTATAACGCTGTTATTTTTACATTACAAACAGGCACTTCCATTTTATTTATTTATATAGATATAGATGATAATATTCATGCCTGCAGATTAGACATGGGACGAGTACTCGGTTTGGATTCGGTACTCGGCGGGTTCGGCCTTTTTTTAAGGTTCGGCCGAGTACCGAGTATTAACGGCCGAGAACCGAGTACTCGGCCTTAATTATATACCAGAGAAAAATAAAGACAAAAAGCCAGTTTTTATCATTATTATTATATTAGACACATTAAAACATCAGGAACATGAGAAGCAGCAGAAATATTTAGAACGTACATATGAATCTATAATAGAAATTATTATTAATAATATTTAAAATTTAAGAGAGGAGATCAATAATTTTTCTAGATGTTTTCCGATAAAACGATTTCTATAAGCAGTCATTTTCGCGCCAGATAACGAAAACTATCTCTCGAACATGAACTCATGTTGTCTCATTTGACAAGTAATCAGTAATTACTCATCAACAGTATCCGTGGGTGTGTGACTGATCGAGTACCGATACAAGTACTTTTGTTTCGATACTACATGGTACTAAGTTTTAAAGTATCGATACCCAAAGTACTTGGTATAGAAAGAAAAGTATAGAGTAATTACTTGTATTTACTCGTATCGTTCCATCTCTAACTCTGTGTAAGGGAAATAACCACACGCCGTCCGCTACCGCGTTTTTTTAAAGCCAAGTATTCGGCCGAGTACTCGGCGAATCACTACTCGTTCCACGTCTACTGCAGATTCTTAGCACATACGCATAAGTATGTGCTAAATATTAAACTTTAATTCGTCAGCTTCTTACGAGATGGTTATTGTATAAGAGATAACTGCCTAAAATCAAGAGCTTCCTCATCAATCGCGAACTTCAACTGCATTGCGATTATGTAACATTGTAACAATGTCGTTCACTTAGTTCAAACGTTTGATGTTTGGTTTCATTATGTTGTGTAAATGCATTATGTTTTTTTATATTGATTATAACTCTCGGTAGAGAATATTATTGTCCAGTGTTATTATAAGCCGATATTTTGTTTTAATATATTATTTTAGATTGCAAAATATATCCATCGTGAAAAACTATAACGCAGTTAAAAAGTGAGTCGACAACCTATACACACCTGAGATATACAATTTCATTGCGCCTGATTTTTAGGGTTCCGTACATAAAGGACAACCATCGCGGCCCTATTACTAGGCCTCCGCTGTCCTTTCATACGTCAGTCTGTCTATCAGCAAGCTGTATCTCATGATCCGTGATAGGTAGACAGTTGTGTATTTCTGTTGCCGTTATAACAGCAAATAATAAAAAAAAATTAAAAATTAAAAGGGGCTCTCGTACTAGAAAAGTGTATTACGATGGTACGGAACCCTTCACGTGTGAGTCCGACTCGCACTTGGCGGGTTAGTTTTTAAATGGAAATAAAAACGAACTTACATTTCGCCTGATTGTATGTGGCTAGTACATTCTATGGACACTCGGAGACAACTTAAAACAAAGAGGGCTATATATGCATTATCACCTCTGAGAACTGAGATATAATGCCACAAATTCTGTGTTTATTCTGTTTCTCTATACCCTTCCAACTGGAAAACAGCAGTGCAAGCACTAAGGGAGGGTGTCGACTCTACGCTCACCAAACGTAGTGTGGAGGCATATATTCAAATCTGCATATTCCTTAAGAAACCTAAGGATATCTAAAGAGGCTCATGCAGGAAGGAAGAATTAAAAGTTAATAATTATTCATAATTCTTTAAAACAGTATGGCACAAAATTAAATAAAATATAAGCTATAACACCCTATCTCACTCCCTCAGTGGTTGAATTTTTCTTAATGGGTGTGTGCGTTGAGATATGCCTAATTTCAAGTCAATCGGGCGTATAGTTTTGGAGATTTATGGTTGTAGCACGAATGGGTCGGCTCAACCGAGGAAGGACCACGCTCTCACAGAATATCAGAATGTTTCGTATGGTGAGCTGAACGCCCTTTTTAATGAATATGAGACAAACTATCGTAGTCCTTGGAAGTGCTCATAAGAAACACAACAGTGTTAAGCTGCTATCTTACGCTGGTATTCTGTGAGAGCGTGGTACTTCCCCGTTCGAGCCGACCCAGTCGTGCTACAACTATACAAGTAATATAGGTAGCTGCAGCATGGCTTTACCACGTAAAAAATTATGTTATGTACGTAAAATGCCACACCATCACACCGACTTAAAGTATTTTTTGTAAAATATATATTATACATCGTCTTCAGAGTTCCGTAACCACTGGGGAGTCAAGGGGCGCAAGACGTGCGAGAATAGAGGTGTTTTTATTTTGACGTATCAACGTTACGCGTACCCATTTATCTGTATTTTGATTCTATCTACGTTTTGATTCTTAATTGAGGATAGATCTAGATGTCTATGGGTCACAGCATCCACTTACCATCAAGTGAACTGTGTGCTCCGTTGTCACCCTTATTCGAGGGGTATATAGGGTCTTTAAACAACTTTTTTTTATATAAACCCCACACTTAACGACCTGCAAATAACCGGCCGTGGCGAAGTCGAAATTATACTCGCTAATAAACGGCTGACATTTATGCTCAGTTTATATTGACTATTACTCATAATGTGATGTCAGATCGTTCTAATCGTAGCTTGCAAAGATTCTATTATAGATAGAGCCACTGACTTAAACTGTGTCAAATATATATATATATATATATATATATATATATATATATATATATGTTTTTTGTTTTTCATAAAATAGTATACCATTTTATACAAGTAAGTTATATCCTTAAAAAATAAAAATATCTTAGCTAAATACTTCTTATTTTTTAATATTAAGCTAGTTATTCCCCGCGACTTCGCCCACGCGTAATTTATTACGATTGGATTTAATGGGTTTTAAATTTTTTTCGCGGAACCCTAATTCTTTTACTTAAATATAAGTAGCCTAAATTACTCCTTATAACATCAGCTATGTGCCAGTGAAAATCCCATCAAAATCGGTCCAGCCCTTTCGGAGATTAGCCAGAACAAACAGACAGACAGACAGACAAAAATTTGAAAAATGGTTTTTTGTTATAAGTACCGTAAATACTTTCATATGCATTAGTAAAAAGCTGTTATGTTAACATTACAAACAGACACATCAAATTTTATTTATTTGTATAGATTTGAATATCTCTTTTAATAAAAATCAATTGCTGTCCGTTAGTCTCGCAAAAACTCAAAAGCAGCTCCACAGATTTTGATGAAATTTTTTGTGTGTGTTTGAACGGGTCCCTAGATTGTTCATATTCACATTTGGACACGGTAGGTGGCACTGTTGTCGAGATAAAGAAATAACCCGTGCGAAGCAGGACCGGATCCCTAGTTGTTAATAATAATAAGAAACCTTATAACATACATACCGTTATTGATATCATTACAGTCATTCAAGAGTATCAGTAGAATATCCCCATATTCAACTATTTACACGATATTAAGATTCTGATATTCCTTGGTCTACTAAAAAAGTAAAAAAATACCTTTTAATAAAAAGTAAAAAACCCGGCTTCGAAGAAAAAAAAGAATAAATTAAATTCACGTGCTAAAGTAGGGTAGTAGTAGTAGTAGTAGTAGTCTTAATTCTTCCATACACTCTATCTTAACACTGACTTCAGAATATGAAATTATTTTAATCTTTTTAACCGACTTCAAAAAGTAGGAGGTTCTCAATTCTATGTATTTTTTTGTATGTATGTTAGGCGATATCTTCGCAGACTGTGAACCAATTTTGATGACTCTTTTTTTATTAAGTAGGTTATACTTCAAGGGTGATCCCATATAAATTTGGAAAAGAAGTCCACCCCTAAGGGTAGTAAAATATAACTTATTTTTTAGCTATTTGTAGTCGGTTTTTACTTTTTATTGAAAGTTATAATTATTAGTTATATGAAGTAGTTTGTGCTACTTAACCTTACGTTACATCTTACGTGGTAGAGCCATGCTGCAGCTATGTTAGTAGTGTAGTTGTAGTACGAATGGGTCGGCTTGACCGAGCCAGCGTAAAATAGCAGCTAAGACTGCTGTGTTTCGTATTTTCGCATCTGCATTTTGATTTTTTGACACAGCAACCACTTACCATGAGGTGGACTGTATGCTCATTTGTCACCCCATCCTATAAAAACAAAACCTTAATATCGTTAAATGTATCTGTTAGTGATCATGTAACTTTTGAACGATTGAGATCATATTCATAATTAACCTACACATTTGTTTTACTAAAACACAGTTCATAGTTACGCTAGAACCCGATAGGTGGCATTGCAGACTTTAGGTCAATCAATTAATTCTATATTTATGGACTAAAATGACTATATCATAATACACCACGTTCAAGCGTAAAAAAAGAAAATCATAAAATTTGGTATCTGTCGGTGGCGCTGTCACCATGTATTACCGTGTAGTGGTGGTGTAAGAATATGCAATACCACATATCATCCCGTGGGTATGGTAAGAGACGTCAGACGGAAACAAATCAGGAGATGGGCAGCAGCATCTTCCCTAAAACGCCTAAACATAAAAAAATTAAACAGTGGTTGCCAACCGTGGCAAGTTTTTTTATTTTACAGAATAAGGCTGAACAGTGACAGAGTCCACCTGATGGAAAGTGGATGCTGTGCCCCATAGATATCTACATTTATCCTCGATTAAGAATCAAAAAGCAGATGCGCCGCCACCCTTGAGGACTGAGATGGAATGCCTCGTTTCTAGTAAAAAGAGTCTCCGGTTCTCTACACTCACCATACGAAACACAGCAGCATTGAGCATTGAGTATTCTGTGAGAGTGTGGTCCCACCTCGTGCTGGAATCACAATATAGCTACGCATGGCTAGATATCTCCCCTATGAGGCAGTGGACTTCAGCAGGCTGTAATGGATGGATGGCTCTATCGGAAAGGGCAGATCAATATCAGTCGGGACAGCGTGTTAGTCTATAAATTAAAAATTAAAAAATATAATTTCCCGACACAACTAATAGAAATGACAGTTAACATTTTCAGCTGTCATTGGGAGTGACATCTATCAAGCAACTTACAAGTGCCTTTGCCAATAAGTTACCTACCGCTTTCGAACTACATTTCTCACGCCCACAATGCCCGTGGGTTTCTAACTCAGTTAAAATAGTACGTGCCGTCAGACACGCCCGCGGACATGCACTTACATATGGTCATGCGCTCATTTTTGTAAACGTTTATAAAGAAATACAATATGATCTATTTGGTCGTGAGCTTTTGCACACGACGTGTCATGCGCGTCGTTCACCAAAGATATGTTTTCGTTACGAGAAATATTATGTATTCTTAATGCCTTGAAAATAGTGATCATATTCCAGTAAATTCCTATTTTTAAGGCAGTGGATCTATTGTTGGTGATAGCATAGGGTTTATACACCTGATGTAGACGTATTAGGTAGGTGAGCGTGCGTTCTATTGGGAAACAGGCCTAGAGCGGGCTTCTCGTGAATTATTTTGGATTTGTTTCCAGAAATGGAAGTGCATTGGCATTGAGGGGCTGTTTTAGAAAGGAGTCACATTGAATTTACCGACAAGGTGATGGTAAAGATGATATGAGGGTGAAAATGTTTATGAATTAATATTTCAAAGAAAATAACTAATTTATTTTTCCTACAAATGCTTTGTTATATAATCAACCGTCACCTATACCATAAAAACAAGAGTATACAACCAGTACGTGTTGCCATTGATGACATAGTACAGATCTGAGACGTGGTCCATCACTGCTGTCCGTATGAGGAAGCTCAAGGTCGTTCAGCGAGCAATGGAAAGGGCTATGTTCGGAGTTTTTAACAGTGGTAGAGCCAGGCAGCAGCTTTTGCTGTCGCATGAATGGGCCGGCTCGAACTGGGGTGGTACCACGACCTCACAAAATACCAGCGTGAAGTAGAAGTTTACCTCTGCGTTTCGCTTGGTGAGTGCAGGTGGCCGGAGGCCCTTTTTACTGGAAATGAGGCATTCCATCCTAGTCCTCACGGGTGAAAACGCATCTGCATTTTGATCTGTAACAGAGGATAGATGTAGATGTCTATGGGCCGCAGCAACCACTTACCATCAGGTGAACTGTGTGCTCGTTTTTCACCCTTATCCTATAAAAAAAAAGTTTCTAAGCGTGATAGACTTAGAAATGAGGATATCTAAAGAAAAGCCAGATTAAACGACATAGCGCAACGGACCAGTAAGCTGAATTGGCAATGGGTTGGCCATATAGCACAAAAAACCGACAACCAATGGGGAAAAAAGGTTCTAGAGTGGCATTCTCGTACTGTTAAGCAAAGTGTAGGATGGTTTTTCACTAAATAGAGAGACGACTGAGTAAGAGTTGCATGAAGTCAATGGATGCAGGTCGCTCAGAACCGTGCTTTTTGGCATTCCTTGGATTTGCAGCCTGTGAACACGTACAGGATCACCCCTGTCACTACATTAGATTTGATAGACCATAAATCCTCGCTAAAGAACACCGATTCCTTCCAAGGATGATTCGCGAGGCTATTGAAATAAAAAAATATCCTATTTTCAATAGAGAAGATGGCTGGGTGCTACTATCTGCTTGGGATCCTATAATTAACTAGCTGACCAGGCAGACGTTGTTCTGCCCTTTCCGAACGACCTTTTGCTTTCCCAAAAAAACTCCTGAAATTAGCAATAAAAAAATTGACAGTCACTTATCGGGATAAATACTATCCTATCTCTCAAGTTGGACCAAACTGCACACAGTTTGAAATTTTTTTTTTAAATCGGTTCTATCTGTTGAATACTTACAGCAACACGTGGTGGTTATACTACTAAATTGTAGCTTATATTAACCGTTTTTAACATAGCGCTATCTATTAAATATTTACTCAATCCAGTCAACAGATATCGTCATCTGACAGAATCGTTTGGAGCTAACAGATAATTGTGACTGTCAAATAATAGACAAATAATTTTCAATAAAATAATATTGTATTGCAACTATAAATTTAGATGTAAGCTATCCTATCTTTTAAGTTGGACCAAACTGCACATTGACCAAAAATTTCATTGAAATCAGTTCAGTAGTTTAGGAGTCCATCGCGGACAAACAACGTGACACGTGCTTTTTATATATAAAGATAAAATTAAATCCCCACCCAAGCATACAACTGCAAGACTTAAAGATACTGTAACTTCATACTGCGTAGATCGGAACAAAAATTAATAATTTTAATCTCGAGGTAGCCTATATCTTCCCGTGGGTGTCGTAAGAAGTGACAAATGAAAACTAAAGCAGAAAATGGGTAGCAGCATCTTTCTGATAACAGCAAAATAACAATAAAAAACTGCGGTTGCCAAGCCGTTTGCCAAGCGTGGCAATTATGGCAATATACCCCCCATGATGAAAGTTACGAAGATACGACCCGCAGTCCCTGGCGGCCCCGCTATTCCTGGCTACGGTGGCGACCATGGTAACGGCGGGGCAGAGGGTGCTAAGAATCTCCGGTGGAGGTTCGGTTGCCACCTAAGATGACTCAACTTGGCAACAAATAACGCACGCACACTGAGGACTGACGAGAAGATCCTGGAGCTATTATAGAAAAAGATATAGACAAATTGCGCTGGAATATTATAGGATGATCCGCGGTCCGGAGATAGGGGGAGGACATGGTAATCCTCGAATCCGGTAACTTGTTCTATCACCGGGAGGGCGCCCATCTGTCCTAAGGAGGATTTATCGTCCACAAGTCTCTCGTTAACAACGTTGTAAAGATTGAGAGTGTGTCGACGAGGGTTGCGTACCTAATACTCAGAATCACCAAACAGTATTCACTGAAGGTCATACAGGTTTACGCACCAACCTCGGCACATCCCGATGACGAGGTAGAGGAAATGTATGAGGATATATCTAGAGCCATGCATTCCTCCAAAATCTGGCCTCCAAACCTGTTTTCAGTTCTTCGAGCTACATAGCCGGCCTATAGTCACTTTAGCTTTCTGATCCGTTGGGCTATGTCAGTTTCTCTAGTTCTCTGGTGGATGTCCCCATTTCTAAGTCTACCACGGTGAGAAACTCCGAGTATGGTATTCTCCATAGCTCGCTGAACGACCTTGAGCTTCCTCATACGGACAGCAGTGAGACACAAGCAAGCTGCCACACTTGTCTAGCGGGTAGGTAACCGCAGTTTTTTTATTGTAATTTTGCTGTTAACGGAAAGATGCTGCTGTCCATCTCTTGCATCAGTTTCCCCCTGTCGCCTCTTACGACACCCACGGGAAAATATTCTTGCACCACCGTTACATGCACGTCTAACGTCGATATGAAAACTAATTCATTAAAACGAAACTAATATTGAAATGAGGTCAAATAGACCGCAACAAACAAAAATGCGTAGTTCAAACGTGTTTTATTTAAGAAAAACTCGGTTACCTCCAGTGATTACAAATAAATAGATACAACATATTAAGTAGGTACATTTGAAATAATAAAAGGGACAACTTACAGACGCTTAAATTTTTTGTACTATTCAAGAAGCCTTAATAATTTTACATTGCTGATTGGTGATTGGATAGTCCAATCAAATTATGATGGCGCATTATCACAAAAAGACGAGCGTTGGTGAGGCGATGCGTCACTCGCCCTATCCTCTGCGACTCTAGTGGTAGGCCGCGGGGAAGAGAAGTTTCTGTATTTTGAGGTGCTGCTCTATACTCTCCTCAGCCGAAATTTGATCGGAAGAGGAGCCATAGTCTGTTGCCGGGGTCGGGAACTCTCGTGCTTTTAATTGATCGATTTTCCTGGCCTCATGAGTTTCTTTAAAAAGACAAGGAGGCTTATCACGCAGGTTTGTACGTGGTAGAGCCATGCTGTAGCTATATTAGTAGTATAGTTGTAGCAACGAATGGGTCGGCTCGACCGGGGATGGACCACGCTTTCACAGAATACGAGCATAAAATAGCAACTTAACACTGCTGTGTTTCGTATGGTGAGTGTGTAGAGAACCGGAGACCTATTTTACTGGAAAAGAGGCATTCCATCTTAGTCCTCACGGGTGACAACGCATCTGCATTTTGATTCGCAAACGAAGATAGATGTATGTGTCTATGGTGTCTATAGTATATGTGTGTGGTCTATGGGCCACAGCAACCACTTACCATCAGGTGAACTGTGTACTCGTTTGTCACCCTATCATATAAAAAAAAGGTGGGGCATGGAAATCTTGTAGAATGGCGTGCCTTTTTTAAGGAGTTATCCTCTACTGAGGAGGGTCAACCACTAGGAGACTGGCTCTAGTAGAGACGCGGATGTATGCGAAAATGTAAGAGAAAATCTAAGAGATCACAGTCGGTGCGAATCTATCGTTGCCCCAAAAAACGGGTGTGCGAAGGCAGTTCTTCATGAAAAAATAGTCGTAAATACGTAATAAAATAATCGAATATACTGTGTAAGTCTGAGGTAGGGTATATTCTAAAACAATTATTTCTGTCAATAATATTTATATATTATATATTATAGTAGTATAATCTATAATATTTCTTTACCTATTATATGCCAGTGTTTCCTACTTAGCGGTAAGCTATACTTTTTTTTATAGAAGAAGAGGCAAACGAGGATGCGGTTTACATGCAGTAAGTGTCGACCGCCGCACATAAACAACTGCAACATTAGGGGAATTGCAGTTGCCTTGCCCGCCTGTAATAAGGAGTATGCTCTTTTCTTGCAGGTCCCTAAGCCGTATCGGTAAATGGTAAATTGAACTCTCTTAGCGTAACAAAGGCCTATTAATTATTGCCTTGAATACACCCAGATTGTAATTGGATTAAGGGTGTTACCATACTAGACGTAGATCGACAATGAATTGATGTGGTTGTGGGTTTATCACCAGTATTTTTTTAAATTTATTCAGAAGAGGACAAGTTATTGTTGGCCAGTATCCTCTTGTCCGTATTATTATTATGGAGATGCAAACGCAGAAGACTCCGAATGCGACCATTTTTTATGCCTGAGATAACTTATTTCATCCAGACGACAATTTAAATAGCGGTCCGTGGAGCGATGCGAGTTCTCGAATAATCAAGCTCGATTGACGTCTACTAATCCATTCTAACATCAATCGATTCCATCGATCGATCGGCTGGTAGAAACTATCCAATGAAGTCGACTAATACATTCCACTATCAATCGATGCCATGGATCGATCGATTGGTTTGGTAACACACTAAAAGGCAGACGCCGGTAAAATGTTCTACACCCTTGCTGTATGCATTACGAAAAATGAATGTATGTCGACAAAAAAAGGATGAACAAAATTATTTTATAGCATAAGAGTGACAAACGAGTACACAGTCCACCTGATGGTATCTGGAATTCTATCAAATAATATCTCTCCTCAAATACGAATCAAAATGCAGATGTAGTCACCCTAGAGGTCTAAGATGCCTCGTTTCCAAAAAAAGGTCTAAAAAGAGTCTCCGTTTCTCTACTCTCATTGTGAGACCGAGTTTCTGTCCATGTTGAGCTGACCCATTTATTCTACAACCATAATATAGCTGTGGCATGGTTCGTATATTCTTAATATTTTGTATTATTTAAAATAAAAATTCCCCGTTAAGATGGAACCAGAAAACCCTCTCTAACAGAAAGGCTTAATTTGAATTTTGAAAAAAGACTTTTTTTGTGGTCTCGCATTCCAGTTCCAAACATTTAAATATGGAAACCATAATTCATTGGAAAATGAAATCACCTCAAATTACATTTAATTTAGAAAAGTAACATATCAACATTTTTTAAGGTTACTTTCTACCTACATTCTACATGACGTTTCACACTGCGTATCACCGTATATGATTTACTGGTATGTTTGATCGCTCTGAACGAGAAGCGCAGTCCAGTTGGAACTAGGTGAGGGTCAGGATATTTTTCTCACACTAAACGAGACTTGTACCCCGCTAGGCGCCTGTTTAGTTGTAAGGTCACATGTATACGGCGTGAAAAGTTATCTGCTTAGAATGTTTTCTAAGAAGTGTTTTTAATAATTATGTTAAAGTATAATTAGCACACATACAGTACAAGTATATTAAAACTCCAAAAACACAAACATACATGGAGCTTCACTGTTTATAAGTCTAGAAAGTGGATAACAGAGAGAAGAGGGACATTTAATAAAGGAAAAAAGTTGTTTGCAGTGATGTAAGAAAAAATAATGTGTCGTTTGTTAAGCCAATCTTAGAAATAATTGTTTATCGTGGTCATTTGCAGAACTCTATATGCCAATATACATACGACCTGACTCATAAAAAGGTCACGTAAATTTAAGATATTCATTTTAATTTTGCGAAGATTAAAAGCTTTTCTCTCCCTTTTCACTAAATGATAATAAAAAAGACAGGTAATGGAAGGACAGATAATTGCAATTTAATATAATTAAGGGACACTCAATAATTTTATGTCAGACATTGAATACTATAATAAAAATACATAAATATCTATAAACACAGTTATTAAGTAGTTTTCATTCACATAAACTCTGACGCCTCTTAACCAGAGTGGTAGGCAGAGACAACGGACTTCCATTTTTCACGCTTTTGACACACATCTCCATCTCTCGCTTCTTTCACATCCATATATCTGCGCATGCATGCTCTTCAATTTGTAGTGCAATTTATTATGGCTCTCTGTTTTTTTTTTATAGAATAAAGGTAACAAACGAGCACACAGTCCAGTGATGGTAAGCGGATACTGTGACCCATAGACATCTACATTTATCCTTGATAAGTCTCTTGTTCTCTACACTTTTACACCATACGAAACACAGCAGCGTTAAGCTGATATTTTACGCTGCTATTCTATGAGAGCGTGGTCCTTCCCCGGTCGTGCCGACCTATTCGAGCTACAACCATAACATAGCTGCAGCATGGCTTTACCACGTTAAAAATAATAATGTTATGGTCTAGTCAAATAATAATGTTATCCTTATCTTTATAACATCCTTATTTGAGTTCACTTTATCATCAGCTCGTAAAAATCTACTGGTAGATATGTACATCTGACGTTGAGGAAAATTTTCCTTAATTCTCACTCTTGGCACCTGCCAAGGGTTGACGATTGAAGCACCAGAGATTTGCATCTTTGATGCTGCTTCTGTTACTAGTCTGTTACTGTCTGGGTTTTACGTCTGGTGTTGGCAGGATGGTTATAAAAGTTAAGTAACATCTGCCCTACTATTTATGAGATAGCATCTGACGTCATTGCCGGCGTCTATCTTTCCGTCCGATTACAATCTGGTAGTCTTCAAGGCAAGAGTGAATAGGCTTTTGTTACGGTAGGACAGTGTAATTTACCAACTAAGGCTACATCACCACTTACCATCAGGTGGGATGGTCGTCAAGCACTGGCTTATAATAAGTTAAAAAAAAACGTGTGTGTGTGTACTTATTTGCGCACGTAGGAAGTTATACTTCGTTAGCGTAACAAAACAAAAATAACTATATATATGATGTTCCGTGGAGTTTTTATATCTCTTGCTTCTTCAGTATTCGTGACATGTCTTTTTTTATTCTGAGTTTTTATATGTTTTGTTTTCATTTTAAATTTTTAAATAATTTTAAAACATATAAAAACTCCACGGAACATATGATCTTGGTGACAATTAATTGACGGCTCCGTGGCACAGTGACTTAGCAATGAGTTGCAGCGCTAAGGGTCGAGTCAAGTCAGTTAAGTGAGTTAAGTCTTCGCCTGGTCTTTGTTCCGCTTTATAAAAAACATATCATTCCGCAAACATACATTTCTTTGAGGAAAACTGATTGTCTATTTTTTCGAGAAGAGTCTTATAAGCTAAGTGTTCTAGATTTAACGGAAAAATTAAATCGCGTACTAGGCGATATGTATCTTTTGCTAAAAATATCCCACTCTTGCATGTGGTGATCAAATGTGAGGTTGTTGCCGAACAACACATTTCTTTTATTTGACATTATTTATTTGTAACTATTTAACTTTATTGCACTCAATGCGTGTATAATGTCCTCGTCGCCAAATATTATGTATTTATGGGGATTTTTGTTATTCATATATATTTGAATAACTCCCTTAAATATAGTTATCAGTTCTCACGAAAACTTGAAAGACAATTAACAACTAAATTCGTCGTTATTAGGTGTCGGTGTGCGCGCGCATCGTAAAAATTAACTCTCATCATTTTTCCCAAACGCATCAAAAGAAGAATAACGTCAAAAAGATTAAAATAGCAAGTAGAAAAGAAAATATTAATAGTGAACGCGGGCTTATTAAAAACAAAACCAACGGGTATCATTTCATGGTTACCGCCGAACATATCGGTAATTGAATCGGTAGCGCGGGATTCTTATACAGAAAAACTTCTTTCGTATCCTTTAGTACCAGTTAAGGAGCACAAACATATATTTTTTATTACTACTTTCTTGAAACATGGCGTGATTTATCGCTTAAGCGCCTAATAAAGTGTGTTTAGTGTGTGAGAAAAACCTTAATTGACATTTTTATGAAAAACATTTATAGTAAACACAAGCTAAATCAAGCTGTAATTGCGTAATCTATATGAGCTCAAAGTAAATAAGTGATCACGTACCTGTGACTTGAATTCGGATAAGGGAAATATTAAATTTGAAAAAAAATCCTCATCTTAAGGCATTCTTATAATAACAAGCGGTAAAATTAAAAATTTTGTACAACAGACTTCAATATAAATTATTAAGGATATCAAAAACAAAAAAAAAAGTCGTTCACACCTTGATCAAATTTATATGGTACCACATGAAAAGCACCACCTTTCAAATAAGAAAAGAATCATCGAAATCGGTTCTCCGAGAAAAAAGTTATGAGGCAACACACATAAAAAATATACAGTCGAATTGAGTACCTCCTTTTTAAAGTCAGTTGAAAAGCATTTGTCGGAATCGGGCCACTTGACCTGAGTATTGGCGATTTTAGCTGTCATCACAAACTTCTGTTACTGTCGCTAGCCGTCGCTGGTCCTTTTTAGGTTGAGCCGCCTTTGACGCTATAGTAAGGGCACTGGACAAAAAATAAAGTAATAGTTTATAGGTGTCCCAAAGCTACAAGACTGCTCTCACACAGGATACAAGAGTCCACTTATTATTTAAAGGATAACGGAAACAATCCCTTACGTAGCGACACAAGTGACATTTGCAATATGGCTTTAAAATTGCATTAAAATCTAAGTGATGTCTTAGCTCCATTTACTGCATTTTTACTTTTGTTTGTAGGCTTAGATCAGTTAAAGGATGTCCTATTTCTGCAACAAAATATAAACTATCAATCTGAACCTGTACCGTTTTTATTTAAACAATGTTATACAAAATAATAGAGTGACAAACGGGCGTATAATTACTTAATGAGGTTTTTTTATAGGACAGGGTGAAAAACGAGCACACAGTCCACCTGATGGTAAGTATAGTAGTAGCACGAATGGGTCGACTCGACCAGGGAAGGACGACGCTCTCACAGGATACCAGCGTAAAGTAGCTGTTTAACACTGATGTGCTTCGTATGGTGAGTGTAGAGAACCGGCAAACCTTTTTACTGGAAAAGAGGCATTCCATCTTAGTCCTCACGGGTGACAACGCTGAATTTTGTATTTTGATTCTTTATTGAGGATAGATGTGAATGTCTATTTGTCACAGCAACCACTTACCATCAGGTGGACTGTGTGCTCGTTTGTCACCCTATCCTATAAAAAAGTGGTTGCTGCTGCCCATAGACATCTACATCTATCCTCGATTACAAATCAAAATGCAGATGCGTTGTCACCCGTAAGGACTAAGATGGAATGCCTCATTTCAGACAGGATCTCCGATTCTCTACACTCATCATACGAAACACATTAAGCTGTTATTTTACGCTGGTATTCTGTGAGAGCGTAGTCCTTCCCCGGTCGAGCCGACCCATTCGAGCTACAACTATACTACTAATATAGCTGCAGCATGGCTTTACCACGTAATAAAATCTAAGTGCTATTTTAGCTCTATTTACTCCATTTTTACTTTTGTTTGTAGGCTTTAGCTTAGTTAAAGAGTATTTAGTTTTTTTTTTAAATTTCCGCAACATAATATAATAAACAATCAATCCGAACTTGTTCCATTTTTATTTAAAGGATTTACACAAAAGAATAAAGTGACAAACGGGCGTATAATTACTTAATGGTATAATTACAACTTGCTTGTGGATTTTTTTATTACTTCGGAGGATAAATAAGGATATTTAAAGCCTGTAATTACTTTTATCTTCAAACTAACACATAGAACAGACAGAACTGACACAGAACAATGAATAGCATGGCAGAAATTGGTTATGAATACTCAACGTGGTAGATCTAATATATTGTGGTTATAGCAAGAATGGGTTGACTGGACCGGGGGAGGACCACGCGCTTACAGAATACCAGCTAAGTGCTGCTGTGTTTCGTATGGTGAGTGTAGAGGTATGGTTTAATGGAAACGATGCATTCTTCATCTCACTCCAACGCACAATTCATCAACATTCTGACTCTTAATCGTGGATGTATGTCGATGTCTATTTTTCACCCTTGTTCTATAAAAAAAAAACAATCTATTAGGATTATTAGACAGAAAAGAGCCCAATAATTGGAAGTAATTTGTCAAAAAACGTTTCCACATTTCGTCTAAGTTTATGTTGAAAATACGGAAACCTGATAATTTATAAAATCTCTTCTTCTGGGTAAATAAACAACCAATTAATGCAACAACATGTTAAGAAGTCATGTATCAGATCAGGCCGCATATAGTCATCCGTGCAACTAATCTGAATTCTTTTACATGTTGGTAATTATTGCTTTTTACATTAAAAACCGAACCGAAAAAATTTATGTAAGTCAATTAATATTGATTAAACGTATCACATAAATTGAAATTTTTGGACATTGGAAATGTGTGTGAACCTTTTGCATGTACTAACGACTGAGATTATTTATGTAGTCCGCTTGAGTTTCCATCTTACACTATGCCTTATTCACAATGTCGAAGCATAGAAGAAGGAAAACAAAAGAAAAAGAACCTATCGTTATCTCCTTTCATGATTGTGGATGACAGATAATGTAAAGTTGTAAAATAGTGTACCCCAGACCGAATTTTATTCACAGCGGCTCGTCTCTAAGTAGAATCGCTATCTGCGCGGGAACGCAGTTTAGATAATAGTTACTACATAAGCCGCACATGATTATAGTGCACGAATGCGTATGCAAACACAGGTGCATTCTCTATTCCCTAACTCTCATTGTCCGATGGGAAGATAATCCGACATGAGCACAGTTTTACGTGCTTTCGGAGACACAAGGCTGAAACACCGCCAATTTTCTAACTCCGAATTGCTACTGAGAATTACTTACCAGAAAAACCAAATATCTGATTTTGGCCTCGCTTACAATCACCAGGCCAACTAGACAGTCCAATTGTAAAGTCCACTTGTTGAGCAGCCAAGCCCTCAGATGACGACAGAGTTTCTTTCTTACGAGCAGCCAATTTTCTGAGGTGGTCGTTCAGTCCTTATAATCTCGTGGATATCGTAAGAAGTGACAGAGGGAAACTGAACCAGGAGATGGGCAGCATCATCTTTCTGACAATAATTTATAATAATAAAAAATTTCCCGCCCGTCTACAAAACGTGAACAAGGGCAAAATCCTCCCTATGAGGCAATCTATAGGGGAGTCTTATGTTCAGCAGTAAACTTTTTTTTATATATATATAGAATTATGGTGACAAACGAGCTCATAGTCCACCTGATGGTAAGTGGTTGCTGTGGCCCATAGACATCTACATCTATATTCGTTTGCGGATTAAAATGCAGATGCGTTGTCAGCCGTGAGGACTAAGATAGAATGCCTCTTTTCCAGTAAAAAGGGTCTCCGATTCTCTACAATCACCATACGAAACACAGCAGTATTGAGCTGCTATTTTACGCTGGTATTCTGTGAGAGCGTGGTCCTTCCTCGGTTGAGCCGACCCATTCGTGCTACAACCTTACTATATAGCTGCAGCATGGCTCTACCACGTAAAAAAAACTTTAAAGGATGTAGTGAAGCCCACCAACCAACGTCCCTCCTCTCACCCATCGTCCCACACTTTAATAAGTCTTATTAGAACAACGATGCTCTGGCGTGTCTGTTGCCTGGTAAACCATGTAATTATGCCAAACCCAAATATTGAAGGACTCTAATCAAATAAATTTGTACATATGAAGGGCCATTTGGTGGCGGTGTAAGAATAACCACTACACCATATCATCGCGTGGGTCTAGTAAGAGGCGACAGAGGGAAACAAATCAGGAGATGGTCAGCAGCGTCTTCCTAATAATGACTAAAAATAAAAAAATAAACTATGGTTGCCAACCCGCTTGCCGAGCGTGGCAACTATGGCAAATACCCCCCTCCCCCCCCCACCCTATGAGGCAATCTAAGAGATAGGCCTATGTTCAGCAGTGGACTTCATTAGGCAAATGTAAATAGTATAGAGAATCGGAGAACTTTTTACAGGTAATGAGGCATTTTGTCTTAGGCCTGTATTAAAAAACGTTACTCAGCTCAAGTACACACAATTGAGTACAATATTGAGGTTATGATCTTATTAAAAAACATATCTCAAGATGCGGTTTAGGTTTACGATATCAGCTGAGTGCCAGACCGATTAATAAACGAAACTCGACTCTTAAGTGTGTGTACTTGAGTGCGAGTCACAGAACAGTATTCCTAAGTACAGTGTTTTGAGTTTACTATTTTTATGTGTTTATTAATTAGCAACGATCTTGAGATGCTGGTATCGTAATGAGGGTATATCAAATGATTACGCACTTGAGTTCGTCGTTGAGTAACGTTTAAATACGGGCCTTAGTCCACAGGGGTGATTCTTAATCGTAGATAGATTTAGGTGTCTATAGGCCAAAGCTCTTAAACCTATAAAAATCTTTTGAGACGTGGAATTCTAATCACCATTTTTTTTATAGAATAAGGGTGACAAACGAGCACACACTACCTGATGGTAAGTGAATGCTATGGCCTATAGACATCTACATCAATCCTCGATTAAGAATCAAAATGCAGATGCGTTGCCACCCCTGAGGACTAAGACGGAATGCCTCGTTTCCAGTAAAAGGGTCTCCGGTTGTCTACACTCACCACTGCACTGAGTTGTTATTTTACGCTGGTATTCTGTGAAGGCGTGTCTTTCCCCGATGGAGCCGACCAATTCGCGCTACAACCATAATATCGCTGCAGCATGGCTCTACCACGTAAAAAAACATTAACCTAAACCCGTATTTCTGTGAAAAATATTATTCAATGTGCTATTAATAATTTTCCTTGTTTAATAAACAAGTATTAATTAGATAAACAGTTCGCCAGTTCAATTAAAATGTATCAATTTTGTATGACGTCTGTGCAAGGAATGCTTTTGAGTCATCGCGTTACCATTTTGTATTTTAATGATGTCACAGGACATAATAAAAACATTGTACGTATGTTAATTTATGATTAGGAGACCCTTTTTATATTTGTATTTGCGTATGAGGCATATATATATCATATACCGTTACAGCCTTTTAAAGTCCACTGTTGAACATAGGCCTCCCCCATAGATTGCGTCATAATGGGGATATTTGCCCCGTTTGGCAAGCGGGTTGACAACCACGGTTTATTTTTATTTTTAGTCGTTATTAGAAAGACGCTGTTACCCATCGCTTGATTTATTTCCCTCTGTCGTCTTTTACAACACCCACGGGATGATATGCGATAGTGGATATTCTTACCCCGCCTCTACGCGCTACATATATATAATATACTAGCTGGCCAGGCAAACGTCGTTCTGCCCTTAGTGGCGAACCTCTGTACTATAAAAATCCTTAAATTCGCAATAAAAATACTGGTGGTCACTTATCGGGATAAAAACTATCCTATCTCTTAAGTTGGACCAAACTGCACACAGTGTGCAAAATTTCATTGAAATCATTTCAGTGGTTTAAGGAGTTCATCGCGAACAAACAATGTGACACGTAATTTTTATATATAAAGATAAGAAAAACAAAGTTGTAATGTGATGTCAATGATTTAAAAATAAACATTATTCAAACCGCTCTTATTTCTATTAATTTTTTAGGTTATTAAAATTACTAAATACTATTTAAAAACTAAATAGAGTATGCAGTCGCGTAGTCGCGGCGTAAGATAATCCACTACCTCATATTGCTATCCCGTGGGTGTCTTAAGAGGCGACAAAGTAAACTAAAACAGGAGATGAACAGCAGCATCTTCCTGGTAAGAGTTCAAATAATTAAAAAAAAAACGGTTGCCAACTCGCCTGCCAAGCGCTGCAACTATGGCAAATATAAGTAACTTATGACATGTCTACTTTAATCTATGAATATCATGTTTAAAAAAATAAAACAATACAGTGTATTTTATACATAACTCTACCTTTGATTTTTCCTATTTTGATAACTTTTATGGACTATGGGCGCGGCCTATGTTCAGCAGTGTACTTGTGATGAGGCGTAATGAAGACAATGATGATGATTTTTGACGGCTCGGTAGCGCGGTGAGTAAGCATGTGGCTGCGGCGTGAAGGGTCGCGATTTCGATTTCCGCACGGAACAAGTATTAGCATGATCTAAAAATTTTCGTATCTGGGTTGAATAAAACTAATTTTACTTAATTAACCTAGGCAATTCTTCTTTTCCTACCGACTTAAAAAAGGAGACGGTACTCAATTCGACTGTATGTTTATTTTTTTATGTGTGTTACCTCATAACTTTTTACTGGGTGTACCGATTTCCATAATTCTTTTTTTATTTGAAAGGTGGTGCTTCACATGTGGTTCCATATTTTAATTTATTTTAATTTGATCAAGGTCTGACCAATAGTTTATGAGTTATTCGAAATAATTTATATTGAAGTCAGTTGTACAAAATTTTTAATTTTATATAAATAAATTTTTACAAGTAAAAAATAAAATCGATAAATTTCGTAAATTTTACTTAACTCAATTTGTACTTCTTCAGTACCTCAGTATAGGCAATGCATAGAATTATTTTTGTAATAATAATTCTATGAGGAAATCATTATCGGTTCTGGTTATTTGCCAATAGCTTATTGTTTTGTCAAAAATCTCTACGAACAGGAGAAATTTCTTTCTCGAAATATTTCTTACTATTTTTTTTCATAGGATCGGGTGACAAACGAGCACACAGTCCACCTGATGGTAAGTGGTTGCTGTGGCCCATAGACATCTACATTTATCCTCGTTTGCGAATCAAAATGCAGATGCGTTGTCACCCGTGAGGACTAAGATGGAATGCCTCTTTTCCAGTAAAAAGGATCTCCGGTTCTCTACACTCACCATACGAAACGCAGCAGTGTTAAAATGCTATTTTACGCTGGTATTCTGTGAGAGCGTGGTGCTTCCCCGGTCGAGCCGACCCATTCGTGCTACAACTATACTACTAATATAGCTGCAGCATGGCTCTACCACTATCCAAATTACTAAAATACACAATAAAATACTATATTGATAAATTTCTTACTCGTATTTAAAAAAAAATATAGCGTAGTGGGTTGATGCCGCACGAGTCTGCTAGGTCCAAAAATGCCCTTCATTACCGTCCTCGTTTGGAATGAATATTAAAAATAAAAACCGGTAAACGTCTTCTTTATTCTATGAATATCATGTTTAAAAGAATAAAACAAAATAGTGTATTTTTATACATAACTCTACGTTTGGCATGTGTATGTGTGCAGATTTTTCCTATTTTGATAACTTTTAATGCTACAGTGTTGATCATATATATTTAAAAAAAATATAGGTCAGATAGAGCCAAAAATCTTAAAAATAAAAACCGGTAAACTTCTACTTTAATCTATTAACATCATGTTTGAAAAAATAAAACAATATACTGTATTTTATACATAACTCTACCAAGTGTGTGTGTGCAGGTTTTTCCTATTTTGATAACTTTTAATGCTAGAATATTCATTATATTTTAATCTAAAGTCTTACTATACTCTTCAATTGAATTTTGAAAACTTTCAGTGTAATAGCTCTCTATTTTGGATTTTTACTAGCATTATTTGAAAATCGGGCCAAATAGAGGTCCGTAGTCTTTGCCTTCCCTTCTGGGTGAAAGGCGTAACAGTTTATATAGTATAGTAAATGTTTTTTTATTTCGAAATTGCCTTTGCTTTTTGTTTCAAAAATGCCGCCCACTAAAATTTGCCGCCCGGTACTAAGGAACTTCTTTCTCTCCCCTTTCTTCCTACACCACTACCAAAGCATTAAATGCAATAATTATAATCTTACTAATGTTGGGTTAGTCATATCGTGAGGTCATGTCGCTTAAATTACGTTTTATGCGAGGGTTTAAATAATGCCTAAGAAATAAATGCTGTAATAATAAAAATGTTTTGCGGAAAAAAAAATATACCCGCGTAAACGAAATTGATGACGAAGTTGTCAGACACATTATTTAAGTGTCGAATCAATTTTATTGACCACCCGTGAAGATATCGCTTACACCAACTTATGGACGAAAATTGGCTCTTATTTCATGTTGGAATTCATATTTATGATGTTTTACTTCGATTTTCTTGTACACTTTTTTCTGCGTTGGCAAATAAAGCGGTTTGGTTTATTAGTGTCATGTTTCTTTTCCACACATCACCTTAAAATATAGTTACTTGAAAATAGCTCGAGTCACGGAAAAGTTGAGAAGGTCTAGCCTGGTATAGGCATATTAAGAGACGGGAAGTAAACCATGTGACAAGAAGAATATTGGCTATGTAAAGAGATGGATATAAGAGTATAGAAGGAGGCCTAAGAAAAGATAGATGGAATATATTACAGATGATATTCGTAAGTAAGGAGTTAGTGAAGAGATGACGGCTGATAGAGGAGAATGGAAGCGATGGATTAAGCAGACAGATTACTGATCACCGTTCCAAACGTTGTGCACCTTAGGCGATGTACGCCATCAGCGGTCTGGGTATTTTATTTTTGTTGTGGAGTAAATGAGATTGCTAAATTATCATAATTTTTCGGAGGCCATGTGATCTTCCTAAAATTGTGCACACATGACACAATCTCCTAATTACCAAGCTTAAAGTACAATGGTCACTCTCCTAACATGCTTGGATAAGTAAAATTTAATAAAATGTATCTTGATAAACATGATAAAGTCGTTTAATTTTCTATCCTATATAAATAGAATGATAGAGGTTTGCAGTTGTGCGCGCATTACGGAAAAACTACTGGATAGATTTCAATTGGGTTTTCTAAGTTTTCTAACTTTTGTTATTTAAAATAATGGTGCGTTACACCCGACTGAGTTACGAATAAAGCTCTGACAAATAAATTATTGTGGAAAATTCATTGAAATTGTCAAATTTAATTACCAAATTTCACAAACCAGTGATGGGAGCTGTATCGCCAATATGAAGGCATCAGCTTTGCGCTAACCAACTCGTGTGCTTAGAGTGCTGAGCATAGCCAATTTAAAAAAAAATGTGCGTTTAATTGCGTACGCACGTACGAAGCGAAACCTCTTTACGAGATATCATTTTTTTTAGGGTTCCGTACCTCAAAAGGAAAAAACGGAACCCTTATAAGATCACTTTGTTTGTCCATGTGTCTGTCTGTCAAGACCCTTTTTCTCAGGATTGCGTGGAGGTATAAAGCTGAAATTCATATCAAATACTCAAGTCTACTGTCTCTTGGAGCTGTGAAAAAATCAAACTTCTAAGCCAACGCAATCAAAAGATACAGCCGTTTATGCCGCAAATGTTCGACATTCGCAACGGAATCAAAACCTACAGGGTACTTCCCGTGAACTCAGAATCTTAAAATTTGGTACGAAGCAACGTATTATAGCACAGATAAAGGAAAAATTGCGAAAAGCATAAATTTTTAGTTACATCATATAATAAAAATATTTTTAATAATTTAAAACTTATATACCTACGGATTTGTTCGGAACCCTCGATGCGCGAGTCCGACTCGCACTTGGCCAGTTTTTTTATTTTATTACTTACTTTTTACCCAGCGGTGAAACGTTACAAGTAAACGTGAGGTGGTTTTTTTTGAAGACCGTACTAAATTTCTACATTACATCGTAAAAGAAATTTTAGGTACTTCAAAAAAAAAATATTGCGTTTAGCGCAATCCTGAAAAATCCTATGTTCAACAATGGTAGCAGGTTACTTAAAAAGTTAATGACAATGATAATGATGTCAAACTTTTGTCTAGGAGTCATTGTACTAGTTTCTTCACCCCTTTTAAAAAGACAGTTTTTAACAGTGGTAGAGCCACGCGGCAGCTTTTGCTGTCGCACGGATGGGCCGGCTTGAACCGGGGTGGTACCACGACCTCACAGAAAACCAGCGTGAAGTAGAGGTTTACCTCTGCGTTTCGCTTGGTGAGTGAAGGTGGCCGGAGGCCCTTTTTACTGGAAATGAGGCATTCCATTTTGTTTCTCACGAGTGGCGGCGCATCTACATTTTGATTTGTAATAGAGGATAGATGTAGATGTCTATGCGCCGCAGCAACCACTTACCATCAGGTGGACTGTGTGCTCGTTTGTCACCCTTATCATATAAAAAAAACCTTAATAGCGAGATAGGATCCAAATTGTCGTACACAAATCCCACAGCTAGGTGATGGCCAACTACACCACCAGCTCTAGGGTGCAGCTTCGCGGCAAGGTACTAAAAAGACTGACTACGACGTTAACGTGGGAAAAAATTTCCGCAAGTCAATAGGCTTTTTATAAAAGTAAGGATAAAAAAATAGCCCACAGTCTATCTAATGGTAAGTGAATGCTGTGGTTCATATACACCTAAATTTATCTTCTACGATAGATACATGGAAGGTACGTCATCATTGAAGACTAAAATGGAATACCTTGTTATATAAATAAAAAGATTCTTCGGTTCTTTACAATCAATACACAAAACACAGCAGCATTATGCTGCTATTTAACACTAGTATACTGTGAGGGCGTGGTCTTACCCCGACCGAGATGACCCATTTCCGCTGCAGCTATAATACAATTGCAGCGTGGCTCCCCCACGTAAAACGTTTCCCTCGAAATATAGTTTATCTCTTATATGCAGATTAACTTACAATGACTTACGTTATCGTCGTTACAGCCTATTATAGTCCACTGCTGAACACAGGCCTCAGCCATAAATTAACTCATAGGGGGAATATTTGCCATAGTTGCCGTACTTGGCAAGCGGGTTGGCAACCACAGTTTTTCATTTTTAATCGTTATTAGGAAGACTGCTGCCCATTTCTTGATTTGTTTCCCTTTGTCACCTCTTACCGCCAGTACACTGCATACAATTATTTTAGTAACAAATAGTTAAGGTATCCATTTGATGGTCCATTTGATGGTAAGTAGTAGCCAGGGGCGTAGCTAGGCGTAGTATCAGCCGTATCAATGATACGGGGCCCCCGGGCTACAGGGGCCCCGAACGAAAATTCTAAGGACTTCTATGGGACATGAATTCAATATAAATAATTATTTTATTCAATGCGAGCGTTTTTACTCCATTTGTGAAAAATCTGCACTTTTCATTTGGGGCCCCCAATAAATAAATTAATTATTTATTTCAATGCAAGCGTTTTGTTGCTTTTGTGAAAAATCTTCACTCTTCATTTGGGACCCCCAATAAATTTTGATACAGGCCCAGTCTAAAGCACGCTACGCCACTGGTAATAGCTCACCGACTATAAACGAAGAAGATCCTAGACCTTCTTGATGAAACGCTTCATAGTCTGTTAAATGTAATTACGAGATACTGGCTGGTTATACTGGGTTTAATTTGCCCAGTTTTAGTGGGGCTTAAACCAGGTAAAAATTTGAGACTCCGCCAAATGATCGTGAACATAACACCAGGCGCACATAAACGGTATGGAATACAAATGAAGAATTAAATAATATTTTAGTTTTGTAATTTACTTTACAAAAGAAATTATCACAATGATCCACGACTTTTTCTGCCACCAGGGCGGCGCCACTTTACAGTGAGGTAAAATATTTGACAGATTTCATAGCGGGGATGATAATTTCTTAGGAAAATGTAATCTTTAAGGTTTTTTCTGTATTATTAGTTATATTTTATATTAATTACATTAGAAATGAATAAACCAAACTATAAAATATAACTAAAAGCCGATTTTTAGGTTTCCGTAGCCAAATGGCAAAAAACGGAACCCTAATGGATTTGTCATGTCTGTCTGTCTGTCTGTCCTTATGTCGCAGCCACTTTTTCCGAAACTATAAAAACTATGCTGTTGAAACTAGGTAAGTAGATGTATTCTGTAAACCGCATTAAGATTTTCACACAAAAATAGAAAAATAACAATAAATTTTGGGGGTTCCCCATACTCTCAAAAACTTTTTTTCCATTAAACCCATACATGTGGGGTATCTATGGATAGGTCTTCAAAAATGATATTGAGGTTTCTTACATATTTTTTTTCTAAACTGAATAGTTGGCGCGACATTTCCAAAGTGGTAAAATGTGTGTCCCCCCCTACAACTTCTAAAATAAGACAATGATAAAACTAAAAAAATATATGATGTACATTACCATGTAAACTTCCACCGAAAATTGGTTTTAAAGAGATCTAGTAAGTAGTTTTTTTCTTAAACGTCATAAATCGTAAATTATGTTACTTGCTGCTACGGAACGCTTCATGGACGAATCCGACTCGCACTTGGCCGCTTATTTATTTAAAAAAAGAGTTATAAAGTGCAAAAAATTAAAAATCAAACCACTGGCGCATTGTGTTGTGTATTAATATAATATTCTAGATAATGATAAACTATTATTTAAAACTAATTTCTCAATTATCTAACATTGTGTAACAAAAAACTTTACCTCAGTCGCAACTAGCGACATTTGGTGAGTGGAAGATTATTAGCCCTCATTAAACACCAGCTACCAACTACTACTACCTCTTTGTATTTCATTGGTTTTTTTTTACCCATTTTACTGGAAAAGAGGCATTCCATCTTAGTTCTCACGGGTGACAGAACATCTGCATTTTGATTCGTAATCGAAAATAGATGTAGATGCCTATGAGCCACAGCAACCACTTACCATCAGACTGTGTGCACGTTTGTCACCCTTATCCTATAAAGGTATTTTATGTAGCACGTATTCCATTACATTAAAATTAATTACAATAAAAACAAATCATTCTATATAATACAGGCTACAACTTAGTACTTACATTTTACGACGTAGTAGAGCCATGTTGCAGCTATATTATGGTTATATGGACCACGCTCTCACAGAATACCAGTGTAAAATAGCAGCTTAATGCTTCTGTGTTTCGTATGGCGAGTGTAGAGAACCGGAGACCCTTTTTACTGGATACGTGGCATTCCATTTTAGTCCTCAGGGATGACAACGCATCTGTATTTTGATCCTTATTCGAGGATAGATGTAGATGTCTAGGCGTCACAGCATCCACTTACCATCATCTGGGCTGTGTGCCCGCTTGTCACTCTTATTCTAAAAAAAAAGCGGCCAATTGCGAGTCGGACTCGCCCATGAAGGGTTCCGTAGTAGCAAGTAACATAATTTACGATTTATGACGTATTAAAAAAAACTACTCACTAGATCTCATCCAAACCAATTTTCCGTAGAAGTTTACATAGTAATGTACATCATATATTTTTTTTTATCTCATTCTCTTATTTTAGAAGTTACAGGAAGGGGACACACATTTTACCAATTTGGAAGTGTCTCTCGCTCAAACTATTCAGTTTAGAAAAAAGTGATATAAGAAACCTCAATATCATTTTTGAAGACCTATCCATAGATACCCCACACGTATGGGTTTGATGAAAAAAAATTTTTGAGTTTCAGTTCTAAGTATGGGGAGCCCCCAAAATTTATTGTGTTTTTTCTATTTTTGTGTGAAAATCTTAATGTGGTTCACAGAATACATCCATTTACCGAGTTTCAACAGCACAGTTCTTATAGTTTCGGAAAAAAGTGGCTGTGACATACGGACGGACAGACAGACAGACAGACAGACGAATCCTTAAGGGTTCCGTTTTTTGCCATTTGGCTACGGAACCCTAAAAACCAAAAAGAAATAACTATCCGAACAAAATCTTGCCTTACCTAGGATTCAAACTCGGTGCTTTACCGTCGCTTTTTACGATAACTGGTTTTTATGACTTCTAAACTTAATGTTAACAAAATATAGGCAACATTACAATGCAAATGAATTCCTGCAATCACTGTTATTAGTAAGCAGTATTGCAAAATTTATCTTAAGATCGTCGTTAACTGTTACACGACATAAATATTCATCATATTATATATGAATTTAATATATTTCAGATAACGACTTTCTTTAATTGAATATTCGCGTTGATGAAGGCACTGCTTGCGGCTATTTGCGTGGCCTTTAAAAATGTTACATGTGATGTCAGATGGCCTTGCCTGCTGGTAATAAGGGACATCTTACTTGGTTGAACACTTGAAGCAAGGCATTGTCGATGTGCGCGCTACATACATGCTTTAGGTCAAGCTTTCTTTAATGTCACACTTCAAAGGTGGATTGTAGAATATGTTTTTACATGCTTTTATTAGCTTCGCGTATATGTATAATAATAATAATAAATCTCGCTAGCATTACCATAGCTTAATGCATGTTTTTTAATTTTCTTAATTTTTTTTTTTAAAACGTTACCCCCACACTAGGATTTTCTCCTGTATTCTGGAGGCAGTTTACAAACACAAATTGCACAAGGACAAACATCCAGACCCGGAACAATTATTTGTAGGCCATAGAAATACTTGTTCCGTGCGGGATTCGAACCCGAGATCCTTAGCGTTGCAACTCATTGCTAAGACACTGCGTCACGGAGCTGTCATTTTAATATAATGTTAACATTTAGCTATTATTTATTCTGTCACAATTCCGTCTAGTCCTTGGTAGAGGGTAATTGTGTTCTGTGGTCTAGTCTAAAGCTATGATAAATATCCAAGATGGCGAACACGCGAAAACGTCAACTTAGAACTGCCGGGAGTATGGTGTGAACTGAACGATTAAAATCCATATAAGCTTCAGAAAAATATTAATTGACGATTCAAGTTTCGAGGCTAGCATTTATAATTATGTTATATTCATAATTATGTGCGCCAGTGAGATGCTGCCCCCGTGACGTTTTTTTATTTATTTTTTTATTTTAAAAACGTAACCTCTAAAATAGGATTTTCTCCTGTATGGCGGGTCTGCTTACATACATAAATTTCACAACGACGAACATCCAGACCCGGAACAATTATTCGTAGGCCATACAAATACTTGTTCCGTACGGGATTCCAACCCGAGATCCTTAGCGTTGCAAGTGATTGCTAAGCCACGGCGCCACGGAGCCGGGCTAGGGTTTGGGTCCCGGGACGTCTCATGTCTCGAAGTTCCGGGACTTTTCGTAATTTTAGTTGTCTCGAGTCCCGGGACTTTAGGGTCGAGACTCGAGACGAAACAAGATTGTCGAAATTGTTATGTTATCATTTTTATTTCCAAATAATTGAAGGAGCCTAGCGCCATGTGTTAGTTTAATGAATAATTACTTGGTCCACTACGTAACTATGTACGGAACACAATAAATGAAACAAATATGTGATTATGAGAATTAGCAATGAGATTATGAACAATGATTAGATACTAGAATTAGATTTAGATAATAGTAAAGTTATTAAGAATTAGTATGATTTTTATTTAAGTTCGTTTCATAACTATAAGATTTAACTGTTTAGAAGTGCATCTGTGTGTGACTAAAAGAAATAAACAAAGCAATTATTAAGACTGAAATTAACGTTAAAGTTATTTAATTTTCTGTTTAATTAATGATTTCTTATATTTACGCGAACACTACAGATTGAATTAAACTATTTTTTGCGGATTTTATCGCTTTTAATTTACTATTTTAATTCCCAACGTTTCGGCTGTACTACCCTATGTCAGAGGAGTCACAGACAAGGTTGGCTACATTTTGAAGCGAGCTTCTATTAAAACATACTTCAAGCTGCCGAAGAAGATTAGTCAATTTTTACCATCCATCAAGTGTAATATCCCTCTACAAGATACAGGAGTGTACAAGCTTGATTGCGAATGTGGTCTCTCTTACATAGGACATACAAAAAGATCCATTAAAACCCGCGTGAAATAACATATAGCTGACGTGAAGAACCGACGCTCTGGGAATTCTGCAGTCTGTAAACATGTTCAAGATCATTGCCGCCATTACATCAGATTTGATAGACCACAAATCCTCGCAAAAGAACACCGATTCCTACCAAGGATGATACGCGAGGTTATTGAAATTAAAAAACATCCTAATTTCAACAGAGAAGATGGATGGGTGCTGCCATCTGCTTGGGATCCTATAATTAACAAAATAAAATCCAAACCCAAGCATACCACTGCAAGACTTCAAGATACTGTAAGTTCATTCTGCGTAAATTGAACCAAAAATTAATATTAAAAAAATGAAGGTAGCCAGGCTAACTGAAACATCAGGACGTCAAATATCTCAGTCCCCCCGTGATCCCGGGTTGCTGTAAAGCACCAGAAACGTCGGGGATTAAAATAGTACCTAAATTAAACGCAATAAAATCCGTAGAAAATAGTTTTATTCAATTTCTGTTTAATTGTTTAATAAATGTTGATTTTTACAAAAAAATGCCTCTTTAATACATTTCACCAGAAATTAACTATATTAATATTCTTCAAAAAGGCTTACCCATCTTAAAAAAAAACAAAAAAGTTTTTTCTTAAAAGTCTCGAAGTTCCGGGAATTCCCGGAACTTTGATTATAGGCAGGCCCGTGTCCCGGGACTTTGAAATTGTCGGGAATTCCCAAACCGTAGAGCCGGCAATCCCGCTCTGGTGCGCCGGTAGTGTGACGATTTGTGCACAATGTGTCAAGGTGATTCGGAAGGATTATAGCATTGCGGCCTCAGATGTTTTTTTCTTTTTTAATACGTCTTTGATTGCGGCTCACCGTAATATAAACAGGATTTTAATCCGCACACAACGTAAGTTCATTAAGAGAACATCCGCGCGGCGTTTAATCCATACAACGATATTCATGTTTTCTACATGGACACTAGAGCAAATATTTTTTACAATGCAACCGATATTAACCACGGCCATGTTTTTTTTTAATTTATTTATGTACACACAACAAGATACAGAAACAGTCTTATAGTGAGTTTGTACAAAGGTTCTACTTATTCCATAATTTGCTGAAATATCTTCCAGTAGACCCACAAACGAAAATATATTAAAAAGGCAAACTTAGTGCGTACAATGTTTGTGTTTTGTTTTGCTCCATAAATGAAATTATTTTAAAAACTAGGAACCTTCTGAAACTACTAATATTGTCCTGTTATAGGTACTGCTGTTCCTGCCATCTTATAATAACTCAAATTTATTAAAAACTGCGGTGGTTGCCAACCCACCTGCCAAGCTTGGCAATTATGGCAAAATCTACTCTATAAGCCATCTACGGGAGTGGACTATGTTCAGCAGTGGAATTTTATAGGCTGTAATGGTTGGATGGATGGGTACTGCCGTTATCAGACATCCAGTAAAATATTTAACGAACGTAAAAAAAGAATTTAAAAAAATATAGACCTTCCTTATATTGTTTCAACAGTTTTAACAGTGGTAGAGCCACGCGGTAGCTTTTGCTGTCGCACGGATGGGCCGGCTCGAACCGGGGTGGTACCACGACCTCACAGAATACCAGCGTGAAGTAGAGGTTTACCTCTGCGTTTCGCTTGGTGAGTGCAGGTGGCCGGAGGCCCTTTTTACTGGAAATGAGGCATTCCAACTTAGTCCTCACGGGTGACAACGCATCTGCATTTTGATTCGCAAACGAGGATAGATGTAGATGTCTATGGGCCGCAGCAACCACTTACCATCAGGTGGACTGTGTGCTCGTTTGTCACCCTTATACTATAAAAAAAAATATTTTCTGCCCAATTTTATGGACTATCAATTTCACATGTTTACATTTTAAATACTCATAAGGTCTAGTGATGGACAGAAGCTTCTAACAAACGATTAATGTTAAAAGTCCGAAGAACAATCTGTAATAATGAGTTTTTGTCGTATCTATATTTATCAGAATTCGAATAGGTAATTATTCTAATGTACGGCGTATAATGGCTGCTTAAGATACTCGTAATCCAGAGTCCCATATCATCCTGTAGATGTCTTAAGAGGAGACAGAGGAGAAACTGGAACATGAGATGGGCAGGATCTTCCAGGTCATCATCTTTAACAGCGCTTGTCAAACATGGTAATTGAGCATTGAGCTTATCTCCCCTAAGAGACAATCTATGGAGTACCTAAGCCTACTTATATATTTTTATGGGCTGTAATGAATGAAAGAATTCTTATTAATAACAAAAAATTATGCAACGCTTAATTATTTACAATAATATTCATATAAATTGGCTTTATTGTGGCGTTGAATGATGATTTAATCTTCAGTATCATTATTGTAAAAAAATCCAGTTTCAAAACGCACCTACCAGTTTCTTGAAAGAGCGGTTTACCCACGCGCCCGTGGCTTTTGCATACAAGCAGAGAAACCGAAATGAACAATCTAAATGAGAATCACTGTACATAATATTATGTGAATAATCCCCAAATTTAATGTGGAAATGATTCAAAGACATTTTTATTAATGTTTTTACGAGTGATAATATTTTTTGTAAATACTAAAGAAATAAATAAAGAAGATAACCGTTCACCTGCTGGTTAATTATTCCGTTAGCTAATGCAGTTAATGAAAAACTACAACTACTACATCATTAAAATAACTTAGCCAATGAAGTTCCGACAAACTTTCGAATATTGGACCAACAAAGAGACATATAAGCCTCTTAGTATGCCAGGTTATAGAGTTAATTTTAATTTAAAAAAATAAGGTGAATATTAAGTAGGCAATACTTTGATAGTTACGTAATTAATTATTACTTACGTGGTAGAGCCATGCTGCAGCTATATTAATAGTATAGTTGTAGCACGAATGGGTCGGCTCGACCGGGGAAGGACCACGCTCTCATAGAATATCAGCGTATAATAGCAGCTTAACACTGCTGTGTTTCTTATGTCCTCACGGGTAACAACGCATCTGCATTTAGATTATTTATTGAGGATAGATGTGTATGTCTATGGGACACAGCAACCACTTACCATCAGGTGGACTGTGTGCTCGTTTGTCACCCTGTCCTATAAAAAAAATCTTATTAAACATTTTCAGCTATCAGCTAAATCTCTCGCCTAAAATGGCGGACAATTACACTTAATTCGCTGTCACCGAACCCGCAATCAATACCTACATTATAATATAAAGTATGATGGACAGTTTCATACATGACTGTGGACGTAGCCGAAATCAAAATAAAATGCGAACATGTTTCGGGGTCATTTTGGCCGTGTGTCATGTGTCATTTAATCACATAATTCAGTGAACTGTCATGGCGCCCGTATTTGGCGGGAAAGCAATCCGCTTAAACTAAAATGGGCATGTGCCGGGATACCGCTCTTTGAATCTTTATTGCATGACACGATCATTGCATAAGTTTTGCATTTTTATACTAAACAAGCAACGGTTAAGTTTCATTTGAACGTAAAAATCATATAAATTAGGTACCTACTCGAAATGTACCTCTTTATTCAGTGTATTTTTTTGTAATAAAAATATGAGATAACTGAATTGTCATAATTTTAGCTTGTAAACCAATGAATGTTAAAAAATGTTATATTATAAGTATTTGTCATGTTTTTAAGGGACCCATGTCGTCCCGTGGCTATCTTAAGAAACAGTTACAGAGGGAACCTGAAACCTGAGATTGACAGCAGCATCTTTCTGATAACTCAAAATGATATAAAAACTGCGGTTGGCAACCCGCCTGCCAAGCGTGACAACTATGCCTGTAAAGCAATCTATGGAGGAAGCCTCTGCATATGTATGTTCAGCAGTGGACTTGAGTGTTAACATTTATGGTCCGGTGTTCACTTGTAAATTCGGCTTAAATCAGTAATTTGTTAAAAGTAGTGATTTCTATCAGTTGCAATGCAGATGAAGAGAGAGTTATTCCACAAATATCATAAATTCCTAATAATTATCGGTTTCGGTTTAAATTACTTGGTATTTGCTTTGTAATGACAATAAACAAAATAGGAAATGCGGTATAACTATTACTTTCATGCCAGCCGTAAAACAGAACGTGAGACAGACGAAATACCCGTGTCCTTGTAATGAAGAAAACGAAAAGAAGGAGAAGGAAATTAAAAGAAGAAAAAAAAACATCGTTAAAAATGCCTTTCTTTGAAGATTCAAAATACATACACCATGTTTCTTCCGTATTTTTGTTGGATTACTAAATGACTCAAAAGTGTAAAAAGAATTATCGTTCCCTCCTTAACATAAAATTTTGCAACCGATGAAGCTCTTTGTTTTAACCTAATTCAAAAAAGAAGGAGGTTCACAATTCTACCGTATTTTTTTTATAGGATAAGGGTGACAAACTAGCACACAGTCCACCTGATAGTAAGTGGTTGCTGTGGTCCATAGACATCTACATCTATCCTCTATTAAAAATCAAAATGCAGATGCGTTGTCACCCGTGAGGACTAAGATGGAATGCCTCATTTCCAGTAAAAAGGGTCTCCGGTTCTCTACACTAACCTTACGAAACACAGTAGCGTAAAGCTGCTATTTTACGTTGGTATTCTGTGAGAGCGTGGTCCTTCCCCGGTCGAGCCGACCCATTCGTGCTACAACTATACTACTAATATAGCTGCAGCATGGCTTTTTTTTATGTATCTTATCTCAGAACTTTTTTCTAGGCGGACTAATTTTAATGATTCTTTTTTTATATAAAAGCTGGTGCTTCTTATATGGTCTCATATAAATGTGATAAAGATCTGACCAATAGTTTTTGAGTTATCCTTATTAATCCGTATATAATGAGGGCTAATAATCTTCCACTCACCAGATGTCGCTAGTTGGGACAGGTAAAGTTTTTCGTTACACAGTGTCAGTTAATGAGGGCTAATAATCTTCCACTCACCAGATGTCGCTAGTTGCGACTGAGGTAAAGTTTATTGTTACACCGTGTCAGATAATTGAGAAATTCGCTTTAAATAATAGTTTATCATTATCCAGAGTATTATATTAATACACAACATAAAGCGTCGGTAATTTTAATTTTTAATTTTTTGCACTTTATAACTCTTTTTGAAAAAAATCGCCTTTTAGTTATATTTTATAGTTTGGTTTATTCATTTCTAATGTAATTTATATAAAATATAACTAATAATACAGAAAGAAACTTTAAAGATTACATTTTCCTAAGAAATTATCGTCCACGCTATGAAATCTGTTAAATATTTTACCTCACTGTAAAGTGGCGCCGCCCTGGTGGCAGAAAAAGTCGTGGATTCATTGACCTCATTGACTTCGACTACATTGATGATGTTTCCCATTTTATTTACATTGTAGTCGGTTGTACAAAATGTTTTAATTTCACCACTTGTAGTAAATTAGAGTAGGTAATTGTTGCGTAAAAGGTGCGAGATGTATGATAGTGTGATCGTCATAAGTCCTCCCCACTACGGGAGAACCTTTTGTCCATCACCGTAACGGCCTAATGAAGAATAGTAACTGTTGACACTTTCCTTCGTCATTTTTTTCGTATTTAATTAGATAAGTTAACGTTACCTATACAAGGTTATTTTTCAAAGAGTAGCCAAATTTTTAACTTAAGTTCAAGTATTAGGTCCTTACATATGAAATTAGCGTTTTGTCGTACTGACCACTTTGATTTGGAATATCTCCAAATCAAAGTGGTCCAAAGTTGAAGAATTCCCAATTCAAATTTATAAATTAATTTAGCTGGTACATTTGAGTTTTGAAAACAGTTATTCATTTGTTTTTTTCCTCATTATTTTTTCTTTGGCGTCGCTTATTACCGCACAATGGAAAACATGAAATATCGGTATATTTACGAGTACCAGTTCTACCGTGGCACCAGTGCTGCAGAAACAGCTCGAAGGTTTAATGATATGTACGCTGGTGTCGCAAAAGAAAGCACGGTACGTTTTTGGTTTCAACGTTTTCGTTCTGGAAATTTCGACTTCAGAACCAACCCCGTGGACGGCCGGAGACTAAAGTAGATAATGAATAATTAAAGGCTATTGTGGAAGCGGATTCATCATAAAGTACTTCAGAGATAGCTGCAGGCTTAGGGGTAAGTAATAAAACTGTATTAAAAAACCACTTGAAGCAAATCGGGAAATTAAAAAAAACTTGAACGATGGGTACCCCATGATTTAAATGAATCGAACTTGCAAACACGCGTCGACTGCTGTGTTACTTTGCTCAACCGACACAATAATGAAGGGATTTTAAATCGAATCATTACTTGTGATGAAAAGTGGATACTGTACGATAATCGGAAGCACTCGTCGCAATGGCCGAACCCTGGAGACCCAGCCGAAACTTGCCCTAAACGAAAATCGTTCACCACAGCTTTCTAAAATCTGGCCAAACGATTACGGAAGATATCTATTGTCAGCAACTGCAAACCATGAAGGAAGAACTAGCTGCTAAACAACCGAGATTGGTCAATCGCTCTAGGCCACTGCTGCTTCACGACAACGCAAGACCACACACTGCAAAACAAACAACCACTAAGTTAGATGAGCTACAATTGGAATGTCTGCGACATCTACCGTACTCCCCGGACCTTGCTCCAACAGATAACCATTTTTTCCGGAATTTGGACAACTTCTTACAAGGAAAAAAATTCAACTCCGATTTGGCAGTCCAAACCGCCTTCAAAGAGTTTATTGATTCTAGCCCCCATGGTTTTTTTTAGTAAAGGGATCAATGAACTACCTCGCCATCATCATTATTACAGCCTTTCATAAGTCCACTGCTGAACATAGGCCTCCACCAAGGAATGCCACAAAGCATGGTCCTGAGCCACCTGCATCCATCGACTTCCTGCATGTCTTACCAGGCCGTCACTCCATCTCGTGGAGGTCGCCCTACACTTCGCCTACCGGTACGAGGCTGCCACTCAAGAACCTTTCATCCCCATCGGTTGTCGGTTCTTCGAGCTATATGGCCGGCCCACTGCCACTTCAGCTTACTAATCCGTTGGGCTATGTCGGTTACTCTGGTTCTACTGCGGATATGAATGATGAACTACCTATGAAATAGCAAAAGTGCATAGATAACAACGGTGCATACTTTGATTAATCAAAATATATATTTTACAAAAAAAATTGACTTTATATTCCTCCCGTACAAAATGCCAATTTCATATCATTATCATCATCATCATTACAGCCCTTCACAAGTCCACTGCTGAACATAGGCCTCCCCCAAAGAATGCCACAAAGCACGGTCCTGAGCCACCTGCATCCATCGACTTCCTGCATGTCTTACCAGGCCGTCACTCCATCTCGTGGGGGGACGCCCTACACTTCGCCTACCGGTACGAGGCTGCCACTCGAGAACCTTTCTTCCCCATCGGTTGTCGGTTCTTCGAGCTATATGGCCGGCCCACTGCCACTTCAGCTTACTAATCCGTTGGGCTACGTCGGTTACTCTGGTTCTACTGCGGATATCCTCATTCCTAAGTTTATCACGCAGAGAAACTCCGAGCATAGCCCTCTCCATAGCTCGCTGAGCGACTTTGAGCTTCCTCATACGGCCAGCAGTGAAGGACCACGTCTCAGTTCCGTAAGTCATCACTGGCAACACGCACTGGTTGTACAATTTCGTTTTAAGGTTTTGAGGTATGTCTGACGAGAAGATGTGTCGTAGCTTCCCGAACGCTGCCCAGCCGAGTTGAATCCGTCGATTGACCTCTCGGTCGAAGTTGGACTTACCTAGTCGGACTATTTGTCCTAGGTAAACATACTCGCCAACAACTTCGAGCTTAGTGCTCCCAACAACTACCGGCATAGGTGTAACATGGACATTAAACATAATCTTTGTTTTGTCCATGTTCATCTTAAGACCTATCCGTTGGGAGACACTATTGAGCTCATTGAGCATGGTGCTTAGGTCCTCCAGCGATTCTGCCATAAGGACTATATCGTCGGCAAATCGAAGGTGAGTGATGTACTCGCCATTGATGTTGATACCGTATCCTTTCCAGTCCAGAAGCTTGAAAACGTCTTCCAATGCAGCGGTGAAGAGTTTCGGGGAAGCGGTGAAGAGCATCTTTCTGATAACTCAAAATGATATAAAAACTGCGGTTGGCAACCCGCCTGCCAAGCGTGACAACTATGCCTGTAAAGCAATCTATGGAGGAAGCCTATGTATATGTATGTTCAGCAGTGGACTTTTATAGGCTGTAATGGATGACTGGAGTTTTAACATTTACGGTCCGGTGTTCACTTGTAAATTCGGCTTAAATCAGTTATTTGTTAAAAGTAGTGATTTCTACCAGTTGCAATGCAGATGAAGAGAGGGTTATTCCACAGATATCATAAATTCCTAATAATTATCGGTTTCGGTTTAAATTACTTGGTATTTGCTTTGTAATGACAATAAACAAAATAGGAAATGCTGTATAACTATTACTTTCATGCCAGCCGTAAAACAGGACGTGAGACAGACGAAATACCCGTGTCCTTGTACTGAAGAAAAAGAAAAGAAGGAGAAGGAAATTAAAAGAAGAAAAAAAAACAGTCATCGTTAAAAATGCCTTTCTTTGAAGATTCAAAATACATACACCATGTTTCTTCCGTATTTTTGTTGGATTACTAATGACTCAAAAGTGTAAAAAGAATTATCGTTCCCTCCTTAACATAAAATTTTGCAACCGATGAAGCTCTTTGTTTTAAACTAATTCAAAAAAGAAGGAGGTTCTCAATTCTACTGTATTTTTTTATAGGATAAGGGTGACAAACTAGCACACAGTCCACCTGATGGTAAGTGGTTGCTGTGGCCCATAGACATCTACATCTATCCTCTATTAAAAATCAAAATGCAGATGCGTTGTCACCCGTGAGGACTAAGATAGAATGCCTCATTTCCAGTAAAAGGGGTCTCCGGTTCTCTACACTCACCATACGGAACACAGCAGCGTAAAGCTGCTATTTTACGTTAGTATTCTGTGAGAGCGTGGTCCTTCCCCGGTCGAGCCCAACCATTCGTGCTACAACTATACTACTAATATAGCTGCAGCATGGCTTTTTTTATGTATCTTATCTCAGAACTTTTTTCTAGGCGGACTAATTTTAATGATTCTTTTTTTATATAAAAGCTGGTGCTTCTTATATTATGGTCTCATATAAATGTGATAAAGATCTGACCAATAGTTTTTGAGTTATCCTTATTAATCCGTATTTAATTGACTTCGACGACATTGATGATGTTTCCCATTTTATTTACATTGTAGTCGGTTGTACAAAATGTTTTAATTTCACCACTTGTAGTAAATTAGAGTAGGTAATTGTTGCGTAAAAGGTGCGAGATGTATGATAGTGTGATCGTCATAAGTCCTCCCCACTACGGGAGAAGCTTTTGTCCACCGCCGCAACGGCCTAATGAAGAATAGTAACTGTTGACACTTTCCTTCGTTATTTTTTTCGTATTTAATTAGATAAGTTAACGTTACTTAAAGAAGGTTATTTTTCAAAGAATAGCCAAGTTTTTAACTTAAGTTCAAATATTAGGTCCTTACATATGAAATTAGCGTTTTGTCGTACTGAACACTTTGATTTGGAATATCTCCTCTTTGGTTAAGAATTCCCAATTCAAATTTATAAATTACTTTACAGCTAAAGTAATTTATAATAAAGTAAGCTAAAGTAATAATTATTTTTGTAAAGTGGATACTGTGCGATAATCGGAAGCACTCGTCGCAATGGCTGAACCCTGGAGACCCAGCCGAATCTTGCCCTAAACGAAAATCGTTCACCACAACTTTCTAAAATCTGGCCAAACGATTACGGCAGATATCTATTGTCAGCAACTGCAAACCATGACGGAAGAACTAGCTGCTAAACAACCAAGATTGGTCAATCGCTCTAGGCCACTGCTGCTTCAATACAAAGCAAGACCACACACTGCACAACAAACAACCACTAAGTTAGATGAGCTACAAATGAAATGTCTGCGACATCTACTGTACTCCCCGGACCTTGCTCCACAGATTACCATTTTTCCGGAATTTGGACAACTTCTTACAAGGAAAAAAAATCAACTCCGATTTGGCAGTCCAAACCGCCTTCAAAGAGTTTATTGATTCTCGTCCCCATGGTTTTTTTTAGTAAAGGGATCAATGAACTACCTATGAGATGGCAAAAGTGCATAGATAACAACGGTGCATACTTTGATTAATTAAAATATATATTTTACAAAAATAATTGACTTTATATTCCTCCCATACAAAACGCTAATTTCATATTATGTAAGGATCTAATATATATATAATGATATACTGATAATGCAGTTTTTGAAAATACGAGTAAATAAGGCTTCTACTTTTATTTGAAATTATCCTAAATTGAATGTGATTTATGGGCAATAACGTTTTTGTATACCGATCGACCCTTACGAATGTGTGCGTGCGCAGTAAAATCAGTGAAAATAATGCATTACCACGCATTTTGAATTTAAAAGATAAAAAGGACAGAATGTTTGAGATTTTTTTAATAAATGTTTCTTCACCATTTGCCTATATTACTCATTTTGAACTTTCTGTGCAATTTGGCTAGTTATTGAAAATAACCCTATATACGGAGCTTTTGCTGCTATAGTTATCTATGCAGTTAATCTGTTTTTATGAATTTTTTATAGGATTGGATGACAAACGAGCACACAGTCCACCTGATGGTAAGTGGTGGCTGTGGCCTATAGACATCTACATCTATATTCGATTACAAATCAAAATGCAGATGCGTTGTCACCCGTGGGGACTAAGATGGAATGCCTCGTTTCCAGAAGCGTTAAGCTGCTATTTTACGCTGGTATTCTGTGAGAGCGTGGTCCTTCCCCGGTCGTGCCGACCCATTCGTGCTACAACCATAATATAGCTGCAGCATGGCTCTACCACGTATAAATGATATGATGAACTTATCGTTACTTTTTGTTACAGCCTATTATAGTCCACTGTTGAACATAGCCCTTCACTATAGATTGCATCGTAGAGGGGATATTTGCCATAGTTGCCAAGCTTGACCAGCGTTAGTTTAGTTGTTATTAAGATGCTGCTGCCCATCTTTATTTGTTTCCCTCTGTCGATTCTTACGATACCTACAGGATGTTATGGGGTAGTTACAGAAACAGAAACAGAAACAGAAACTTTTTTATTCAATATAGATTATAAATAATACTTATTGAAAGTCACTCTTTTGTATAATTACCACTGGTTCGAAAAAAACCTCTGTCCTGGGAAGAACCAGCAAGGAACCCAGCGGGACTTTTTTTTAAATAACAGCTTACAATCATGTATGTTACACAAATTAACAACACAACAAATTAGAAATAGCTTGGGAGCGATCACCTCACTTCCAGGGGTTATTATCATCTATAAATTCTTTAATATTATAATAACCCTTTTTATACAAACTTAGTTTAACAAAGTTTTTGAACTTTATTAAACTAAGTTTAACTAGTTAACCATTCTTACACCGTCATTTTCCGAATTTCTTTTGTTTGACATATTTTTTAGTGGACAAGAGATTATGAGTGTAGGGTCGCTTTTTAATCTAATAATTGAATTGATTTTAATAATTGAATCTGGTGGAGAAGTAGTTTAGTAGTTGGCAACATGACATGTCACCTCGCTCATAAAAGCGTTGACTGCAATTTTAAATTTTCATTATCTTTTAAACTATGCGTCCAAATAGCATAAAGAGCAAAGTTTATCTTTATAAAATTATATTGATGATGAAATGACTTTCGTTCGTAAGGATTAAAATGTCATGCCTAATGAAATCCCTTTTTATTTATAAGAAATAGGCAAATGGTATCGCGGCATTTTTAGATGGAGTAAAGATCTATATTTTTGTAGAACATTGTATTTACATATCACTAACCATTACGCCAGCGCACACGGATAAATCATTTCGGGAGCGCTTTTTCTTCTGACTTGCTTAACAAAAATCAATATTTAAGGCTAGCTGAGAGGTGTAGCCTAACGATAGATAGCCTATACTATTTCTCATGAATTTGGCTATAATATACAATAATAATTTTTCAAATCAGACTGGTAGTTCTAGAGATTAGCGTGATAAAACAAACAAAAAAAAAACAAAAAATCTCTTCCGCTTTATTATATTAGTATAGATTCCCTAACACTTCTTATTTCCCATCTTTGACATGTAACAGTAAATTGCAATGAAATTACACGTTATAAGTATAAAGTTGGAGCCGTGGTGAATTTTATAAAATAGAATTGAGATAAAGTTGCATACCAAGTAAATCAACAATTTTTTAAGGCTTTAAAGTAATCTAAAAAAAAAGGTAATATGCGAACGAAAACAAGGGCACAGCTAGTAGCATAATATTTAAAAGTTACTACAAAACAGTTACAAAAAAAACCTAAATGTTATTCCAGCTATAACCCGGCCAAGTTTCATCAAAATCAATCAAGTATCCAATTGTGCATGCCCTAAGCGCATTAAAAAAAATACGTATAACATGAATATACGTAAATTTTTTAAAGTAGTTTAAATACACACAAGTTTTCATTAATTTACTTCCAATTTTCCAATAATTTTATGTAAAAATTTCAATTTAAAAAAAAGTTTGGAAAATTCAAAAGTGCACGACTCATAATGCTCATATGACAATCATATTATCATCAAGACCAAGACGTATTTAAGTATAAATATACTTACTTTCCTTGTCCTACTTACTTTTAGTACGTAGTACTATTATTTATTCTGTGCTTTTAAAATATTGTAAAAAAATGCGATCTTTTTGAGCCGCTGCAAACAACCGATATAGTATCCACTCACAACCGCGGCTGAGGCCAGTGAGGCAGTCTATTTAGTAAAATAAATTATTATAAGGCTGCTCAAAACACCGTAAATTTTGGGTAAAAATTAATTATACCGAAATAAAAGAAAATTAAAGTGCCATTTACATTCCGTGACTTCCCACATGATAGATCTAAAATTTAAAAAATAGATTGAGTTAAACAATTGATATTTTCAAAAGTTGTCGTGTTTACCACTCCATGCGGACTTGATAAATCTACGCTATAAGCCACTAAAACCACTTTTTATGTAAAAATAGCAATTAATCGATATAAAAAAAATTAATAAGTTCAACAGTCATTTACCTTTCTGACAATGTAGCCTTTATATCATTTATATGTTCAATATGATTGTTAGATACGATTTTATGCGACAAAACGTTGGAAACTTGATTTTTTAGGCTTTAGTAGAACATACCTACGCGCTTTGCGCTTATGGCATACAATAATATATGCGAGGTAAAATATATATTATACGTGTTAGAGCTATGCTGTATATTATGGTTGTAGCACATGGTTTCGGCTCTACCTGGGATAGCGCACTCTCACAGAATTCCAGAGTAAAATAGCAGCTTAACGCTTCAAAGTTTCATATGATAAGTGTAAAGACCCGGAGATCTGTTTACCGGTAACGATGCGTTACATCTCAGTCCATCTTAGTCTAGTCTTAGACAAATGTAGATGCCTATGGACCTCAGCTTCAATTTGTGGACTGTGTACTCGTTTGTCTCCTTTAGTTTTTTTTTTTTTATAGAATAAGGGTGACAAACGAGCACACAGTCCACCTGATGGTAAGTGGTTGCTGCGGCCCATAGACATCTACATCTATCCTCGTTTGCGAATCAAAATGCAGATGCGTTGTCACCTGTGAGGACTAAGATGGAATGCCTCATTTCCAGTAAAAAGGGCCTCCGGCCACCTGCACTCACCAAGCGAAACGCAGCGGTAAACCTCTACTTCACGCTGGTATTCTGTGAGGTCGTGGTACCACCCCGGTTCGAGCTGGCCCATCCGTGCGACAGCAAAAGCTGCCGCGTGGCTCTACCACTGTTCAATTTAGTCTGTAAAATAATATGTGGCTTCTATATCGATATATACGCAATTAAAATTTTGAAAAAATATTCAATGTATGTTAGCTGAACGCTTATTTATGACTGCGCTAAAAAGCTGTCAAAATATTATAACAACTATTAGAGTGCAATAACAATTAAACCCCACCCACGTTGGCGATTAAGTCATTTAAGTAGGACTATGCTAAACAAATTACACCAGTTTATCCAAGCCATCGTTCAATTGCACTTTAGGATTGATCCTAAAGTGCACTTTAACGATGAGGGCATCGCAGAATCATCATAATGAAGACAAATATGTCTGCACTTGACTACAAATGCATCGCTAACCTTGAGCTTTCAGGATTGTGATTTGTGTGTTTGTGATTATGCACAATAAAGATTTTTGCAATTAAAGAAGAATCTCAAGGCAATTAATGCAACAACACGGTGAAAGTACAGACAGAAAAAGTTACAAATTAATACTGGCTATAACCTTTTGAAAAATCTGAACTTAATAATTTAAATGCGAAAGTATTTTTGTTTGTTTATCCTTATTTAACAAAGCAACGAATCGATATGTTTTTTTTTTGTTTTGAAATAGATATTCGTTATATAGTTTATAGGCCGAAGAATGTCAGAGAACAAATACACGATTTCTGTAAAAGGGTTTTTTTTCTTAAAAAAACGTTTCCACACTAGGGTTTTCTCCAATATCGTGGGGGCAGTTGACATACATAAATTTCACAAGAACAATCAACCAGACCCGGAACAATTATTTGTAGGCCATATAAATTCTTGTTGCGTGCGGGATTCGAATCCGCGGCTCTTAACGCTGCAACTTATTGCTAAGCTACTGCAACACAGACCAGCGTCCGTCAGCTATTTAACATTTAGCATACTACGAGTATAATTTACTCTGTACACTAGAACAACTCAACGGATTTTACTTAAAATACTTTTTATCGCGGTAATATATTTCAAAATCCATATTTGTGTTTATTATATCTTGCAGAAAGATATGTTTAAAATAATGACACCATAAATGCTAAATATTAATTTTAAGCTCCGTTACGGTTCTACTTCAACTGTGGGATTGCCACAAGGTAAGTAAAGTATGCCAACATCAGCAAGAGTAGCAGCTGCGGCGCTGTCAAGCAGCAGTTCAGGTTGATCGTGCGAGATGAGTGCACGAAGACGCACAAGCGCGCGGTAGAGGCCGCATACCGCAGCTTGCAGGACATCAGTAGTAACAAGGCTCTAATGGGCGATGTTGTCGTTTTGCACCGACCGCTACCGACTTCAGACGTTTAGACATACGCAGCTAGTTATTTAGAAAAGCACCCCAGTGCATAAAATAAACTCATGCCTTAAGCCATCGCCACTGTGATCCAAGGTGGATATACATAGTGAACATTGGTTATGTAAGAGGACAACACTTTCGGAGTTACACTGTTAAACTGTTTATCATCTACATCCCAAAAAAAATATCAAGAACCTTTAGTTTATTAATTTCAGTATAAAAATTGACGACTCCGTGGCGCAGTGGCTTAGCAATGAGTTGCTGCGCTGGGGGCCGCGGGTTGGAATCCCGCACGGAACAAGTATTTGTATGGCCTACAAATAATTGTTCCGGGTTTGGATGTTTGTCCTTGTGCAATGTGTGTTTGTAAACTGCCTCTACGATACGATTTTTATTTTATTGGATAAGGGTGACAAACGAGCACACAGTCCACCTGTTGGTAAGTGGTTGCTGCGGCCCATAGACATCTACATCTATCCTCGTTTGCGAATCAAAATGCAGATGCGTTGTCACCCTAGGAGACTTGAGGACTAAGATGGAATGCCTCATTTCCAGTAAAAAGGGCCTCCGGCCACCTGCACTCACCAAGCGGAACGCAGAGGTAAACCTCTACTTCACGCTGGTATTCTGTGAGGTCGTGGTACCACCCCGGTTCGAGCCGGCCCATCCGTGCGACAGAAAAAGCTGCCGCGCGGCTCTACCACTGTTAAAACGTTTTTTAAAAGAAAAAAAAATACATGAATGTTTGGAGGTTCCTTTTAAACTAACCTAATTGTTTGTTCTAGAAAACACCGCTCTTCCAAAAACAGATATACAATATACAGACTACAGTACATTTAGACTACAGTTTAATGATAATAATTTAAAAATAAGGTATGCATACAATTATTACTCTTGTGTGATTAAATGGCAAAATTTTAGTGTGTGTATGTGTATGTGCGTGTGTGTGTGCGTGGGCGTGAGCGTGTGCGTCTGCGTGTGCGTGTGCTTGTGCGTGTGTGTCTGCGTGTGTGTGTGCGTGTGCGTGCGTGTGCATGCGTGTGTATGTGTTGTGTGTGTGTGTGTGTGTGTGTGTGTGTGTGTGTGTGTGTGTGTGTGTGTGTGTGTGTGTGTGTGTGTGTGTGTGCGTGCGTGTGTGTGTGTGTGTGTGTGTGTGTGTGTGTGTGTGTGTGTGTGTGTGTGTGTGTGTGTATGTGTCCCAGCCTCTTCAAAAACCACTACTGACCATAAGCCTATAGATTATCTCATACGGATGGATATTTTACATATTTATTGTTATAGTTTATGAGTTATTATTAGGAAGATACTGCTGCCCATCTCCTGTTTCATTTCCTTCTCGCCTCATACGACATGCACGGGATGACATGGGGTAGTTGATTCTCTTACACCGCTAATACACGGAGAGAAACAGTTTTATAATAATTTATAATTTAATATTTAAAATTTTGTACAGCCGACTTCAATATAAGTTATTAAGAATATCTCAAAAACTATTGGTCTCACCTTGATCAAATTCATATGAGACAACACGAGAAGTACCAGCTTTCAAATAAAAATAGAATAATCGAAATCGGTTCACCCAGTAAAAAGTTATGAGGTAACACACATAAAAAAAACATACGGTTGAATTGAGTACCGTCTCCTTTTTGGAAGTCAGCAGAAATGTGGTGTGATTGTGTGTATTAATCTATTCTTGAACATGAACATTTATGTTTACCTTAGCCCGGCTATATATTTAATTAACTTTTTGTCTTGTCTAAAGACAATGAGAGAGATCGATGCGCGTGGGCAAGGCACCACAAATATTGCCACAAGGTTCCATCAAGCATGACGCACGGTTCGAGATGTTACTCTGTACCATTTCGTTGTCGTGCCCACGCTTCCTGGCCCTATTATTTTGTTATACGTAACGATTATTCCGCGCCATTGGTTTCGACTTGACTAATGGTTTGAGAAACCTCTGGTAAATGTTTGATTTCTCTACTTGTTATACGCCTAATAAAATGTAGAATACATTTTAAAATTAAATATTCGCCTCTAATCGATTTGAAAAAACTATCAAGTTAAAAATAAGACTTAGGTTAGGTTAATTAATAGAATAGAATAGAATAATTTTTATTCAATATACATTACATGTGTAATTCTTATTGAAAGTCACTTTTTACTTTACCACTGGTTCGAAAAAAACCCTCTGTCCTGGGAAGAACCAGCAAGAAACCCAGCGGGACATTTTTTTTAAAATAAATTTTACAATATAAATGATTACGAACTAAGTGCTTAAAATCAATCTCAATATTTAAAATAATAATAATTACACTTGTAAGGTGTGATAAAATATATAATATATAATTTTATTAGACTTTTTACGTGAAATTCGGCTCGAATCGATTTTAAAAATAAAACTAGCTAAAATAATTTTCTTTCATATTTCCCCGACAAATTCAACGATAAGTGCGGTGTGGTTATAAGTGATGCAAGGTAGCGGTGTTAGATCCCCCTACTTAGGTAGGTAGGTTTAGACCTATTACTAAAATTACGATCTTCCAATATATTCCGCTATACCAACGTATTTTCAACGTGATAGAGCCATGCTGCAGCTATATTATAGTTGTAGCACGAATGGGTCGGCCCGATCGGGGAAGGACCACGTTCTCACAGAATACTAGCATAAAATAGCAGTTTAATGATAATGTGTTTAGAGTGTAGAGAACCGGAAACTGTGTTTACTGGAAAGGAGCCATTCCACCTTGGTCCTCAGAGGTGACAGCGCATCTGTATTTTGATTTTAATCGAGGATAAATGTAGGTCTCCATTGGCCTCAGCACTTACCATCAGGTGGACTGTGTGCTCGTTTATCACCCATATTCTATAAAAAAATATTTTCTAAGTGAACCAATTTTGATGATACTTTTTATAATTTGAGAGGTGATGCTTCTCATGTGGTCCTATATAAATTTGATCAAGGTCTGACCAATAGTTTATCAGTTATACTTAATAATTTATATTGAATTCAGTTATATAAAATTTTTAATTTTACCTCTTCTCTGCCATAAAGTCCGTCTGTGTAGGTGTATCACCTCCTTATCTATTTCTGCTGCCAAATAGCAATCGTTGTAATGGCGTGTCCCACTCGGGGTATAGAGAGTCGGTTTTTATACGTGGTAGAGCCATGCTCCAGCTATATTATGGTTGTAGCACGAACGAGTGGGCTACATCGGAAAAGAGCTATCCTCTTAAATTCACCCGCTTACATCAGTTAATACATCACTCCAATTGGAAACACTATGGCCAGAACGCACGGCCTGTTGATGCCCTCGAAGATATGATGAGAACCAATCCTGGGCTGAATACGAGATACTCAAGTGAAAGAGTAGAGCTAGCAAGATAGAATGATCGACAGTTTAAAAAGCGTTAGAAAATCTATTAAAATAAGAACTGTTAATATACCAGCGTGAAATTGCAGCATTGCATTAATGTTGCTGTTTCGTGTGGAGAGTTTGGAGAATCAGAAACACTTTTTACTGGCAGATACAAATAAGTTTCGCAGTATACATTTTATTTTCAGAGATTTTCAAAATGACTTCCATCACAGTTACTTCGTCATACGTCGAAACCAATCATGAATAATGTTCCTCCACATTTAATATTGGAGTTTTTTTAATTAATCTTTAATGTAAGGTACATTGAACTAAGGATTACAATGGGTGCCAGTGAACCCCGGGAGAAATAGAGAAATAAAAAATGACTAAAAAATATCATGTAAAAAGACATTATATATATATATATATATATATATATATATATATATATATATATATATATATATATATGCATATTACACACATAGTACGTACATATATAATATAAATATAAAAACCATATAATAAAAAAATAAAATAAAACTATATAGTAACTTAATTATCATAAAGTCCTACTCCCCGCCGTATCGTGCCAAGAACGCTGAGTGCGTTTCCCTGCTGAATAGCTACTTAGCCTTTGAGCGAGAAAAGAACCAGCCCTCTTTTGAAATGTATAATATCTAGCCTACTGATGAACGCATGCCGCCCCCACAGATTATGTGAGATATTTGCTATAGATACAACGCTACCGCAGTTCTTTCCAGTTGTTATCAGGAAAATACTGCTGCTCGTCTCCTATTTAATCTCCTTCTATCGACTCTTACGGCACCCACGGGATGATATAAGGTAGTGGATTATTTAATACTGCTGCTACACGGCGACTTATCTTGGTTATTTTCTTCTTTATTACAGAAGATGATTTTGTCAAATATTACAGCGATTCAGCATGGAAACGTAGACAGCGTGCTTGTTAAAGAAAAGTACATAAAGCTATACGTCTCTTCTTTTATAGAATAAGACTGACAAACGAGCACACAGTCCAAGTATACATTTTTTTTATAAGATAAGGGTGACAAACGAGCACACAGTACACCTGATGGTAAGTGGTTGCTGCGGCCTATAGACATCTACAACTATCCTCGTTTGCGAATCAAAATGCAGATGCGTTGTCACCCGTGAGGAATGATGAAGAGAAAGATGAAGGAGGAGGATGGAATGCCTCATTTCCAGTAAAAAGGGCTTCCGGCCACCTGCACTCACCAAGCGAAACGCAGAGGTCAACCCCTACTTCACGCTGGTATTCTGTGAGGTCGTGGTACCACCCCGGTTCGAGCCGGTCCATCCGTGCGACAGCAAAAGCTGCCGCGTGGCTCTACCACTGTAAACATTAATACTCGATTACGAATTAATATGTAGATGCGTTGCCACGCTTGAGGACTAAGATGGAAAGGCTTGTTTCCTGTAACAAGAATCTCCGGTTCTTTATACTCACCATACGAAACACAGCAGTGTTAAGCTGCTATTTTATGTTTGTATTATGTGAGAGCGTGGTCCTACGCCGGTCGAGCTGACCTATTCGTGCTACAACCATAATTTAGCTGCAGCGTGGCTCTACCGCTTGAAAAGCGCCTTTTAGTTAAAAAGGTTTTTTTATTCAGCGCTTTAATAGCTCAAAGGCTAAAAATGCTCACCGTAAACTCAATAGGGCACCGTGTCAGCACCGACGAAATTGCTAATTACAGTTTTAGGTACTGATTTACAACGTACGAGTATTTGGAGATTAAGGAAAACATCGTGAAGAAACATGCACGTCTGAGAAATAAAATATTTTAATTACATGCCTAGCTGTAGAGCAAATTTAGGTTTTAACTAATAACTACATATATACAAAATTGCCACCTACCAAGCGTGACAGCTATGACAAAACCCTTACGATGGCATTCTATGGTAGGGCTTAAGTTCAACAGTGGACTTCAACAGGCTGTAATGATAAATGAATATAAAATGTATGGTTAAAATATCTCCCTGACATTTTTCATACGACACCCACAACACGAAATGAGGTAATGTATGCTTCTACTACAAAACGAGGTTATACGATAAAATGAAAAAATTCATAAGATTACGTAAGAGTTGCAAAAGCATTATCTTGGTTACTTTTTTATTAATAAAAAGTTATAGCAGGCATTTGTTCTACATCGTAGTCATTTGACAAACATAAATTGCTCTGGACAAACATCCAAGCCCGAACCGAAACATTTGTTTGCAAGCCATTCAAACACTTATGTTTTGTAGGTACGCGATTCGTACCCGCGGCATACAGCACGCAGCAGTAGCTTAAGGCTATGCTACTTAATATATTATTTAATCTGTGACTCTACTGAGTTGTTTTATTATATTTATTCCTGTTCCTGTTTAATGTGCCTATAATTATTTTATTTCTCTCAACATTAAAATATACAAAAATTTTTCCATAACAAAAAAATATAAAAACTAAAACTTAAAACTTAAATTATCACACAGTTCTAGGTACTCTCCACGAGTACTGCAATGAACGTTCGCTGCATTTTCTAGCTGAATGGCTATACTAAGTCTTTAAGCAAGAAAAGAACCAGCCCTCTTATCACCAACAGCGACGACAAGTTGCGAATACACACACTACCTTAGGAACTTCACCGCATGTGGACTCCACGGTCTGGAAGTCTCTACAGCATGTGGCACAAATATGTAGTCATCTCTCAAAGACTCATACTTGCGCCACTTACTCAGTTCAACCGGCTCCGATGCCACACCTGCTTTAAACGAGGTACCCCTGAGATAAGAGGTTACCAAAGTGTCTATGCATGTAACATACTAGGGCTGTACTTCTCTCTCCAAAGGACCAAAGTGATACTGTCGGGTATCCTGCCATCGTATCTTACACAAGGCTCTAAAATCAGGGGAACATTTATAGAGACAAGGGCTCTTCGAATGAAGATTTTTCTCTTATTAATTCTTTTTATTATGCATGTATAACAAGTAAGCCATTTTTGTCATTTAGGGTCACTATGTAGTAGAAACATTTGTAATTATGGCTTCAGCATAAATGGCTTTATCTTGGAAACTGCGATCACACAAAATATCAGTATATAATAACAAAGTCAAAGTCAAAACTTACTATTAAATTTAAGCTTGATTAAAGCTCTAATGAACATCAAATTTTAACAGTCACGCGGCAGCTTTTGCTGTCGCACGGATGGGCCGGCTCGAACCGGGGTGATACCACGACCTCACAGAATACCAGCGTGAAGTAGAGGTTTACGTCTGCATTTCGCTTGGTGAGTGCAGGTGGTCGGAGGCCCTTTTTACTGGAAATGAGGCATTCCATCTTAGTCCTCACGGGTGACAACGCATCTGCATTTTGATTTGTAATAGAGGATAGATGTAGATGTCTATGGGCCGCAGCAACCACTTACCATCAGGTGGACTGTGTGCTCGTTTGTCACCCTTATCCTATAAAAAAAACATCAATATACGTCGGTGTATTATCAATGTTTAACAGTAATGACATTAATGTTGCTTTTCTTATCATACATTCAATTAGGGGTGGACAATACATAAACTTTTCGACTGTTATTTGGGGATAGATAGAAAATTCTTTATAGCACTCAAACAAACAAACATTTAGTACAAAGGGGAACTTAATGCTGAAAAGGCATTCTCTGCCAGCTAACCTTTGGTAGTGTGGTGAGATCTAGATTAAGTGTCTATGGGTAACACCATCGATATATCATCAGGTGGACAAAAATAGTTCAAAATCTTCAATACACCAATACATCACAGATTTTGGTCTTGATGACCTCATATATTGAAGTACCTTAATTAACAAAAATATTATCGGTGATTTTAATAGGGTAAGACAATAAAACGCGTAAATTACAACTAATTCCTCCTAAACATGAAAGAGAGTAAATATGGATTTATGCTGATATGCAAAGTCTGCTGACGATCACATTGCATCTTGACAATAGTAATGATTTGTGCCCTTGTATATATGCATGCATTTTTAAGATGATTTACCGCGTGATGTCGGCGCTAAAGAATCCATCACGACAGTAAATATTTCAAAAAAAAACTTTTTTATTTTGATCTATTTTAAGTATGAATGGTGGTTTCAACTTTCAAAGCATAAGAGTTCTAGAGGACTCTATATTTTTAATCTTCTTTTTTAAAATTATTGCATGTAAAAGCACATAACTATATTGTAATTAAGAGACAATATTAAACATTTCGCCTATATTTTGTGTAAATCTGAATTTAAATATAATTTGAATAAAAAATTAAATTGAGTCCTCCTTATCTTGCGGATAATGCGCGTGCATCGGTGATAATACAATTTTAATTTTCAATTAAGTACACATAACAGTAAATATTTTTCACTTTAAGTTCATAAAATTTAGATTTCTTTATATATTTTTTTTTCCAAATTCTGGTATGATTTGATAAAAAATATTTAAATTATTTGCAATGAATATCACGCACGAGTATGATTCATTATTAATGAATAACAAAATGTGTAGCTTGTTATTAGGTCAAATAAAATTATAAATGTAACGTTTAAAAGAAAACAATTTATTATAAAAATACAAATAAATAAAATCTCAAAATAGAATTAATGCAATAAACTATTTATAAAATTAATTAATAATATGGCAAATTTATTTAAGGTAGGCTATACCTAATTGAGTCCAGCACAACACAACACTGTCACGCGAATGTCCTGTCAATGTCCACGTAGTCGAATTCCGCAAAGAAGGTGTCAAAAGGCGATAAGGAATCTTCGGCAAATTCCGAAGGAGTTTCTTGTTCCGTTGAGAATTCTGACAGATCCGAGCAGAGAGGTGACGGCCACCGTTCAGGTCTTTGCTCAACATCCCGGTCAGGACTTGAGTCCCTTAGAGCAGCAGAAAGAGCCGTTATGTACCGCATTGCGAGGCGCAGGGTGGTAATTTTCGTGAGTTTCTCACAGGGTACAGGAGTTCCGGTGATTTCCGAAGCGGGCACGGCCCTACGTAGAGCCTCGAAGGCGCGATTGATCTCCCGCATTCGGCTGCGTTCGCGGGCGTTTGCAGTTTTCCTCCTGTACTTGCTGAGCGGTTGCGGAGTCCTGCGGGCGCGCGGTTCGCGACTCCGCGCAGCCCGCGGACGCAACTGGTACTTTTCGTGCTCGGGCATCGAGTGCCGGCCCGCGAACACGACGCCCGCGCCCGAATTCCGCTCGAAAAATACGCTCACTCCGCCCACTTGCCCCGCTGCGTATGTAGTTGTAGCATCGCGCAGAGAAGTGGTTAGGAAATGGGAACATAGCGTTTGATGCGCTTAAAGTTAATGTACTGAAAATAATGGTGTAACTCCGCAAATTAAAATAATAATAAATAATATAAGATAGCACTGGCTTATAAAAGTAAAAAAAAATAAAATAATAACATAGCAATTTGTATCACAGGTAGCATAATATTGCACTATATTTACATATATGTTTTACTTTAAATATCGCTGTCTTATATACCTATGAAAATACATACAGCATTAAAGTATGTTAAGCTTTTTTATTGTGGACATATTTAAAATTATAAATGTTCTTTCTTCTTTTATAGATAAAGGGTGACAATCGAGCTCACAGTCCTCGTCTACATTTACTATCGATTAAGAAACAAAATACAGGTGCGTTGTCACCCATAAGGAATAAGATGGATTTCCTCGTTTCCAGTAAATAGGGTTTCCGGTTCTCTACACTCACCATACGAAACACAGCAGCGTGTTTCCGCGGCAAGTACAGCCTCATTACTGACGATCTCGGGTGATGCATCCTGTGGGACGTCATAATATGCTGAAGGTATATATGAGGACAGGCATAACCCAACCGTTATATGCGTGTGTTTTATTCACGCCCGACAAAAGACTGTTGAGCACTTTTGTCAAGCGTGCATAAAACACATCGCAAACTGACTGTTTCATATCCGCCTCATCGATACCTATGTTCTGTGACATACTGAGGTATCGGTATGTTTCTGCCTCGGATAGGGTCCTTATGTTGATGGGCATAGATAAGTCTATGCCCTCAGAGTTAACGCCTTTTGACATGGAGGACCGCACACTTATCCGTGCCCAGCTCCATTCTAATAGAATTGATAAAATCACAAGTGATATTTAACAATTCCACAAGATGTGAGCGACTGGAAGCGAATAACTTGAGATCAGGGGCGTAGCTACCGCCGTATCAGCCGTATCAATGATACGGGGCCCCCGGGCTACAGGGGCCCCCAACGTGTGTAAGCAAAAACTCCAAGGACTTCTAATGGGACAGGAAAGGCTATCACTATTCTCTAAAGAAGTAAAGAATTTAGTAAAACTGAAATCGTCTTCAGCTATGTTCGCCGAACAAAAGGCACGAAAATTAAATTGTTTGGCTAGCTTAGTTCCTAGGAGTATTTATTGTAAGTAATAACTCATAAGCCCGTGTAGTGGCGGGTAAGAATACTCACAACCCCATATCTTCCCGTGGGTGTCGTAAAAGGCGACAGACGGAAACTGAGGCAGAGGATGGGCAGCAGCATCTTTCTGATAACAGCAAAACAACAATAAAAAAACTGCGCTTGCCAACCCGCTCGCCAAGCGTGGCAACTATGGCAATATACCCCCATGAAAGTAACGAAGAGATGGCCCCCAGTCCCCGGCAGCCCCGCTATTCCTGGCTAAGGTGGCGACCATGGTAACAGCGAGGCAGGGGGTGCTAAGAGTCTCCGGTGGAGGTTCTGTTGCCACCTACGACGACTCGACATGGCAACTTATAACGCACGCACCCTGAGGACTGACGAGAAGGTCCTGGAGCTAGAAGAAGAGATAGACAAGTTGCACTGGAATGTCATAGGATTATCCGAAGTCTGAAGAGAGGGGGAGGTCACGGTAATCCTCGAATCCGGCAATTTGTTCTATCACCAGGAGGGCGACCATCTGTCCCAAGGAGGTGTCGGATTTATCGTCCACAAGTCTCTCGTTAACAACGTTGTAAAGATTGGGAGTGTGTCGACGAGGGTTGCGGACCTTATACTCAGAATCACCGAACGGTAATCGCTGAAGGTTATACAGGTTTACGCATCAACCTCGGTACACGCCGATGAGGAGGTGGAAGAAATGTATGAGGATATCTCTAGAACAATGCATTCCTCCAAAACCCACTATACGGTGTTAATGGGAGACTTCAACGCAAAACTAGGCACAAGAGAGAACGGTGAGCTGAAAGTAGGGAAATTCGGAATAGGGCAACGGAACCCAAAGGGCCAGCAGCTGGCGAACTTCATGGAGAAAGAAGGACTCTTTATGATGAACTCTTTCTTCCAGAAGCGGCCCCACAGGAAGTGGACCTGGTCGAGCCACGACGGTTCGACAAAAAATGAGATTAACTTTATTATGACGACCAGACGACAACTATTCAGTGATGTCTCAGTGATCGCGAGGGTGAAAACCGGCAGCGATCACCGAATGGTGAGAGGCACACTGAACCTAAACGTTAAGTTGGAGAAGTCACGTCTAATGAAGTCAACGCTCCGTCCTTCTCGTGCTCTAATCCAAAGTCCAGAAACCTTTCAGCTCGAGCTACGAAACCGTTTTCAGTGCCTAGAATATTGCAATACAATGGACGATATGAATGACAAGCTCGTGGAAACTGTCCATGCGGTCTGAGCTAAGTTTTGCAAGACCCGCCGCAGAAGAAACAAAAAGTCTCCGATCACACTCTAATCTCAATGGCTTTTAGACGGGGTATATAGCTGCAGTCTTCAGTAGATTTGACAGCGTACAGGCAACTGAACATACAGATCTCCAAATGCATGCGGCGGGACTTGTGCAACTTTAATTCTGCTCGTATTAAAGAAAAGATCGAGCAGAACCAGGGCTCCCAAGTCTTTGCAAGAGATCTGTCTGCCAGAAAGAGCCAACTGTCGAAGCTGAAGACCGAGTATGGCAGCGTCGTTTCCGGGACACCTGAGGTTTTGAGTGAGATTGAGAGGTTCTATTGGCAGCTGTACACATCATCGTTGGAGCCACACGTAAGTGTGAGTAACGATCCAAGAGCGAGTCTTATCCGACACTATTCCGATGATATCTCGGACGTCAGTCTGAGCGAGATTAGAATGGCTCTCCAGCATCTTAAAAACGGCAAGATCCCAGGCTGGATGGAATTACAGTGGAGCTTCTGAAAGCGGGTGGAAAACCGATACTTGATGTCCTTCAGAAGCTCTTTAATTCCGTCCTCCATGGTGGCACTACTCCGGAAAGGTGACAACGCTCTCTTGAAGAACTACAGACCGAGTTCCCTTTTGAGCCGCGTCTACATGCTGTTTTCGAGAGTCATTACTCCCGAACAAGCCGGTTTCCAAAAAGGCTTTAGCACCATATACCACATACATACCCTTCGGCAAATTGTACAGAAGTCCGAGGAGTACAATTTACCACTATTTCTGGCGTATGTGGACTATGAGAAAGCCCAAAGACTTTCAATCAAAATTACGTCGAAATTCGGGCGGTGCTGCAGTCCCTTCAGCGATGCCAAGTTGACTGTCGGTATATCGAAGTGCTGAAGTGCTTGTACAGTAGGGCTACGATGGCTATCCGAGTACAGAACCAGAGTACGAAACCTATCCAATTGCAGAGAGGTGCAAGACAGGGTGACGTTATATCCCCGATACTCTTCACCGCTGCATTGGAAGACGTTTTCAAGCTTCTGGACTGGTAAGGATACGGTGTTAACATCAATGGCGAGTACATCACTCACCTTCGATTTGCCGACGATATAGTCCTTATGGCAGAATCGCTGGAGGACCTAAGCACTATGCTTAATGACCTCAATAGTTTTTCCCAACGGATAGGTCTTAAGATGAACATGGACAAAACAAAGATCATGTTTAATGTCCATGTCACACCTATGTCGGTAGTTGTTGGTAGCTCTAAGCTCGAAGTTGTTGACGTTTATGTTTACCTGGGACAAATAGTCCGACTAAGTAAGTCCAACTTCGACCGAGAGGTCAATCGAGGGATTCGACTCGACTGGGTAGCGTTCGGGAAATAACGGCACATCTTCTAGTCAGGTATACCTCAAAACTTGAAAACGAAATTGTGCAACCAGTGCGTGTTGCCAGTGATGACATACGGAACTGAGACGTGGTCCTTCACTGCTGGCCGGATGAGGAAGCTCAAGGTTGCTCAGCGAGCTATGGAGAGGGCTATGCTCGGAGTTTCTCTGCGTGATAAACTTAGAAATGAGGATATGCGCAGTAGAACCAGAGTCACCGACATGGCCCAACGAATTAGTAAGCTGAAGTGGCCATGGGCCGGACATATAGCTCGAAGAACCGGCAACCGATAGGGAAAAAGGTTCTCGAGTGGCGGCCTCGTACCGGCGGATGAAGTGTAGGGCGTCCCCCCACTATATGGAGTGACGACCTGGTAAGACATGCAGGAAGTCGATGGATGCAGGTGGTTCAGGACCGTGCTTTGTGGCATTCCTTGGGTGAGGCCTATGCTCTTTAATGGACTTATGAAGGGCTGTTATGATGATGATGATGATGATGAACTAGTGGAATTAGTACTTTTGCCGTTGTCGTGATAATTGACGATAATTTATGTGTACATAGAGAACTGAAGACCATTTTTATGTATATGTTTTTTATTCCTTTATTCGTTTTTTCATTCCTTGGACTTATGAAGGGCTGTAACGATGATGATGAATAACTTAAAATCAATATATAATAATTTGAATTCAATGCAAGCGTTTTTGTTCCTTTTATGAAATCTTTACTCTTCATTGGGGCCCCCCAACAAATTTTGATACAGGGCCCCTCGAAGGCACGCTACGCCACTGCTTGAGATCATCCATATAGAAAAGGTGGGTCACTTTTGTACCTCCTTTCCGAAGCTGAAATCCTCTCCCGGGACCCTCCAGTAAGGTACTGAGGGTTTAAAGAGAGGCAGAACCAGAATGGACTCAGACATTCGTCCTGGAAGATATCCTTAAGTGGTTCTTCGCAGCCGTCATCCGCTCGCCTAGATGACAAAGGAACGTACTCCACTGCCCCATTCACAGTCCGAGGAAGTGTCTTACTCTACAGTCAACCTTGTACAACTCGGGGACTCTTTAGCCATGTATGAGGCACTGAGTCGAATGCCTTTTTATAGTCTATCCAGGCGGCTTTTATAGTCTTTTATAGTCTATTCAGGAGGTGCCAACGGTTGCGATTAACCACCTTGCCAATGACCGCGTCAATGAGGAGTGGTTCCTTGATTCCATGACCACCGCCCTGATATCCATTTTGAGCGCGCGACATCACCTGATTTGAGTTCAGGTGATGAGTGATCAGGTGTGCGAATGCGAGTGATATTATTATTATTATTTTGGGATATCTTTAAAGTTTTCTCATATGGTTGGGCAGTATAAATATATAATTTGAAAATGAAAATTGTAAACATTCATAAATATCAATAAAATAAAATAAATACATAAAAAATACATAAATATATAAAAACCCAACCAGATGGAAGCCCTCGGCAGGGGAGACCAGACGTCCGAGGGTTAGGGGGAAAGGGAAAGAAACCGGCGGACGATGCGGGCGGTATCGAGGAGCACCGCCTTCTGCATTTGTGCCTGGAGCGGTCCGTCACGGAGTCCCAGTCGCTTCAGATGACCCGAGAGGCTGACTGGGATTAGCCCGTTCGCAGAAACGACCACAGGAATAATTTCAGTCGGCAGACCACCCCACATGTCGGTCACCTCGTGAGCCAGGTCCAGATATTTAGTCAGCTTATCTGTTTCGGCTTTCACGAGGTTCTCGTCATAAGGAATGGTAATGTCGACCAAAAATATCCTTGACTGTGCCCGGTCCATCAGCACAATATCAGGCTTATTCGCAAGAATAGTCCTGTCTGTGATGATGGCCCGGTCCCAGTAGAGCCTGGCACGGTCATTTTCGAGCACGGCTTCCGGCAAGTACTTATAATACGGCAGTTTCCGATCCACGAGGCCGTATTTCAGAGCGAGCTCCTGGTGTAGAATCCTGGCTACTAGATTGTGTCTGTGCAGATACTCAAAGTTAGAAAGCGCCGAACAACCGGAGATGACATGCCTAAGTGACTCACCGGGATGGCGACAAGGTCGACAGATGGCGACGGCGCCATCCTTTAGGATGTATCTCCGATAATTGTTGGTCTTAATAACCTGATCCTGTATCGCACAGACAAAACCCTCGGTTTCCCCAAAGAGGTCACCGAAACGTAGCCAGTGGAGGGAGGCGACTGTGTCTACGGAAGGCTTATGTAGAGCCTTGTAGAACCTCTCGTGGAGCTCCTTCTCCTTCCATACGGTCTCCCGGTCGGAAATGCACTGTACTGCTGGGTCTTGCCATTGCTCGTTGACTAAGGATAGAGTGAGCCCTTTATCACACGAAATGACGTCCCTATAGAATGGATCACCCGATCTCACCAGAAAGTAATTACGGAGGCTGCACACTTCACGATTATGCATAGTGAGAGCGCTCAAAAAGCCGCGCCCACCATGTTTCCGCGGCAAGTACAGCCTAATTACTGACGATCTCGGGTGATGCATCCTGTGAGACGTCATAACAGTACGGACTTTTCTATCCAGAGCGTTCAGTTCGGTCTGAGACCACCTGAGTATGTCGAAGGTATATATGAGGACAGGCATGACCCAACCGTTATATGCATGTGTCTTATTCACACCCGACAAAAGACTGTTGAGCACTTTTGTCAAGCGTGCATAAAACACATCGCTAACTGACTGTTTCATGTCCGCCTCATCGATACCTATGTTCTGTGACATACCCAGGTATCGGTATGTTTCAGCCTCGGATAGGGTCTTTATGTTGATGGGCATAGATAAGTCTATGCCCTCAGAGTTAGCAACCCTACCCCTTTCGACATGGAGGACCGCACACTTATCCGTCCCCAGCTCCTTTCTAATGGAATTGCTAAAATCACAAGTGATGTTCAGCAATTCCATAAGATGGGAGCGACTGGAGGCGAATAATTTGAGATCATCCATATAAAAAAGGTGGGTCACTTTTGTACCTCCTTTCCGAAGCTGAAATCCCCTCCCGGAACCCTCCAGTAAGGTACTGAGAGGGTTCAGAGAGAGGCAGAACCAGATTGGACTCAGACAATCTCCCTGGAAGATACCCCTTCTTATCCTTATGTGGTCCTCCGCAGCCGTCATCCGCTCGCCTAGATGACAAAGGATCGTACTCCACTGCCCCATACACTGCCCGAGGAAGTCTCTAACTGTACAGTCAACCTTGTACAGCTCGAGGACCCTCTTCAGCCATGTATGAGGCACCGAGTCGAATGCCTTTTTGTAGTCTATCCAGGCGGCGGAGAGGTTCCGACGGTTGCGTTTAACCACCTTGCCAATGACCGCGTCAATAAGGAGTGGTTCCTTGGTTCCACGACCACCGCCCCGGCATCCATTTTGAGCGCGCGACATCACCTGATTTGAGTTCAGGTGACGAGTAATTCTCGCGCTCAAAATGGATGTTAGTGTCTTATATATCGTGGGTAGATACGTGATGGGGCGGTATTTGCTCGGGTCTGTGGTATCCCGGTCTTTAGGAACCAAATGAGTGATCCCAATAGTGAAGAGGCTCGGGAGCGACTTTTGGTCGAGAGCCTCCTGAAATTGTCGGGCGAGCACAGCGTGACACACCACGAACCCCTTCAGCCAGTAGTGATGCAGCCCGTCGAGCCCCGGACTTTTCCAGTTCGGGGCCCTTCGGACCGCCTCAGTTACATCGTCAGGCGTTATATATTTATTATTATTATTATTATTATTATTTTGCGCTGGTGTTCTGTAAGAGCGTGGTCGAGCCGACCCATTCGTGCTACAGCCATAATATACGAGTTAATATACGAGTAGCTGCAGCGTGGCTCTACCACGTATAAAAGTCTTTCTTGTGGGCTAGCTCAAATTTCTATAACCTAATGTTTAATTTGAAAAAAGACTGGTGGAAAAGGTCTCCAAATGACCTATTAAATGTTACATTTTTGTGTATCATTCTGATTTTCAAATTTTTGGAATGCAGAGCTAATAACTACAAAAGTATGGTTCAATTGTCCCTGGCTAGCGAGGTAATACTAAAACCAATAACATTTCTAAAAAAAAATCTTTCGTTTTGGTTATCACTTAAACAAAGTCTCCTCTTCGCGTCTTTGCGTATCTGTTTTAACAGTTTCCCTGTCCGCGAACAATAGTTAAACATTTGAAATGTTCATATAATATGATTCACAGGCAAAGGCTTACATATGTAATTGGGATGCCTTAATCTAAGTGAATCGTGTTTTTATTGATAACTAGCTGGTACCCGGCGCCTTGCTGCTGCATAAGAAATAATTGTGGAAATATAATTTTAAATTTGGAAGAGTTATATTGTTTAAATAGGAATAATAATACATTCATTGAATTGAATGATATATAACTTACAAATCAATTACCACTAATACACAAATCAAAGAATACCTCATTAAAAGTCATTAGTTACTTATAAACCAATTACATATTATTTACATAATATCTTATCTTGTACTTATTCTAATTGGTATCATCATCATAGTCATTCCAGCCCATGACAAGTCCACGGTTAAATATAGGCTGTCCCCGAGGAATGTCACTAAGTACGGTCCTGATTCACCCGAATTCATCAACTATTTGCTTGTATTTCTTACCGTCGTAACTCCATCTAGTGGGCAGTAGATTACAGTAGAATTCGCAATTAGAATACAAATACTTAAGTGCTCGATTGTACTATCACAATGAATGAAAAGGCGGTAAAGCACGGACTGAGGTCGTTTTGATTGGATTAGCATATTGGTTTCGGCATTTCCGTTGCGAGACCTAAACGACTAATTGTTTTATTTTGTCAAGGCTTGTTAGCGTAGGTTTCCGCCTAAAGCTCTGCGTAGGAGACAAATTGTCACAATGATGTTCTACTATTTGATTAAGTTAGTAATGATAAAAAAGATATTTCGAATAATTTGAACCAGAAAAAGGGCCCCAGTTTAACATTTTGAACTACTTCCGAATATTTTTGAAAAATATCAACTACAACAAGACAGTAGTGGGTGCACTGCTACTGAAAAACAAAATTATAGCGCGGAGAAATAAGATCTAGAATTCTTGATAGTTGTGATCAATTAGCATCTAATTTCAGACACCAACGTCGAAATAATCTGAGTCTGGTATTTGAGAGTATTGAAGTTTATTTATTTAAATACACCAACAATTTTTACAAAAATGCAGAAATAGTAAACATGCATCCACTTATACACTAATGGTACAATTAATTAAAGGTATACACCGCATGTACACACTAAAAAGTTACCTAGTGATTCTAAATAGGTATATAAAACAATCACTTACACCTAGTTACTTAAATAATGTATCGTTTACTTTGACCTTGAACTTAATTAGAGACATAACATTAACATCTGTTGACCCTCCACACTTATAGTTGGGAAATTCTGGACATCGGCGAATTAGCTCCCAAAACTGTTTTGCGAAACGGACGAGACAGAGGTTCAATGGGCTTACGAGGCATTCGTGACGGAACTTTAAAATAAAATGTCATTAGGAGTGCAGGACAACGCAACTGATAACTTATAATCTTGAAACAGAAGGATAAGTCAAAGCTCTGCATCTTTAGGAAATCTAGTAGGCCCTTGTAGGCGCATAAATCTTACTCGCCAGAAGTGTGAGAACACCAAGTGTTTTAACAATCGTTTTGAATGCGTTCAATACGAAGTGTGTGAGTAGCATAATGTGGACGCCAGACCACACTTCCAAGTTCAGTGATGAAGATCAGGATTTATTCATTCAAAGCATTCTTACATTCATTAATTACAGCCTTTCAAAAGTCCACTGCTCAACATAGACCACCACACATTGTCATATATACCTAGGGAATATTTTCCATAGCTGCCACGTTTGCTATCGGTTGCCAATCGCAGTGAATTGCTTTCAAGCAACTGCCCATCACCTACTCCATTCCCTCTGTTGCTTCTTACGACACTCACCGGATAACATAGGGTAGTGGATTTTCTTACGCCGCCATTTCACGACGATTTAGAGCGAAGATGTTGACAAGTCCAAGGGTCAATACGGCAATTAAAAAAACCCGATTGGGTAGAAAACCTTTTATATATATATATATATATATATATATATATATATATATATATAAGAAGGGGCAAACAAACATGCGGCTCACCTGATGGTAAGTGACTACCGCCGCCCATGAACAACTGCAACACCACGCGAATTGCAGGTGCGTTGCCGGCCATTTAAAAAAGAGTGGGCTCTTTTCTTGAAAGAAATTTTACTGAAAAGAGATAAATTCCAATACACTTTAACGTGGTACAGCCAAGCTGCAGTTATACTATGGCCACCTGGGATCACTTATTACAACGGGAGAGGTCCGTCATGTCCAGCAGCGTTGGTTATGGTGGTACTTACACAAAGACACTCGCTCATTCATAAATAATTACCCCTACAGTAGGATTTACAAATATAAATCGCACAAGGACGAACATTCATACCCAGAGGAACTAACTAAAGGCTACGCTAATTGGTTTGAAGATTTGAAAGGAACACAAATTTAACTGAGGAAAATAGGCAAATTATATATGAGAAGATTAGACAGTTTGCGCTATCCAGAAATTAAGCGTGATTGACGCTGATAGAGTAATTCGAAATGAAAACTTTAAAGCCGTAGAATTTTATTAATTTCATAAAACTTTTGGGTATCCCAAATATAATATAATAACGTAAAAAGTATGTTTTATATTTTTTATTCCTCACACATGTTAGTTTTTCTGAGAATATTTTCTTTACTTGCAAGTCTAAATAAAGATAAAGTTGCAGCATATATACGTCCCACCTGTGCCTGTTGCCCAGCGCACAGGTCTTCTCTCACTTCTGAGAGGGTTTAAGGGCAAGGAAGTGTAAGTCGCGCTGCCCCAATGCGTGTTGGCGGACTTCACATGTCTACGAAATATTTTTTATTTTTTTATTTCTCAGACATGCAGATGATTTCCTATTGATGCGATGTTTTCCTTCACCGGCGAGCACGTAGTTAATCAGCACTTAAAATTGCCATTAACAATTTTATTGTTGCCGGCGGTGATCGAACCCGAGTTGCTCGCGTACTGTATAATTTACAGCGAGCGCCGCTAAGCCCCTGAGCTACGACGGGTCTGCAAGTCGCAAATTAGCACCTTAAATTAAAATTTCAATATTAACAATTTCATTAGTGCCGGCGGGTATTGAAACTGGGCCGCACGCGTACTGCGAAATTTACGGCAAACGCTTAGCCTATGACAGCAGGCTACCACAGCACTTTGCCACATACGCCAATGCGAGGAGTCAGCTCTGCACTCACCAATCCACTAGCAACATAGTGAGTATAAGCAAAACTTCCAAAGTAATGCATACTAGCTGCAGTACTTCTGAAAAGGCTTTTGTATGTATGTTATTGCTAAAACATATATATATATATATATATATATATATATATATATATATATATATATATATAGGATAGGATAGGATTTTTTTGTGTGTTTAAGTGGGTCCCTGGATGGTTTAGATTCACAATTGAACCCGGTATGTGGCGTTGTTGTCGAAATCCAGAAACCCGTGCGAAGCCGGGGCGGATCGCCAGTAGAAAATAAAAAATAATAGTACTGTCAAGTTATTAACGGTGGTTATGGCCTGCCACCGTAAGCGCTAACACACACTCACTCACTAACCTAACCTTTTTTTCTTTTTTTTTTTACATGGGGAAATGCCTACGCATACCCGCCTCGCGGGGGCAAGGACGGGTTATGTCGGACTCGCACCGACTAAAACCCCATGGTGTTCCACCCTAGTCGCATATTGGCAGGGCCACGGGAACGCTATCGCACACTTCCGCGGCCCCACCTGCGCTGGCCGCCCCATGGCGGCCCCTCCTCGGGAGAGGAACACTCCTCCCCCATCTCCTTCTCCGGTAAGGCGCACCAGAACACATGGCGCGCCCTCCTCCTCGGCCTCCAATTTCACATGCGCAACGGACGCCCCCGTGTCCGATGCGCGAAGGCCATGGGGCCAGGAAAAACTAGCACTCAGGAGCACCAGCCTTCCTGACCCCAGCGGCGGATCTGGTCTATGGCTCCGCCGCCAACCAAGATTCGGCTGCGGAGGGTAGGGAGAGCGGCGCGTCGCAATACCGACACTCCTCTCCCCCCACAGCCCCACCATCACCGCATCAACGGTGCGGCCCCGTTTGAGTCGCGGAGGATAGGGCGAGTGGCGCATCGCCATACCAACACTCCTCTTCCTCCGCGACTCCACCCCGGCTGCAGAGGTAGGGGTGGGGAGGACACCCCTCTCGCAGCAGCCCACCGACACACATCCGAAGTGGGCTCGTCAAGACCACTCGGAGTGGCCACCTCGGGCCGGCCCTACACCACGGGCCAGCCAAGGGGTTCCTCTTTGTTCACCGTGGGTGACCAAGCCACGGCTACTAAGCCCCCCCGCCACGACAAGGCGGGAACCCGTTCGGGGGGGTCACTAACCTAACCAAACAGTGGTCGATGTACTGCTTACGCTGCAATCACAATAGTTCAAGTTAACGATACACACATATCCGCTGAGATTCGAGCGCGCGACTCATTCTCAGGTAAACTAAGCAAAAAGCCACGCGGTCTAAATTGAAACGACCGCTGATACCAGCTCACCTCACAGTTGACCCTTGCCAAAAACTTTCGGCACACGATCGGAAGTATACCTAGTCGGCTTTTCTCTAATTTTCTTACTACACATTTGTTCCGTTTGAAATTCGAACGCTGATCCCTGCTGCGGCTTAACCGAATACTTAACCACTGCGCTACAGTGTTAAAATATTTAAAACCGGTTATAAATTTCTTTACAGTTCTTTATTGATTTTGTATAAAGGATGCACTTTTTACGGTTCCGGTTCTGAGTCCAGTTAAGGAACCGGTTTTAACACACCAAAATACAAAAAAAATTCAGGTTCTAGTCGAAGGCTTCCCTTCGTTGCGTTGTAGTTTAGCTTTTTACATGCTTTATATTAGCATGAACTGTTGTACTGTTGTATATATCACATATACAGTATGTACTCGTATGAATGTAATGGAGTTTTTAATTCAGTTTTCAACTACTTCTAGACTATAATAATCGGAAATTTTGCAGACGTAATAAGAGTCGACGACGATGCATATAGGTCATATTAGACCTTACTTTATAATACTGTGACTTATATTCTCACTAGGATTATCACAGCCCATGACCACAATGCGTGTTGTTTAAATTTTCTTACAACCTAATTACCTATTATGTCAATCAATTTTTCAGCAAGCCAAAAACCAAGTTCGGAAAAGAAAATAGCGACGCACTGGTTGTGTGTACATCTACACGAACTGTTTCGAGCAACTTTCGAATAACTCAAAAATTATTAGCATCCACTCGTATTGTGATTTCCCACATCTCATGGCAGTTCTAAGAACATAATCTTAACAAATCTTAACAGTGGTAGAGCCACGCGGCAGCTTTTGCGGATGGGCCGGCTCAAACCGGAGTGGTACCACGACCTCACAGAATACCAGCGTGAAGTAGAGGTTTACCTCTGCGTTTCGCTTGGTGGGTGCAGGTGGCCGGTGGCCCTTTTTACTGGAAATGAGGCAATCCATCTTAGTCCTCACGGGTGACAACGCATCTGCATTTTGATTCGCAAACGAGGATAGATGTAGATGTCTATGGGCCGCAGCAACCACTTACCATCAGGTGGACTGTGTGCTCGTTTGTCACCCTTATCCTATAAAAAATATTTTTTTAATAGAATAAGAGTGACAAACGAGCACACAGTCCACCTGATAGTAAGTGGTTGCTGTGGCCCATAGACATCTACATTTATCCTAGATGAAGAATCAAAAATATAGATGTGTTGTCCCCCCTGAAGACTAAGATGGAATGCCTCGTTTCCGGAAAAATTTTATGGTTCTCTAAATACACCATACGAAACGCAGAAGCATTAAGCTGCTATTTTACGCTGGTATTCTGTGAGAGCGTGGTCCTACTCCAATCTAGCCGATCCATTCGTGCTACAAACATAATATAGCTGCAGCGTGGCTCTACATTCCTATAGATTCTATGATTTAAGCTACTATGAAGCTTGGCGCTCGTTCAGATCTCAAATCTTTTATCGGAGAAACCGACAACCCCGAACCTCATTTGTACCAAACTTGACTCTATTTTCACATCTATGTTCTTGATGAGATTAATGCATCATAAAAACAGGACTTTGTAGTAGCGATGTAAAAATATTCACTACCCATCTCATCCGGTGGGAATTGTGAGAGGCGACAGAAGGAACAAGAACAAGAAAGAAAAAAAAACAAATCAGGAGATGGGCCGTAGTGTCTTCCTAAAAAAACTGCGGTTACCAACCCGCTTGCCAAGCGATACAACTATGGCAAATAGGGGGATCCCCTATGAGCTGTAACAGCCACGTCGTAACATTATTTCATCTGTGGTAATGACGCCAGTAACGGTAAATAAATAACCATAGACTAAATTATAATTTGCTATTACCTGTTCACCATATTATAATTAATTTACTTTAAGGAAATTTCCTCCGTGTCTCTGATACAGCTGACTGAGATTCTATGACCTATTATAGAGTTAGTATTCATGGCACGAGGCATTTCAATTTTTTTAGTAACTGCGAAAACGAATTTTTTTTATTTATTTTACAGATCACGTATGAATATTTCGTTTTGAGTAAGCGACTTTACAGCCTATATGATGAAATCATGCAACTTATATGACGTAATTAGTGTCCATTACACTATTACCCCATTTGGTCTAATGGATGTTGTAAGAGGGAATTATCGGAAATGCAGGAAGGACCTAGACTTCCGATAAATGGCAGTATAAGCATATGACAAGGAAAATTTTATACGTGGTAAAGCCACGCTGCAGCTATATTATGATTGTAGCACGAATGGGTCGGCTCGACCGGGATAAGACCACGCTCCCATAAAATAAAATAACAGCCTAAAAACTAACAGCCCCGTAAAATAGCAGCCTAAGGCTGCTGTGTTTCGTATGGTTAGTGTAGAGAACTGGAGATGGTTTTTACTGGAAACGGGGCATCCCATCTTAGTCCTCAGGGATGACAACGCATCTGCATTTTGATTCTTAATCAAGGATAAATGTAAATGTCTATGCGCCAAAGTATCCACTTACCATCAGGTTAACTGTGTGCTCGTTGTCACCCTTATTCTATAAAAAAGAGCAGCTTCAAGGTGCAAGACATCTGATACTGCGCTTGTCAATCCACCTTCGAAGCGCTGCGAATATGGCAAAGCCTTCGCTTCAAGGGGAGAGGTCTATGTCCAGCATTGGACTTTTGAGGGCTGATAAAGAAAGAAAAAATATATGAGAAGTATAGGGATATATTATTACTATTACCTAACAACTTTACGATATTTTCCAATCAATTGGATGGCTAATTTGCTTGACCTTGTCAGTATACGATCCCACTCGCGTGGGTTTGCATGTTAACCGTCCCGCGTAGGCGACCAAACTGTTGCAAAGTGACGATTATGTAATAAATCCAGGAGATTATCGTACCAACTTATTACTCGCATTTCTTGTTATCTTAATAAGGATGTAGAGTCCAATCTTTATGGGTATGATCCAACTGTGTTATGGGACCAGTTTAAAGTAGGTATTGCGCCCGATATGGATGAACACTTGAACTGATTTGAGCAAATACTTTCCCATGTGACAGTTGTAAATCACATTTAACATGTTAAATCACGGTGCAATTATTATTATATGCATTTATTATAAAATAAATATCTTTTATCAGTATTATAAATTAATAATGAAAAAATAATTTGAAACGTTATACCTATGTAAGACATACATACTTTTAATTAATATAGATACATAGATATAGATACACAGATACTTTTAATTTGTTAAAATTAATATAAAATGCCGAGAACCGTGGTAGCTCAGGGTCTAAGCAATCGCTGTAAATTAGGTACCTACTTTACCGTACTGTGATCGCGAGCAACCCGGATTCAAATTCCGCCGTGTCCAATGAAATTGCTTATTGCAACTTTAAGTGCTAATTTACCACGTCCTCGGGGGTAAAGTAAAACTTACATGACTGAGAAATAAAAGAAAAATATTTCGAAGACATGTGAACTTCGCAAACACGCATTGGGGTGGGGCAGCGGGGCGGACATTTAAGAAATTAGAGGAGGCCTGAGTCCAGTCATGGAACATATATAGGCTGTAACTTAATTGACTTAATCTAACATTAAATACTAACTTAAATTAAGCGTATAATTTAAGTTAATATGATAATGTAACTTAAATTAACTTCAATAAATTAAAAAAAATAAAAGTAACAGTAATATTTTATCTGTATTATATGCAACTTAAAAATAAAAAAGAGTTGGAGGGAAAAAAAATATTAAAGGTACAGTTTACATAATACCTACTTATATTTAAGAAAAAAGTTAGCAAGATGGAACTGTATTACAAGTTGTTGCTTTACTTGGACAAAAGGGGCTTCTTAAATGAAATGAAAAATAATTGTGTTTCTTTCTTGCTTGAGTGTAATACTGACAAACAAAGTAACAGATTTCCACCACTACGGCAGTTACTTGAACTTGACATCATGGACTTACTAAATATTTTTCCCGATCTGGGGGATTTTTTAATAAAAGAACCTTTGCAATTTCAACGCATTTGCAACGATATATTATTTGCTTGTGTCAAATCCTTAGAATATGAAAACAAACAAAATATAGATGCGATGCAAGTGGCTGTAATAATAAGATTAAAATGCTTTCCGCCGCACATAACTTATCCTAACCAACGGCAATATTACGGAATAATATTCTTAAAAGGTTTACTTTTGGACATTTCAACACCCAGTTCCTATGTTTTTCACACAGTGTGGTCATGTCCAGAAGAGTGTGAAAATAATGAAGTTATCTTACAATTTATACCAAAAGCACCCCCTAAATGCTATATTTGCAGAAATATTTTATTTGAAAATAGTGGTTTGAGAAGATGCGGAGAGCAAGTTAAGGCTACATTTATATCAGAATTTGAACTGATTCCCAAAAAATATTTAGTTGCTGATGATTTAATACCTAAATTAAAGATAGGACGTATATACAATATTCACGTAGTAGTTCTAAAGAAGATAAAAGCTGTTTGGTCAGTGGAAGAGACCGCGTATTTACCTGCACCATTAACGTATCCTATTCCTGAAGATATAAAAGAGCTGTTCGAAGTATGTGATGGGGTACCCTGGAAGTTTATATACTGCCTAGCTTCACCTATAGGCGCCCGAATTTGCCCTTTACAATGTTTTATGCATGTTAAAATTAGCTTATTACTCAGCTTAGTAAGCGTAAAAGCAAATTCTGTTTCAGGATCACCAATTATTAATGTCTTGATCTCAGGTTATGAAACAAAGTATGTTGGAGATTTGATGACGGAAGCAGCAAAATTAGCTGATAGATCAGTATTTCTAGGCAATTCTCATGGTTCTGTCAAAACATCATTTATTGCTAGTTCTGGTGGCGTATGTTTTTTACCTTTACCGCTTTATATATACAATCAAAAACAGATATCACATGTATTGAAAAATTTAGAAAGCGGGAAAATTACTACTGAAAATAATGAAATGAAAATGCAATGTGCGGTTTGGGCACACACTAACTATTCAAAGAAAATTACTATAAATAACTTATCAAGTATATTTGGAACAGTGTGTCGCGGGGACTACGGGGAATATTCTGACGATATATCTGAATTTTTACTGCAGGGATCAATGGAAGCGACAAAGACGAGTAGGGATGAGGTGAAAGCTATAGAAACTATTATGTCATACATTAACTTAACTGCAGGTATGACTGTTACTTTAGACAGAACTGCCGAAAATCTTTTAAAAAACTACTTCTTAGCGGCTAGGAAAGAACGGCCACAAGTTGCAACAATTGGGAGCATCGGAGCTCTGATTTCCGTTTCTATGACGTCGGCCAGACTCTGTCATAGGTCTGTTGCTAACATTGATGACGCGCTATTAGCAATATGGCTGCATGTGTGTGCAAGCCCTGAACCTAGATTTGCACCGGAAGAATACCTTCAGACACCGGCGTGTATACAAAAATTACACAAAAATATGACGCATTTTAAAGATTGGTTGGAACAATTCACAGGCAGTTGTATTTTATAATCATATCTTTTACGAAACTTGCATACATATTAACATTTCCTTATAAACCCATGATGTCATACTAGCTAAGGTCAACTTTGTTTATACAATGACAGGCAGCAAGCACTACATTAAAGACGCGTTTATTGAAGAAAACAAAGTGTTGTTGATAATTTTTATTTCCAATAGCATTATAATAAACATTATTCTAATAAATAAAAAATAAATTCTGGACTTTCACTGACTAGAAATAAATTGCAAGTAGATAGATATAAAATAATTACAAAAAAAAAATGCTTATTTAATTTTAATACAAAACACATAATATATCTTATCATCTAATAAAAAATAAGGCACTTCTTAAATTCTTTGGATTTATGATACCCTATAAAATACTTTTATATGTTATTCACCATCTAAAAAACTAAAATCATAAACTGATTTCTGCAAAGACATTTGTTGAGAATTCAGTTTTTCACATAGGCTTGTCTGATATTTCCTTATCTTTAAACTTTCTTGAATTAGCGATTTTAGTTGTACATCTTCTACTTTATTTGGTAATGTAATATGATTAGATACTGGCTCTCCGACTTTAAAATCTCTTTTCTGAAAAGAAACAACACTGTAGGGGAGCTCAGATATGTGATCAGCATCTCTAATAACGAGACTTATTGTAGACCACATGCAATTTGTCAATTCATCAATCAAAGTTTCTAAACAGCTTGATAGCTTCTCTGTAGTTTCTGCTGCGTTAATAACTATGTCACTAATTTTAGACAACTCAACACTTAGATCCTTCAGTTTTTGAATGAAAGTCTGGTTTTGCATTTCCATTACAATTTTACTCCTAAGTTTAAGACAGTCATAAGATGACCGAACAATATCTGAAACATTGTAAAATTGAGTTTTTATGTCTTTAGATTTGTTTTCAAAATAAAAATCACTTTTTTTGAAAGAGTTATAAGACTTCAAGGCATTAGTGAAGATAGTTTGAAAGTTATATTTGGTCACAAAATTATTGAGGTCTGTGGAGATAGCTTCATTACTTCTTCTAGCTGCTGATTGAAGTCGAATAGATAGCTGTGACCATGCACACTGTAACTTGTCTATTTTATCAATTTGATCATCAACTTCTTTAAATATTTTTTCAAAGCCACCAAGAAAGTTTGTACCAATACTGTTCTCTTTCAAATGTTCTACGTGTTTCTTTCCTAATTTGGTCGTTTTTATAATAATTTCCTTTTTGGCCAGTAGTTTTCCCAAGTCTTTATCAACAGAATTATGTTTTACAATAAGCTGTTTGCTCTCATGTTTTAATGATTCAGCTCTAGCAAAAAGACCATTTATGAGACAATCATAAATTTCCATCTGAGACAGAACGAAGTAAAACCCATTTCTGTATAGATTTTGACTGTTCTTATAGTTGTATAATGCTTTAGGATGTTCAAGACATCTTCTTACAGCAATTGGTACTACAGGTTCAATATTATCATCAACAATTGATTTCTTTCCATAAACATATAACATAGGAGTATTATTTCCATTCCAATATTTAACAACCTGATCTTCATTGCCAATAACAATATATGTAGCCACTGAAATGATAATTTGTTCTTGAACAGGAATTTTGATGTCATTGTTGATCCATAATTTTAACATTTCTACAGATGTAGAGTCATTTATTTCATATGCCAAATGTGATAGGGTTGTCACCGAGAACACTTTAATAATTCTTTTTGCCAAAACTGATTCAAGTAGATCAAATATAACAACTTTACTAGCAGCTTCCTTTTGCTCTGATGGTAAATTGAATGTGACTTTAGATGGTACATCTCTTCCTCGCATTTTTGGATCCCACTCTAAGGCAACTTGCAGCCATTTTTCCATCAAGATTTTAAAAGGTTTAGATATACGGTTTTCAGGAAAAATTTCACTTGAATATTCTACATCCTCATAAAATGTTTCAAACACACATATATGTTCATGAGACTTTTTCTTAACATGGGGCATCCATTGGACTGGGGCTAAATAGGGAAGAAACGGCCTGATACCACATATAATTTCAAAAGCAAGAAGGCCAAAGGACCAAAAGTCAACAGAATTACTGTATGTTTTACTATAAAATATCTCAGGAGCAAGATATTGTAATGTGCCAACGAAACTACCACAAATGGAGTTAGAGTCAATTTCTTTGGCATAACCAAGGTCTATAAGTTTATATGACACTTTTCTCTGACCTTGTATATCTTCAGATTTATTTGAGATGTCTGAAGTGTGCAACACAATATTTTCAGGTTTGAGGTCTCTGTGAGTAATTTTATTAGTATGCAAAAACTGCATAGCATTTCTTATATCACTAAGTATTTGTCGCACCTGGTTTTCCTTCAAACCTCCACATGCATCTGGTTTATTCAAAACTTGCCGCAAGTCTCCGCCACTGCAGTATTCCATACAAAGTATAGGCAACTTAGATGGATTAGCTCTCTCTAAGCCAAGAATAAATTCAGGTGGCAGTTTCTTTGTTCCCACTATATTAGGATTATTGCAACATTGTAGCATTTCTACTTCTTTGGTCCATCTTTCTTTGTGTTTAGCGGTTAACTCGGAACCCCATTTACATGTCTTGATTGCAAGTTTTTCCTCCGTATATTTATGTTTCCATAGAACCACTGTGCCGAAACTTCCTGATCCTAAAATTCTATCTTTTACCCAATCACCAATAAAAACTATATCATCCATATTAAAAACATAAAAATTCTGAGCCAAGAATATGTGAAACTAAGATAAAAGATAAAGAGAGGAATCAGGAAGTACCTAGTTTTTAAATAACTTTTGACACCAATTTTTCTCCTATATCTCGTATAATATAAACCTGTATTTTGCTATTTTGGTACTAACTTCATTTCAGTTTACGTGCGTAGGTAGTATGTGAAATGTCAATTATAAAGCTTCTTCTTCTAACTGGCTTTACGGCTCTGGAATCTAGCCCTTCTGAGCCTGAAGTTACAATATATTACAGTAGAACGCCGATTATCCGAACGCCGATTAACCGAATCGCTAATTATCCGAATCGGTCCGAAGCGTAATATAAAAAGTTAAAACCAAGTACAGTAAGTAACATTACTTACTTACATTACTTATGAGTTTTTTTTTATAGGATAAGGGTGACAAGCGAGCACACAGTCCACCTGATGGTAAGTGGTTGCTGCGGCCCATAGACATCCACATCCATCCCCCATTACAAATCAAAATGTAGATGCGTTGTCACCCGTGAGGACCAAGATGGAATGCCTCATTTCCAGTAAAAAGGGCCTCCGGCCACCTGCACTCACCAAGCGAAACGCAGAGGTAAACCTCTACTTCACGCTGGTTTTCTGTGAGGTCGTGGTACTACCCCGGTTCGAGCCGGCCCATCCGTGCGACAGCAAAAGCTGCCGCGTGGCTCTACCACTGTTACTTACTTACTTACATTACTTATACAGTACTTAGTTAACTGATATTAAAAATAACAGTGAAATTTTTTAAAGTTTTGTGACTGCGTTGGAAAGTGGTGATGGATTTTCGTCGCGAAAAGTAATGAAAAAGGCAAAGGATGAACAGTTTGAGAATGCAATGGTTTCTGCAGCAATGATCTATTGGACAACCAATTTCAGTATCGATTTTACGTGAAAAGGCGCGAATGTTCAGTAAAAAAATGGGTATAGCTGGTTTTAATCTATATAAAACTTTAAAACGCAGCTTCAGCTTGTTGGTCACCTTCGGCGACCAGCCTCAGCCGCTCCGGCTCGTCCTATGCCTACGATTTGTTACAGCAGAGGGAGACTGCTCCCCCTTCGCGCCTCCGGCTCTTTAAAACCACTCTAGGTATAGGACAGACTCGTACCAGGTGGAGTCGGGGTCAATCAATTCGGTTCTTTGACATAAGTTGAACCTAACCTATTTTATTTGTTATCTGCCCTAATTGGTACTGTTAAAATAAAACAAATTTCAATAAGAGGTTATTTATTATGGTATCTTTCTTGTTTTTCATAAAATGGAATTATATTTACATTATAAATGCAAACATAAAAAAATATAGATATTTTAGAAATCGATTTTTTGTGAATCGATACATCAGCTTACGATTTGAATCGATTTAAAAATCGACCTTTTTCGGAAAGAATCGACATCCCTACTGACGACAATGACATTACAAAATGGCGTCAGTTTTATGGTAGGATTAGATATAAACAATGCAAGAATAATTGATTTTCAATAACTTTTTTCTCAAAAATTACGCGTTTCCGCATGTTGTAACTTTGTGTGTGTGCTTATAATGGTGTAACTTTTCTGTAAAAATACGTACCAACCCCCAACTCGACGGGAGTCAATAGAAAGCTAAGCCAAACCCGGGAACAACATAATACTTATGTGGCATTATTAGTCAAAAATTATAATCACAGCGGTAAGTGACCCGCTCGAAATTGCAAGCGAAGTAGTAAGTTCTTTTATAGTGCGCAGCTAGACTCGAGTGATGACGTTATTGCGCTTTGTCCGGCCGGCCAAATTTTGACGTTATCACTATTCGATGTTATCATCGAGTGTGAAAGCGCAAGTTTTCATCAATTCTTTTTGAACCAAATATAAAAACACAATTTTTGTTGGAATTTTCTTTAGTTTAGTAACAAACCATAAAGCAACACAGAAGGGGAGTAGCTATAGCGTTATTTTCCGATACCAAACTGTCTGCCATTTTTTCGGGGAAATCTGCGCCTTGCACACTTTGTCAGATTTCCACGCAAAAATAATCGTCTGTCACTACGAAACAACACATAACAATCAAAATAATACATTAGCAATTTCAAACACACATGGATATATTCTGTGTCATAACAGTGTAATGAAGAGGCGCAATTTTTTTTCCTCCATTTCTTGGCCTGCACGGTTTGTGCGTCAGCCATGTCTTCCATTTTTCAATGTATAATTATCCTTCATAGTACACTGCTTCACAGTATGTTGATCACATTGTGAAGTCCTTGGGAGATTTTGACGGCAACTTGAGCCAGCAGACAGTTGGCGATGGTATCTCAAGGCGCCTAAGCAGACACCTTATCTTGAGAATCACATCACCATTAGAGCACTTGTTTCACCATTTCCACAAATAGTTCACATGCGTAGACACTTAATACACAAAATCGCACCACTTTTACATATCAAAGTCCACTTTAAACCATTATTTAAACAATAATACAGGAGCAGCAAACCGCCGCTGGTCAAGTTCCCGCCAAAACTCAGTGACACAATTACATTGACTAGTTACATACAGATGTTACAACTGATGTGAAACGCCTGTGTATGACTACTACCGTGTAGTATGTCGGCGTCCCTTGTTGCTTTATGGTAATAAACACATAACGTTGGCCCCGTCAATTTGAGTAAGAAACGAATGACTGGAGTCAATGCAGTCGAACTGAATTTGATTTTTTTTTTACTTGAGTATGAGACGCTAGCACTTCTTACTAGTTTGTGAGTATAAGTGTTCTCATAGACTTAGAATATACGCCAGTATATTCTAAGTCTAGTGTTCTGGATACTACTCGCGTCACTATGAAATATACGATAAAGAGACTTAGAATATACTGGCGTAAAGACGACCTGACAACCCGAAAATGTGTAACCAATTTTGATTTGTCATGTACATTTTACTGACAAGGACTATCGAAAAATGATTGTTACGGAAGCGGTAAAAATATTAAAAAAATGGTTTATTGCACAAACTGAATAACTTCAAAAATTTACTGAATTTTGTTCTTGGTAGTTCTAAAATAATTAAAAAATATTCAAATAACATGTTCCCGGAAATAAGCTGCACCTACCTGCCTTTTTTTGAATTTCAATTCAAAATGAACAAAGTCCCTATAATCTCTGAAGAGATGAGCCTACCAATAAACTTAAACATTTACCCCCAACGAATCAAAATGGAAAGTTGTATTTTTGAGCCATGACCTTTGGAGAAAACTTTACTGCCATGGACAGCTTCCCCGGAATTTCTTTTTTAACAAAATATTAATCAACTATAAGTAGGTAGATACTTAATTTAATAAATACGTATTTATACTTTTTAGTTTTTATAAAATGTTTTGCCGTTAAAATAAAAATGGGGCACGGAGTACATAATGGCTGATTTATTTTACATATAACGTTTACTTTTAATAATTACAAACATTAAATAATTAATAGTTAAATACATTATAGAATCCCATTTAAACATTCGACTTAAATGTGAATATAAACTTAATAATTTAAGTAAGGAAATTTGTAGGAATCAGTTAAATAAGATTGCTGTTTAAAGGCCCATATGTTTATGAGGCTACTCTCTCCTTCATCTGTTTCTGAAAAATAATGAACTTATTAGCATTTTGGCTGCATGGATTTAAAAACATAATGATTTTACACATACTAGCTAAATACGCAGGAGATATTAATGTGTACCAGGTGTCTGAGGATACAGATGCTCCGTCTATTCTCTCAATCTCGGTATGTTAAGAAAACGGCTATTCATCCATGGACTGACTGCGACAAGTGCAGCTTAATCTCGCAAATCTATTGATCCGCGCATCTGTTAATTAACCACGAGTTCTCCTTCTCTACGACTAACGCTGTAGGCGATGAACCACGCTATCAAGCCCTCGGCACACTCGTCGGGCATCAAGCATAAATCGAGCATCAGGCGTTGTGATTATCAAATACTATAAAATTTATACTATCCTGGCACACTGAACTGCGCGTCTCATGTGTGGTCATCTAGCTGCGCTTAAGGAGAATTACTAAATATTTATACTTAACTACACTTAAAGTTTTATCATTGTGACTTAGGAATATAATTCGAAGCTCCGCTCAACCCCTTGGGGAAAATACCGTGATGTTATAAATATTGTACCTGTGTGATCGTAAAGTGCGCCTGGTTAAGTAAGGTTATACACTTTTTTGTTGATAAATAGAGACTCAGTTGGGTTCATGACGGGTCTGGCCACCCAATTTTGTTAAGGGTATCAAAAAATTGTATAAAAAATTACGAATTCAACGGTATCCTTATTTTTTTTCTACCTTTAAAAATGACTGAAATATTGATGAGTAAAGTGGTGTTTTACAGTAAGGGCGACCGCATTGCTCCGCATCGCGATGTGACGTCACAAACCGACACGTCGAAGCCACCAGTAGTCTTTATTGTTATATTTTTCTTATTCTCTCCATATTTATTACTCCATATTATTCTTGCCATGTTATTTATTTAACAGTTAACTTTTTTTTTAAATTTCTTGCTTCTTGGGAATAAAAGTCTGATATGAGAAGATAAAATCCTGTAGATCAAGTTATACCGTAATGCAAAATTTCATCAAAATCAGTTTAGTATTACATGCTTTGAATGCTTGCGACCATTGCATTTTCAAAACAGTATAGGTACCAACTACCAACGTAATACCGCAATCGGTTTATTCAAAAGTAAATTAAAGTAAAACTAGGACCATATGTTTGCAACCACTGATGAACTACGTAACCAACGAAATTTCTTCACGTGTCACTAGGTACTAAATAACAGTACGAGTTGATTAATACTCACTGCATTAGTAAGTTTAAATAAGTTTTTTCATTTTATGTTGCTGTAAATCATGTGCATCTTCATGGTTCGGTCAGCTAATACATACCTATGTATTACTGCCTAATTACTAATCAATGGTAAAGCTATATACTTTTCGTAATCTTTTATTAGTAACTTACCTTTAGAGCTTTATTCCATGCATTTCTGATGATAAAAAATCATGATTTTCTGAAAAATACCGCGCAACCATACAAATATCCACTTTTGGCAAATTAGCTGACTGTCTTTTTTCAAAGCCCGCATAAATTTTCTTTTTTATCCAGCACTACACACCGTGACTATACATATAAATATAATCATATAAAAGCTAAATGTTCAATACTTTAGTTTATAAATCAAATCAAATAGTTCATTTGCGATTCACAGTTTACAAAAAGGTCTTATTTAAACACAAATTAAGTTCAGTATGTGATCAGCCTCATGAGCATATAAATGTCAAATATTATTAATAGTTCATTGATTACATTATTCATAATAATAGATTAGATTATTAGATTAAATTATTCATCTTAAATAATATTGATTACGTTGGATTAGATTATGCATATTTTTTTTATAAGATAGGGTGACACACGAGCACACAGTCCACCTGATGGTAAGTGGTTGCTGTGGCCCATAGACATCTACATTTATCCACGTTTGCAAATCAAAATGCAGATGCGTTGTCACCCATGAAGACTAAGATGGAATGCCTATTTTCCAGTAAAAAAGGGTCTCCGGTTCTCTACACTCACTATACGAAACACAGCAGTGTTAAGCTGCTATTTTACGCTGGTATTCGGTGAGAGCGTGGTCCTTCCCCGCTCGAGCCGACCCATCCGTGCTACAACTATACTACTAATATAGCTGCAGCATGGCTCTACTACTATTATACGAGTATAGTCGTTGGGTTTATTATAAGAATTATATCATCTAATACAGTCAACTGGACATTAACTTTGACATTCGATATAATATGTAGGTGAACGACCATATACTTCCGAGCGCGCGGTTAGTACTGAACTTAGCAAGTATCTACTGCGCGTTCGCTCTGTCGGATTGTGACGTCACGTCACAGAGAACGAGCGGGTAAAAATTTAAAAAAATTGCGAAACTTCAAAACGTTATAACTTTCGTATTTCTGCACCAATTTGGATGAAACAAAAACTATTGTTATTTTCATAAACATAGCTTTAAAGCTATATAGGTTTTATTGACAAATTAGAACATGTTGATGTGACCCATTGCATAAAGAGTTTTTTCTCAAGTTTTTTTTTATACAACGTGTAACAAAAACCCTGTGGTTCCCTTTTAGTGCGTTATCAAAATCAGTATTCAAACATAAAAAAATAACTTTTTTTAAAAACTTGAACAGTAAAAAAATTTATTATAATAAAAAAAATTAGAAACAGAAATAAAAAAAAAAACAGAAAATAAAGTTTACTGTTAAATAAATAACATGGCAAGAATAATATGGAGTAATAAATACGGAGAGAATAAGAAAAATATAACAATAAAGACTACTGGTGGCTTCGACGTGTCGGTTTGTGACGTCACATCGCGATGCGGAGCAATGCGGTCGCCCTTACTGTAAAACACCACTTTACTCATCAATATTTCAGTCATTTTTAAAGGTAGAAAAAAAATAAGGATACCGTTGAATTCGTAATTTTTTATACAATTTTTTGATACCCTTAACAAAATTGGGTGGCCAGACCCGTTATGAACCCAACTGAGTCTCTATTTATCAACAAAAAAGTGTATAACCTTACTTAACCAGGCGCACCTTACGATCACACAGGTACAATATTTATAACATCACGGTATTTTCCCCAAGGAGTTGAGCGGAGCTTCGGATTCTATTCCTAAGTCACAATGATAAAACTTTTAGTGTAGTTAGGTATAGATATTTAGTAATTATCCTTAAACGCCGCTAGATGCCCACACATGAGACGCGCAGTTTGTACCAGGAAAATATAAATTTTATAGTATTTGATAATCACAACGCCTGATGCTCGATTTATGCTTGATGCCCGACGAGTGTGCCAAAGGCTTGATAGCGTGGTTCGTCGCCTACAGCGTTAGGCGTAGAGAAGAAGAACTCGTGGTTAATTAACAGATGCACGGATCAATAGATTTGCGAGATTAAGCTGCACTTGTCGCAGTCAGTCCATGGATGAATAGCCGTTTTCTTAACATACCGAGATTGAGAGAATAGACGGAGCATCTGTATCCTCAGACACCAGGTACACTTTAATATCTCCTGCGGAATTTAGCTAGTATGTGTAAAATCATTATGTTTTTAAATTCATGCAGCCAAAATGCTAATAAGTTTGTTCGCGCAAAGCGCTAGAGTCAAGCATCGACGCTAGATGGCACTCGGCTCGGCGCGATACGGGATGAAGTTCGGCCGAGCGCGTTGAACGGTGGGTGTCAAGAACGCGCTAGAAAAATTAGGAGTCCAAATTCAGAGCTGCGATCGGCGGCACGCTGTTTTTTTGTCGGGAAGTCGGAAGCGGAATACGACAGGCGCATCTAGGAAATATACGGTTTAGGAAACGTAAAGCCCATTCCTTCTTGTTAGCTTCACCCGGGACTTGTTGTATCTAGCTCAGAATCTGTATAAGTGCATTCGACAATAATAGCTAGTGCGGTATTTGATATTCTAGAAATAATTGATATTCTGTTGCCACGCGAAACGGTAGTGACCTTTGATCCGTACGTTCTGTGTTCGTTTCGCGAGTTATGCATTATAACAAACGAGAGTTAGTGGCTTCTGTAAGATAGTTAATCGTATGACAGAGTTACTGGACCGTCATCGTGACTAACGAAGAAAGTGACGTGAAGTGGAGAGGTGCTGAGGTCCGGACTGCTGCAGAGGGTAAAGGTCTAATAAGGTCAATAACACTACCAGCCACACCCAGATACACATCACTGACCCTTACTTTCCTAGCACTATACATCCACATGCGACCTGACCGAATCCTGAGGGACCAGTCGCCTTGGATAGAGGTAAGTAAGCTCCCTTAATTAGAATGTAACGCTCCCCCCTAATTATTTATTGTAATTAGAAACTTTTCACCTTGGCCTATAGCAGGCCCGACCAGCATCTGCTTGGAGGTTCTCCGTCTATGGGCCCGTGGGGGACCCTACTCCTGGGATAAGCAGCTGCTGGCCGTAACATTTGGTAGCAAGAGCGCGATTCCGGGATCGATTCCCGGTCGATCCACCGACCATAGTGTTTGATAAAAATTAAACAATTTTGGTGGCAGGGAGCGTTGGGTTGATTGGTTTAATTTTGTGTCTACAATCACGCCCGTCCGTAATACGTAAAAATATTTTTTTTAATTATATACGTAATAATAAAATTCTTATCTTTTGTGGCTTGCTTGTTTGTTGTTAGCGGGTAAATTTGAAAAGCCGCGCCCGGTTAGTGCGCAAGCGGGAGTTTGCGTCATGTAGGTAGATGGTTATTTTTACGTAATCGGTTAATTATCGTTGTCGGATAGTTGTAGTGGATTACTTATCGAAGGGTCGATTTCCGAACTGGGCATTTTTTGTTGATCGACCGTGATGTGTGTCTTCGTTTATGTATCTTTCGTATTGTAATTTGTATTTGAACTAAAGAGTAGTAATTTGTATTTACGCAATTTGAATTTTTTACTTGATTTGATCGCACTAGTATTTGTTATTTGTAATTTGATTTGTGTCTATTCTTTTGTACTATCTTGTATTTGGTTTGATAAGTAGCGGAATAAGAATAAGAATATTTGTGTAATTATTTCTATTCAACTCGATTTAATAGGAACTGCATTTGTTAGCTGTTATTTTTTTTGTATTTGTTATTTGTTATTTTTGTAATTGTGCTCGAGCCGCGTCGTAATTTGTATTTAGTAATGATGTCCTCGCCCAAGATACTAATCCGTTGCCTGCGGACTGAGTTACGCTGGGCCACCAGCGCCCATGCTTTGATAGGTCGACCGGATAGGGTCCATAATTTGATGAAGCGGTTCGAGCAGGTCGATGCTCGGAGGGCTGCAGTGGAGGAGGCTTACGCTGAGCTCGAGGATTCGGTTGTGGAAAAGGGAGTCCTGGACTCCTGCTTCGCAGTTCTTTTCGCTCACGGACGAGTTGATCGAGGCTGAAGGCAGGTATGCCGAGGAGGCGTGTGAAGCTCGGACGAGCGGCCTGCCCGAGTCCTTTCGGAAGCAGCCTCAGCCGGAGCTGTTGGGACGACTCCCAACTCTGCACTTGCCAAGGTTCTCCGGGGTCCTTTCCGAATGGCTGACCTTCGTTGGTCTTTTCGACGGCCTAGTGGACGCCCGGAGTGACTTGACCCCGAGCCAGAAGATGGCGTACCTCCTGGCCTCACTGGAGGGGGAGGCCCGAAGCTGCGTCGGCCATTTGAGATTGTCGGACGACGCCTACCAGACTGCTCGGGACCTCCTAGCCAGAAGATACGCCAACGTCCGGCGTATTGCGGACGAACATGTTAAGCAGCTTCTGAGCCTCCCGCTGCTTAGTGACCGGGCCAGACAACGTCCGGACCTGTTGGATCAAGTCTTGGTGGCCTGTAATACGTTGAGGCGGCTGGATTTACCAGTGGGCGAATGGGCGTTTTTGTTGCTCCGCATCGTGCTGTCCCGCCTACCTCTCGACCTTAGAATACTTTTTGAGGAGAGGTACGGCGGGGACGAGGTCTCCTATATTCCGCCCTTCTATGACCTGCTGCGGTTTTTGGAGGAGCAGTGCCGGCAGATTGAGAACGCGGCGGGCACCGTTGACAACTTACGAGCCGTGCCCAGTGAGAGGCGGAATCCGCCGGGCAAGTCGTCGTCAACCCCCCCCCCTGCTCCTATTGTCGAGCATCTGATCACCGGGTAACGTTTTGCCCGAAATTATTAAGTAAGCCGGTTCCGGCGAGGCGAACTATCGCCAAGGAGCGCCGCTGGTGCTACTCATGTGTGGAAGGGCACCTCCAGCGAGACTGTCCTGGGATTTTACATTATTTGTATTTTTACTATTTTTATACATTTTGATTATATATATATATATATATATATATATATATATATATATATATATATATATATATATTATTCTTATTTGATACATTATTTTTCAGAAATAGATGAAGGAGAGAGTAGCCTCATAAACATATTGGCGTTTAAACAGCAGTCTTATTTAACTGATTCCTACAAGTTTCCTTACTTAAATTATTAAGGTTATATTCACATTTAAGTCAAATGTTAAAATGGGATTCTATAATGTATTTAACTATTAATTATTTAATGTTTGTAATTATTAAAAGTAAAAGTTATATGTAAAATAAATCAGCCATTATGTACTCCGTGTCCCCATTTTTATTTTAACGGCAAAACATTTTATAAAATCTATAAAGTATAAATACGTATTTATGAAATTAAGTATCTACCTATTTATAGTTGATTAATGTTTTGTTCATAAAGAAACTCCGGGGAAGCTATCCATGGCAGTAAAGTTTTCTCCAAAGGTCATGACTCAAAAATACAACTTTCTATTTTTATTCGTTGGGGGTAAATGTTTAACTTTATCGGTAGGCTCATCTTTTCAGAGATTATTGGGACTTTGTTCATTTTGAATTGAAATCCAACAAAAGGCAGGTAGGTGCAGCTTATTTCCGGGAACATGTTATTTGAATATTTTTAATTATTTTAGAACTACCAAGAAAAAAATTCAGTAAATATTTGAAGTTATTCAGTTTGTGCAATAAACCATTTTTTTTAATATTTTTACCGCTTCCTTAACAATCATATTTCGATAGTCCTTGTTAGTAAAATGTACATCACTAGCTAACGCAACAATGACAAATCATAATGAGGGCTAATAATCTTCCACTCACCAGATGTCGCTAGACGCGACTGAGGTAAAGTTTTTATTACACAATGTCAGTTAATTGAGAAATTAGTTTTATAAAAATAGTTTATCATTATCTACAATATTATATTAATACACAACACAATGCGTCAGTGGTTTGCTTTTTAATTTTTTGCACTTTATAACTCTTTTTTTTAAAAATCGGCTTTTAGCTATATTTTATAGTTTGGTTTATTCATTTCTAATGTAATTAATATAAAATATAACTAATAATACAGAAAGAAACCTTAAAGATTACATTTTCCTAAGAAATTATCATCCCCGCTATGAAATCTGTCAAATATTTTACCTCACTGTAAAGTGGCGCCGCCCTGGTGGTAGAAAAAGTCGTGGATGCCCTCATTGGTTACACATTTTCGGGTTGTCAGGTCGTAAGTCTCTGTATCGTATATTTCATAGTGACGCGAGTAATATCCAGAACACTGTATATTCTAAGTCTATGAGAACACGCATACTCAAGTAAAAAAAAAATCAAATTCAGTTCGACTGCATTGATTTGACTCTAGCATTCGTTTCTTACTCAAATTGACATATATAATAAATTATTTGCAAATTGTATGTGGTTTTATACCCGCCTAAGGGTATTAGTGTTCTGTGCTTATGATGGTTCTCTTTGACTCCTTGTCCTCTATACACTCCATATTTGCGGCATAGTTATCAAATCAAAAGTATTCTGTGATATTTATTTTAGCTATGGACTATAAATTTGAAATTGTAAACTACTGATGGTCTAAAGGTCTAGATACCAGGCCATAAACTGCAAAAAAAATTGTAAACTTGTGATTTTACAGCTTGTTGTCTTGTCTAAAATTTTAATTTGCTTTTATTAGGTACGTTATATGCAGTTATTAAGTATTTTGTTGCAGGATATTATGTTAATATTCAAACATGGTGGATTTAACAATGACATGTCGAACTTGTATGAAAAATTCTGATAATCTGGTAGATTTGTTTGGGCCTTTAAAAATTGAGGATAATTATAATATTCTCCTAGCCGATATCCTGATGATTACTACAGCAACTCAGGTGATATTCCATATACACCGAAGAATTGTCTAATAAATAAATTGAGAGTGAATTAATTCATATCTTTTTCATAGGTATCAAGAGATGACGGATTGCCACGAAGTATCTGCATTGAATGTGTTAACATACTTGAAATGTTTGTTATATTCCGTAATAATGCTCTGAAAAGTGAAGAGCAGTTGAAGAAGTTACTGTTGTTACAAAGTACTCTAAAAGAAGAATTGAAGGATGATGCTACATGTGTAGAACCAACTTATGAAAGTATTAAAATTTGTTCAACAAACTCTCAAAGTCCTAAATTTGAGACTCAAACTGAAATTAAAACTGAGGCAAATTTATATATATGTGACAAGTGCAAAAAGCAATATGTTAGTCACAAAAGGTTTTTAAATCACTTAGCAACCCATGGTGAATCATCTTTCAGCAGGAAACTTGATGTTGAGGTAAAATTAGAACCTGACTCCACTGATAGCTTAGATGATAATGTTAGTGAATCAGTAATCTTAGATATTGAAACAGATAGTAGAGATGAATATAAGTGTAATGAATGCGATCAAATATTTTATAAAGAAAGATCTCTCATATCACACCGAAGAAAACACAGGAACTGTAATTTAAAAAATGATGGTACTCCTAGGTTTGAATGTGATTATTGTGGCAAAGAGTTTTCTATGAAACCACTTTTAAAAAGACATTTGAAATTGCATTCAATCGATCGACCATACATATGCTCAAAGTGCCCAAAAAGATATACAAGACAAGATCAATTCCTGGAGCATATGAAGAGACATAATAAAGTTAAAACACACATATGCACATATTGCAATAAAGGTAAATAATGTTCCTTAAATACAATTGATAAAACTGTCACAACTTACATATAATAATTTTATTTTATTAGGGATAATAACAGCCTTTATTCTGTGATACATAATTCTTATATAATATGTCTTTACATAGGGCCAATAACAGTCATCCACTTTTCACAATTTAGCACGAATCAGAAGTAAGAAAAGAAAAGTAACAAAAAGTTTGATCTAAAACAATACTAAGTTTGTCATGGCTGATCTAGGAAAATATTTATGCTTCAATAATAATATATATATATATATATATATATATATATATATATATATATATATATACATACAGGGTATCCCAGTAATGGTGGATAATCTGGTACGTACGTGTTCGGGCAGGGGGGAGGTGGCCTCGGTTCCCTAAAATAAATTCTATCCCGAACGGTTCGGGGTCTAAGCCATGTTTTATAAAATTCTGAAAATTCGTACTTCTGCTCACATTTGTGGTCATCACGTCCACAGTTTAATGGCTAGATCAGATTTTTTTCTTTTAATGTGTTCCCTAATAATGGTGTTTCTAAATTACCCTTAAAAGTTTTCAACTACTATGTGTAGTATTTTACAGGACTGCACTAAACATAAGTTTAAATTTTTTACTTTATTTAACTGCTAAGTTTGAGCACCTGTGGTGAAAAAAATACGTACAGGATCTGTGTGGCTAACCATTTAAAAAGTTTGCCTATATCATAAGGATTCTAAAACATTAGCATACTATGTATTTAATGTCATTACTTACTGAGCTATAGCCATTAATGTGTAAAAGTAGGCATTTCATTACAAAATTATTGGCAGATAGTTTTTTTTAACATTGCATGTCTTTATTAGGTAAGTACATAGTACATTTTTACTCACATTAATCCTAAGCACCGTTTGTCTCGCTCACACAGCTTAGAATTGGTTCAAACAAGGCGAGCAGGTAGTAAAGTAAAATTTTCAAGGGCGACAAATGTACTTACCTAATAAAGACATGCAATGTTAAAAAAAAAACTATCTGCCAATATCTGATACTTACTTCCACTGAAAATTTTATATTTGGCATAAAAACCGTTTGAGGTTTCAAGATCTTAGCATCCCCTTTATTGTTCTGCCAAGCAATAGCACATTTTTTTTGTATTTCTGTCTGTATTATAATAAAAATAGGAGGGACGTGCGAAAATTTAAATATTATCTTCTAAGAGACCCCGCAGACATACAATCGTAAGTTGGCCAACTATCAAACGACTAAATTGCGTACTTTTGTAATTTAATTGACCAATTTTGTTTTATTGGTTACCAGCTGCAGACTTAATCAATTTAGTCCGTGACAGTGTTGCTAGTGCGGTGCGTGTGTAAGGATAATGCGAAAAGAAAACGCTCTAATTGCATTAATAATAAAAAGAAGCTTTTGTACATTTACCTTTAGTGTGTTTACTTTTGGGTGCATCCTATATTAAGTGACAGATTAGAATATGGGAAACATCATACCTTGCACAGCTCAGATGTTACCCAGATAATTTTTTTTCATTCTACAGAATGAGTATTTCGTCTTTTGATTAGCTCGTATATCTAATTGGGCCAGCGATAGTCAAACAGGACACAACTTTCCGACTCTCTATGACCGTTGAAGAGAGGCTTGGATTAACTCTCCGGTAAGTACCTGCTAGGTTAATAAAAATTCAACTCATTCCTTTTTTTTAATGATTTTCTATACTTATAATAAATTTAAGACAGTTTAGTGCAAAAATCTGTTATATTTTTATAAATCAATAAGTTCAGATTCTGTTTCTGAGAAGTTTGACCAGTATGAAATAATAGCATCATGATCATTTGGAGGGGGCGGTGTTTGACTTTCTGGAGATGGACTTGAAATTTGCAGATAAAATGGTATTGTATCCTGTCGCCCTGTGACAGACTGCTGATGAGATTCTGTCACATGCTGTGATAAATTTGCTTGACGTGTGGAATGAACTGAAAGACTATGGTTTGGCTGGATAACTTGATCAGAAATAATACGAACAGAAGTTGATGGAGTAATGCGCCTGGAAGTTCTTGGAAATTGTGAAGTATTAGGTTGAATGATATTAAAGGATGAAATTGGCAGTAATCTTTTTTTCTTGATGTCTTGGAACGTTTGCAGAATTCTTATGCAAACTTCTAATTTTTCGTCAGAAGTCAGCTCTTTCATAAAAGGAACCAAAGATAAGCAATAATTAGAATCGTCGTCTTCATTAGACTGAAGCGCCTTTAATATTTTTTCATCAAAGTTGGTTTGTTTTCTCCGTTTTCGTTGCGGGTATGATTGTGCATCATCTGATAAATTAGCGTCGTCCTGGTTTGATTCACTGTTTTCGATACTACCTTCAGTTGGTCGTGATTCCATACAGGGTATTAAAAACAACATGCGCTCAAAGTAAATATATGGTCGCCGTTTTGAAGCTGATTGTCCAGATTTTACTGACTTTTAAGCTTTCAGTTCTCTAACGAAGCAAGTCCGCAAGTTATTCCATTTTTTTTTGATTTCATGACCTAAAACAAATAATACTTATTAAAATTTGTTATTCAAATTAATTTTATATTTTTACAAATTGTAAAAGGATGTCGCCCTCTTGAGACGTAATTTTGAAGAACAATAATTAAACAATTTTCTCCTACAAAGGTTGATAAATGAAAAAAAAAAGAAAATTGGACCTTTCATACAAATTGAATTTCATACAAAGATCCTAAATTCATTATGTACATTGTGACAAACTATATTTAATGATGAATTTTTTTTGCAGGTATTTGGCAAATATTTTTCTCAACTTTCGTTAGATTATTTGATTGGTGAATCTACAATCACAGATATAGTAAAATCTACTTGTGAGCAAATATGGAATGTACTTCATTCGCAATATTTGCCTGAAAAAACTGAAGAAGATTGGATTAGAACTGCTCATGAGTTCTATGAACGTACAAATTTTCCAAATGTTATTGGAGCGATAGATGGGAAACACATTCGAATCGTACAACCGCAAAAATCTGGATCGTCCTTTTTTAATTACAAGAAGTTTTTTTCTTGTGTTTTGATGGCTTGGACTGATGCCGGCTACAAGTTTGTCCATATTGATGTAGGTGACTACGTAAGCAGTACGAGTAGTAATTCTGAGATATTTAAGTCTTCTCAAATGGGCAAACTTTTGATTGAAAACAGACTTAATATTCCCACTGGACAACACTTGCCTTATGAAGATAATGGACCTATAATGCCATTTTACGTTATCGGTGATGAAGCATTTGGCCTTTCAAGTCATATATTACGTCCGTACTCAAAGAAAAATTTGAACTACGCAAAACGTATATTTAACTACAGACATACTGGAGCACATCGATTAGTAGAATGCACGTTTGAGATTTTAGCAAATAAGTGGCGTATTTTTCATCGCTCCATAAATATCCATATAAATTTTGCTGTAAAGATTATAAAGTCAGCATGTATTCTACATAACTACTTTCGCTCAAAAGATGGAATAACTTTTAAGGATACATTGTACAAATGTCCTTTGGACGAATATCGTTACACGAAAAACAACAGGGGAAGCAATATCACAAATGGTGTAAATGTTCGACAGTATGACATCTTATTTTCTTCAACCTCATGGATCTGTTCCGTTTCAATATGATAAAGTATAGAATTATATACAAACATTATAAACACAATAATAAATACATAAAATAAATAAAAACAAATAAATAAACTTAGACCAACCTTGTTGTTTTCTTTCATTCACACTGAGTTCTGCCCAATTACTTATTAAAACTTCGCAGACTTTCTCCTATAATTTTTTCTTAATATTTATATCTGATTATTGTTTCAAGTATTTTTTGTACAACGCTAGCCTTTTTTTGCACTTCATCTATGAGCTCTTCTACTTTTTCGTTTGCAACAAGTGATCGGGTGGAAGATGTCGCACTCGTAGGCGAAGGCCCAAGTCCGAGCGTGAGGAATTCACGCGCGCGCGTCGGTTCGTCTTGCATGTTGCCTTGCGACTAACCAACAAAGTTGGATACTTGGATAGTCCGCGAGCTTGCATAGGGTAACCGTGCTAACGAGCAGTTGGCCGATAGTTGGACAACTTTTTAATTGTGCGTAATCGGAAGGGAATCTTGATTCTGATACGATCGGTGTCCAATTAATTAGTTGGACAAGATGTGAGGGCTAGCATATGTCACTAGACCTATTGGTATACTCTGCGATTTAGTCGGCCAACTTATAATTGTAAATCTGCGGTCTCTCTAACTATGTATAGACTAGATTAGCATGCGAAAATTTAAATTTCTTCTCATAATCAGTGTATGTTCGGAATTTAATAGTGTATGCTAAGCTTTTCGACTTGTAGTGGTAAAAGTAAAAAATGACATTCAATAAGTATTATGTACTATAATCTATATTTAATAAAAATTATTCTATTCCATTGCATGCCGAGCGCAAAGCGCGTGGGTATGTTCTACTAACGCCTAAATATCAAAATTCCACCGTTTTGTCGCATGAAATCGTATCCAGCAATCATATTATACATATAAATGATATAAAAAGCACATTGTTAGAAAGATAAATGATTGTTGAACTTATTAATATTTTTTTAAATCGATTAATTGCTATTTTTATATAAAAAAAGGGGTTTTAGTGGCTTATGGTGTGGATTTATCATGTCCCCAAGGCTTGTAAACACTATAACTTTTGTAAATATCAATTGTTTAACTCAATCTATTTATTAATCTCTTCATCTATCATGTGGGAAGCCACTGAATGTAAATGACAGTGTAATTTTGTTTTGTTTAGCTACAATTAATTTTTTTCGGCTCGAAAATGGCGAAATTTTCGTTGTTTTGGTAGCCTCGTATAGAATTATTTCTGTAAATGAGGAACTGCAACCACAGAGTAGTTTACTCACTAACTCAGTTGGCCATCGCCATAGATTACTGTATATATCAATTCGCCGCATTAGCTTGCTACATTTATATTTATCTATGGTTCGCCGTCAGTCGCCGTCGTGAGTGAACATTATTTCGGTTGTTTGCAGCGGCTCAAATAGATCGCTGTACAAATACACAATATTCGAATAAACAAATTTCTTAAATACTTGATTATAATAATAATAACAGATTTTTTTATTACAATATGTTAAAAGCACAGAATAAATAATAGTAGTACGTACTAAAAGTAAGTAGTATCAATTTTTTTGTCTAGGGTGAAATTTTCATGGTTTTCGAGGGTGTTGAAACCGATAGGGTTGTCGAAATGTAAATCCAAGATGGCGGCCGCAATATGTATCAATTTTTTCAATATGGGTGTCATTTTCATGGTTTTCGAGGGTGCTGAAGCCATGTAGTGCCGTGTAGTGGCGGTTAAGAATATCCACTACCCCATATCTTCCCGTGGGTGTCGTAAAAGGCGACAAAGGGACACAGGCAGGAGATGGGCAGCAGCATCTTCCTGGTAACGGCAAAATACAATAAAAAACTGCGGTTGCCAACCCGCTCGCCAAGCGTGGCAACTATGGCAATATACCCCCCATAATGAAAGTTACGAAGAGACGGCCCCCAGTCCCCGGCGGCCCCGCTATTCCTGGCTACGGTGGCGATCATGGTAACGGCGGGGCAGGGGGTGCTAAGAATCTCCGGTGGAGGTTCGGTTGCCACCTACAACGACTTGACCTGGCAACATACAACGCACGGACCCTGAGGACTGACGAGAAGATTGTGGAGCTGGAAGAAGAGATAGACAAGTTACGCTGGCATATTATAGGATTATCCGAAGTCCGAAGAGAGGGGGAGGACACGGTAATCCTCGAATCCGGCAACTTGTTCTATCACCGGGAGGGCGACCATCTGTCCCAAGGAGGTGTCGGATTTATCGTCCACAAGTCTCTCGTTAACAACGTTGTAAAGATTGAGAGTGTGTCGAGGAGGGTTGCGTACCTTATACTCAGAATCACCAAACGGTATTCGCTGAAGGTCATACAGGTTTACGCACCAACCTCGGCACACCCCGATGAGGAGGTGGAGGAAATGTATGGGGATATCTCTAGAGCCATGCATTCCTCCAAAACCCAATATACGGTGTTAATGGGAGACTTCAATGCAAAACTAGGCACAAGAGAGAACGGTGAGCTGAAAGTGGGGAAATTTGGAATAGGGCAACGGAACCCAAGGGGCCAGCAGCTGGCCGACTTCATGGAGAAAGAGTGACTCTTTATGATGAACTCTTTCTTCCAGAAGCGGCCCCACAGGAAGTGGACCTGGTCGAGCCCCGACGGTTCGACAAAAAATGAGATTGACTTCATTATGACGACCAAACGACAACTGTTCAGTGATGTCTCAGTGATCGCGAGGGTGAAAACCGGCAGCGATCACCGAATGGTTAGAGGCACACTGAACCTAAACGTTAAGTTGGAGAGGTCTCGTCTAATGAAGTCAACGCTCCGTCCCCCTCGTGCTCTAATCCAAGGTCCCGAAACCTTTCAGCTCGAGTTACAAAACCGTTTTCAGTGCCTAGAAGACTGCAATGAAGTGGACGATTTGAATGACAAGCTCGTGGAAACTGTCCATGCGGTCGGAGCTAAGTTCTGCAAGACCCGCCGCAGAAGAACACAAAAACTCTCCGATCACACTCTTAATCTCATGGCTGTTAGACGGGAGATGAAGCTACATTCTTCAACAGATTTGACAGCATACAGGCAACTGAACAGACAGATCTCCAAATGCATGCGGCGGGACTTACGTAACATCAATACAGCTCGTATTGAAGAAGCGATCGAGCGGAACCAAGGCTCCAAAGTCTTTGCCAGAGATCTGTCTGCCAGAAAGAGCCAACTGTCAAAGCTGAAGACCGAATGTGGCAGCATCGTTTCCGGGGCACCTGAGATTTTGAGTGAGATTGAGAGGTTCTATGGGCAGCTGTACACGTCATCGTTGGAGCCACACGCAAGTGTGAGTAACGATCCAAGAGCGAGTCTTATCCGACATTATTCCGATGATATCCCGGACGTCAGTCTGAGCGAGATTAGAATGGCTCTCCAGCACCTTAAAAACGGCAAGGCCCCAGGCGAGGATGGAATTACAGCGGAGCTTCTGAAAGCGGGTGGAAAACCGGTACTTGAAGTCCTTCAGAAGCTCTTTAATTCCGTCCTCCATGGTGGCATTACACCGGAGGCGTGGAGCAGAAGTGCGGTGGTCTTATTCTTCAAGAAAGGCGACAACGCTCTCTTGAAGAACTACAGACCGATTTCCCTTCTGAGCCGCGTCTACGTGCTGTTTTCGAGAGTCATTACGAATCGTCTCGCGCGCAGACTTGACGACTTCCAGCCTCCCGAACAAGCCGGTTTCCGAAAGGGCTTTAGCACCATAGACCACATACATACCCTACGGCAAATTGTACAGAAGTCCGAGGAGTACAATTTGCCACTATGTCTGGAGTATGTGGACTATGAGAAAGCCTTTGATTCCGTCGAAATTTGGGCGGTGCTGCAGTCCCTTCAGCGGTGCCAAGTTGACTCTCGGTATATCGAAGTGTTGAAGTGCTTGTACAGTAGGGCTACGATGGCTATCCGAGTACAGAACCAGAGTACGAAACCTATCCAATTGCAGAGAGGTGTAAGACAGGGTGACGTCATATCCCCGAAACTCTTCACCGCTGCATTGGAAGACGTTTTCAAGCTTCTGGACTGGAAAGGATACGGTATCAACATCAATGGCGAGTACATCACTCACCTTCGATTTGCCGACGATATAGTCCTTATGGCAGAATCGCTGGAGGACCTAAGCACTATGCTCAATGACCTCAATAGTGTTTCCCAACGGATAGGTCTTAAGATGAACATGGACAAAACAAAGATCATGTTTAATGTCCATGTCACACCTATGCCGGTAGTTGTTGGGAACACTAAGCTCGAAGTTGTTGACGAGTATGTTTACTTGGGACAAATAGTCCGACTAGGTAAGTCCAACTTCGACCGAGAGGTTAATCGACGGATTCAACTCGGCTGGGCAGCGTTCGCGAAGCTACGACACATCTTCTCGTCAGACATACCTCAAAACCTTAAAACGAAATTGTACAACCAGTGCGTGTTGCCAGTGATGACTTACGGAACTGAGACGTGGTCCTTCACTGCTGGCCGTATGAGGAAGCTCAAGGTCGCTCAGCGAGCTATGGAGAGGGCTATGCTCGGAGTTTCTCTGCGTGATAAACTCAGAAATGAGGATATCCGCAGTAGAACCAGAGTGACCGACATAGCCCAACGGATTAGTAAGCTGAAGTGGCAATGGGCCGGCCATATAGCTCGAAGAACCGACAACCGATGGGGAAGAAAGGTTCTCGAGTGGCAGCCTCGTACCGGCAAGCGAAGTGTAGGGCGTCCCCCCACTAGATGGAGTGACGACCTGGTAAGATATGCAGGAAGTCGATGGATGCAGGTGGCTCAGGACCGTGCTTTGTGGCATTCTTTGGGGGAGGCCTATGTTCAGCAGTGGACTTGTGAAGGGCTGTAATGATGATGATGATGAAGCCAATAGGGTTGTCGAAATGTAAATCCAAGGTGGCGGCTGCAATAGGTATAATTTTTTTCATCATGGGTGTCTTTTTCATGGTTTTCGAGAATGTTGAAGCCGACAGTGCTGTCGAAATGTAAATCCAAGGTGGCGGCTGCAATAGGTATATTTTTTTTCATCATGGGTGTCATTTTCATGGTTTTCGAGGGTGTCGAAGACGATAGTGCTGTCGAAATGTAAATCCAAGATGGCGGCTGCAATAAATATCAATTTTTTCATCTTGGGTGTCATTTTCATGGTTTTCGAGGGTGTTAAAGCCGATAGTGCTGTCGAAATGTAAATCTAAGGTGGCGGCTGCAAGGGGTATCAATTTTTTCATCATGGGTGTCATTTTCATGGGTTTCGAGGGTGTTGAAGCCGATAGTGCTGTCGAAATATAAATCCAAGATGGCGGCTGAAGTAGGTACCAATTTTTTCATCATGGGTGTCATTTTCATGGTTTGCAAGGGTGTTGAAGCCGATAGTGCTGTTGAAATGTAAATCCAAGATGGCGGCTGCAATATGTATCAATTTTTTCATCATGGGTGTCATTTTCATGGGCTTCGAGGGTGTTGAAGCCGATAGTGCTGTCAAAATGTAAATCCAAGATGGCGGCGGAAGTAGGTACCAAATTTTTTCATCATGGATATCATTTTCATGGTTTTCGAGGGTGTTGCAGCCGATAGTGTTGTCGAAATGTATTTAAACTATTTAAAAAAAATCCGTTTAATCATGCTATACGTTATTTTTAATGCGAAGGCATGCTCAATTGGATTTACCAATATATTTATTCTATGTATGAAGTTTTTAAAACACCCCACATGGAGTAATGTTTTAAAAAATTTAAGACAATTACTATATCACCTTAACTTGTGACTTTTATTGCATTATTTTTTCTCCTAAATATTAAGTCAAATTTCTGTTTGTAGTTAAGGAATTATTTAGTAATAATTTTTATTCATTGAATTTCAGGATTTTTCCAGTTGTGTAGCTTGAAAGACCATCTCCGTGTACATACCAAAGAAGCTCCATACTTATGCTCCAAGTGTGGAAAAAGCTTTTCAAGTAATTCCAATCTACGTCAACATATGAATAGGCACACGGGTATTAAGCCCTTTGCTTGCACATTTTGTCCAAAAACTTTCACTACTAAAGGTGAGAATGATTAAAATAAATAGAATCAAACAAATTTTAAAGTTTTTTGTTTGATCCACCTGATGCAAAAACCAAAATGCAGATACGTTGTCACTTATGAGTACTATGATGGAATGTTTCACTGTTTTTTTTTTTTATAGGATAGGGTGACAAACGAGCACACAGTCCACCTGATGGTAAGTGGTTGCTGTGACTCATGATATCTACATCTATCCTCAATAAAGAATCAAATTGCAGATGCGTGAGGACTAAGATGGAATGCCTCTTTTCCAGTAAAAAGGGTCTCCGGTTCTCTACACTCACCATACGAAACACAGCAGTGTTAAGCTGCTATTTTACGCTGGTATTCTGTGAGAGCGTGGTCCTTCCCCGGTCGAGTACTATTGTCTAAACACCGGACAGTGAAAGTGTTAATCAAAGATAGATGTAGATTTCTATGGGCCACAGCATCCAGTTACAGGTGGACTGTGTTTGTTTGTCATCCTTATTAAAAAAAATGTGTGGGAGGCCTATGTTCGGCAATGGTCTTTTGATATGCTATAATGATGATGGTGATAATGATTAATTATGTAGAATGTTTAAGTCTTTTTTGACTTTACGGATGTTTATTTTAAAGGTCAAATGATGGGTCACTTAACAACTCACACCGGCGCCCATCCTCACAAATGCGACGAGTGTGGCGCTAGCTTTACAAAGCTCAATTCGTTGAAGAAACATAAATTTATACATCTTGACATTAAAGCATTTGCCTGTGATACCTGTAATAAGAGGTGAGTAAAATTTAACAGGTTAAGCTCATTATCATCACTGTATCCCATTAGAAACGCTCGACATAGGCTTCCACCAAGGGCCACAAGTCATGGTTCAGAACCACATGCCAATATTATTTTCCTGTATGACTCAATTTATTCGCATCTAGTAGGAGAATGGAATAGAATATTTTTTTTTATAGAATAAGCGAATTATGGCCCTTGCACATCTATGTCTACCCTCATTTAAGAATCAAAATACAGATGCATGTCACACCCTGAGGACAGATAAAATGCCTCGTTTCCAGTAAAAAGGGTCTCCTGTTCACAGTACACTCACAATACAAAACATGCAATTAAAAAGCTGCTATTTTACACTGGTATTCTGTGAGATTATTCAATTTATAATTATTCATCACTGTTTAGGCCTAATCTTAAACATTTAAAACTTGCATTCAAAACCGGTTTGACGGCTTGGGCCGGCCGGACTCGTTTGGCACGCGGCGGCCGCGCCCTCACGAACAGTCTGGAACAATGAATTTTTCGCGACGGCCGTGTCAGTTAGTCGTCTGGAAGTTACGATCGGAACGTTAAGACCGCCTCTGATTGCGTTGCCTTATTTCGTGTGTTTACGTGACAACGAGGCTTCTTTGAGTTTTGAGTGATTAAATTAACTTCGATTGCCGTTAATTTGCGTCGACGAGTTGCTTGTGTGGCATTTTAATATCTTACGAAGGAATTTTGCTTTATCGTGTGGAACGCTAAAACTTTGTGACCCGTGAGGAGACCGCGTTCCTCTTCGATTATAGTTTTGAGCTAAGTGACGTTAGACTTGAGTTCAGATAACGGTGAACGCTCACTGGAGTGATTGCACATTGTGAACCCTATTGAGGCCCTAGTACAGTCGACTTCTGTCGGGGCAACTGAGGGCCATAACAATCATAGATTATAAAATAATACTTTTTATCAGTTAGGTTAAGTTAGGCTAAGAATGCCACATGAGAATCTTTCTTACCTATCGGTTGTCAGTTCTTCGAGATATATGATGGCTCAGTCACTTCAGCTTCATAATTTTTTTTTTCTTTAATAAAGATTACCTCCACACTAGGATTTTCTCCTGTATCGTGGGGGCAATAAATTTCACAAGGACCATACAAATACTTGTTCCATGCGGGATTCGAACCCGCGGCCCTAAGTGCTGCAATTCATTTTTAAACCACTGCACCACAGAGCCTAATCCATAGACACTGTTAGTTACTCTTGTTCTACTGCTAACTATGGATTCTAACATGTAGGAAGAACTCCATAACTACCTGAACGATTTCAATTTCCTCACAGCAGTGAAGGACCCTGCCTTAGTTCTGTAGGTCATGATTGTTAAAACATATTAGTTGTAAAGATCTTGTAATTTTAAACTGCAACATTGCCATAATAAAAGTGATAAAACATACAAGGTTTATACAAAAAAATACAAGGGAGACGTATTAAAAATTAGTCTACACTGATTAGATTTGAAAAAAAAGTGAATAAGAAACATTACTCTATGTAGAGATATTAGTGCCGTAAGTAATACCTCAATTAAGTGTGTATACGGCCTTTTACACACTTAGGTTTTTTGACACACTCAAGACAAAATGGGGTGATGTGTATTCTTACACTGCCACCAATCTGTAAATAATTCAATAAGTATAGCAAGTAATTTTTTCAGGCTGCAAAATATTCATGAGGGTAGTTATTGTGTATGGAATAGAACATAAAAAAATTATTTACAGGTTCTCTTGTAATGACCACTTAAAAAGACATAAGCGTATTCACACTGGAGAGAAACCATACCGCTGCAAGTATTGTGACCGCGCCTTCACGCAAAGCAACGATGTGGCGAAACATATGCGTATGCACGTCGGACAAAACATTTATCAGTATGTATTTGTATCTACTTATACATAATATTACAAACTAAAATTTATATTGAAATCATGGGCGCCGGCAGCAGGATACAAGGGGGTGCACTTGCACCCCCTTGCACCCTGTTGCCTGTACCTACTCAGATAGTTTCCTAGGCAGCAAAATATTTCTACTACCTTGAATAATTTTAAAACCTGTGATTTATAGGATCTCTCCGTTATTTAAAATCCATTTCATAGTGCTTCCAGACCGTCTAGAGTTAGTTCGACGAAACTTCTCGTGACAACAACAGCATTTCACACACCCAATCGTATTCTTGTGTTCTCATTCTGAACAGATAAGTTTTTTTATAGGATAGGGGTGACAAACGAGCATACAGTCCACTTAATGATAAGTAGTTGCTGTGGCTCATAGACATCTACATCTATCCTGGGCTACGAATCAAAATGCATATGCGTTGTCACCTGTGAGGACTAAGATGGAATGCTTTGTTTCCAATAAAAGCGGTCTCCGGTTCGCTACATTCACCCTGTGAAACACAGTGTTAAGCTGCTATTTTACGTTGGTATTCTGTGAGACTGTGGTCAGGAAGCCAACATATCGTTCTACAACTACTACTTATGTAGCTGCAGCATGGTAGAGTCACATATAATGAATATAATGGATGATACCACATATAAATTTATTTTTTAGATGCACGGAGTGCAACATGAAATTCAGACTGATGAGGGATTTAAAGAAACATTACCCAATTCATTACATCAAGGGCGAGGAAACCCCAACCGTACCAATTGGGAAAGGAATGGTGGCTCCCGTTGTAGTACTAAAATCAGCTGAGGAGCCCACCACCGCAATACCGGAAGAGCCTATAAGTCACACAGACAGACAAATAACAATCACTGTTAATAGTAATGGATGTAGAGACGGTGTTGCTGGTGATATCATTATAAATGTTGTGCCACAGAATAGCTAATAGATATTTTGTTCATGTGACTGCATAAAAATCTTAGTGCCTATTGGTGTACAGGTTAGCTTTTTGTTATCTATATAATATATAATGAATGTTACTTTGTTTGTCCCATGCTTTTTTTATACCATTCATTCAATTACGATGATACTTTGAGTTATTTAGCACATGTTCGTTAATATTTCTGGTATTGCAAACCATGTTGGGAACAGCTAGTTCATAAATAAAATTAGTTACACTATTAGTTGGAGATTGATTGAGATTTGAGGTTATATTGTGTTTGTTGTCGTCATGCTGTCTCTTTCTAAATTTGATCAGAATTTGTTCCAGTCGATTTTGTCACCAGGTATCTTACTTGATTTTTTACTTGATGACTCAGTAACTCTTGTAATAACTATTGTTCCTGTTATTTGTTTATATGCAATTTATGCATACAAAACATCTGCACTGTATAGAAGAAATCTCTAGTGTGAGAGTAACATTTTCATTTCCGTTTTTTCGATTATTAACATTATTTCCACACATTAATTGAGGGATAGAGCTCGCTGATTTTATAGAATATCATTAGTTTGTTACTTGTTACACTTGTATTTAAATTAAGAAAATTGCTAATTTAAAATGTACTTAGATAATGTTTGTAATAAAAAAAACTAGAAATTTGGAACAACTTTGCTATGTACCAAAGTGGTTTTACCTTTTACTTGATAACAAACCGCTTACTTTTCATTACTATTCTTACATTAAATATGCATGTATATGAAAACTTCCACAAGAAATTATTTAAACACTGATAAAAATGAATATCCATCAAACAGTTGGGCATTTCCACCAAAAAAGGTACCAGTTTGAAATTTCTGTGTCATAAATGTTTAAGCCTATAAAGACTAGTTTATAATGCAATATGTTAATTGTTTGACTACTGTGACTGTTAAGCGCAAAAGGCTGCTTTGTTACGAAAAATTTTGATTTGTATTTTTTTTAAAGTTTAATATCAGTATATTACAATGGAAAAATAAAATAATTTATAAAATAAGAAAACTCAACAAGTTTTCCGATCGGCTCGATTCACTGGCCTTGCGAAGAGACATTGAATCTCTATGCATTTTCTACCACGTATACCACGGGGAGTACTAAGAGAAATTGTTCGGATTAATTCCAGCTGCTGAATTCCACCATTGTACACTGCGACGGAACTCGAAATTCCATTTTCATCATCTTAATGGCTGGTGGTCCACTACTGTGGAATTTACGCGAAATTTTCTGCCTCGCACGATCTGTGAATAATCTGTTGCCAGCAGTTTTTGCGGACCGATACGACTTAGGGACCTTCAAGAAAAGAGCCTACTCCTTCCTAAAAGACCCCCAACCCACCTGTAAATCCCCTGGTGTTGTGAATGTTCATGGGCGACGGTGATCACTTACCATCAGCTGAGCTGTACGCTCGTTTGCCTTCTCTTCCATATAAAAAAAAACTTCTAACCAAGCTGTGGGCCGTAACTACACCTGAACTATATCAGAAACAAAACTGAACAGGTAAAGTTAGGGTTACACTAAGCCGATTTTAACTGTTTTAACTAGTATTAGATTGTAAATAAAAGTTAAAAATTGACATTAAAATATTTATTGCCAAAAAACAATTTGTAAAAAACATGTTATCTATGAAACCTTCATAATTATATTTACTCAATTTATTTTATTTTAATCTAAAATAAATCCTGATATGTTAGATTGCATAAAATGCTAGGGGCACTTAATTAATTATGAAATAAAGAATCGAATTAGCCGATTTTGACCTTTTTTAACTGGTTGATTGGGTTGGAAAATGTACAAACTATCGCATAATGAGTACTTTTAAGACATTTTGAAATTACTTAATGTATAACGCAACAAACAAGTCCTATTTTTTGCGGGCACAACTGTATGAATATGTTACGATACTTCATTTATTTTATATTTGGTCATATTTACATGGAATAAAAACATAAATTAGTACTACCAAAACTTTTTAATGCGTAATTTTCTCTGTTCAAGCATTTAAAAAAATGTGGTGCTCACAATTTGCATGAGATAAATTTTGGTGAAAATGCCCATAACATTTTTAAGTGAACACACTGACGACTGTTTCATAATGATCAGTGACTATAGAGATTTACATTATCTGCTTCTATTTATTGATATTAAAAATTTTGTACAACTGACTTCAATATAAATTATTAAGTATAACTCAAAAACTATTGGTCAAATCGTGATTAAACTTATATGGGACCACATGAGAAACATCAGCTTTCAAATAGAATCATCGAAATCGGTGTACCCAGAAAAAAGTTGAGGTAAAAGTAAAACACATTAAACCAGCGTGAAGTAGAGGTTTACCTCTGCGTTTCGTTTGGTGAGTGCAGGTGGCCGGAGGCCCTTTTTACTGGAAATGAGGCATTCCATCTTAGTCCTCACAGGTGATAACGCATCTATATTTTGATTTGTAATAGAGGATAGATGTAGATTTCTATGGGTCACAGCAACCACTTAAAAACATAAAAAAAATACAGTCGAATTGAGTACCGTCTCCTTTTTGAATTCGGTAGAAAACTGGTTATAATGTGTGACGCAGATGATACTAGTTCATAATATTTAGAGCCTAAAGCAGCTTCGCCGAAATGCCTTAACAACTACTATTAAGCTCTAATATAATTTAGCAAAGTAAGGTATAAGATATAAGGTAGTAGTACAGACTACTAAGAGGATGATACGCATCAGACAGGTATCTTAGAAAACCAATACGAACACGGTAGTTTAGAGTTTGAAATTTATTTACTCTTTAACCATGCAGGAGTCGCACATCTAAATGAGACAGTAGTAGTCGCATGAACTATAAATGTAGTCCATTGTTAAATTAAAATAAAAAAAAATATTTTAACATTATTTCTTTATTTTACTAATGAAAGTCAGTACAGTTTTCTTAACTAGATACATTCAATAAAACTTAATCACAACCTCTGTGTCATAATTGATACATAAAAATTAAACTTCTCTAAATAGGTACCAAAATCGTGGGTTTCGCTCGAATTGAGATCGCAATCTAGTTATTACAAATTAATTACTTTATAATAATTTCTGTGCAGGAAAGACACATTATCTTCGAATGATCCCCACAAATAAACTTTTTGCACGCTTTGCACGACTTTCATGACAATGGCGTACTACATTACTCGACGTCGCCTCCGAGGTTGGTGGTTGACTTTCTGTGTTCACATCACCAAGAGTCTTTTATCCTTATTGTTAGGGACCTTGGCAAAGATTTATTTTTCAATTCTCTCCTGAGCCAATGGTTTCATCTATGCAAGAGACAAGTCGATTAGGAAATCACGACGACAAACACTCTCATAGTTTTTGTTTGCTGTATAAATGCATAATGCGTTGAGTGCACTCAAATTCAGCAAGTCAAAGAACACTGTTAGAGGTCATCGTCGAGAGTTTCTCGAAGGGTATACAAAGAACACATATTATAAACAAGGTCGACTCCATTTTTGTCCTATTACAATAAGTTATTATTTCTGACTTCTGACTGTATCCAGTGGTGGTGTCGATTGTCGTATCGTTGTTATTGTGTTTCGGCACATATGACACCAATGTGTTTGACGGCTCCGTGGCTTAGCAATGAGTTGCTGCGCTGGGGGGCGCGGGTTCGAATCCCGCACGGAACAAGTATTTGTATGGGCTACAAATAATTGTTCCGGGTTTGGATGTTTGTCCTCGTGCAATTTATGTTTGTAAACTGCCTCAACGATACAGGAGAGAATCTTAGTATGTGGGTAACGTTTAAAAAAATGTACATAGTGGGTGGAATCCAAAATTTTGATGAACATAGTGGATTTCCTCTTGCGACACGAAATTTGCGAGTGACCTCGTTTGTCTTTTCAAACAGTCTGGACCATAGTGATGCCGTCTTCAAAAAATTGTTTTGCAACTCGAAGTGAAGAAAACCAATTATTCATGGTAATATTCATATTTTTGCCAAGCTCAGGTTGGGCTAATTTCATGACGACATCGTGTCTTTCGTTGCTCAAGCGGAACGGACCGTCGGGTTGTCGGCCTGCATATATTTCCAAATTAATTGTATAAGGATAATAGACGTCAACTAGGGAAAATATTTTAACTCCGTATTTTGCCGGCTTGCTAGGTATATACTGTCTGAAAAGACAGCGACCTCTAAAAGCTATCAGGTATTCATCCAAAGACAATTGAGCACTCGGAACAAAGTGACGTTGAAAGTTGGCGAGAAACAACTGAAAAAAATATTTTATAGGAACTAGCTTATTAATCGTTGCACGAACTTGTCGGTCTTCAATATTATCAAAACGCAAAACCCTTGTCAGAAATTTAATCTTTGCTCCGACATAGTCAAATATATCGCGTCAATCCCAGTGTGCTTCACGTGTTCGAATATTTGAGCAGTGCTAGATCGGCTTACCTTCATTACTTCAGCCAATAGCAAAATGCCTTCGTAACCTCTGATTTCAATTTAATTTGTGTTTTTACCGTCTCTTTCTCTTGCATTTCTTGCCTCGATGTAGTTTATTTTCGTATTGATGTATTTAGTTATCAGCTCGATTATCTGATCGTCGACAAAAAGTGACATGCAGTCTTGAGCAGTATTTTTTTTTGTCTGGCTATTCCTTTTGAACCACTAACCACTAACACTATACTGTGCCTTCGTGTTTTTTCTCTGTTCAGAGAAATTGTTTTTGACCACAATGTCTTTGCTGAGGTGGCTCATCTTCTTCAGAACTTTCATCTATCCCCTCACTTATGATGTCTGATTCCTGCTCTGATTCAGATTCATGATTCTGCTCTTCCAAATAATCAATTTTTTCGTCTTCGTTGACGTACTCAGCTTCCTTCAGCCTCGCCTCAATCTGTGCAGCTTATCGATTGTCAATTTTTATTCTAAAGATATAAAGTTACATGAATTTACAAAAACAGAACATAATAAAATATTTAGTTTAATTCAAATTAGGAATTGGTGAATTTTAAACATAAATAAATAAAAACAAAAAATATATAAACACTTGATAAATACTTACGTAATTGGTCGCGTGTACCTACGTGTGTAGTCCAGGATCTTTGCGCAGCTACTGTAACACGTCCGCAAGCGACCAGCGCTGCACCAGTGTTGGGAAATAGTTGATGCGAAGTTATGGTGTTGCCAAACTAGAAAATATTGTATTTTGGGTAGAATTATTGTATTTTTATGCAAAAGATTTTTTATTTATTTAAGCTGTTTAAATTCAAATTTAATAGGTTTTTGCTATTTTGTTTATTTTTGCATAAGTTAAAAACATGTTACTGATTGTGTTTTTATTAAAATAATAACACTTAGGGCACGGAATTAAACAATATGAACTAAACAGGAATGGAAAATTCGAAGTCGTCTTATTCTTCGAGTTCGAAATCTCTACGTGTTACTTACACTGCAGAGACGTTGTTGCATACAGCACATTTGAGATTATTTTATTTGCCATTTGTTTCATGGGTTAAAATGATATACATACCTTTTCAAGACCTTTTGCTCTGTCAGAAGCGATAACCACATTATAAATGGTGTTAGTCAAAATTCTGTTCCGGCTTTTCGTTTTAATAAGATTTATGTTGCTAAAGATGCGTCAGGAGCGAACTGTGCGAGAACAGTAAATTCTTTCTCGCCGCAAAGGTTTTCAAAATTTAACAATTTAGACCAAAACAGGTCGCCTTTTTCTTGAGTTATGTCATCTTAGGGGGAGATTTCGCCACTGGTCATCTAAGGATTGCAGTAAACTGCCATCGACTGTTGCAGTATTATGAGTAATTATTCTGAGTAACATTGTAGCCCACGGCACGATGGAAGGTTTATTCTGTCTGTGGTCGCTCGAAAGAGCTAACTTAGGATTTAAAGAGCTAACTTAGGATTTAAAGAGCTTATTTCCGACATTACTTTATTGGAAAATTCCCAGCGTTGTTTTATTTCAGAAGCAGCTGCCATGAGTAATACACCTATTTCTAGATATAATTGTTGTATAAGGAGAAGTTGTGATTGATTCGTGGGATCTATATTAGCCAGTGGTGTTTTTGAGACAATCATTTTTCATATAACAAAGTAATATTTCTGTGTATAGCTCTTTTACTTTTTCATTTAGATCAGTTACAACCACTTTAGTTGCCTGAAAGTATGTACTAAAATTTGTGAATTTAGCAATATCCACTGCAAGAAGTGAAAATATAATTTTAAGAAAGGATCACGACGGAGCCACTCCAAAATAAATTTCCCAGAAATTAATCTCTGGCCATATCTGTAAAAAATGATGTGAGCGCGCTCCACTGCTCTGGAATTCTGTTTACCACTGATACAAGAGACAGCCAGCGAGTTTGTGAAGGATGCAAAATTTTGTGTGGTTTAAGATTAAGAAAAGTTTGAAACCGCACTAATTGTGCAGTCCTTTTGGAGCTTCCTTTAAAGAAATTGTAAAGAAATCGCGCCAATTGCTCACACCGGTTAGGCAAGCTTTTGCATGTCTCACTTGCACTCAAATGTGCAGAGTGGTAAATACACTTTACTATTATAATCAATCATTTTATTGTATCTGTCGGATCCGAATCCAAGAAAGTTTGCATCTGAAATGTCGTGCTCTATAAAACTTTGCTTTATTTCATTATACAGTCTCTCTGCCTTCCTTCCTTAGCAGCTTCGGAATCCCCTTAGAATATAGACCGCAACTCCAAAAACACTCTCTTTATTGAAGTATCGAACCATTATACAAGTATTCTTCTCACATCCTATGTCAGTATCGTTCAAATCAGTCATGTCATATCCGTCAAAGTCGAGAACTTAGAGTTTCTTAATGTATTTGCTAAATCCAGCTTTATATCAGGTCCGATTACCTTCGTAAGTATCTTTGTAACTTTTTTTTATTAATAGTCATTTTCTGTATGTTCTCTGATTCAGGCACACAATCTTTTAATAACTTTTCCAAATGTTCGGCAGTGTTGAATGAAATATTGTGTTCCGCAAAGAACATGGCCAATTATAGTTCCATTCTCCTACTTTTGTCAATCGTGAAAGTAAAGTATTTCCCCCGCTTACTTATCTCATGCTTGCTTCATGCTTTTTACTGTTTGCGTGAAGTTTAAGAACATTTTTATCAACTGTTATAACTGAGTTGCAAACCCTGCATATAGCCTTTGTAGTGTCAGTAATCAGTATCGAGCACAATTCCCTTTTTAATCAAGGGTTCTTTTTCCCACTCGGGTTTGTATTTTTGAGGTTTACGCTTTTTTATTTTTATGCGGTTGACTTGATGACGATACCTCTGTAGGCTTTCGTTTAAGATTTCTTGGTGGCGTCCTATTTGGATCGGATGAACTCATTGTGCTTGATCACCACCACCACCACCACCACCATCGTCATCATGTTCATCACCACAACAGCCTACAACAGTCCACTGCTCGACTAAGATCTTCCTTCTAAAAACCATCACCGTTAGATTTAAATGTAAAATGCCAAAAACTGTAGCTATTTCCATTGTGATTCTAGTAAAACAGCTGTGCCTTGGTTATATTAAATATGTAAACTTATTGTTCTTTTCCTACCACAAAACCATCCACACAAATGCAGAAAAAATATTAAAAGAGAATACAAATATGACTAAAGCAAAATAAATTTCTGGCAGTGGCAACACTGAACTGAAATGAAATGGATCTGGTCGAATGAATGAAATCGAATCGTACCGCGGCGCGCGCGAAAGGTTCGAGTCTTGAGCTATTATAATGACATGTAGAGGTATTCTGATACCTTATTATTTTTTTTATAGGATAAGGGTGACAAACGAGCACACAGTCCACCTGATGGTAAGTGGTTGCTGCGGCCCATAGACATCTACATCTATCCTCTGTTACAAATCAAAATGTAGATCCGTTGTCACCCGTGAGGACAAAGATGGAATACCTCATTTCCAGTAAAAAGGGCCTCCGGCCACCTGCACTCACCAAGCGAAACGCAGAGGTAAACCTCTACACTTCACGCTGGTTTTCTGTGAGGTCGTGGTACCACCCCGGTTCGAGCTGGCCTATCCGTGCGACAGCAAACGCTGTCGCGTGACTCTACCACTGTTATTTGTACGTATGATTACTTTATTTGATTAAACTAGTTATCTACGGATGGGTTTTAAGAATTTGTTCGAAACAATTGCTTCATGGGCTCATTATGCGAAAATTTAACTAAATAATATATGTAGATACTAAGTAATTGATGTGCGGTAACAATTTGTCAATATAAAATCTAGCTCAATGTCTTGAATTGACTAAACTGGAAACCTCTTAGAATGTATCAAATCTGTTGTCAGAATTTGCATTAGAAATAAAATCCATTGCATTTAAAAATTAATCAGTTTTATTTATATATTTTTAATGTTTTACAAACATTGTTCTGACCTGCTCATGAAGGTCACAAAAATTATAGTTAGAGTAAGATTACTTATTAAAGTAGTCTTAAATGAATTTTTGAAAAACATCATGTAGGTTCATTACCAATAAAAAAAAAAACTTAATATTAAGCATACTTAAATATTAAGTAATCAACAATTCGCACGTAAAAATAAAACTTCAGTATTATCAATTCTTGACATACAATAAGTTTTCAGCATTCTGAATCACAAGGGTAAGTGTGACGTCTGACTTACCTTTATTTATAAATCTTAGAACAAAAAGAAACATAAACAAATAACAATAAGTAAATCTAATTTGGTACTTTTGAGATCAGCGTTTTAAAGATTAACCTAAAATCTATCAGTCTTGAATGTCTTCAATGTCTATATGCCAAAAAATCTTGAACATTTATTGCATTTTTTTTTTATAGGATAAGGGTGACAAACGAGCACACAGTCCACCTGATGGTAAGTGGTTGCTGCAGCCCATATACATCTACATCTATCCTCTATTACAAATCAAAATGCAGATGCGTTGTCACTCGTGAGGGCTAAGATGGAATGCCTCATTTCCAGTAAAAGGGGTCTCCGGTTCTCTACACTCACCATACGAAACAGCAGCGTTAAGCTACTATTTAACGCTGGTATTCGTGCTACAATTATACTACTAATATAGCTGCTGCATGGCTCTACCACGTATAAAATGAGGTAATGAGGCACGCATGAGGTAATATTTTAGAACGTACAGCGTTGTTTTGCAATAACCAGCCAAATTTGCAGAGAAGGTTCAAAATAAGTATTATAGGCAAATGGTGAAAAAAAATTAATTAATATATTATATATACCTAGTCAGGTCATAAATTTTGTCACATGTTTAATATAAAATAATTGAAACAAGTTTATTCATTATGTAACCATTTATATACCAAAATGAACTTAACAAAACATAGATTCCTATGACACTAAAGTTTATTCAAAATGACCTCCGTGATTTTGAATTCAGGCCTTCAATCTGCGCGGCCAGTCGTCTATCGCAGCACGAACGAGGTCCATATCAATATCGGCGGCTGCCTTAATCAAGGATGTCTTGAGTGACTCCAAATTGGGATGAGGCTTTGAGCACGCCTTTTCCTCCAAGTGTTGCCATATCTTGTAATCTAACGGATTCAAATCTGGACTGGAGGAGGGCCAGTCTTCGTGCCGGATGAAGTCGATTTCACGCGCCGCCAGCCAGTCTTGTGTGTTCTTCGCTCTATGAGCTGGCGCCGAATCTTGTTGGAATACCCAGTGCCTGTTATTGAACATGGTATGAGAAACAGGTTCCACAAGGTTCGTCAGGACTGTATTTTGATGCACAACTGCATTCGTTTTTACACCTTTCTCACAAAAATGTACCTCTGTTAAGCCCCAATAAGAAACTCCCAACCATACCATGAGCGAGGATGAAAAATGACCTCGTTGGGCACGCGGAATACGGTTGCTCGCTTGTTCACTACTGTGTGCGTACACCTTATCATTTTGTTTGTTGTAGCTCTCTTCTACGGTAAAAATTTTTTCATCCGCTAAGTCTTCATTTAACACCCTCTTCACCGTGGTTTGCTTAACCCCATCTGAAGGGCCAACAGTTTCTGCTTACGTTTGGGATTTCTTTGAATTCGCGCCTTCACAGCTTTTATCACTGCTGGAGTCCTAACAGAGCGAGGGCGACCACTTCTTGACCTCTCATCTACACTAGAGTCTTCATTGTATCGTTTGATGGTACGATAAACGAATCTTTTGGTTATATTCAAATTTTTCAGTATGTCAAAAATTTTACTTGGCGCGTAACCGCAACGATGCAACGCAATAACTGCAACACGGTCTTCTTTAAGCGTCCACTCCATATTTAAAAATGAGTAAAATTCTAAAAAGTATACAGTTTTATTTTCATGAACAATTCGAAATTCGAATTCAATAAACTATTTTGTGGCCAGCATTCTAAAAGAAAAGTTTTTACTGTGTGACAATACTTATGACTTGTTTAGGTATATTAATAAAAATCTGAAATATTCTGTCCTTTTCACGTTTTAAATCCAAAATGCGTGGTCATGGATTATTTTAACTGATTGTCATTCGTAAATATCTATTATACTACGCACGCACAAATTCGTAAGGGTCTATCGGTCGGCAAAAACGGTGTGAATTGAATCGCACACAGAGGAGCACGCTTACGCGTAGTCGTTATCCATAAATCACATTCAATTTAGGATAATTTCAAATAAAAGCAGAAGTCTTATTTACTCGTATTTTAAAAAACTGCTAAATTGGTATTCATATATTTGAACTTAAGTTTAAAATTTAGCTATTCTTTGAAAAATAACCCTGTATATTGCAGATATAGTTTTATTGTTACATAATTTTTCCCAATCGGAACATTTTTTCTTTGAAATAGTCAATTTCGATTTTTAAATTAACTTTGGAATTAATTCACTTGCCTATAACCTCGATCTTTTCAGTTTCAGCTTTCATGGAATATTTGACTTCGATATGGTGCGGATTAGTTTTTTTTTAAAGTAGCAGCGCGAATCCTGCTCATTTTACCTGCAAGATTGCCTTTGAAGTATCTGTCTAAAATTGTATCCCACCCCTCAAAATCTTTGTAAGATAGAACTTCAACTTCGTACGGTTTAGGAACTTTTCTTAATAGAGCACATTAATTGGCCACTGAGATGGTGCCCATACAATGTTGTTTGTCACACTTTTCTCAATGATTGAGTGCATGGAATATATTATGTGTGTCTCAGTAGAAGCTAATTCATTTGAATGGTAGATATATTATTGTATTTTTGCAAAGATTTATGGATGCAGGCAAGAACAATTTTATTTTAGTTTTGCCTGCATTCGACTCTATACGTTTGGTTCTTCTTTGTTTCACAATTTCTTTTATAACATGACTTATAATCTAGACACGCTTTCTTTCCGCACCTAATGACCAATAATGATAAAAAAATATCTTTTCGTCTATCTTTAGATATATCATAACATTTATTAATATAATTTACTGGATTGCAAGGATTTGCTTGCAGAGATTTTGTCTCAAATTCTCTTCCAGTTTCGAGATACTCTTTCCCAGCTTTTCTTAAACTTGGTCATTCTTTATCTTTATTAATTAGTTTGGTTTTATTTTTATAAAATCTGTATAAGATTCATTTTTTTTCTATTGCTCTAAGTCAGATTCATCTCCATTCCAATCTGATTGGTCAATTTTCTTCTTGTTTATTTTCTTGCTACGTTTTTTGACTCCTTGCCTTGCTTTATACTATTTTTATTTTTCTTCTGGTTTTTCTTTCTTCTATCATTATTGGATATATCTGAGTCCATCTCGTCTGATCCTTCTCATGAACAAGAAGTCAGTATAAATGCTTCTTCGTCAGAAATGAAGTCAATATGTTTGAGAATTAATCTTTTATTTTTTTCAGGTTCCTATTTCCAGATTTTTTGTTGTATTTCAATTTTGTTTATACTTTCAGATTTAACCTTACTCCTTTCAAGTTTTCCTTTACTAGTTCCAGGCATTTTCTTGCCAAAAATATGCTCAAAGTTCTTGCTTTCTTCCTTTTCAAACTGATTAACTGTTTGTTCTTCCAATTCAATCGTGATTTTACAATTGCTTTCTTCCTTTTCAAACTGATTAACTGTTTGTTCTTCCAATTCAATCGTGATTTTACAAGACAGTTGTAAAATCACGATTGAATTGGAAGAACAAACAGTTAATCAGTTTGAAAAGGAAGAAAGCAAGAACTTTGAGCATATATATATATATAACTTTTAATCATAGCTGTGGAGGCAGAATCTAGGAGTTCAGGATTTGGGGCGTACTGTATATTCATCTGGTGGGAGGCGGCGTTATCATAACATGTAGATTTTAGATCATGATGCACGGTGATCCGAGCGCTCATTGCGTGGGAAGCTTGGTTATCTGCAGTAGATTGAAGGAGTGCAGATGCTGAGGTATGCGCACCTCTCCTCTCGGAGGAGATGACTAGGTAAGGGAACGCATCGCGTGGGAAGCGTCGTTACCATAGCTAGATTCTAGGAGACCAGGAGGAGCTGTGTGCGAAGCGCTAGGGGCGTGGAAGACGACGTTATCATCGGTAAGTTGCTAGAGCCTATGAGTCGAGATGTTTTCTGCTGAGACAAGCATTTAAGTATTACCCTGTATAGCTTTATAATCCGTTGTATTTACTCGCCGTAGCTTTGTTACAAAATCAGTATTGTCTGGTTTTCCCCGTTTTCTACTGGTATCCTGTTGCAGAACTTGGCATACGTACTGTTTAATGTAATTTTTGCGTTTACTTTCGATGACCTACAACAAAAGACATGAACGGTTACTGTATTTCAATTAAGTTATGATGTAACCCACGATAAGTAACATAAAAGGCAATTATTGTAACGAGGACACCTTCCCATTACAGTAGTGCCGCACATAACTTTCTGAGCAGTACTGCATTGCAATGTGAAGCTTGTCACCAGACGACTTACGTCGGTAATTTCACTGGTGTTATAAAGCGGTTTTCAACAAGAACTTTGTTTTTCAATTGGGGCAACACCAAAAACATGACAGTTTTGACATTTAGTTTTTTGACCTATTCGTAGTAGATGCTTTGACGATTGCAATGAATTCAATTTCGCTCGAAAATCGCATTAAAATAATTAAAATCCACTATGAAAATGGTGGTTCTGTTAAAGTTACGTTTCGTAAAATTCGTGATATTTTCGGACAACATAATCGTCCTTCTGAGACCGCTATTAAGAATTTGGTCGCTAAATTTGAATCGACAGGCTCGGTACAAAATGCGCCAACACCAACGCGTGTTCGACCGGGTCGTTCAACCGAAAACATCGCAGCTGTGAGCCACAGTGTTGAAGAAGATCCAAATTTGTCAATTCCTCGACGTTCTCAACAATTGGGGTTATCCAAAACCAACACATGGCGAATTTTGCGTAAGGATTTGGCTTTGAAGCCTTACAAGGTTCAACTGGTGCAGGAATTGAAGCTGACCGACCATTCACATCGCCGTAGATTCGCTCAATTCATTCAGGAACAGCCCGCTGGTTTTTTTGAAGAAATCATTTTTTCAGACGAAGCCCATTTTCACTTGTCAGGGTACGTCAACAAACAAAATTTCCGCATTTGGGCTTCTGAAAATCCTAAAGCGATTATTGAGAAGCCTTTGCATGCTCAACGTGTCACTGTATGGTGCGCTATGTGGTCTGGAGGCGTGATTGGGCCGTTGTTTTTCGAAGATGAGGCTGGAAATGCGGTAACGGTCAATGGATCACGCTATCGCGAGATGTTAACATCTCAATTTTGGCCTATTATTGATGACATCGATATCACAAACATGTGGTTTCAACAGGACGGTGCCACATGTCACACAGCCAACGAAACGATGAATTTATTGCAAACCAAATTTCCCGATCGCATAATTTCACGAAATTCAGCTGTTAAATGGCCAGCCAGATCGTGTGATTATTTTTTGTGGGGCTATGTTAAGGACAGAGTCCATACGGAGCTAATCGAATCGATCGCGGCCTTAAAACTCAAAATCCGTGACGTGATTAACGAAATAGACCCGCCATTTTGCCAAAAAGTGATTAAATACTTTGATGAAAGAATCGACATTGTCAGCGTGGTCGTGGTGGACATTTGCCAGATATCATTTTTCATTCATAATTGCCAAACTTTTCTCTTCGTAATACAATAAAAATTTGAATCATCTTCATCTAAACTCTTTGTTTTATTTTGTTTTAGAAAACAAAGTTCTTGTTGAAAAACCCTTTACCTAATGCATGTGAACAGTCGCAATTAAATATTTTAGTTATTCTATAACTTAGGTACCAACTATGTCAAAACTACTCAGTCACTAGTATCTTCATCAGATTCAGTGAAAGAGCACCAGACTCAGCAAAACTTAAGTAAGAGTATAGATCTACTCTTTTTCTTGAATTATTTTTAAATGTTATTTTTTAATCTTTTTGCTTTGGCGATTCTTCTTCTGTTTCTTCGTTATCGTGTTAATACTTGGCAGGCATTTTCTTAGTCTTTTTTTTTCTTTGTTAATTCTTCTTCTGGGTTTTTGCTACCTTAAGTCTGCTTAGTGCATTTTATTGTATTGCTGCAGGATTTCTTATTTTTATTTTTAGCGTTAGTTTTCTTAGGCTCTTTTCTTTTGGTAATTTTTTCTTTATCTTGTTTCGCTTCTTCTTCTTTCCTTTTTTTTCGAGGTACTCTTCCCTAGTAATTACTTCAATTCACAGCCTCTAGCAATCTTTTTCTTTATCGGTTTGAAAGCCGATTCTCCTCTTTTAATTGTCTGTAAAAGTAAAGTTTCAAAGGACAGTTTCTTTTTATCAGATAAATATAGGTCTTCAATTATTGTAATTTTTTTTTTGCAATTATTCGATTGAATTTGCTAGGGTGACAATGAAATCGATTATTGAATACATTGAGAGTGTAAATTGTTGTCGTTGTTAACTTTTGCATTCCTTCTATCTATCGTGATTTCTCTTGCTTGCCCATTAATTGTATTTTGGAGTACTACTTACAAACTCAAGTGTTTCAGTGATGGGATTTCTTTCTTTGGTTACTCTGTTACTCTTTTAAAAAACGTTATCCCCACACCAGGATTTTCTCCTGTATCGTAGAGGCAGTTTACAAACACAAATTGCACAAGGACAAACATCCAGACCCGGAACAATTATTTGTAGGCCATACAAATACTTGTTCTTCTTCTTGTGATCTAGCTCACGCCATACTTCACCAATGAGTCTACTAATTTCATCTTTTGGTAACTTGGTGCCGACGTTCAGTCGTTGCCAGTTAACAAGTTTCCCATCCCATGAATTTTTCATGTATTTGAATATTGCTCAATCTTAAGGCTGCAACAGGTGACTTGCATGTGACGGTAATTTGATTATGGTCATGCCTAGGCTTTATGCTCTTTCTAAAATTTATTTATTGAATATGGGTGGAATGGCCGTCAAATATTAATAGTGCAGGAGGATCTTGGCTTATATGTGGCAGAACTGTACTAAACATGTATTTCTCAAAAACCTTAGAGTCAATCTAGCCATTGTTAGTGGCAGCATATGATGTATTTTCACAACCATGCTCCCACATCCACTGATCCTAAGTATTTTTGCCACAATTTGTAATTAGTTGAGGCTACTTGTCGCCTATTGCATTCGCTGCAAATAAAATAGTAACATTATCTTTTCCAGATGATGCAATTGTACAAGTACTGACATATCCACGTGCACCAACCACTAGTTATTTCAGGGTCTTTTCCGAAACTTGATTCATCAAGGTTCCATATTTTGTCAGGTCATTCTTTCAGATCAAGTTCGTTTAAAACTTCTTCAAGAATGTCAAAAAAGATACCTACAATAAAAGGGTCAGCTGCCGTTTTTCTTTACATCTCCACTGCTTGAGGGTTTTTTTAGAGATAGATTGTCTTCTTTTAAAAGATCTGTTATTTTTAAACGAAGTTTTGTAATTATTTTGGCTAATATGTATACTGACTGAATCTAAATTTTCCTTAGATGAAAGCCCAAAACCATTTATTTCTATCACCCGTTAGTCATTAGCTAGTTTGAGCTCAAATTCTCTATTTAATGCAGTGGTGGCGCCCTCATATTTTTCACAACTCCTCTTTTACTTTTCGCTCTATCAGATATAGTAGTGCAGCAAAAAATATAAGATACCCCATATTTTTTTGCTGCTTCATACCCGTTAAGCTTATAGGATGGACCTTATCTACAGCTTTTTTTTTAGTGTAATAAGAAATGTCATACCTATTCTAAAGTACCGTTTCTCTATGGTTGAAAATAAGGACCAAATTTTTTTTTGTTTTAAGATTCCATGCAGTGGGTACCCATAATACTACACTGTCATTAAAAAAAATACTATATCAATCAGTTGAGTTTGCTATTTTCAGTGTCTCGAAACTTGATCGATTTTATGATATAAGTCAAATAAGGATTCTATTTATCTTTTAAATATATTATTTAATAGAATAAGGGTGACAAATGAGCACACAGTCTATCTGATGGCAAGTGGATGCCGTAGCCCTTAGGTATCTACATCTATCCTCGATTAAGAATCAAAATGTAGATGCGTTGTCACCACTGAGGACTAAAATGGAATTTGAACCGGACGGACAAAGATGAACTTTATAGTTGTCAAAATATCTAGATTCGCTACTAGTACTAAGAAGTAGTATTAAGAAAAGGCCTAAGATGATTCGATTAATATCTGAAGCCGTTTCTTAATATACTTGTTATATTGATAAACTAGCATTTCCATTATTGAGTGGCGAAGCTTGCGAAGTCACTTATTGATTTCACGATGTCTGTCCGTCTGTCCGTTTGTCCCACGATTATCTCGAGAACTGTTTCGAATTTTCAAATTCTGTTTTCAGCAATCGATTACTGATCACCCAGGCATCTGAACCTCCTATTTTGAATTTTTTTTCCGTTAGAAACCGCTATAAAGCTGATTGCTTCGCCACTTTGCTATGCTGTTAGCTTGCTAGGTTTATTTTATTATATAAACTAAATGTTCATCTTAAAGTCAACTTCTACTGACTTCTTTTTAAATGTCTGCATGGTAAGTCTAGCTCTACCAGAGTAAGAACTTAGGTAGTAACTGTAATCTACATGAAATTAGGACTTTGGGGCCAACATAGTATTTGTTGAATTTTAACTTTGAGTAAAACTTAAATTGCTGTTAGGTACAAAAATTAGTTTAAACTTATGTGTAGTATTCTTGTAAATATAAGAAATTATTAAATTCTAACATGTTGAAAGTTGTAGAAATTGCTAACATGTTAGGAGTGCTACTAGTACCAGTCCTACATTGTCTAACGCAAACAGTAGTTTGTGTTATTTTTGTCTTTGTATTTGTGTGCATTGTATTGTCTCTCTAGGGATTTAAACTCAGCAACTATGTCCGTACCTATGTAAGCGAAGTGTAGGATGGACCCCCCACTAGATAGAATGACGATCTGGCAAGACATGCAGAGTCGATGATACAAGTGGCTCTCAGGACCATGTTTTATCACATTTCCGAGGGGAGACCTATGTTCAGTAGTGACGTGAAGGCTTATAATAATAATAGTGATTTAGTATTCCAGTAGCTTTAAACAGCTATTAATAATAAGATGTGTAAATATTCAGTATTTTAAGTTAGTTTAATCAAGAGTAGTAAAGTCACGAAGAGACGGCCTCCAGTCCCCGGCGGCCCCGCTATTCCTGGCTACGGTGGCGACCATGGTAACGACGGGGTAGGGGGTGCTAAATATCATAACGGCAACATATATTGTACGCACACAGAGGACTGACGAGAAGATCCTGGAGCTGGAATAAGAGATAGACACGTTGCGCTAGAATATTATAAGATTATCAGAGGTCCGAAGATATGGGGGGCACATTGTAATCCTCGAATTCGGGAATTTATTCTATCACCGGGAGGGCGACCATCTGCCCTAAGGAGGTGTCGGATTTATCGTCCAAAAGTCTTGTTAACAACGTTGAAAAGTTTGAAAGTGTGTCGACGTGCTTTGCGTACCTTATACTCAGAATCACCAAACGGTATTCACAGAAGGTCATACAGGTTTACGCACCAACCTCGACACACCCCGATGAGGAGGTGGAGGAAATGTATGAGGATATATAGAGAGGCAAGCATTCCTCCAAAACCCACTATACGGTGTTAATGGGAGAGTTCAACGCAAAACTAGGCACAAGAGAGAATGGCGAGCTGAGGGTGGGGAAATTTGGAATAGGGTAACTGAACCCAAGGGGCCAGCAGCTGACTTCATGGAGAAAGAGAGACTCTTAATGATAAACTCTTTCTTCCAGAAGCGGCTCCACAGGAGGTGGACCTGGTCGAGCCCCGACATTTCGACAAAAAATGAGATTGACTTCATTATGACGACCAGATGACAACTGTTCAGTGATGTCTCAGTGATCGCAAGGATGAAAACCGGCAGCGATCACCGAATAAATAAATTAAATGAAATTGGAGAGGACACGTCTAATAAAGTTAACGCTCCATCCCCCTCGTGCCCTGATCCAAAGTCCCGAAACCTTTCAGCTCAAGCTACAAACCAAGAGCAAGTCTTATCCGACACTATTCCGATGATATTTCGGAAGAGCGAGTCTGAGCGAGATTAGCATTTCTCTCCAGCACCTTAAAAATGGCAGGGCGGGCCCCAGGCGAGGATGAAATTACAGCGGAGCTTCTGAAAGCGAATGAAAAACTGGTACTTGAAGTCCTTCAGAAGCTCTTTAATTCTGTCCTCCATGGTGGCATTACACCGGAGGCGTGGAGCAGAAGTGCGGTCGTCTTGTCCTTCAAGAAAGGCGATAAAGCTCTTTTGAAGAACTACAGACCGGTTTCCTTTCTGAGCCGCGTCTACGTACTGTTTTTGAGAGTCATTACGAATCGTCTCGCATGCAGACTCGACGACTTCCAGCTTCCCGAACAAGCCGGTTTCCGAAAAGGCTTTAGCACCATTGACCATATACATACCTTTTGACTGTCGGTATATAGAAGTTCTGAAGTGTTTGTACAGTATGGTTACGATAGTTATCCGAGTACAGAATCAAAGTACGAAACCTATCCAGCGGATAGGGTACGAAACCTATCCAACGGATAGGTTTCGTAGATACTCTGGGTCTTAAGATGAACATGGACAGAACATAGATCAAAAATAAGGTCTATGTCACACCTATGCCGGTAGTTGTTGGGAGCACTAAGCTCGAAGTTGTTGACGAATATGTTTACCTGGGACATTTATCCCAGATAAACATATATCTGACTAGGTAAGTCCAACTTCGACCGAGAGGTCGATCGACGGATTCAACTCGGCTGGGTAGCGTTCGGGAAATTACGGCACATCTTCTCGTCAAGTATACCTAACAACGTGCGTGTTGCCAGTGATGACCTATGGAATTGAGACGTGGTCCTTTACTGCTGGCCGGATGAGGAAGCTTAAGTTCGCTCAGCGAGCTATGGAGAGGGCTATGCTCAGAGTTCTTCTGCATGATATACTTAGGAATGAGGATATCGGCAGTAGAACCAGAGTGACCAACGTAGCTCAATGGATTAGTAAACTGAAGTGACAATGGGCCGGCCATATAGCTCGAAGAACTGACAACCGATGGGAAAAAAGGTTCTTCAGTAACGCCCTCGTACCGGCGGACGAAGTCTAGGGCGTCCCCCCACTAGATGGAGTGACGACCTGGTAAGACATGCAGGAAGTCAATGGACGCGAGTGGCTCAGGACCGTGCTTTGTGGCATTTCTTGGGGAAGGCCTATGTTCAGCAATGAACTTGTGAAGGGCTGTAATGATGATGATGATGATGAATCAAGAGTAGCGGGAGAGAAGCGAACTAATTTTATGTTGTAAAAATTAAACGAAGTTATGCAAAAAGTATACAATCTACAGAAGGATACTTTTGAAATACAAAAGTTCAAAGTTTGATGAAGATAATGGTTTGCTTTGTTTATATTCTTGCTTTTTTCTGATTTATTTGCTGCCAAGTTTGATGCATTTTTTACCTCTAAATATCAGAGTATAACTATATTATAAGCATTATTTTGGGATATATAATTGTTGATCTAAATTTGGTTTGGATACTTTTTCGTAACTATGTCCAGTAGAGATCTTAAACATTTAACATATCTGTATTATTATATGAGAAATGATGTTAACAAACTATTAAAATTTAATTTAATATTAATATCCCAATCCATTTTTTTAAATTGTTTTATGAATTAATATCGAAATATAATATGTCTGAAATTGTGAATCGTATTAATATTCCTCATGGAAAATTAGGAATATTGATACGATATACCTTAAAAAATAAGTTGAAAACTATCATATCGCAAGGAATCTTAACTAGAATCTAAAACTAGAATAGATATATATTTATTACAAAAGAAATTGTTAAAATAAATAATTTATTAAAGATCTGATAAAAAGTTTTTATTTATTGACTTTCCAACCACAATAGCTATAGAAGAGCAGTGCGCAAGCTATAAGAGATTGATTAATTATGCCTGTGTTTAATAAGCGAGAGAAATATATTTTCAGGCTGACACACGTAAAGCAGAATCATTGACATCAAACGCTTTCATAAGATTCAAAACAACATTCGTTAGTGTGCCCATTCGCGTTGATCAGCACAGTGGATTTTATCTCACTCCATAACCTAGCAAATCTAAGAAAAATTATGACAACTACGTAAAGAGAGATCTTATGACCTAGGATAAGTGGCGGTATACGACCTTGTGTTTCTTTATAATAATAATAATGGTCACCAGTGTTAAGACTGCTTTGTCACATAAAATAGACACATCTATGTAAAAAATTAAAATAAAATGTAGATGTGTTGTGACCCCTGAGGACTAAAATACATTACCTCGTTACTAGTAAAAGGGGTTCTCTCCATTCACCATACGAAACATAGCATTATGCTGCTATTCTGCGAGAGTGTGGTTCTTCCACGGTCGAGCCGAGCCATTCGTGCTGTAATCGTAATATATTGACAGTGTGACTACCACGTTAATAATGTATGTAATAATCGTAGATATCATTGGTAAAATATGTGACGAAGAGCAGCGTAGTGAGGGAAGGGTTCCCTGTGAGTAGGTACTATCTTCTTACCTACTTCTGACGCCAAATAGCAGTGCTTGTGTTTCGATCTGAAGGGTACCTATAGAGGATCATTCCATCTTGGTACTCAGAGATGAGAACTCATCTGTAGCCTTTTTTGTTGGAAATTGTCCATGGTATTTTTTATGGTCACTCAAACTTATTAGATCACTTGCGATTAATGGGAGTAGTTTTTCAGGGTCGGTAGTATCTGTAGGTGTACCACAGGGCTCAATTCCAGGCCCTTTCCTGTTCTTAGTTTGACATGACGGTTTTTACGGCGCACGCGACAAGATACGCCGAAAAGCTGCGGAGGTGACCATGAGTGCCTGTGATTTGCTACGCAAGGGCGAAGGGGCTGCACTTCCTGTAGCGCCGAAACCGTTGCAGAAGTAAATTTGGGTCAATATTCCTATGTAAAAAAAGTAATTTTTGAGTATCGATATCTCGGAAGCTAAGCGAGATATCGAAATATTTTAGATATAGAATAAGGGTGACAAATGAGCACAGTCTAGCTGATGGTAATTGGTAAGAGGATAGTGTGTCTCATAGACACCCATATTTATCGATAAAATAACTAATTAATTAATAATTACAATCACAACATGGACTATATAAAAAGGAGATATTGGGTGAAGAAGAAGCCGCACTTTATACACTTCTATCACCATTGTCAAAATTTCACATTATTGGTATCCATTGTGATTTGTACTCACACGTGTGCTCTGCACGAAAGTTGCTAACGAACTGACTGAAATTGAACCAATTGTGCTACACACGTGGTACTATCGGCAGCTACTATCTAGGGAGCAAGAAAGTTCTTGCGCCCCTACTGCCCTGCCGCAGGGCCGATTTAGAAAATTGCTCTTGTTTGCATACACACATCACAATTAAGGAGGCAATTAAGGGTCATCCCCACTTCTACACCCTAGATTGCCCCTGCGGCAGGCAAGTGAGTAGCCGCTTATAGTTTATAATAAAGACTTATTTGTTGAAGATACTTCGTTGATTTTCCGACTTAAAGGGCAATTATTATAATATGACAAAGTGAAAATTTAAACGGTAATAAAACGAAATGTATTAAATTCTCCACCATTTTATACGTGGCAGAGCCATGCTGCAGCTATATTAGTAATATAGTTGTAGCACGAATGGGTCGGCTCGACCGGGGAAGGACCACGCTCTCATATAATACCAGCTTAAAATAGCAGCTTAACATTGCTGTTACGTATGGTAAGTGTAGAGAACCGAAGACCCTTTTTACTGGAAAAGAGGCATTCCATCTTAGTCCTCACGGGCGACAACGCATTTGCATTTTGATTCTTAATTGAGGATAAATGTAGATGTCTATGGGCTACAGCAACCACTTACCATCAGGTGGACTGTTTGCTTGTTTATCACCCTTATCCTATAAAAAAAAACTTCTGTCCTGGGACTAAGATGGAATGCATAGTTTCCAATAAAAAGGGTCTTCGGTTCTCTACACTCACCATACGAAACCCAGTAGAGTTAAGCTGCTATTTTACGTTGGTATTCTGTGAGAGCCGACCCATTCGTGCTACAACTATACTACTAATTATAGCTGCAGCATGGCTCTACTACGTCAAAAGTTTTTTTTTCTGAACCAGTGGTAAAAGTAAAAAACTAGCCAAGTGCGTGTCGGGCCATGCACAATGAAGAGGTAGGGTTCGATAGTTGCCTGTCACTATGCGTGAACTGAGAAGGTGCTTTCTTGATAATGAACATATTATGTGAGTTCGTGGTTTGAACGCTACGAGTATATTGACTAAAATGATCCTAAATTGGATGGTAACTGAAGGACTTATTTTCCAATCAGAATTATATAGAGTGATGTTCACAATAGATTAAAAAATCTTTTCTGTTTTGAAAATAATGCAAACTAAGTACTTACATCAAATCATTCACATGCCAAATTCGTACAAAAATGGTCATAGTTCACTATCCATCCTATATTCCCGGCAGTGTAACCCTAAGATATATAAGGCCGTAGCGAACCTTCCCGTAAACCAGCACTGCCTGCAGACTATCCTGAGGGTCGCCCTGCTAAACCAAGAGTACCACTAATGAAACTGTACGAGGCTATTTGTGATTGTATGAATACTGTGAATGAGACCTGCAATAACAAACTAAAAAATAAGCGAAAGTGATATGTCAGGATCGGTTTCTTGTCGATAGATCCTCTCTGCTTACCCCGCAAAGGAAAAAGTAAAGCTACGGTAGTAATGCATAAGTCGTTTTCTTCATAAAATGTTTATTTCTTACAGTTTTTACATTAACGTTACAATGTTATAATGCTGCTAGTTTTAGGTAATTTTCTATGGAATTGTAACGAAATTTTTACTAATCAAGTGCATTTTATAAGTTGGTCGACTATTACTCGTTAACTGGTTAATTCTACTTAGCTGTGATAGTTTTCCTTTTAATTTAATTATATATACTACCGTCGTGTATCAAATCAAAAAACAAAAAAAAACAAAAATAATTTTTTTTTGATAGGACAGGTGCAAGCGAGCATGCGGCTCACCGGATGGTAAGTGATTACCGCCGCCCATGAACAACTGCAACACCAGGGGAACCAGGGATTTTGCAGATGCGTTGCCGGCCTTTTAAAAAGGAGTGGGCTCTTTTCTTGAAGGTTCCTAAGTCGTATCGGTCCGGAAAAATCGCTGGTGGTAATCGATTCCACAAGGAAGTTGCGCGAGGGAAATAACTTCTTCTAAATCGCACAGTGGTGGACCGCCAATCATCCAGATGGTATGGATGGTAACGCGAGTTTTGTCGCGGTTTTTTTTATAGGATAAGGGTGACAAACGAGCACACAGTCCACCTGATGGTAAGTGGTTGCTATGGCCCATAGACATCTACATCTATCCTCTATTACAAATCAAAATGTAGATGCGTTGTCACCCGTGAGGACTAAGATGGAATGCCTCATTTCCAGTAAAAAGGGCCTCCGGCCACCTGCACTCACCATGCAAAACGCAGAGGTAAACCTCTACTTCACGCTGGTTTTCTGTGAGGTCGTGGTACCACCCCGGTCCGAGCCGGCCCATCCGTGCGACAGCAATGTGCTTTCGTGAAATTTAGCGGCTGGGATTAATCCGAACATTTCCTCAGAGCACCCCCGTGGTAAATGCGAAATAAAATGCAAAGGGATGCAACATCTCTTCGTAGTGCCAATGAATCGAGCAGATCGGAAAGTACTCGGTCGTCGACGATTCGAGCCGCTCTGCGCTGGATGCGGTCAAGTGGAAGGAGCTGGCACTGGGGAGCCTCTGCCCAGAGATGGGAGGCCGAACCCGCGTCTTGTAAAGTTGCAGGCAGTGTGCCGGCATGAAATAATGTCTCGCTCTGCTGAGCACGCCAAGCTTTTTAGAGGCCAATTTGGCGTTCTCTTCCAAATGACCACGAAACTGCACGTCACTCCATATGTAGACGCCGAGGATTCCGATACTGACTGAGGCAACAAGGGGAGTGCCTCGAAACTGAGGAGATACGACAAAGGGGTTCTTTTTAGCGGTAATCGCGCAGACTTGGGTCTTCTGAGGATTAAACTGGACTAGATTTAGTCGCCCGCAATCCGAGACTTTGTTCAGCAAAGACTCGACTTCAGACACAAGTTTGTTCCGGTACTCGGCGACGTTTTCCCGAGAAATATTGGCACGGCCGGTGTATAGAGCATCACCAGTGCTATCATCCGCATAGCAATGAATGTTGCCAGTTTGCAACATATCATTGATATGCAGAAGAAACAGCGTTGGTGATAGCACACAGCCTTGTGGAACACCAGCGTTAATAGGCTTGTAGTCGGAGCATGCACCGTCTACAACGACCTTGATGCTCCGATCTGCAAGGAAACTGGTGATCCAATTGCACAATTTTTCGGGAAGCCTATAGGAAGAGAGCTTTGAAAGAAGCGCTTTGTGCCAAACCCGATCGAATGCCTTCGCAATGTCCACACTAACGATCAATCCCTCTTCCTTAGAATCGACTGCCTCCGCCCATCTATGAGTCAGGTATACCAGAAGATCACCAGCTGATCGACCCCGACGAAAACCGTATTGGCGGTCACTAATCAGCTGGTGATCCTCAAGGTACCGCATGAGCTGGCAGTTAATAATGGATTCCATTATTTTGGAAATCAAGGAGGTGATGGCGATAGACCTGTAGTTGGACGGATCTGAGCGGTCGCCTATTTTAGGGATCAGGTGGACAAAAGCTGTCTTCCATGATTTCGGGACTACGCCTAGGGAGTAGAAGTATCGGAAAAGACGCGTTAGAACTGGTGCCAACTCTGGAGCACATGTCCTCAGCACAATTGGGGGGATTCCGTCAGGCCCACTCGACTTGTGGATGTCCAGGGAGAGGAGTGCTTTGCGTACCGAGCGCTGTGAGAACCGCACATCTGGCATGGATCACTCACACCGCGGGATGGTCGGCGGTGTGTTCCCCCCGTCATCAAGAGTCGAGTTGGACGCAAAAAGGGAATCTAAAAGGCTGGCTTTCTTTTTTGCGGCGTGGGCCAGTGAGTCGTCCTCCCTGTGCAGAGATGGTAGTGATGGCTTACAGAAATTCCCTTGGACAGCCTTGGCGAGAGACCAGAATGCACGTGTTCCCGAAGGAAGGCGAACTACTTTCTCGCCAATTCTGCCTATGTGCTCTGACTTTGCCTTGACAATAACTCTTTTGAAGAACCTGGAGGCGAAGTCGCCGAAGCCACAGCCCAGGCTTGATAACACTCCTGCTTACTGCGTAATGCAGTCTTACAGGAGCGACCAAACCAAGGCTGAGATCTGCCTCCAATGGGTACCACAGATGATGGAATAAATAGTTCCATTCCCTGTAGCACCACATCAGTACAGAGTCAGCAACAGTGCTGGGATCATCCGGCGAGAAGCAACCCGCCCCCATGAGAAGGATGCAAAGAAAGACCGCATTCCGTTCCAATCCGCCGACAAGTAATGCCAAACACGGCGGCAAGCTGCAGAATGCAACCGCGAGGGGAGCGTGAGTGGCACCACACTCCGGATCAGACAATGGTCCGAAGAGCCGAGAGGGGCATCCGCAGAAACCTGATATCCATCCGAATGAAAGGTGAGCAGAAGCTCAAACAGAGAAGGTGTATGATCCTCCACATCTGGAATCCGCGTAGGTGAAGTAACTAGTTGCGTCAGACTATATGCCAAGGCAAAGTCATAGACAGATCTCCCCGCATGATCGGTTAAACGTGAACTGAACCATTCGGCGTGGTGGGCGTTAAAATCGCCAAGGAACACGACCTTTGCGGATGGGACCTGTTGTAGCAATGAATCTGTAGCCATTTGGACGTGGTCGATGAGTCGGTCTGTTTCGGCATTACCGCTATGGGACCTATAGAAGCACCCGCCTACGCGTAGCCAAAGGATGGACAGGTCCGAATCTTCAAGACTGCCGAGGCGTCGAGAACAGATGTACTCTCTGACATATACGCAAACTCCAGCCCGAGGCACAAAGGAGTGCTCCAAGTTGTACCCCGGGTAGGAGAGATACGAAGTATCAGCCGGAGAGGACACCTGCGTCTCGGTCAGAAAGAGCAAGGCCGGCTTCGTCGTCTCGATATGGTAGTGGACGGCGTTTAGGTTCGAGTGAAGTCCCCTGATGTTGCAGAAATTCACGGATAGCATGGCAGGGGTCACTTTGGTATCGTTGCTCAGTTTGCCCGAGCAGTTATTGTTTTGAGCGCAATTTTGCTCAGGATTGGAATAACATGGTCGTGGATGAACACCAAGGGATTCTCCAGGGGTGCTGGTTCCCTCCTGGGGTAGTCTTTGATGTAATTCCGTTACTATGTTGATGGGGGGGGGGGGGGGAGGGAATTGGGCCTCTGGCCACCTGCACTCACCAGACGAAACACTGAAGCAGAGCTTCTACTTCACGCCGGTATTCTGTGAGGTCGTGGTACCAACCCTGCTCGAGGCGGCCCTTACGTGCAACAGCAAAACTGCCGCGTGGCTCTACCACCATAATATATTTCAGAACACAGTGGTATATAATTGTAAACAGAGGTTGGCACCAACCTATTAAGTAATAATAATACTTGTGCCAGGTGGCCCCGTTCTTCTTTACTGTACGACATGTCTTTAATTGTGTTTGTGAAGACTACTTATAAAAATAATTAATATTAACATTAGTTCAGAGTGCAATACAAGGCAAAACAACTGAAATGGATTAATTCTGAAATTTTAAACAAAAGTATGTGTGCGTGCCTGCGCGCGCGACGGAAAAAATACCCTTTCGGAAGCAGCAATTACCCTTTTATCACGGGAACTACGAGGAATTTCGAGAGACGAAAGAACGAGAGAGACGAGAGAAAAATTGAGAAACCGAGTAGAGATATTATCCCAGCCAGGTGCACTATTTGACTTGAGATCTGACAGGATATTTTCAATTTCCAGTGGATCAATTTCTAATAAGGTAAATGATGACAACTGTGATGCAAGTATAGGTAGACTGTCAGGTTCGGGAGAGGTGTAGTATTTTTGGATCTCCTCAGCAAGCTTTCTACCGATATTTGAAAAGTAATAGTCGTTAACATGGTTAACTGAATCATAGGGCTTTAATTTAATATTTAGTAAATCAGAATTTGTGGTCTTATTAGGTTTTAGATTTGTTATTTCTTTAATTGTTTTCCAAAGTATATTTTTGCATTCTTATTTGCTTTATTTAATGTATTCTCTCATATTTTAAGTTTTTTAGTAGTTTATTACAGAAATTTCTGTATTTTTACAGGTAATTATTGTGATTACATTGTGAGGATCCGAACGTAGTGTATACTTTTAATATTTCCAAAAACAGCGGTTTAGCTTGTAAAGGGGGGACACATGACTCTAATGAAAAATACTATTTTAAATCTAAATATTTCGCAACCGGCCCCCATTATTTTTGAAATGCCTATCCAACGACACCACACACGTTGGACGGGTATAAAAAGTCATCCCCCTTATCCGTATAACGGCGGCTCTTCACGTTGGCCAACATACTGGCGAATGTGTTGGCCCACAACGATGGCCATCGTGTAGAGCGGGTGTTTAAGCTACGTTGGTATGTATTGGAACGATGGCCCACAAGTTGGCGCGAGCTCCGTGTAATGTCGGTTTTTTGCAAAAGATCAAAGGGTTGTGGCAGAGTATTGGCCGTCGCGTCCACACGTTGGGCGCACGTTCAGTTTGCTACGAGCTCCCAGAATGATCGCACGCACCTTATTTAAATTTTATATGTACGTATCGTAACTAGTGTCTACATAATGGCAGTAACAATGACCAATAAAAAAACTTTTCTCTTTATAGAGCCCTACCAAGCCGGAAATTGTTTGTGAAATATAAGTTTTTCAAGTCTTTTTTTAAATAAACGTCACCCCCACACTAGGATTTATCGTGGAGGTAGTTTACAAACATAAATTGCATAAGGACATACATCCAGACCCGAAGTAATTATTGGCAGGCCATACAAATACTTGTTCCGTGCGGGATTCGAACTGTTATATCCCTCTTTACAACGCAGTTAAACCTTAGTAAGCATTTATTTAATCCCACGGTACTTTTCCTATATATGACGTCAATCAGTAATTGCATTGTTCCTTTCCATATTAATTTTATTCAATTTTACAGTTAGTTAGATTCAGAGCCCCGGGTAGATCGGACATAGATTCCGAAACGTATTAGAGTTCGGAAGTCAGGGTTAACAGTAATATTGTGTGTAAACTTTTTATAATAAACCCTTAGGTTTACTTAGTGGTTTTTTTTTAAAAAGTCAAACGGGATCGGCCTCCTAACAAATTGGTGTCAGAAGTGGGATGCCAAGCACAAGGTCTTAGAAGACATTGGCATCCGAATCCGAGGTCCCCGAAATCATCAAGGTCGACATCAAGCCTTAGCCGTGCCTAAGCCTGCACCTACCACAATTTTGGACGACGATCAGCCTCCGCTCTGAAGCGTGAGCCCGCTCCACTCACACCTGGTCCTGAAGTCTCCCGTCTGGTCGACGATAAGTCTCCACCAGGAGCCCGCACCAGCTGAATCTAACTCACCAACAAATATTTCAAGAACATTCTACGCCTTCCGGTCCTGCTATTTCCCACAACGTGACGGAGTCACCGCGTCAGCGATCCCGCCTGCCAGCCGCCACGAGTGTAAAGTTTCAACGAGCTATTGTTACGACGCTTAAATGCTACGTATAGAAATTACTATCTTTCTGTAAGTCGTTTTGTTTTCTCTTTAAATTTAAAATCTACTTTTATTTTACACTGTTTTTTTTCTTCTATTACCAACTTTTACGTTGTTTTTATTGTAATTATTTTATATAAACTTAGATTTAAATTATAATTCTATGTCGCTTAAAGCAGAAAAAAGTAAAGACAATATGTCGGAAAAAATCACACTTTCCTTCTTGACGAAATTTATAAAACCTTATAGTGGGGAGAAGGAATCGCTACCCGCTTTTCTCACAAACTGCGACAATGCAATGTCGTTAGCTACACCAGAACAACAGCCTATTCTATGCAAATTCATCATCTCACAACTTGAGGGAAAAGCACAAGTTGCATGTAGTTTAAAAACTTTTGAAACATGGAACCAAATAAAATTATTTCTCCGTTCTACTTTTGGGGAGAAAAAACATGCGACACATTTACTATCAGACTTGCAAAACTGTAAACAGTCATCCGAGGACGTCACTAAGTTTTCTTTAAAATTAGAACAAATTTTAACAAAAATTCAGTCAGATATACACTATAGTTGCAAAAACGCTGATGAGCTTCCAGGTAGAATAGCCGCCATGGAGGATCTCGCATTAAATACATTTTTATTAGGGTTGAACCCTGCTATTTCTACTATTGTTAGATGTAGGAACCCTCAAACTCTAAATGAAGCTGTTCAATTAGCAATAGAAGAGGAAAAACTACAAAACCTGCAAACGAGTTCAAAAAGTTCGATAAAACAGTGTAGTATATGTAATAAAGTAGGCCATGTTGCTGCTCAATGTTTTAAAAATAAAAAAACATTCCAATTATAATCATAATAAACAAATTTCTCATTTATCTAGTTTTAATTCTGGTAAATTAATGTGTAACTATTGCAAAAACATAGGGCACACTATTGATCAATGTAGAAAGCGACAATATAATATGCAACAACGTCAAAATTTTAATAAAAACTTTAATCATAACTCTAATACTAATTCTAATCACATAAATCGTAGCTCAAATAATAATTCTAATTTTGGAAGCCGTAACCCTATTCCTAATTCTAGTTCTAACTCTGTGCCTATGCACATGACATGTGATAACGACGATGCTGTCGATAACTCTAACTCTTTAAACTGAATAAGATTTCGGATGCGTGTCTGCCGAAATCGTACTATTGTAACGACACGAAAACAATTAATAATACTATTTCTACTAAATCTTATAAAAATCATTATGCTAAATCTAATTCTAATTCTAATTCATCTCGGCAATGCTTTAGTAAGCAACCGAGCTATTCTAGTTCATTTACATCTCAGTTACCCAAAGGGGAACTGAGTCGTTCTAAGTCTATTACATCTCAGTTGACCAAAAAGATACAACCGAGTCCTACTAAATCGTTTACTATATCTACACCTCAGCAACCCAAAGTGGTTAAGCCGAGTCTTAATGAATCTTATTCCAATTCTATTCCTATTTTTGAAACGAGCATAAATACATGCAAGGTTTCGTTACCATATACAAATTTATTTACCAAATATTCTCCTAAGTGTCTCAAACTTCTTATTGATACCGGCGCGAGTGTTTGTGTCATTAAACACTCATGTTTAAAAATGAAACATGAACTTCTTAAGGACAAAATAAGAATCAAAGGTATAAATGATACGGATACATATTGCGAAACGTTAGGCTCAATCTACTTACAATTTTTATTAAATGATGAAACTTACGAGTATAAATTTTATGTTATTATCGATAATATAAATCTTAATTACGACGGCATTATTGGCACAGACTTTCTTAAATATTTTAATGCTAATATAGATTATAGTTCCAAGATAATGACTGTGTGCGGTTATCAAGTTCCCATCATATTTCATCAGCCGACGTACATCGTTCCGGCACGCTCAGAAGCCGTCATTGAATGCGCTATATCAAATTACTCGGTCGAGCTTTATCATAATAATGAAGGCTTAGTTCTAGATCATACCTTAAGCAAGGGTATTTACGTCGCGAATTGTATTGTATCAATAAAACCAAACAAAAAGGTTAACATCACCGTTTTAAACACTACTGACACAGACTTAGAAATTAAAGATTATTTCGTAGAATTGACACCGATTGACTATAATAATGTTAATTCCTGCGAAAATTCAATATCTAGTAAATATTTGTATTCTATTTCTACTTCTAAATCTAATCGAATAGATCGAGTATTAAGTCTTTTACGCTGCTCTCATCTCAACGATGAAGAAAAGAAAGCACTTTTAAATTGCTGTTCTGATTATACGGATATCTTTCACCTCGAAGGTGAACCCCTTTCTTTTACGAATGGCATCCAACATTCCATAGATACGGGTAACGCGGCCCCAGTTCACGTAAAATCATATCGCTTCCCCGAGTGTCACAAGGAAGAAGTCGATACACAAATTCGCAAAATGCTAAATCAGAACATAATTCGTCCCTCTGTCTCGCCTTGGAGCGCCCCTGTATGGGTAGTACCGAAAAAATTAGACGCTTCTGGCAAAAGGAAGTGGAGAATAGTCATTGACTATCGCCGTCTTAATGACATCACGGTTTCCGAAAGTTATCCCCTGCCTCTTATCACTGACATCCTAGACCAATTAGGCCATTCCAAGTATTTCACAACCCTTGATCTCGCGAGTGGGTTCCACCAGATAAAGATAGATCCTAAAGATGCCCCAAAAACGGGATTTACTATAAGTACCAATTCGAGCATGTCTGGTCACTACGAATTCACTAGAATGCCTTTTGGATTAAAGAACGCTCCTTCTACCTTCCAGAGGCTGATGAACACCGTCTTATCAGGTTTGCAAGGTCTACACTGCTACGTTTATCTAGATGATTGCATAATTTATAGTCATAATTTAAATGAACATATGGAAAAATTAAAACTAGTATTCGATAAACTCCGCGAATACAATCTAAAATTGCAACCAGACAAGTGCGAATTTTTAAGACGTGAAGTAACTTATCTTGGTCATATTATCACCGATAAGGGTGTCTCTCCTAACCCAGACAAAGTAAAAGCAGTGTCACAATTTCCAATTCCTAAGAGTCCTAAAGAAATTAAATCTTTCCTAGGCCTAATAGGCTACTATCGCCGATTCATTGATAATTTCTCTAAGTTGACAAAACCACTTACTTCTCTATTAAAAAAGGACGCTACTTTCCATTGGTCTCAAGAACAACAAATTGCTTTCGATGTCTTAAAAGAAAAATTAATCACTGCTCCGCTGCTCCAATATCCAGACTTTTCTCAACCATTCATAGTAACTACGGATGCAAGTAATTACGCCGTAGGTGCAATCCTATCCCAAGGTCCTGTAGGCAAGGATAAGCCGATAGCTTATGCATCACGTACTTTAAACCGTCCCGAAGGCAATTATTCAACTACCGAAAAGGAACTTCTAGCTATTCTATTCGCAGTCAAAACGTTTCGTCCATACCTCTACGGTAATAAATTCAAAATAGTTACCGATCATAGACCATTGGTATGGCTATTCAATGTCAAAGACCCAGGTAGTAGACTCATTCGTTGGCGCTTAAAACTCGAAGAATATGATTACGAAATTGTTTATAAACAAGGCCGTCTTAATTCTAACGCCGATGCGTTATCTCGCTGCCCCGTCAATGTTATAGATATTAACACTTTAAATAATTCTAGTTATGAAAAATATTTTAAAGACCAATTTACTAATAAAACTCTTATTTCAAATACAATAATCTTAGAATGTACTCAAGGATTACACCTATCTAAACTAAAAACTATTGCATGTCCCGTCTCTTTAGATTTCGACTCATCTATACCTCACTGTGAAGAAATATTAGCACAATTAGACAAGCCTGATGACTTATTAAGTTCCGAACGCGAGCCATTTACAATTCAATGCGTAAAAGATAAGAATAAATCTTACTATTTTATGTACACTAAAGTGCATCATTATGAAGAAACTAAATTTAAGGATATTTATAATTTAATGATAAAACTCAGAGATAAAATTTTAATCGAGAATCCTGATATTACAGATCTCGCCTTATCAGACTTTTCAGATCCATTTTCTAAACTAGCTTATATTAAAGTATATAATATGATTGCCTATGTTTTTCACAACACTAACATTAAAATACATATATACAAAAATCAGTTAATTTATCCTACTCCCGTTGAAATACCTAAAATTTTAAAAGAGAACCACGATTCGCCTATTGCGGGTCACCCAGGTTCAAGTCGTATGTATAGACGAATTAAAGCCGCCTATTATTGGAAGGGTATGCGCTCTGACATTGTAGATTATGTAAAGAAATGCCAATTATGCCAAATTAATAAACCATTGAGAATGTCCAATAAGGCCCCAATGGAAATAACTTCTACTTCTACTAGACCGTTTGAACGATTAGCTCTCGACATCGTTGGTCCTTTACCTGACGCAGGTTTTCAAAAATTCAAATTCATCCTTACATTACAAGATGATTTAACTAAATTTTCAAGTGCCTATCCCCTGGTCACAGCTACCAGTGAAGAAATAGCCAGAAATCTTGTACATTTTATGTCTCTTTTCGGTTTCCCCAAAACGATCTTAACGGATTTAGGTACTTGTTTTACGTCAGATTTATTTAAAGAATTAACTCAAATCTTAAAGGTCAAAGCCTTATTTACTACTCCTTATCACCCACAAACAAATGGAGCTCTAGAACGCTCACACGCTACTTTAAAAGAATACTTAAAATCTTTTGTCAATGAAAACCAAAACGACTGGCATTGTTACTTATTTACCGCAATATTAGCATATAATACTACTCCTCATTGCACTACTAATTTCACCCCTCATGAATTATTATATGGTTATAAACCTAATATTCCTAATTCTCTATATGAAACAAAGAATAATACCACTTATAACGAATATATTCGGGCTTTACAATATCGAATGCGCTTTAGTAGAGAAAAAGCCATTCAAAATATAATCAATAGTAAGGAGAAATCCAAACAATATTACGATACAAGTTCACGCGAAATTTCTTATAAAATTGGTGACTTAGTTTATATAAAACACCATCACCGACTCCGTAAGGCTCTATCACCTATATGGAAAGGTCCATATAAAATTATGAAAGTACATAATAAGCACAACGTTACTTTACAAGTAGGTCGTAAACATGTTAAGTATCATATAAACGAGATTAAGCCTGCTATTAATACTCCTTAAATTTAAATTATTTTATATATTTTTCAGAGCTTTATGCTATGGAAGCCAAAGCCACGCCGAGTCGAGGATCATACCTATATCACATAGTCCTGGAATTTATTTTGAACCTATTACGCATATTAATTTTTATAACGATTATTGGAAGGTTATAACACATATAGACCTTATATCTTTAGCTCCTTATCTCAATAAAATTGAAAATTTATTATATGATACATTAAACCTTTGTTCCAAAATAAATACTGACGAATTTTCCCAATGTAAAGATTTTTCAAATCCTATAGAGATTTTAATAAAATATAATTACGTCAAATTGCAATCTCTAGCACATATAATTAATAATAATCAATCCCCAAATAGAGTTAAAAGATCTCTAGAATTTGGAGGCGAAATCCTTAAATTTTTCTTCGGTACTCTAGACGCAGATGATGCGCGAAAATATGATGCTGCGATAGAATTATGTCAGAAAAGTGAAACAGAACTATTTAATTTATTCAGAGACAATATTCCCATAATTAAATCCACCATAAATAATTTCAACGCCACTGTTTATAAGTTAAACCAAAATGAATTAAGAATAAACTCGCAACTTACTAAAATGAATGAAATTCTTTCGCAAATCACAAAAACCGATAATTTACTTGTTAATATTTCAAGGATAAATAATTTATTGAACATAATTGAAAGCTCCTTACTTGCTATTTCTAACTTGCTAGACACAACTATAAATGCTATCCTATTTTCCAAAGTAAATGTTTTGCATCCTAGCGTGATTAGCCCTTTAAGTCTTTATAACGAACTAACCAAGCATATTAATCAAATAAATAAACGTTTAGATTTTCCAGTGCAATTGAACATACATAATATTCATACTTTAATTGACGTTTCGAAACTTAGTTCATATTATTATAACAATAAGGTTGTTTTCAACTTGCAGATTCCACTAATAACACCTGATAAATTCATCGTTTATAAAAATATACCATTACCAACTCCTCACGACGAGTCACATATTCAAACGTTTGCACTTATTCAACCTTCTAATTCTTATATTGCTTTAAGTGACGATAGAATACATTATGCTATGTTTAATAGCCTAGATGATTGCAAATTTATCAATAATAATTATTCTATTTGTGAACTATTTACTATAATGTCTAGTATAAATAATCCTAACTGTGAATCGAAATTATTAACAGAAGTAACTCTTTCCTTACCTTCTGAATGTAACGCCAAGTTATTGTTTGGCCAAATCAATATTTGGCATAAATTAAAAAATAATAGATGGATATATGTACAATCTAATGTAAATAAAGTAACTATCAAATGCAACGATGACATTACCGATCATTCTATTATTGGTACAGGTATTGTCAAATTAACCGAAAATTGTATCGGTTATTCCAAAACTATTCAATTATTGCCAACAAGTACTTATCAATTTTCGATTAAGTCAACTATAGATATAAGCTTTGATATAACAAAAGATGATTGTTGCAAAAAGGATATATTTAATAAAAGTTTACCATATTTAACGCCAATCTCTCTAAGCAAAGTTAACTTGGATTCCTTAAAATATGCAAATCATCAGCTAGATAGTTTAGAATTTGAATTAAATAATCTTCAAAAGGAATCACATTTTATAAAATACGGTTCATACTATTCCACATTTACTTATATTTTAATTGTATTACTATTTTTGTACTTAGCTTACAAATTATTTAAATGTTCCAGAAATCGACACAATAATAGTGGACATTGTATACAAATATTTAATCAATGTAATAATAAAAAGTCATCGAAACATAATTCTAAAATTACAAATTCAATTGAGATGACTGATATGTCAACATCCGAAGAAGATAATAACTCACCCAAATCTTTACCAAATTGTATTAATTGTGAACCTTATAGAACTGTACACAAACTTCACTCTTCCTCCGGAAGAAATCTTAATTTCTAATTTTATTTAATTTTAGTTTTCAAAATGTTTGTATTAACACAAATAATTAATTTTATTATCATATAATTTCAAATTCTACTTTGTCATTTATACTTTGTAATTACTACATTTTAATATTTTTAATTCAATCTAATTGTAATTGAAACTACGATTTTGTTTATAAAAAAAAAATAAATTCTAACTTTACGATTTCACCTTTCATTGTTCAGTTCAATTTCATTGTTCTATTTTATATTGATTATTTGTCAAATGTTACTCTGTTTCTTTTATATAAATTAGTTATAAATTATACAATTTTATGTTATGTAAAATCAAATAGTTCGATAGTTTTTATATTATTATAAGATAAATTTGATATATTTTACTATAACTTTTAATTTTCTATTCCTATATTTTGTAATGCCTTCCGACCTCTAATTATTTTTCTATTTCGAAACTTCGCTTTATCTTAATTTAGAAAAAGCTCAGTCAAAAGGGGGGAGCTGTTATATCCCTCTTTACAACGCAGTTAAACCTTAGTAAGCATTTATTTAATCCCACGGTACTTTTCCTATATATGACGTCAATCAGTAATTGCATTGTTCCTTTCCATATTAATTTTATTCAATTTTACAGTTAGTTAGATTCAGAGCCCCGGGTAGATCGGACATAGATTCCGAAACGTATTAGAGTTCGGAAGTCAGGGTTAACAGTAATATTGTGTGTAAACTTTTTATAATAAACCCTTAGGTTTACTTAGTGGTTTTTTTTTTAAAAAGTCAAACGGGATCGGCCTCCTAACAGAACCCACGGCCCCCAACGCAGCAACTCATTGCTAAGCCACTACGCCACGGAGTCGTCAAGAAATAAAATTTATTTTTTCCATTTCTTTTCGATCACCCTTTTCTTATACACATTCACGTTATAGTGGTATGCTGTTAATAAATAAACCGTAGCAGCCGTTAGCGCATCAATAATCCTTTTAATAAATTCGTCCGCACATTGGCCTGAACGTATATAAAAAGTACTCTGTGGCCTGAACCAAAGCAAACTGAACGACCTTCCAACGTGTGGACGCGATCACAAATTCTTGGCCAATATCTCTGCCAACACATTCGCCACTAAGTTGGCCAACGTGAAGAGCCGCCATATGGCTGCGGTGGATTAAATGTCGACAGCGCCCTAGGTTAGCACCTCATCGGCGCCCCTCTAACTATCATATATTGTAAATTATAACTACTCATTTTGCAAATAAACTACACTCATGGTAAAATTTAGAGGAATGCAAAAAACGGTTTAATTTCTCTTGTTGCGCGTACTGTACCCCGCGTACTGCCACAAACATTAGTGAATACTATTAAAAGAAGTTTTGGAATGCTTTTTTTTCGAATTTCATTTTTTTAAATCTAATTATTGCGTAACAGCGTAATATGTTCTTTTATACTCCGGACAATATTGTCAACTTTTGAATTTGAGTTTATCTAGCTTTAGGTTTTGCTTAATTTTTTGCCTTGTTTATCGTGTTAAGGGTGAATTGTTACTGTAAATATACTGAGAATGCCAGATGTAAACGCCACTCAAGTTGTTAGGGCTGTTACTTTACTTGGAACTGGGCACACCTACAAACATGTGGCCGTGTTAACAGTAAGTATCAAAATCTGTGCTACACCGAGTTGTCAAGAGGTATCGGCAGATCGGAGAGGAGAGGGACGTGAACGGAAAACTGTGGCCAGAGATGACCGGTTCATCGTATACAGCGTGCTTAGAAACAGGACATTAACTTTTTCTGAGGTAAAATGAAGCTACAAGAAATTCGAGGGGTCACAGTAAGCACAAAAACTGTGAGAATAATTTAAAATTAAAAATTTTGTATAGCCGACTTCAATATTTAGTTATTAATAATAACTCAAAAATTATTGGTCTGACCTTGATCAAATTCATATGGGACCACACGAGAAGTCAAATAAAAAAAGAATCATCGAAATCGGTTCACCCAGTAAAAAATTATGAGGTAACACACATAAAAAAACATACAGTCGAATTGAGTACCGTCTCCTTTTTGGAAGTCGGCAGAAAAGACCGAAATCGGCCGGAACAAATTCACACTCACCTGCCAGTTGCTATCGAGCAACTCCAGTCAACTTTGTTCACAATTACGATATTTGGAATTATGAAACTTGGAGTCAAGTTCACAGAGTCCAGATTTTGCCTGAAGCCAGATGATGAAGGATGAAAGCGCAGATACGCCCGGTAAAGTGGTACACTCAAAGCAACATCATTAAAACAAAGAGGGATATGGAGGAAGGTAAGTTATAGTATGGGAAGGTATTTGTATGGGGGCACGTACGGAATTCCGCGTCACAAGGCTCAGTAATAGCGGCACGATTCATACTGTCTTATCTCTATTATTAGTTGCGTGGACGTTCACTTCTGCTGGCGAATGGAAAGGGCGAAAATCAAATCGCCTCATTATGACGGTGTATAGCCAGTCCATATATGGAGGTCAGTGCTCCACTGTGTGAGCCGTGCGAAAAATATATTAGGTACTCTTTGTTACGAGGATTATATTAAAAAAAAAGTTCGTTAGTGATTATTGCCTTGGTTCAAGTATGGTCGTGGAAATTTTACTATTGCGACCGGTTTGAATTAATGACCACAAGAAAACAGTTTTTAACAGTGGTAAAGCCACGCGGCAGCTTTTGCTGGCGCACGGATGGGCCGGCTCGAACCGGGGTGGTACCACGACCTCACAGAATACCAGCGTGAAGTAGAGGTTTAGCTCTGCGTATCGCTTGGTGAGTGCTGGTGGCCAGAGGCCCTTTTTACTGGAAATGAGGCATTCTATCTTAGTCCTCACGGGTGACAACGCATTTGCATTTTGAATTGTAATAGAGGATAGATGTAGATGTCTATGGGCCGCAGCAACCATTTACCATCAAGTGGACTGTGTGCTCGTTTGTCACCCTTATCCTATATAAAAAAAAACGATTTATTAAGGTGTTGTGAATAATAAAGTGTAAATATTAATTGTTTCTTTTACTTTTACTTGATGGTAAATGGATGCTGTGGCCCATAGACATTTACATTTATTCTCGATTAAGAATCAAAATGCAGATGCGTTGTCACCCCCGAGGACTAAAATGGAAGCCTCGTTTCCAGGAAAAAGAGTCTCCGGTTCTTATGTATGTAAATGAGATTTTGGAAGAAATTATAGTAGCATCTTTCACAGGTGATATATTTATTTTTATGCATAGTAATGCACGTCTCCATACTACGGCCGTAGTTTTAAAATACCTTAGAAACGTTGAAATTAATGCTATGGGGTGACCAGCGCACTCGCCCGACTTAAACCACATAGAGCATGTATGGGATAAGTTTGGAAGACAAATTAAGAAAATAAATCCTGTTTAGAAACGTATTAAAGGAAGAATAAAACGCAATAAAGAAGACTGGAAGCAGTTCGAAGAGCTACAGTTGTCAACACTAAGTACTGATTATAGCCCACGTTATAGCTTTTCCTAAGCATTTATAAAAAAAAATGTTGAGTACAAAAATGTTTCTATCCTGTAAAATTTTTGATTTTTTTCTTAATTTGGTTAATTTTTGTCATTTGATCGTTTATTTCTTCGACGTTTACAATATTAAAATTAAGGAATAATAAGCAAAATCCAAATTAATAAACTAAACTATTACAAATAGACACTTTTTATAGACACTTTTTTGTGTATCTCTAAATTTCTCCATGAGTTTATATTATCTAAACATAATTGACAAGTGAAGCTGGCTGCCTGGATCGCTCGCTAAGACGAGACTAGGCCGAAACGCATATAATATCTTATTTACTTTTAGTATTTGTACTGATTTTAAAGATAACATGTGTGGAGTGGGCTAAGCCCACGCTGGCCTTTTTATATTTGTCTAAACATAATTGACAATGACAGCTGAGTAGCTGAGATGCGACTTTTGGACTTTGGACTTTTTGCTTATTATTTTATATCAATCTAAATGTCTTTGACCAGTGATTTTAAAGATAACATGTCCTGAGTGGGCTTAGCCCACGTAACTGGCCTTTTACTTGTAGCTTATAATATAGTATAATAGTAACATAACAGTTGCAAAATACCCATAACAGGTGCACTTGAATGAAAAATGTGATAAGAGAGTGAGGGTGATGTATTAATAATCAAACAGACAATTTTTTTTCTTTAAAAACCTTCGCGCGTGTCTCAATTTACCGTGCGCCCCTAGGCACGTGCCTAGTTTGCTGCCACTGATGGGAGTTACCCAAAATAAAAATGCTTTTCAAGATTTTATTCACAGCTTTGTAGGCGTGATTAATATTTATAACTATGTCAAATTACAGATTTTTAGCACCTAGGGTCTCAGTAAAACCGCGGACGTTCGGACGGACGGACATGGCGAAACTATAAGGGTTCCTTGTTGTTACGGAACACTAAGAATGACTTTCAATTAGAATTACATATAATCTATATTGAATAAAAATGATTCAAGTCTATTCTTTTCTTTGAATTTTTTTAATTTATTAAATGTCCTTACGATGTTTTCCTTTACCGCTGAGCGCGTGGTAAATCAGCACTTATAAATATTTTTCCGGATCTGAATGTTTTATATATGTAAAACACCTCCACGACACAGGAGAAAATCCTAGATAACTTTTTAAATATAAATAAGTCCATATAGGTACATAAAATTAAAATGTCTTTGTGTAATATAAAAGTAGTTAGCTAATAAGCTTAAGCTACAGAAGCTGCTGAGCTCAGGGGGTTATTTGTATACTGCTAAGATATAAATAAACAATTTTAAAATTTCTGTCTGTCTCTGTTTCCGGGCTAATCTTCGAAATGGCTGTAGCGATTGCGGTAAAACTTTACGAACAGATAGAGCCAAGACAGGAGGGATCTAGTTTATATTTTATCTGAATTAATTGAAGATTAGAGAATTAAATTATTAGAGAATTTTTTGAATCTAAATGACAGGGTGAGAAATAGTGTGATAAGAGAAAAGTGTGGTTTGCAAGATGACGTTGTGAGCAGGATTAAAAAAGGAATGCTTCGGTGGTTTGGTCATGTAGAAAGAATGAAAGAGGAAAGAGTGACAAAGCAAATTTATGTTGCAGAAGTGAACCACAGGGTCGGGAAGGGACGCCCTAGACGAAAGTTTATCGGCGATACATTAAAAATGGGCCAGATTAGGAGTACCCTTAATCGACGAGCGTGTATGCGTAGGTATATGGATGTGGAGGAAGCGAAAGAGGTGTGTCAGGATCGTGCCAAATGGAAGTCCGTAGTCTCTGCCTACCCCTCTGGGTGACAGGCGTGAGTGTTTATGTATGTTTATGTATTGTGTATTTTTTTTGTTTTATCAAAACAATGATAAAACTAAAAAATTATAAAATAAATGGTTTTTGATTATCTTAACGCTAAATGAGTTCACTTTAATGGACATTATCCAGGCGGATATCCAGCAAGGATAACAATGTTGTTATCCTTGCTGACCATGGCAACAACCACTGCCTACTATAGAAAGCTACGGCTAATAGACCTCTTTGGCCGTGGAAGTAAAAGGAGAGATCTCCCGCCGTGAAAGGTGATCAGCCCGGCGAGCGGCCAAGGTTATGTGGGACTCGTTTTGAAGAAGTGCCTTACCCACTAAACACCACCTGTGGGACTGGCTTTGGACTTTATGGCCTTTCTGCCGAATCGGAAGCGACCCCCTTTAAAGAAAAGGGGGGCGCAGGCCTCCATAGTTCGGATTTATTCTATATATAATGCTTTTACTTTGGAATTTCGCTAGCGCGATTTAGGCTTCGATGCGTTTCGCTTGTGGCGCGACGACAGCGCCGCCACATGTATATCTATTCTCTATTCAGAATCAAAATGCAATTGCGTCGTCACTCCTGAGGCCTAAGATCTAATGCCATCTTCAAATTCCATCATTAATTTCCGTCATCATTAAAAAGAGCAGGAAGCTCTGCAGCATCATGTACTACTTTACGCTGGTGTTGTGCAAGCATGGTTCTTCCACAGTCGAACCATCCGCACTGCAACCATTATACAATATATAACAAAAACCCTGTGGTTCCCGTTAAGTACGTTTTCAGGGTCATTATTCAAACGTATAGAAATAACTTTTTTTTAAAAACTCGAACAATTATTTTTTTTATTTTATTTAAAAAAATAATTGTATGCAAATTGTATATGGTTTTATTACCTCTGCATTGTCTGGGGAGTAAGAGGATTGTCAAAGACTCTGCTTTTACTTAGCTTTAGCATCGGCTAGTGTCAGTAACAGGTAATAAAACCACATAAAATTAAAAAAAATTTAATAAAATAAAAAAAATATGATGGAGTTTTTTAAAAAAAGTTATTTCTATAGGTTTGAATACTGATCCCGATAACGTACTTAACGGGAATCACAGGGTTTTTGTTACATCTTGTCATCGAGCATTTAACCGGAAATTTCGGAAAAAAATATTTCCAGGTTAAATGTTGGACGCATCTTGTATACTGCATCGTGGCTCTACTACGTTTAAACAGTTCAAATATTTAGCAAAAATATTAGAAAATACTTCTCGAAACAAAAACGTTGAAAATGATGAGAAAATATCTAGTACCACGTATTTTTAATGAGATAATATTTTCTGAAGACGAATGTGGTAATAAAGAAATATTTAAACGGAAGGTGGAATGGTTGCTGGATAATTATACCTGTAATAGTTAATATTGTCTAAATTAAAAATAATAGTTTTAATTCATATTTCTATGTGTAATTATTAATAGGTTTAAGGATAATGAGGAATGTAATTATAACACTGCTAAGTTTAAATGTAATTTTTCTATTTTAGGTTTTAAATCCTAGATTAGGATATTAATTACAGTAGGTACATAGAACGTAAGTGGGTGATGTATTCGCCAACAAGCTACCCTGCAGTTTGGTGAAAGAAGTAAACATCGACTGTATTTTTGTGTAATAAAACATTTTAAAAAAATCGTTAAGCTTAGGGGTAGTTTTATTTTAAAAAATAAATAATTTATTCCCTCTTCACAAATGGTACCTCTAAGTTAACAATTTGCCAATATTAGGTTCCAGCTTTGCGAGAGACTGGTGCCTGACGTAGGTTTTTATAAAAAAATCCTGTGTAACGGATGGGTGAGTGAAGTGAGTGTAGTGTCAAAGACACGGAGAAATTGACATCAACTTCAGCCTGTAGACACCAGCAACCAACTTCCCGTAAATAAGGCCACAGATATACTTTATCACTTCTGATAATTAATACCCCTTAATTGTTCTGGTTTTCTTACCCTTCAAGCCGAAACAACAGCAGGGGGCGCACCGCCTCTTGGTGTTAGAAATAAATTAGAGAATGCTACGAACTCAGACGGTCAACTAGGCAGAAAAACAACCTTACCACATGGTAAAGGATTTGTTGTTTAAGTAACTATTAAATACGATCCTAATAAATGGAATTATTAATATACTAAAGTAAGCAAATAACTTTAAAAAGATAATAAATCTACTGAAAGGTTTTCCTAGAGTTTTATTGAACTTTTATTGATTTAACATTTATGTACACACAAAGTAATGTGACGATATAAAAATAAAAAGATATTATATGCTAAGGCTTCCAGCAGGCCCGATAATGGCAGATTCAAAGAGAAGCGGAGTTAGTGTGCACTTTCATAATAATTATTGTAATTTTAATGTACACACTATAAAATAAGGATAATAAATACATACACATACATACATACATATCTCCACACACATATGCATAAATAAATATACATACACATATACATATATAGATACAAGTCATGCATTAAATCATTAGGATGACAATGAAAGGTAGTGCTCTTTAACTCGCCTTATAAACACTGTCACTGTTTGAGCCTCACGAATGACAGGAGGAAGAGGATTCCATAACCTAACTTCATCTGCAGTAAAAGAGTGAGAATAGGACTTAGTTCTGGAGGAAGGAAATTTCAGGAGAGTTCTTAAGTGTGATCTGCAAATTGCATCGGGGTAACGAACAAAGCGGAATCCATAACGTAGATACGGCGGTGATGTTGGATTGTATAGTATATTAAAGACGAGGCAAAGGATTCGGATATTCGTACGAAGTCGGGTTGAGAGCCATTTGATCTGCTTAATACAACACCGAGTGGATCGGAGATCCCTTACCATTTATCAACCTGCCTTTTATTTATCCTTACTGTAATGAAATGAAATGAAATGGAGATTTATTTGCTTTGAAAAAGGGGTACATTTAGGTGGTTATTATAAAAAGTAGTTCAGCTTTTCCAGCCATCTATAATAGCATGCAAATACATTAAAATTTATTGCATTACAATATAAAATTCAATTAAAATATTTATCGTCATGTCATTGTTTACAAATTGGCAATACCAATACATACAAATTTAAATATAATTAAGATTAAAATTTAATTAAAAATATATAATTACTGTTGTGTCACATCATGTCAAATTTAGGTAGTCATTCACATTGTGAAAACAATGTTCATTTAGCCATCTGTAAAAGGTGCCTTTAAATTTTTGTATATTACTATCTTTTATCTTCTATCTTTTATCCTTACTGTATATTACTCTCATGCCATTCTGCTTAAAATATTATTTGCCCTTTTTCTAATAAGACGCAAAATAATATGATAAATGTAAATACTACCATTTATTACCTTTTTATAATATATCTGTGACACTACGAAGTATTACATTTCGTAAATACCCATCATTGTATAAGTATTTATTTTATACTTAAATTTATACGCCGTGTTGTGGTGTAAAGAATCTACTACCCCATACCTTACCGTGGGTGTCGTAAGAGGCTGTGGCGGCGCTGTCGTCGCACCACAAGCGAAACACATCGAAGCCTAAATCGCACTAACAAAGTTCCGAAGTTAAAGCAGTATATATAGAATAGCTCCGAACTACCAATCGGAGCGTTGGCCGCTCCCCGGGCAGAACATCTTGCCCGGCGTGAGATCTCCCCTTTTCCTTCCACCCGTCATAGTGGTGATCCCAACGTGATATGCACACGTAACCAACAAACCTTCGGAAACTACACCTTCAAACCTTCATCATCCTCAAGTACCCCATTCATTCGCTCCCCAGCTGATATTGTCTGCAGTCTTCACATTCTGCAAGTCATCTAGCTTTACAAAGGTTCATCGTAGCACTGGAATAATAATGCTTCCTGTTCCTTCAAGCTACTCTGTACTACAGTTTCGGCACGGCTCTGAGCCTTACTGCTCGCCTCTGCTTCACGGCACTCTCGCAGATTACTTGCCTTCTTCTCGACTCACCGCAGACTTACAAAGCAATTCCCTGGCACTTGCAAATTCGTCGACATCTAGACTGCACTATCGACCTCCGGTCTGAGCAGGAGGGTGATGTAACGGCGCTGTCGTCGGGCCACAAGCGAAACACATCGAAGCCTAAATCGCGCTTACAAAGTTCCGAAGTTAAAGCAGCATATATCCCTCCCTCAGGAAAAGGAAGGAAAAGGGGAGATCTCCCCTTTTCCTTCCACCCGCCACAAGGCGACAGAGGTAAATGAATCAGCTGATGGACAGCAGCACGTCCCTGATGACAACTCAAACTAATAAAAAATGCCGTGGCGAGCCTTGCAATCAAGATATTGATGATGCTGCTCGCTGCCTTCAAGACTGAATGCTTAGACCTGGTTTTTTAAGAGAGTTCAGTCACTTCGCGTGTACAATAATAAGAAATATTAAAAATATTACACATAATTCCCAATCTACCTTAACATTCTTTGCCGTCGGGCGGGCGGGGTGTGTCTCGCTGTTATCACAGTGCGCAGAGAGCGGTCCAGCGCGGCACACGAGGTGAGTATTTCTTCCTTGCTACGAATTTACTACTTAATACTACTATTTACTAATTTTTTCATGAAAGCGTGTATTATTGCCTTTTTGTTTTAGTATTAAAATCAAGAATATAACTGTTAAAGATATCGCTCTGTAGATTGTTGTAGAGACAATTTTCATACGTTATTTATAGTGAAAAGCTTTCAAATCGTCCCGATTGACGGTTTTGCCTAACAATGATTCGATTGGGTAATAAATTTTAGGGGAGCGTCACGTCGTGAGAGATTATTTACATGAAATAGTTTTGATAAGTCCTGAATGGACTTTCCACAATAAGGTTTAAATTTCTGGTAACAAGTTAAATTAAGATATTAATACTGATTTTTAAATTGAGACTGACAGAGACATATACATAAATATTTTCTTTGTCGTTATTTGGTTTAACAATAAAGATTTTCATTGTAAATAAAATAATTAGCTTATCGTAAACAAGGCATGATTAAAATTTTGTTATATTAGCACTTAACGGAATAGTTCTTTGATGACTTCCTTTCCTTTAGTTTTTATCATAATATAATTCGTCAAATATAACTTTTACTTTATTAAGCCACTACTAAATATTTACTAAATATTTATTAGTATTCTTGTACCCAACATAATTATAAAAAATAGACAAAAGAAATATTAACCAGACATTTTTTTTGGTTTAATTGCAATCTGGGACATGATCTAAAGTCCATTTGTAGGTATTTAAAACGTAACTAGACGTAATAAAATATCTAAGTAATAGAATCAAAAAGTTGAGTTTCATATTACCCAAGCTAACAACCATACTCTTGATGTTAAATAGTAATAAATTAGTTTAAAACTTTTGCGTTTATGTAGGAACTCCCAATATACAAACCGCAGATTTGTATAGGTCATAAAGGTATCAATTGTGTGATATCTATATTTTTATAGTAATTCATATGTTTATTGCTGTTAATACCGTAAAATTTTAACACTTCGGTGATGGATCCATGCCGGAATGTTTATGTTCGAACGGTCGGTTTTCTTATTAAAAAGTTCAAAGCAGAACGATTTTAATTGGGCTTCTGTCAGTCATTTTTTGAGAGCGACAAAATTGTGGTCGCTATGCGCCCCAAGCTCAATAGATCGGGACTGAGGAGGGAGACGTTAATTGTATGCTATTGATCTGGGTTACTTTGCATGAACAGCTTTCTATCTAAATATTTGCAGTTGATTCTTCTTATTCCTCGATTCCAACATTTGTTTTTCTATCGTAAAAGTTAAAAGAGCCTGTATAATAAAGAGCTTTTTTTATAGGATAAAGGTGACAAACGAGCACTCAATCTAACTGATCGTAAGTGGATGCTGTGGTTTATTGATGTCATCTATCCTCGGTTAATCCCTACGCACACCGTACGAAACACAGCAGCATATAGTTGCTATTTTACAATGGTATTCTGTGAGAGTGTGGTCTTTTCCCGGTCGGGCCGACCCATTTCTTCATAATATAGTTGCAGCATGACTCTACCACGTAAAATTCCCTGAGTTAAAATTCGTTGTAATTCGTGGACTTCTTTGTTCCAAGATCGTTTAGTTCATTGGCTGCAGCTGCTTCTTGGCATCAGGAGTGAGTTTGCATATCCATCTGATATTTCTGGTTAAAAAAATAGTGAGACATTCACCAAATCACTGGCAATATGCAAAAAAAAAACTTTTTAAAAACAAATATTTTAACACAACATAGCGTAGTTAGCTTGTTATGCTATATAATAGCTATAATTAAAAATTAAACATTTTGTACAATCGACTAAAATATAAATTATTAAGAATAACTCAAAAACTATTGATCATACCTTGATGAAATTTATATGGGACTACATGAGAAGCACCAGCTTTCAAATAAAAAAAGAATTATCGAAATCGAATCACCCAGAAAAAAGTTAAGAGGTAAAACATAAAAAAGCCATAAAGTCAAAATGAGTCCCACCTCCTTTTTGAAGTCGGTAGAAAATATTTTTTTATTACTGTTCAATGTCATAGACTCGACCCTTCGATATGAAAGCATATTTTATTTTTCTATAGCAGGTTCGTGGCCATAACATCAATCTCCCAAAATTATTACATAAAACTGTCCGCTTTAGGCTTTATTAAATTTATTTTTATATTTAATTCAAAAGAATAGTGCCTTACATGAGGCACTATTATATTTATCTATATGAGAATTTTAATATTAAAATTCTCATGCGTCGACTTATCTAAACAAATGTTTAAAATATTATTTTAACAATTTGTAAAATTGCAGACGCGTGTATTGCAAACCATAGCGAATTTGAATGTAAAGCAATAGGCAATTTATTCTATTTTATTGCGAAGAGATGAGGTGTTTAGTAGGTCTACAAATTCCTTGGAACGGCTCAATAAAACGAGCGGGGTGACTAGGAAAATTTTAATTAAATTGAAAATATTTTGTAAATTCTTCTAGATTTTTCTGTAACGAATTTTTATATGTAAAAATTACGTGTCACGTTGTTTGTCCGCGATGAACTCTTAAACTACTGAATCGATTTCAATGAAATTTTGCACACTCTGTGCAATTCGGTCCATCTTGATAGATAGGATAGTTTTTATCCCGATAAGTGACCCTCAATAATTTTTTAAGAATTTTTTATAGGAAGGTTCTTCGGAAAGGGTAAAAAAAACGTCTGCCTGGCAGCTAGTTTACTATATTTTATCATTACCGTCACCGTTACAGCCTAACAAAAGTCAATTGCTGATCATATGCTTCTTCCATAGATCGCCATAGATTTGGAGGATATTTGCTATAGTTGCCATGGTTGGCAGGCTGGTTGGCTACCGCAGTTTCTATTTTCTACCGACTTCAAACAGGAGGAGGTGCTCAATTCGACTGTATGTTTTTTTGTGTGTTGCACTACCTCATAACCTTTTTCTGTGTGAATCGATTTCGATGATTCTTTTTTTTATTTGAAAGCTGATGCTTCACGTGTGGTTCCATATAAAATCGATCACGGTCTGACCAATAGTTTTTGAGTTATTGTTAATAATTTATATTGGAGTCGGTTGTACAAAATTTTAAATTATTAGTTGTTATTGCTACCCATCTCCTGTAGATTCTTTATAAAAAAATAACGACGAATTACTATAAGTATTTTATCTACGATCTGTACATACCTTGGAGTCTCTTCGGCAAATATGAATTATTTATAATGCTATATGATATGAATTCTGAAATGGCTTTACTCCGAGGTCGCACTACCCTCCTATTGAACCTCGTGCTTACAATTTTTGCTACCTACTACCTATTCAACTAATCATTTCACAATTCGCGAACATCACTCGCGTTCGATTCCGCGTCATTGCATTTTTTGATTTTAATGTTAAGTGCTGATTAATATCGATTTTAATGGTAAATTCGTGAGAAAATATATTAATGTGTATATTGTGTTGAGACTTAAATATCATCTTGGTGCCGGTAAGCGGGTTAATTGTTGCAGTACGACTTGCCCTTGGACATCGCACACCTCTACCGATTCTGGGCGGCGTCTTAGCGCATAGTGTTATGATACGTTGGCTATTTTTCGAATTACAAGGAGTGTGTTTGCTAGTACTTTTAAGTGCAGCGGTGCAGAGGTACAAAATATTTCGAAGATTTTTAAATTTCGTCAACACACTACAGCACGTGGTAGAGCTATGCTGCAGCTATATTAGTAGTATAGTTGTAGCATGAATGGGTCGGGTCGACCGGGGAAGGACCACGCTTTCACAGAATATCAGCGTATAATAGCAGCTTAACACTGCTGTGTTTCGTATGGTGAGTGTAGAGAACCGGAGACCCTTTGGAAAAAGAGGCATTCCATCTTAGTCTACACGGGTGACAACGCATCTGCATTTTGATTCGCAAACGAGGATAGATGTAGATGTCTATGGGCCTTGCACGGTACGGTCATGAGCCGTCTGCATTCATCGACTTTCTGCATGTCTTACCTGGTCATCACTCCATCTAGTAGGAGGCCGCCCTACACTTCGCCTACTGGTACGAGGCTGCCACTTGAGAACCTTTTTTCCCATCGGTTGTCGGTTCTTCGACCTATTTGGCCGGTCCATTGCCACTTTAGCTTACTAATCCGTTGGGATATGTTTATTTATAATGATAATTCATAACTTAAATAACAGAGTAGCAAAATGTGTTCTTTAAAATTTATCTTTATATCGGTAGATGCACGCGAAATTTGTTCGGGGCCATTTCACCGTGCACTTTCTTGACTTCCTTAAAGTTAGTTTTATTCAGTTCCTTCACCCCAGTACGTCCATCTTGTGTTAGAGCAATACATGCAGACATGCACTTTCGCAGCCGCACGAATTTCAAAAGGATACGAAAAACAGGTGATAATATAAAATCAATATTTTTGCTTAAGAGAATCAATCTGGTTGTGGTAAAGTCAAAAGCCATGGCCGGCGAAATATGGCTGGTAGGTCGCAGCTCGCAGATGCAAGTAAATTAAATATTTAAAATCACTCTACGCTTTGAACGCAAATCATCTCACCTTGGAAGAATTGGGTGATAATTTTTCAGATAACGCAAGTTTATTTATCAATGTCATCGTTTCCCCTGCATCGCTGACAACAGATCTTCTTCAAACATTATCACAAAAAATTTCCTAAGCCAACTGAACGTATCGACTCCTTTAATCCCGCAGGCCATTATCATCGAGTCGATCTAAACTGAGCTTGTTGGCACGAGGCTTTCCCACCAACTTTTCTCCTCAAAAATACCTTGTGTATTATTTCTTTTGTTCATTTAACAAAGCAGCATTAATAAGTTAACATATTAACATTAGTCAGCAAATGATATTTTAACTTTAAAATACGAAATAATAATAATGGTAATGTTAATATTACAAATATTTAGTTAAAAAAACCGGCCAAGTGCGAATCGGACTCGCGCACCGAGGGTTCCGAAAAAATCCGTAGGTATATGAGTTTAAAATTATTAAAAATATTTTTATTATATGATGTAACTAAAAATTTATGCTTTTCGCAATTTTTCCTTTATCTGTGCTATAATACGTTGCTTCGTGCCAAATTTTAAGATTCTCAGTTCACGGGAAGTACCCTGTAGGTTTTGACTTTTGATTCCCTTGCGAATATCGAAAATTTGCGGCATAAACAGCTGTATCTTTTGATTGCGTTGGCTTAGAAGTTTGATTTTTTCACAGCCCCAAGGGACAGTAGACTTGAGTATTTGATATAAATTTCAGCTTGATACCTCAACGCGTTCCTGAGAAAAAGGGTCTTGACAGACAGACAGACAGACAGACAGACGGACAACAAAGTGATCCTATAAGGGTTCCGTTTTTTCCTTTTGAGGTACGGAACCCTAAAAAGGATATTAATATTAATATTACCTACATATATTCCACTCCAACATTACAAGTAAGTTAAAATAATTGATATATATATAATTGCTATATTGATATATATTGATTAATAGTTGATAATTTTACGTGGTAAAGCCATGCTGCAGCTATATTAGTAGTATACTTGTAGCACGACCGGGGAAGGACCACGCTCTCACAGAATACCTGTGTAAAATAGCAGCTTGATACTGCTGTGTTTCGTATGGTGAGTGTAGAGAACCGGAGACCCTTTTTACGGGAAAAGAGGCATTTCATCTTAGTCCTCACGGGTGACAACGCATCTGCATTTTGATTCGTAATCGAGGATAGATGCAGATGTCTATGGGCCACTGCAACCACTTACCATCAGGTGGACCGTGTGCTCGTTTGTCACCGTTATCCTATAAAAAAATGCTTGTGGGGTGTGGTTCACAACAGTGCTCCAACGATGGATTCGAACTTATGTTAAGGTAATAAGTCGCAGTAGTCAGTTACGTTAACCATCATGTTCTACTGTTGCCTCTATAAGACAAGAGTACCTAACATTTTATACTTACGTAGCACTTTTATTTATATTCCAACACTTGTACTCATATTAACTAATGTTTATAATCGCAATAGTTAACCACAATTTTTTAAGCTTTTGTGTAAAAATATATTTAGTAACTTTTACAAATTACTAGCTAGCCTCAACTTGATTCAATTTGAGGGAAGCAAGAGCCTTGAAACGAACGAGCTGTGGGAAACTGATTAATTACACGTACTTTGTTAGGGATTGTACTGCGGCTTCCGCTGTAGAGACCACTTTGTAATTAATTTAATCTGAATTTCTTGCTTTATGTAAAATTTCACTATACTAAGTTAACATTTATTACAATTTTGTTTATTACAACCACCACAAACCAATTCCCTCATCTATATATGTGTATATATACATATGTAGCGATGTATTGATGCAAGTCCATTTACATCAATACATCGATGGAACCACTGTCTCTCAACTGGCCATTGTTAGACCGGCCACATACATACGGGATTCTGAATGTGGCCGAACCGTTCGGAATTCCGTATGTATGTGGCCGGCCAAACAATGGTCAGTTGAGAAATGTTAGCCATTGAGTCTAAACATTCTGTCAGCGAATAAGATGACGATTTTCTGATTGCGATTCTATTGTTGCTGTACTGGGTGCATCCCCTGATCCAGATTTTTGCATATAATTTATATTAGGGTAACTTCTGTAAAAGTAATAAAAAGCTCCAAAAGCTTTTTATATGAAAGTAGACAATCGTTTTTGGGCCCACTAGAAACTTTATGAACATGTAACCGAAATCATAAAATCTGAACAAAAAAGTTCTTTCGATATTCGTGAATTGGCTAGTGCAGGGGTCGGCAATCTGCGGCTCGCGAGCCACATGCGAAGTTGTCTCTACAGCGATCTCTTTGGATGTGAAGCTGCGGCTCTTTAGTTTTATACGCAAATATTATTTATTTTATATAAAAAAAAAACATTTAATAATTGATCCATACTGAACCATTTGGAGTTGATACTGGATCTCTAGAAATGCAATTGATCGATTTAAAAAGTAAATCTTTGTGGAGTTGAAAATTTAGAGAGTTGAAAAGCAAGTAAAAAGATTTGGGGTCCAGAAATGTATAAACGTAACGCAACAAAAATTAACAGCTTTAAAATAAATGCTGTCAGTTGAGGCACTTATATTCGACGCATGGAATAGTCTTCCAGATCACTACAGTGAGGTGAAGAAGTTGGCATTTGGAGTGCTGACTATCTTCGGATCGACATATTCGTGCGAGCAAGCGTTCTCTTGCATGAATAGAATTAAAAGTAAAGTAAGAACCCAACTAAAAAATGAAAATTCAGAGTCGTGTATGAAACTTAAAACAACAAGTTATGTGCCAAATTTATCCAAACTTTCTAAAACCATGCAAAGCCAACGCTCCCATTGAATTTGTTTTCTTAAATGTATGTTATTGTTTTTTTATTTTTAAGTAAAAGTTACATCGTTTAGTAATGTTTAAATATTCTACTTGAATAACCATACAAAGCCAAAGCTCCCATTGAATTTGTTTGCTCAGTTGTTTGTTATTGAAGTAGAAGTTAGTGTTGTAATGAATAAATATATATTTTTCTTATGAATAAATAGATTAGTTTTTTTTAATCAAAAAACTTTATTTATGCAGTACTATTTATGGTTGGCAAGAAAATAATTTGTGGCTCTTTAAAAACTTCGAAATTTTGTAAATTGTAATTTTTGACTCTTCCGACTCAAAAGGTTGCCGACCCCTGGGCTAGTGTAATATGAAAAAAATGCGTACGAGGGCGACACTGAAAGGTTTAGAACTGGCCACTTGTAAACGATATAATAAAAAAATAAATTCAAAATTTGAATACGGAACTCTGGCAATATTATTGTGTAGGTATGTATTTTATTAATCTGCCATTTGTTTGCGATTCGGCCGCAAATTGAAAATTGTCGTGTCTGTGTCACGTCAGCATGAATTTGACGCGAGTTAATTTTCGTACAATGGTTTTTTTATGACTTTCGATATCATTTAAGTCAACAAGAAGTTATGATAGACGTCGATTGACCTTTCCCGATGAAGTCCCATCTCGTGCCACTGTTTACAACTGGTTTAATGAGTTTAATCGTGGTCGCACTAATCTCACCGATGATCTGCGTGAAGGACGGCCTTTTACGGCGACGACTGAAGATAATATCAGTGTTGTGCGGCGTATGATAGAGACTGAGAAAAGAATGACTTATCAGCAGATTCGGACAAGCTTAGGCATCGGTATGAGTCAAGTGTACAAAATCCTCCATGAACATTTAGCGATCAGGAAGCTTTGTGCCCAGTGGATACCTCATAATTTGACAGAGGCCCAAAAACTCCATCGTTTTGATTGGTGTCATGAAATGGTTCAAAGATTTAACGGAGGTGACTCAAATGCTGTGTCGACATATTTACGAGTATGGGTGACGAAACCTGGATTTATTGTTATGATCCTTAAACTAAGAGACTCTGTCTGCTCTCTGGCTGTTTCCTTCCGAGGAGTTTCCAACTATAGTAAAGAGAGGTCGAATAGTGGGAAAAAAGATGGTGGCCTAGTTTTTCGGAAGGACAGGTTATTATGCAACAATTGTTTTATAGGATCGAAAAACAGTTACTGCAGAGTGGTATACTAACAGTTGTTTGCCACTTGTCTTGGAAAAAGTTCGGGAGAAACGACCTCACGGTAGGATCCTTCTTCACCACGATAACGCCTCGTCGCACACCGCCAAGAAAACAACGTTTTATGGACACCGCGGAAGCAGTGGCTGCGTTTCAAAATACTGTCGAAGAGACCCTTAAGGACGAGTGGGCAAAGTGCTTTTCTCAGTGTTTCCATCGATGTATTGATGTAAATGCAGCGCTGTATTGTTGTAAATGGACACTATGTTGAAAAGATTTAATAAAACTAATAACTTGCTAGTTTGTTCAGTTTTTGATTTTCTAAGAACTATCAGTGTCACCCTCGTATAAAGAGGAACGGACTACTAAAAAAAATTCCATCAATCTTAAAGTACCTATAGTTGCTGAATGTACCTACAACTTTCTTTTATATTATTAATTATTGACCAGTGCACTATTCTTACTTAACTTATATTACCGGTGAAAACTATTACACAATCGCTTTTAGTTTGTTTCCACCGTTTTGATCTGTATTCCCGTTTGATACGGTAAAACTAATATTATCTACTATTGTAACCTATTGGTTATAAGGAACAAGTAAAAGGCCAGTTACGTGGGCTAAGTCCACTCAGGACATGTTATCTTTAAAATCACTGGTCAAAGACCTTTAGATTGATATAAAATAATAAGCAAAAAGTCCAAAGTCCAAAAGTCGCATCTCAGCTACTCAGCTGTCATTGTCAATTATGTTTAGATAAGTCGACATGTGTTTCATTAAGTTAGATCTGGTTACAGAGGTGGGCCCATTCTCGATACAAAAATAAATTGTCTTCTTTGCACAGATAAGTACATTAAATGTCGTTATTCGCAGTTCGAATTTGTATTATTCACCTGAGTATAGTCTGTACTCATCCGAATGAGTGCACTATATTTTAATTTATAGCCTGGGATATAAGTGAATATAGGCGGGGATCTATTCAAGACTTGAAGTAACCTTGACCCGGTATCGTGCGCAGCTCTGCGACCTTAATAAATGCCTGAATGCCCCGACGTCCTTTCGGAGACCGATTCTCTTTATCTATAAGTGATGGAATTCTTTCGTTAAAAACGAAATTAATTTTTCCTTTGTTGTGAAGTTCATATGTCGGTATTTCCTCCTTCGCAGAAGTTCTACCATAACTTCCAAGGAGTAATTTCTGCAATGATTCTACTTTCAGGACCAAGTCATTCTACTCTTTTATAAAAATGTTTATCTACATTATAAGATTTTAAACCGTATAGTAGCGATATAGGAATATCCACTACCCTATATCAACCCGTGGGTGTCGTAATAGGTGACAGAGGGAAAAAACCAGGAGACGGGAAGCAACGACGAATGGCAAACGAGTTGAATGGCTTTCAACAGAATCACTCAACACGTCAGCTGTTCTGCTCAAGCCCAGTCGTTTGGTTTCGTGTTTTATCCTCACTTTTATTTGTCTCTTTTTATTCTCTTCAAACTATCTCTGACGATACAATGAAAAATATCCAAACGGGCGACACGTGCCTTCCCGAGCATCCGAGTCGCAGTACAGCATAATGATCTCACAGAACAGCACGCGGAATGCATCATTATACTGCACTTTGAGTCTCCTCTTCAGTGTCGTTCGCCGTAGTTGAGGAGTGTAAAGTGGCTGATAGCAATCAGCAGACATAGCTAATTTGGAGCCGTTGTAACACTTCTGAAAGTGGTAGGCTATCATGTTGCCACGCACTGATAGAGCTAGTCACGTAACAATATAATACGTTGAAGACGTTGAGATACTTCAACGTCTTCATTCACTATAATTGCGAATTACCCAGATACACTGGAGGTTAGACCCTTCTATTCTTAGGCCGGCCATATACATACGGAATCCCGTTTTGCCCGATTTCAAACGGAAAACGACCGTACGTGTGTGACGGTTCATAGATTTTATATGGACTTGCTGCGTTGGGAATCCCGAATCGGAATATCGAAACGGAATCCCGAAACGGAATTCCGTATTTATGTGGCGGGCCTAAAAGCAAACATACAGACTTACAGGCGTTGTGCAAGAGGTTATCTAACGCATATATTTTTCACACCTCAAGAGTAGTGCACGCAGTGTAGCAAATCGAAGGCCTCAGTAGCACCATATCATCAACATAACTCAAGTTATTAAAACACTCATAATCGATGTGACAATCAAGTCTGATGCTTCTAAATTTCACGATCAGCTGATTAACATAGAGGTTAAAAGGAAGAGGTGATCTCAGCCCTACGTACTTTATCCCATATCGTAGCTGATATTCCAGAGAGTAAGTATAACGCGCCTCTTAACTATATTAATTTGCCTACTCTACCATGCGATCAATATGTTAATAGATATTAACGGCACTCCCGTTTCACTTAACATTCTCCAAAATGTATCATAATTGACTCTATCGAATAATATATTACCAATATTACATTATTCAATTCAATATTAGTTACCGTGTAGTGGCGGTGTAAGAATATCCACTACCCATATCATCCCGTGGGTGTCGTAAGAGGCGACAGAGGGAAATAAATCAGGAGATGAGCAGAAGCGTCTTCCTAAGAACGACTAAGAACAAAAACTGCGGTTGCCAGCCCGCTTGCCAAGCGTGGCAACTATGGCAAATATCGACCCCATGAGGCAATCTATGGGGGAGCTAGTTTCAGCAGTGGACTACAATAGGCTGTAACGGATGCAACGGAATATTATTCTTTACTAATTTTTTTATAGCAGAAGGTGACAAACGAGCATACAGTCCACTTGTTGGTAAGAAAATGCTCTGAATACGGTTACCAGATGAAAAAATTAAAAGTCCGGAGAGGAGGCCTGATTTCCATTTAAAAATCCTGAGATTTTTTACAGTTTGAGAAGAAAACCTTAGTTAAAAAGGTATCTTCACATATTACTTACTTACTTATCGTCACGCACAATCCCTGACGGGGTAGCCAGAGAGAACAGATCGCCAAGTGTCACGATCCTTACATACCTCTTTCGCTTCTTTCAGATTCATTATCTTCTTCATACATGCACGTCTAGGTATCCGAGTACTCTTGACCCTCCCCTCTTCGAGCAATTTGCTCACATGGTCTTCGAAAGTTAGTCTCGGTCTACCTCGACACCTTTTAATATTAACTTTCGCGCTATATATTTTCTTCACTATTCGGTCTTCACTCATTCTCTCAACGTGCCCAAACCATCGAAGCACGCCCTTATCAATTTTTGTGATAAGGTCATGTTATATGGCAGCGAAACCTGGGTATGCCAGAAGAAGCATAAAAGCAAGTTGAATGCAGTGGAGATGCGATCTCTTCGTAAAATATCTTCACATATTAAGTATGATAAAACTGTTTAAGTAACTACTTGGATAAATAAGTTTTGATTTTAATTGTGGAATTATTACCAAATGAAAATTATTTTTAGTTTAACTTTTTATTAAAGAGATCTTTAAAATGTAAGCTGTATTATATTGAAAGTTCTAAAAATCCTGAGATTTCATGAGATTTGCAAAATCCAGCCGCAATCCTTAGAAGAGTCTAAAAATCCTGAAATCTCAGGACAAATCCTGAGATATGGTAATCCTAGCTGTGACCCATAGACATCACATTTATCCTCAATTAAGAATCAAAATACAGGTGCGTTGTCACCCCTGAGAACTAAGAAGGAATGCCTCGTTTCCAGTAAAAAGGGTCTCCGGTTCTCTACTCTCACCATACGAATACGCAAGAGACAGGAGTATTAAGCTTTACGCTGATATTCTGTGAGAGCGTGGTCCTACCCCAGTCGAGCCGACCCATTCGTGCTACAACCATAATATAGCTGCAGCGTAGCTCTACCACGTAAAAATATCATAAAATAATTACATAAATACTGCAGAAATCTACTTGAAGCTCAATTACAGCTTACAAAGAAACGACCGAGAGGGTCCCGACGAGATATCCTTTATGATCTGTAAATTGACGCTGGCTCTTGTTGTTCAAATAGGTACGCTGAGTTCAAAGAGGTTTTGGAAGGTCCTTCCTTTTGATTGAACAGGCCGAAATCGAAGAGTATGCATTGTTAATATTTTTTTTAAATTATTCTATTACAAGCAAGAAGTTTATTGTTTGTTTAGAATTAGAAAATTCGTATGGTTTTTCGTAATTTTAAGACATCTTACAACAACACAGATATTAAAACAAGTGTATCTTTCTTTAGTTCAATCAGTTCTGGCATACTGTATTAGTATATGGGGAGGTGCTACGAAAACAAAGTTTTTGGATTTAGAGAGAGCTCAAAGGTCATTACTGAAAGTTATGAATTTTAAGCCTTACAGATTCCCAACACAAGATTTATACGCCGTGTGATGTTCTTACAGTTCGCAAGTTATACATATTAAATATAGTTCTTAAGCTACATAAGTCCCTTGCATACAATCCTGAATTCAAAAATAAAAGGAGAAAAACTAACGTAGCTCCAAGTGCTCCGGTTAAAACAACATTTGCTAGACGGCAACAGGCAAAAAAGTCGTCTTATTTATACAATTACTTAAACAAAGAATTGAATATTTATTCAAAAACTAGTAAAGAATGTAAGAAACTTCTTATTGAATGGCTCAAGTGGAAAGATTATTACGAAATCGAAAATTTGTTAAAATAACACGGCCTACAAAGCACGCACGCACACGTGCACTCACGCAAACACACACAAAACGCACACACACACACACACACACACACACACACACACACACACACACACATTTTATAGTTGAAGAGCGAGTTTTCCTGTCACAAGTATTGTAAAATACTTAAAAGGAGAACTCTGTGTACTGCTAATGATGTAAATTTATTGTTACAGAATAAAAAATTTTTGATTTTTTTTTGTTTCATTAAGTTATAACAGAAATTAATTCCTTTTTTTATAGGATAGGGTGACAAACGAGCACACAGTCCACCTGATGGTAAGTGGTTGCTGTGGCCCATAGACATCTACATTTATCCTCGTTTGCGAATCAAAATGCAGATGCGTTGTCACCCGTGAGACCTAAGGTAGAATGCCTTTTTTCCAGTAAAACGGGTCTCCGGTTCTCTACACTCACCATACGAAACACAGCAGCATGAAGCTGCTATTTGACGCTGGTATTCTGTGAGAGCGTGGTCCTTCCCCGGTCGAGCCGACCCATTCGTGCTACAACTATACTACTAATATAGCTGCAGCATGGCTCTACCACGTTTAAAAATCTATTTATAATATTAATGATTAACACGATAACTGTTAAACCGCTGGTAAGTGCTTACTGCAGCACATAGACTTCTTCTTCATCAGTACGTAAAAGTCTTCTACAGTACATGGGTCTCTCCCCATGGGTTGTAGAAACTATTTGCCTTAATCGTCACTCTTGGCCGGCGGATTTTCGACCGCAATACTAGATGGCAGTAGGACTGCAGATTATTTGCAGTTGTCCATATTCTACAGTAGCCACATACCATCTGGTGCACTGTAAACTCGTTGGTCACTTCTCTTTTATAATAATAAAAAGATAATAAAATATGAGATATAAGAAGTTGGTTATACAATATTTTTAATATTGTATAACCAACTTCAATACAAGTCATTAAGAATAACTCAAAAAGTATTGATCAAACCTTGAACAGTGGTAGAGCCACGCGGCAGCTTTTGCTGTCGTACGGACGGGCTGGCTCGAACCGGGGTGGTACCACGACCCCACAGAATACCAGCGTGAAGTAGAGATTTACCTCTGCGTTGCGCTTGGTGAGTGCAGGTGGCCGCTGGCCCAATCCCCCCCCCCATCAACATGGTAGCGGAATTAAATAAAAGACAACAGGAGAGTACCAGCACCCCTGGAGAATCCCTCGCAAAGCAACCACGACCAAACTACTCCACTCCTGAGCGTGGTTGCTCTGCTCGGGGCACGTGGAGCAATAAAACCAAGGCGACCCCTGTCACGCTATCTGTGAATTTTCGCAACACCAGGGGACTTCATTCCAACCTTAACGCTGTCCATTTACCAGACAAAAACAGTCCCTCAGACAAAAATTTAAAGAAATAAACATATTAAATTTGGCATCGCAATATATTTATGAAAATGTAATGTATGTACATAAAAACATAAATAGCTTTAAAATGAATAAGGATGTGCATACTTTAAACACTAGGAACAAACATAAGCTTGTAATACCAGTTACTAGACTCCACAGAATCAGTACTTCATTTATGGGGCAATGTATACGCGTTTACAACAAAATCCCAGAACATATTCAAAGTTTATCAATAAACAAGTTTTATTAAAGAAAAACTGTACAAAAAGGGTTATTATAATATCAAGGAATACATGAATGAAAATAACCCCTGGGAATAAGGTGATCACCACCATATTGGTTGTATTAAAAATCATTTAAAAATTGTATAAATGAAATTATTGTTAAGTGAAATATGTTTGAAAAAAAAAAGTCCCGATGGGTTTCTTGCTGGTTCTTCCCAGGACTGAGATATTTTCTGAACCAGTGGTAAATAAAAAATGAGTTTCAATAAGTATTATGTAATAATCAAAATTGAATAAAAAATTATTCTATTCTATTCTATTTATACCATCTAGAGTCGGCGAAGTCGGCATTGCTCTTTACCGAGACTCAGGTGTCCTCTCCGGCTGATACTTCATATCTCTCCTACCCGGGGTACAAATTAGAACACTCCTCTGTGCCCCGGGCTGGAGTTTGCGTATAGGTCAGAGAGGACATCTGTTTGCGACGCCTCCGCAGTCTTGAAGGTACGGACCTGTCCATCCTATGGCTGCGCGTAGACAGTGACGACCATCCCCGCATCTATGGGTGCCTCTATTGGTCCCATAGCGGTAATGCTGACACAGACCGACTCATCGCCCACTATCAAATGGCTACAGACTCCGTGCTACAACAGATCCCATCCGCAGAGATCGTGATACTAGGTGATTTTAACGCCCACCACGCTGAATGGCTTGGATCTCGTTTACCGATCATGAGGGTATCTGTCTATGACTTTGCCTTGGCATATGGTCTAACATAACTGGTTACTTCGCCTATGCGGATCCCAGATGTGGAGGATCATGTACCTTCCCTGTTGGAACTTCTGCTGACCTCTCATCTGGACGGATATCAGGTCTCCTTCGATGCCCCTATGGGCTCTTAAGACCATTGTCTGATCCGGAGTACGGTGCCACTCACACTCCAATCGCAGTTGCGATCTGCAGCTTGCCGCCGTGTTTGGCAATATAGGTCGGCCGATTGGGATGGGATGCGGTCTTTTTTCTGCATCCTACCCTTGGGGGTGGGTTTGCTTCTTGCCGGAAGATCCCAGCGTTGTTGCTGATTCTCTTGCTGATGTGGTACATCAGGCTATGGAACTTTTTATTCGATCCTCTGTGGTGCCCATCGGAGGCAGATCCCAGCCATGGTTTGGCCGCTCCTGTAAAATAGCATCACGCTATAAGCAGGAGTGCTACCGAGCCTGGGCTGACGCGTCAACGTCTCGGGATGTAAACACCAAAGCTCTTAAAAATAAGTATAATTCCGCCTCCAGGTCCTTCAAAAGTGTCATTGCCAAGGCAAGGTCTGAGCACATCGGCAGAATTGGCAAGAAGCTAGTTCGCCTTCCTTCGGGAACCCGTACATTCTGGTCTCTCGCCAAGGCTGTCCAAGGGAACTTCTGTCAGCCATCTCTTCCATCTCTGCACAGAGAGTACGACTCACTGGCCCAAAACTGCCGCAAAGGAGGAAGCCGATCTGTTGAGTTCTCTCTTTGTGTCCAACTCGACTCTAGATGACGGGGGGAACACACCGCCGGCCATCCCGCGGTGTGAGTGTTCCATGCCGGATTTGCGATTTACACAGCGCTCGGTTCGTAAAGCACTCTTTTCCCTGGACGTCAGCAAGCCGAGTGGGCCTGATGGAGTCTCTCCCATTGTGCTGAAGACGTGTGCTCCGGAGTTGGCACCGGTTTTAACGTGTCTTTTCTGGTACTCCTACTCCCAAGGCGTAGTCCCGAATTAATGGAAGACAGCTTTGTTCCACCCGATTCCTAAAAAAGGCGACCGCCCAGACCCGTCCAACTACAGGCCTATCGCCATCACCTCCTTGTTCTCCAAAATAATTGAATCCATTATAAACTGCCAGCTCATGAGGTACCTTGAGGATCACCAGCTGATTAGACCGCCAGTACCGTTTTCGTCGGGGTCGATCAGCTGGTGATCTTCTACTCTCTACCTGACTCATAGATGGGTGAAGGCAGTAAAGTCCAAGGGAGGGGGGGGGGGGGTATTGGCCGTTAGTTTGGATATAGCGAAGGCCTCTGATAAGCTTGAAGGGTCTGGCACAAAGCGCTTCTTTCGAAGCTTCCTTCCTATGGGCTTCCCGAAAAATTGTACAAATGGATCATTAGTTTCCCTTCTATCGGAGCATCAAGGTTGTAGTAGACGGTGCATCCTCTGACTTCAAGCTTATCAACGCTGTTGTTCCACTAGGCTGCGTCCTATCACCAACGCTGTTTCTCCTGCATATCAATGATATGTTGCAAATTGGTAAGATTCATTGCTATGCAGACGACAGCACTGGTGATGCCTTATACCAATAGGGCGTGCCAATATTTCGCGGTAAAACGTCGCCGAGTACCGGGACAAAATTCTGTCTGAAGTCGAGTATTTGCTGAACAAAGTCTCGGATTGGGGGCGACTAAATTTAGTCCAGTTCAATCCCCAGAAGACCCAAGATAGTGCGTTTACCGCTAAAAAGAACCCCTTTGTCGTATCTCCTCAGTTTCAAGGCACTTCCCTTGCTGCCTCAGCTAGCATCGGAATCCTCGGCGTCGACATATCGAATAGTGTGCAGTTTCGTAGTCACTTGGAAGGGAAGGCCAAATTGGCCTCTAAAAAGCTTGGCGTGCTCAGCAGAGCGAGTCAGTATTTCATGCCGGCACGTCGTTTGCAACTTTACAAAGCGCACATTCGGCCTCATATGAAATACTGTTCTCATCTCTAGGCCGGGCACCCCACTTGACCGCATCCAGCGCAGAGTGGTTCGAATCGTCGATGGCCGAATTCTTTCTGATCGGCTCGATACACTGGCACTGCGTAGGGATGTTGCATCCCTTTGCATTTTCTATCGAATTTACCACGGGGAGTGCTTTGAGGAATTGTTCAGATTAATTCCAGCCGCCAAATTTCACGAACACACATCGCGTCAAAATTCACGATACCATCCTCACCATCTGGATGCTTAGCGGTCCACGACTGTACGTGTTACTAGGAGTTTTCTTCCTCGTACATCTTCTCTGTGGAATTGTTTACCACCGGCGATTTTTCCGGACCGATACGACTTAGGGACCTTCAAGAAAAGAGCTTACACCTTTCTAAAAGGCCGGCAATGCATCTGCAACTCCCCTGGTGTTGCGGTTGTTCATGGGCGGCGGTAGTCACTTACCATCAGGTGAGTCGTGTGCTCGTTTGTCCCCTCTTCTATAAAAAAACAGCTTTCAAATAAAAAATGAATCATCAAAATCGGTTTACCCAGAAAAAAGTTAGGAGGTAACACACATTAAAAATAAACATACAGTCGAATTGAGTATCTCCTACTTTTTGAAGTCGGCAGAAAAGCATCTACATCTTCACTAAGATGTCCACTCATTTCCACATTAATATTATAAAGAGGTAATGTTACTTTGACGTAAGTTTGCCCGTAAAATGTAATCTCTGGAACTACTAATCACATTCTAATTTCTTTTTTATAAATCGGATCGGAGAAAATTAAACTAATTGGCAGTTTTATCATTGTAGCCTAAGGTTTGACCCACAGACTTCTAAATAATAAGGCAACCTTAAAGGTACTTTAGTATTTAGATTTCCGTGGTCTGATCTAAAGTCCAAAGAGTTAATTAAGTGAAACATAAATGGTATAATAATTAAATGATTGTTTTGTAAAAATTACAGTGTTTGCGATAGTGGTTATTTTTTTGTTTATAATATTTTTGAAAATAATTGATATAACATAATATTATGTTGTTGTTGATTTATGTTACATATATCCGAAATTTACGTGCGAATACGCATTTATCCGAAATTTATAGAGAAACACTCAAGCAAGCACGCTTCTATTTAAAAGCAATAAAATAGATATCTAAGGACGTCCAAAAATATATATATATATATATATATATATATATATTAAAGTTTTCCTTCCAGGGTTATAAGCCTTCACAAGTCTACTACTAAACAAGGAATGCAACAAATTGGCCCTGAACCATCTGCTTCCACGACAATCTGCATGCCTTACCAGGCCTACACTTCTTTTAGTTGCCCTAGACTTAGTTTATCGGTACGAAGCTGTCACAAGAGAATCTTTCTTCCACATCCGTTGTAAATTCTTCGAGCTATGTTGCCGGCCCATTGCCACTTAAGCTTACCGATCTGGTGAGTTCTGTCGCTTATCTAGTTCTACTACGCATACCCACATTTTGAATTTTATCATACGAAAAAAAAATCGAGTATATCTCTCTCCATAGCTCGATGAGCATAAAGACCCGCCCCTGCGTCGCACGGGTGATTTCAGTCCAACTAAAAATAAAATCCCTCTAAAAGCTCCACGAAAATCGAGCAAACCGTTTAGGAGGAAAAGGATTACGAAGGCACGAACACTGGAATTGATGTCTGAAGATATGGTGTTTACGATTTTTTTTTTATTTCAGCTATGGTGCGCTTTGTGACTATAACCCCGGAGATGGGCGAGGCTGTCCTTCAGCATCTTCGGGACAGCTTCTTCGCAGATGAGCCTCTTAACAAGGCGGTGTCTCTGTGTGAAAGGGGACAACCGCACGCTGCACTCGAGCGACTCTGCACCGCTACTATGGCTGACGGGCTATCCGTTGCTGCGATGGATGATGATACGGTGATTAATATTAGAAAGACTTGCGATAACAAGTTTTGTTATGTTCAAAACTCTTTTTCCTCTAGGAAACCGTTTGGATATGTTTCTTAACCATTTTTGGCAAAAGCAAGCAGCACTGATTCAACTATTGTGCTCAGGTTTGAATATTCTACATGTTCATTCTATCAGCACATGTTATTACTCTACGTCTTCTTTATCATCAGCCTGCAGAAAGATTGCAACAGAGTATTATGTTATGGTGGATTCGCAATTGTACCAGGCGTTTCGTGCTTTGATTGCAGCTTTTCAATTTTAGACATTTCATAGCTATCAGAAAATTATTCGTTATTCGTCATAAAAAGAATAATTGCATGCCGAGCGCAAAGCGCGTGGCTATGTTCTACTAACGCCTAAAAATCAAAATTCCACCGTTTTGTCACATGAAAGCGTATCCAGCAATCATATTATACATATAAATGATATAAAAAGCACATTGTTAGAAAGATAAATGATTGTTGAACTTATTAATATTTTTTTAAAATCGATTAATTGCTATTTTTAAATAAAAAAGGGGTTTTAGTGGCTTATGGTGTGGATTTATCATGTCCCCATGGCTTGTAAACACTATAACTTTTGTAAATATCAATTGTTTAACTCAATCTATTTATTAATCTCTTCATCTATCATGTGGGAAGCCACTGAATGTAAATGGCAGTGTAATTTTGTTTTGTTTCGCTATAATTAATTTTTTTCGGCTCGAAAATGGCGAAATTTTCGTTTATTTGGTAGCTTCGTATAGAATTATTTCTGTAAATGGGGAGCTGCAGCCACAGAGTAGTTTACTCACTAACTCAGTTGGCCATCGCCATAGATTACTGTATATATCAGTTCGCCGCATTAGCTTGCTACATTTATATTTATCTATGGTTCGCCGTCAGTCGCCGTCGTGAGTGGACATTATTTCGGTTGTTTGCAGCGGCTCAAAAAGATCGCTGTACAAATGCACAATATTCAAATAACCAAATTTCTTAAATACTTGATTATAATAATAATAACAGATTTTTTTATTACAATATTTTAAAAGCACAGAATAAATAATAGTATAATAGTAGTACGTACTAAAAGTAAGTAGTATCAATTTTTTTGTCATGGGTGAAATTTTCATGGTTTTCGAGGGTGTTGAAACCGATAGGGTTGTCGAAATGTAAATCCAAGATGGCGGCCGCAATATGTATCAATTTTTTCAATATGGGTCTCATTTTCATGGCTTTTGAGGGTGCTGAAGCCAATAGTGTTGTCGAAATGTAAATCCAAGGTGGCGGCTGCAATAGGTATAATTTTTTTCATCATGGGTGTCTTTTTCATGGTTTTCGAGAATGTTGAAGCCGAAAGTGCTGTCGAAATGTAAATCCAAGATGGCGGCTGAAGTAGGTACCAATTTTTTTATCATGGGTGGCATTTTCATGGTTTGCAAGGGTGTTGAAGCCGATAGTGCTGTTGAAATGTAAATCCAAGATGGCGGCTGCAATATATATCAATTTTTTCATCATGGGTGTCATTTTCATGGGCTTCGAGGGTGTTGAAGCCGATAGTGCTGTCGAAATGTAAATCCAAGATGGCGGCTGAAGTAGGTACCAAATTTTTTCATCATGGATATCATTTTCATGGTTTTCGAGGGTGTTGCAGCCGATAGTGCTGTCGAAATGTAAATCCAACATGGCGGCTGCAATAGATATCAATTTTTTCATCATGGGTGTCATTTTCATGGTTTTCGAGGGTGCTGAAGCCGATAGTGCTGTCGAAATGTAAATCCAAGATGGCGGCTGAAGTAGGTACCAATTTTTTTCATCATGGATATCATTTTCATAGTTTTCGAGGGTGTTGCAGCCGATAATGCTGTCGAAATGTAAATCCAACGTGGCGGCTGCAATAGATATCAATTTTTTCATCATGGGTGTCATTTCCATGGTTTTCGAGGGTGCTGAAGCCGATAGTGCTGTCGAAATATAAACCAAGATGGCGGCTGCAATAGGTATAAATTTTTTCATCATGGGTGTCATTTTCATGGGTTTCGAGGGTGTTGAAGCCGATAGTGCTGTCGAAATGTATTTAAACTACTTTAAAAAAACCCGTTTAATCATGCTATACGTTATTTTTAATGCGAAGGCATGCTCAATTGGATTTACCAATATATTTTTGTTCTATATACGTAGATAACATGTAATATTTATTTAAAGTCAATCATGCTTTTACCACTAGTTGTAAAAAAACGTTGTATTGGGAAATAATACCAACAAGAAACCCAGGGGGACTTTCTTAAATATTAATGTACAATGTATGTCAAACAATTTAAAACATTTCTAAACAGCATGTTAGCTATTTAGAAATGTTTTATATTTAATTGTTTATGTACTTCATTTCCAGTGGTTATTATTTTACTTATTAATAAAAATATATTAATGTATTTTTTATTTGTAATTATGTAATGTACTTGTAATTAGTGCTTTTTAATGATTTCTGGTTTGTGATGATGTTTGTGCTGTTAGCTTTTTGGCTTTTACAACTTCATTGGACTTGTATGCGATTTTTTTATACCGCCATCTGTTGGAGCCTACATCACAAATAACTTGAATCACTGAATAGAATAGAATAGAATAGAATAGAATAATTTTTTATTCAATATTGATTATTACATAATACTTATTGAAAGTCATTTTTTATTTACCACTGGTTCAGAAAATACCTCAGTCCTGGGAAGAACCAGCAAGAAACCCAGCGGGACTTTTTTTTTAAACATAATTTCACTCAACATTAATTTTGTTTATACAATTTTTAAATTATATTTTCATAGAACCAGCATGGTGGCGACCACCCTATTCCGTGATTCAAGTTATTCCTTGATATTATAATAACCCTTCTTGTACAGTTTCTCTTTAATAAAACTTTTAAACTTGTTTATTGACAAACTTTGAATATGTTCTGGGATTTTGTTGTAAAAGCGTATACATTGCCCCATAAATGAGTTACTGATTCTGTGGAGTCTAGTAACTGGCATTACAAGCTTATGTTTGTTCCTAGTATTTAAAGTATGCACATCCTTATTCTTATTAAAGCTATTTATGTTTTTATGCACATACATTACATTCTCATAAATATATTGCGATGCCAAAGTTAATATGTTTATTTCTTTAAATTTTTCTCTGAGGGACTCTTTACAATTTAGGTTATAAATCGCCCATACGGCTCTCTTTTGCAAAACAAATATAGCTTCAATATCAGTCGCATTACCCCATAGCAAAATTCCATAAGACATTACGCTATGAAAGTAACTAAAATACACTAATCTAGCTATCTCAACATCTGTGAGACTTCTAATCTTTCTTACAGCATATGCTGCAGAACTAAGTCTGCTTGCTAATTTAGGTATATGGGGGCCCCATTGAAGTTTCGCGTCAATAGTAATACGAAGAAAAACAGTGGTATCCACAAGACTCAACTCCTCCACATTTAACAGCACATTGGTATTCGAATGTTTTACATTAGGTATTGTAAATTTAATATACTTTGTCTTATTGCCGTTTGAGAGCATATTGTTGGCGTTAAACCACACACAATTTCGATAGAGCATTATTTACATCGTCATAATTAATTAACTGTCGTTTGAGTTTGAAAATTAAAGAGGTATCGTCAGCAAATAATACTATATCGTGATTGTCCCCTACAAGATAAGGTAAGTCATTAATATAAATTTAAAACAGGAATGGGCCAAGAATCGAGCCCTGAGGAACGCCCATTGATACTACCGATCCGGAGGAACCTTTACAATTAATCACTACTTTTTGAATTATGTTACTTAAATATGAAGTAATAAGTCTAAGCGCTAATTTTTTTTACACCGTAATGTTGTAGTTTCCTGATTAATGTCTCATGATGAACACAATCGAAAGCCTTGGAAAGATCACAGCAAATACCTAAGGCATCTTGTGATCCCAGGCATTAAAAATATATTTCAGAAGCTCAACACCGGCGTCAGACATCGAGCGACCCCTTGTAAATAAAATAAATTCCAATTAAATAATCTAGAATAATATAAATTCCAGGTCCTAGGCGTTGCTCTTAATGGGATATTGTGACCCGGGGACATCGAGCATTCAATCGAGAAAATCCAACAATCGTCCGACGAGAACTATAACAAGATCTTTACAATCTTATACACCGTGAGCCAGGACCTTGATCTGTTCAATACCTTCCAAGTTGACAGCATCCTGGAGTGTAGAATCATTTCTGTTTCTGACAAAGCGAGGGGGAAGGGACTCGCTAAGGAGCTGATGAAACGAAGTATTGATATTGCCAAAGAACATGGTTTTAAGGTTAGTATTGCGTATCATGTGTCATGTGGTGTTGAAATAAGAAAATCTACTGAGTAAATTTGTCTGTTGGGTGTAGTGAAAAGCGACTATGGAATATGCCATGCTGCAGCTACATTAATTGTATAATTATTGATTCGCAAACGAAGATGGATGTAGATGTCTATGGGCCACAGCAACCACTTACCATCAGTTAGACTATACACTCTTTCAGTCTCAGTCTCAGCTCGATTGTCACCTTTATCGTTTGACATGAGGAATAGCGTTTAATATGCAAGAAGTCTTACAGGAAATCTTTAGAAGCATGGGAGAAGCCATGTCTAGCAGTGTGGGCTGTTTTTTGGCGTGATGAAGAAGTAGAACACGTTCCTTACATTATTCATAAATTGCTTCTTTCACTATCTTGTATGTGAAATTATAACACATTTTATATTTAAACCACCAATATAGAATTGTAAAATACCTAGCAATGAGCAGCAGTGTCAAAAGATCCCAGTCGTCAATCCCAGCACGACGGGTATAGTGCACGCGATTGAGGGAAGGTGGGAGGTCCCCTTAAAACTGGGCAGGACACATCATTTTCTTTTTTTACGCGGAATTAAGCAAATTAGTTTATAACAACCCCAAAACAAGTATTTATTAAGTTGGCGATCGGGATTGTCACTTCTTAACACAGTAACAAGGGTTATTCTGTCACAAAGCTGGGAGAACATAATTAAAGTCATATAATTTATACTAACACAATAAAGTAATCACTGCTGAATCAAGTTATTCTGGTTAAGAGAACACAATTTAACTCATTTATTAGTAGAAAATACTAGCACCAATTTTTTTTACATCATTATAATTTACTATAATTTTAGTTGGAAATATTGTCATTAAACGTAATTTGCTATGTAGTGGCCGCAAAAGAGAATCCTATATGCTACCATGTGTGGGTGTCGTAAGAGGTGACAGAGGGAAACGTAAACAAGAGATGGGCATCGTTTTTCTGATCACAACCCAATAATATAAAAATTTGCAGTTTGCCAACCAAGTCCAATATCTTCCATATAGAGATATTTATTGGGAAGAGCTACTTCAGAAATAGCATTTGATAGGCTAAAATGAATTAATAAATGAACATAGTGCAGTTACGGGGTTCAAATGGGCGAGACGTCTATTATTACCTTGAATTAAAGGTAGAAATTACGGCAAATTTTAATACGACACTTTTTTATGGAATAGGGTGACAAACGAGCGCACAGTCCACCTGATGGTAAGTGGTTGCTGTGGCCCATAGACATCTACATCTATCCTTGATTAAAAATCAAAATGCGGATGTGTTGTCACCCGTGAGCTCTAAGATTGAATGCCTCGTTCCAGTAAAAAGGCTCTTTGATTCCCTACACTCGCCATACGAAACACAGCAGCGTTAAGCTGCTATTTTACGCTGGCATTCTGTGAGAGTGTGGTCCTTCCCCGGTCGACCCAATTCATTCGTGCTCCAACTATACTAGTAATATAGCTGCAGCATGGCTCTACCACGTAAAAAAGTAGCGATACATTTAATACATCTACATTTCAGTAACGAAATATTTAATAGATAATAAGAGAGAATAAGACACTATAACATTATCTTTCCCAGCTGTTCAAAGTGGACGCAACTGGTGCGTATTCGCAACGCATCTGCAGCAGTCTAGGTCTGCGGACGCTGCGCCGCGTGCGCTACTCGGAGTACTGCGACGAAGATGGCGTGCCGGTGTTCAACGTGCCGCCGCCGCATGACGCACTCGCTGTCATGGCGCTTCAGCTGCCTTAAATGTCGCTTTGTGTTGTCTTAGAGTCTTTGTTATTCCCATCAATATTATTTGCAATCGGCATTTATGGTTTTCTACGTGGTAGATTCTGCAGCTATGTTGCAGGAAAAATGGTTTGGCTTGACCGAGGAAGGACCACGCTCTTACAGATTACCAGCGTAAAATATCAGCTTAATGCTGCTATGCCTCGAATGGTGAGTGTGACCGGAGACTTTTTCTGAAAACGAGGCATTACATTTTAGTCCTCTTGTGTCACAATGCATCTGCATTTTGATTCTTAAACGAGGATAGATGTAGATGTCTATGGGCCACAGTATCCACTTACCATCATGTAGACTAAGTCACCGTTGTTCTACAAAAATAATGACATTTCGCTGGTGGTTTTATTAATGAAATCTCTAAAGTACGTTAACTTTTCATTGCTATAACCTTCTTTCGTAAGGTGGTCAACTTCATGAAGGTCTGTGTTGAGAAACGTTTTTGTTAATAGTTCTAGATTTAAAACTAAAATACATGTGATAAAGTTTTAATATTTTTTTCTATTCTTGGTATTCTACAACTTGACAAAAGGAAATATTGCACAAAACAGGATTTTGTAAGGAATGGCGGTCGGAACGCATTACAACGTGGGATAACATCAGTGGTTGAACTTCTTACTGGTTATAACTATTCGTAGTTGTATAAACTTATCATACTTTTGTAACCATTGATAAATATATTTTTTTATCTTTAATTAGCACTCTCATCAACCATTCCTGCCATTTTTATGATGGGGTTAAGCCTTGTCGCTTGCTGTTGCCTCATTGTTCTTATTAATTTAATCATTTTCTATTATAAATTGGATTTGTCTGCAATTTATCTATTACTGTCTTCTGTCTATTTGTGTTTATAGCTGAACGTGATCTTATTCCAACGTGGAAAGGATTCCTAAGTTTCTTCAGTTATTTACAACCAATACCAGCTACTATTACCCAAGTAATTTCCATTTTTCAGAGCTGCTTCATAAATGTGACTCAATTTTTTCAATTCGTTTAAAAATAAAGTTGGTTATAGTTGTTTGTTAACGAATAAAACTGGTTAGATTATATATCAAAAAAACTAACAAAAAATGAAACAAAGTATGATCAAATGTGTATAAAAAATGTTTCTAATAGTTAAATATATGTAAATGTAAAGCACCGAAGCGCCTAGTGTGTGTTAACACAGATGAAAACGTATCATAAGCAAAATAACTTTGGAATGAATTACACTCGTATTATATATTGTTACGTTCAAAGTTTGGTCATAAAATGATCAATAAAAGTACATAACATTACGTAGCTTTGTTATTTCCAATGATTAAGATTTTTAACTAGAGCAGATTTATTTTGAGCAGAATATTTTTTATCACAATAAACTAAAGGATAGAAAATATTTAGAGATTTAACCCAACATAATAAATGCATGAATCATCTAATCATCTAAAATAAAAACCACAATCAAGATATTAAGAGTCTAGTAAAAAATAACCATCGATATATATGTACTACGTACTAGATTGCGCATTCCGAGCATACACTATGTTCAACTGAACTGAGCTGTAATCCGTATAGTGTGTCATTTAGTGTGGTTTCAATCTACTACATAGTTAGTCTATGGTTTCAATGTTCATGTAGTGTGGAGCGGCGCTAATAATACAAGATTTCAAATTAAAGGTTAAACCTGGATGTAAATAACAATTCAGTAGTCAAGTAAGTAAAATTATTTGTTATTGAAGTGAATAAATATGTAATAATATCGTAATATTACAAAAGAAGGAATCATGAAAAAATATATAATTTTTTATACAAACTGACCGCACAGGCGCAACACGCTTAAATCAACTGCGCATGCGCGACTCTACTATCTCCCGCGCATGCGCGTAGACATAGAGTAGTACACATTTTTTGTTTAGAAAGGCTTCTCTAGTACGTAGTACATATAACGCAATGAATATAACATAACTTGATCATTAACTAAAAGCAATGCTTATGAAAAAATATAAGCAAAATCCGTAGATTACTTCACGGCTACAGTCTAGATAGGGTACATAATGAAACTCTACCTAGAAATTTGGACAGAGCACTTTAAATTTTTACTCCTATAATGATGCCGTTTAGTATGTTTTATATTTTTACATTAACTTTAAATGTAAAGGAAATGAAATATATATTAATAGTAGATATCAAAATACATTTATATAGGTTGTTATCGGAATAAATAAATATATATTTGGCTGCAATGCAAGAAAAAAGAATTGCGGAGATTATGTACTTATTATTACTTGTTAATTTTCAACAAATGACTATGTACTATGATGTATAAATGAAGGTTTTTTTTAGTTTATACTTGCGAGTGTTGTTGGTCGCTTGGTGAATTTTTATCTTTATTTTTGGGATCTGTATTGATTCAAATATTCGTTTCACTAATGAAGTAGAATTTAAAAAAAAATCGATTACATCATTGTGTTATAAGTACTACGTATATATCGATGGATTACATTAATTTATTGCAGATATGTACGTTGTTATTATTTATATACCTTTATAATGCCGTGACAGTTAGATAAGTTATTTAAAATAAATATTAGTATAACAAGTACATGTCAAAAGAAATCACAAAATTGTTATTAATAAAATTTTTAAAACACACGTCATGTGCAGTGAATAACTTCCTTAGTAATTTTAAATGGTAATAAAGTAGAAAGTTTTCAAACGTTAACCTTGGTAGTGTGCGGTATGGTTCTTGCGTCATGCATTGTTGATAACAACCCAGTATTAATGTGAAATATATTATATGACTATGTTATAAATCTATACGTATACAATGTATAAATAAATGTCGTTTTGTATGTGTTTACACCCTTCTTAGTATGTAGCTGTAGCTGTTGGATGTTATATATTATGTCTATTATATATACACTATGCTGAATGCTGCAATGTATTCAAAATAATATATCTGTGTTAGTGACCTACTTAAGTAGAATTGTGGAAGAGTTGATACTGTAATAATAAAGTTTACATAAATTGTGTTAGTTTTTTTAACTATTATAAGCCACTGCATGATTGCCTACTAATCTGACTTTAATTCGGTGCTCTGCCACGTGCCGGCTACCCTGCCCTAGGCGGCCCTGTCCTGCCCTGCCCTAGGCAGGCGGACTTCATTTCATACCCTCGCAACATATTTAATTTGTAAGGAGTACAAGTTTGTTTGAATGATCTATTATTTCTTCAAATTATCTCTCAAATACAATGTTAAACTCTTGTTGTATACGATTTTTGAATATTACTAGTTTCAACATTAGTCTCATTTTGCAAAATAAAAACGCCAAAATTACGTAATATTGACTATAAATAATTAAGAGATTATTACCCTTGCAAGAAATACGTTTATGGTTTAAATTTTGCTTAGATTTTTGTATAGAGTTGAGAAATTGTGAGGGGGCAATGGATCGGGGGGGGGGGGGAGAAACACCTGTTTAAACCTATATAAAGGTGGCCGACTTTAAACCCCAATAACTAAATAATAATAAATTACTTAATTATTGTTATTATCATTAAAGTACACCGTTGGACATGAAATGAAATGAAAAAAGGTTCTCGAGTATCAGTCTCATATCGATAAGAGTAGTACAAGACACTCTATCGCTAGATAAAATGACGACCTAGTGAGACATTCAGGAAGTTGATGGATGCAGGTGGCTCAGGAGTGAGTTTTGTGGTACGTTGGAGGATTTTTATTATTCATAAACTCACAAGCAAAACTAAAGAAAAATAAAGGTTGATCAGACCGACTCACTCGTGCTTTGACCATAAGAGCACGTATAAAATTGTTTATTTCGTAACTACATGATATTATGTATTTCAATATTTCGTAGACTTTCGTAGCAGTGCTACATGTTGAACGTAAAAGTTTGTACTTGTGTACTGCACTTGTGCATTCTGGTCTCTCGTCAAGGCTTGGACAGCCTTTTTCAGCCAGGTAGTTTCTGTAAGCCATCTCTACCATCTCTCCACAGAGAGGACGACTCACTGGCCCACGTTGCAAAAGAGAAAGCCTACCTTTTAGGCTCCCTTTTTGCGAGACTCTTGATGACGGGGGAACACACCGCCGACCATCCCGTGATGTGAGTGCTCCATGCCGGATGTGCGCTTCTCACAGTGCTCGGTTCGCAAAGCACTCCTCTCCCTGGACATCCACAAGTCGAGTGGGCCTGACGGAATCCCCCAATTGTGCTTCGGACTTGGCACCTGCTCTAACGCGTCTTTTCCGGTACTCCTACTCCCTAGGCAAAGTCTCGAAATCATGGAAGACAGCTTTTGTCCACCCGATCCTTAAAAAAGGCGACCGTTCAGATCCGTCCAACTACAGGCCTATCGCCATCACCTCCTTGTTCTCCAAAATAATGGAATCCATTATTAACTGCTAGCTCATGCGGTACTTTGAGGATCACCACCTGATTAGTGACCACCAATATGGTTTTCGTCGGAGTCGATCAGCTGGTGAACTTCTGGTCTACCTGACCCATAGATGGGCGGAGACAGTAGAGTCCAAGGGGGAGGCGTTGGCCGTTTGTTTGGACATTGCGAAGGCCTTCGATTGGGTATGGCATAAAGTGCTTCTTTCGAAGCTCACTTCCTATGGGCTTCCCGAGAAATTGTGCAATTGGATCACCAGCTTACTTGCAGATCGTAGCATGAAGGTCGTTGTAGACGGTGCATTCTCCGACTACAAACCTATTAATGCTGGTGTTCCACAAGGCTGTGTGCTATCACCAACGCTGTTCCTTCTGCATATCAATGATATATTGCTAACTGGTAACATTCATTGCTATGCGGATAACAGCACTGGTGATGCTACATACACCGGTCGTGCAAATATTTCTCGGGAAAACGTCGCCGAGTACCGGAACAAACTTGTGTCTGAAGTCGACTCTTTGCTGAAAAAGTCTCGGATTGGAGGCGACTAAATCGAGTCCAGTTTAATCCTCAGAAGACACAAGTTTGCGCGTTTACCGCTAAAAAGAACCCCTTTGTCGTATCTCCTGAGTTTCAAGGCACTCCATCTTAGTCTTGAAAAACGACAACACATCTGCATTCTTCGTTTCATTCGTTGTCTTCGCTTCTCTATACTAGTAATACGAAACACAGCAGAATTAACGCTGCTATTTTGTGAGAGCGTGACAATTCCCCAGTTGAACAAACCTATTTGTGCAGCAGCCCATTATATTCTCTTTGCTGCAGCCATAATATATGTAGCTGCAGCTTGACTCTACCAAGTATAGACTAAGTTCTTAATAATTTGTAATGTAAACACCGTGTAGTCGCAGCGTAACGTAACGTACTACACCATATCATCCCATGGATATAGTGAGAGGCGACGAACCAGGAGATGGATAGAGTAGCATCTCCTGATAACAACGTAAAATAATAAAAATGGCGGTTGCGTTCGCCTGCCAGACGTGACAGCTATAACAAACATCTCCCCTATGAGGCAATCTATGGGGAGGCTTCTGTTCAGGAGTGGACTTTGATAGGCTCTTATGATGATGATAATGTGTAATTTAGACATACAATACATATACCACCACCACTTTAAAAGTAACATAACGGCCTTTTCCCCATCCAGACGGTTTTCCGCAATCGTCAGGTTTGTCTTCGTTTTTATGTCTTAGATCTATGACACTGCTCACCATCGCCGGAGTAAGGAGATGGAATAACGCCTTACGTTCGAAATGATAGGATTTTTCTAACATTTCCTACATTCCCTGAGAATGACGCGAGGCTGCACACTTAAGGTATGAAAAAATTATCCTTTAACTTATTATCTTTCACTTCTTTAGCTTCGGAAATACTATATTTGATATAAAAAATGCAATATATTTGTATTTCTGTGTCAGAGACACGGGGACAATAACAAATATCCAAACACATTAACAAACAATATGTGGTTTTGTATAAAAAAAATATAATGAGGGAGCCAAACGAGGTCACAGCCCACCTGATATTAAATGGATACTGTGGCTCATAGACATCTACATCTATACTTGACTAGGAATCAAATTGCAGATGCGTTGTCGTTGTTAAAATGGGATGCTGTAGCACGAATGGGTCGGCTCGACTGGGGAAGGACCATGCTCTCATAGAATACCAGCGAAAAATGGCAACTTGACACTGCTGTGTTTCGTATGATGAGTGTAGAGAACCAGAGACTTGTTTTACTGGAACTCTTTTCCATCCAGCATTCCATCTTAGTCCTCACGGGTAACGACGCGTCTGCAATTTGATTCTTTATTGAGGATAAATGTAGATGTCTATGGGTCACAGCAAACAATTATCATCAGGTGGACTGTGTGCTCGTTTGTTACATTATTCTATAAAAAAATGGGTCTCCGGTTCTCTACACTCAACATACGAAACACAGCAGCATTAAGCTGATATTTTACGCTGGTATTGTGTGAGAGCGTGGTCCTTCCCCGGTCGAGCCGACCCATTCGTGCTACAACTATACTATTGTTACGGCCCTCAGTTGCCCCGACAGACGTTGATTGTACTAGGGCCCATGAGTAGCACACTCGACGGGCAACCAGAGGGTTCGGGTCCAAATGGCCTATGGATAATTATTATGTAGTGGCTGGATAAACAAACAAAAATTTACCGAGATCCGGATGTAGGTAGGGTCGACCACAAGGTACCGTCAGGGATAAGTAGTTGTGCGTGTAAGTGGTGTAAGAAAGTGTGTACATGCGCTGCTCTGCATCTCACAATGTGCGATTACTCCAGTGGGCGTTCACTTTTTTTGAACTCAAGTCTAACGTCACTTAGCACAAAATTATAATCGAAGACGAACGCGACCTTCTCTCAGGTCACAAAGTCTTAGCGTTCTACCCGAAAAAGGAAAAATGCCTTCGTACGATATTAAAATGCCATACAAGCAACTCGTCGACGCAAATTAATGGAAATCGAAGTTAAGTTAATCACTCAAAACTCAAGGAAAGCCTCGTTGTCACGTAAACGCACGAAATAAGACAACGCAATCAGAGGCGGTCTTAACGCGACCTAACGATTCGATAGTAACTTCCAGACTCGTCGCATACGGCCGCCGCGGGCACGTCAGGCGACCGAGCCGTCAAACCGGTTTTAGAATGCAAGTTTTAAAATGTTAAGATTTGGCCTAAACAACTATATGCTAATATAGATGCAGCATGGCTCTACCACGTAACCAGGTACTTTATCTTCTCATCCGTTTAAGATGGTAATTCGGTTCGTAATCCAGTCAGTGAGAATGATGTGAGCAGAACTTATATATTCATTTACCAAACAAACGTGTGCATTTCACACGCGGTAAAAGTGAAACCTTCAAATTAAATGAAATATATACTACAAATATTTTATGGCAAATGATTTATTTAATACTAGCTGTTCCTGGCGACTTCGCCCGCGTGTTATTTTAGTTTTTTTAAAAGTATCCTAAGTTACTCCTTATGACATCAGCTATCTACCATTGAAAGGCCCGTCAAAATCGGTCCAGCCATTTCAGAGATTAGCCAGAACAAACAGACACACAGACAGACAGACGTCGGTCTGTCTGTCTGTATGTCTGTTTGTTCCGGCTAATCTCTGAAACGGCTGACAGACAGACAAAAATTTTAAAAATTGTGTTTTTGTTATAAGTATCGTATATACTTTCATATGCATTTAGTAAAAAGCCATAATTTTGACGTTACAAACAGACACTTCAATTTTATTTATTTATATTATAATTTTCAACCACAAGTGCAGCATAAAATAAGTAACAGTTTAATTTTATAGCAAGTAAATGTTACAATCCTTATACTTAAGACTTAATTTTAGTGTTATAAAAATTGTTTTGTAACAGCTCATCTACTTCATTAAACAAATAGACAAAATCATTTTATAGAACAAAATTTGATGATTTGAGAATCAAGATATTCGATAGATGGCATATACACGAATAATTTAATATAAATCGGTATGCTATGAAATCGTGGATGGTTATGAATAAATTGGATATGACAATTTTGTTCACTTATGGTTAATTTTATTTATTTCATAAATTTGTTAATTTTTTAACTATTTACTTTAACAGTTAAAGTTCATACTAACCATATTTAAAGCACCGCATAAGAGGAGACCGAAATAATAGGAAACACTTTTTTTTAAATACTAGCAATGCTATTAACACCTTTATAAATTCCCTTTAACCACTATACTAATAGTAAATATAAAAATAAAATATGCATGTGATTCGAACCCGCAACCTTTCGAGTTCGCGGTCCGCATCCTACCATTAGGCTATGGTCGCATACTACATTGTTTTCTATCTCATTCTCTCGGAAGCTAAATCCTATATATGTGTATATATTTTTGTCTCTTTTTAGTTTCGCTTTTTCGTTTCATCCAGTTTCAAATTGCAACGATGCTCAAAAGTTTTCACTTCAAAAATGAAAATTAAAAAATATCCACGTTTAACTCGGACTAGGTTTACATTATGACATTAGTAACTCCTTTGTTCGTTCTAAATTCAATCTTGATCAAACTTAAATGGGACCACATGAGAAGCACTTCAATAAAAATCATCAATATCGGTTCACCAAGTTCCGAGGTAACACACATAAAATAAAATTAAAAAAACAGTCAAATACCTCCTCATTTTTTGAAGTTGGTTAATAAGGAACAAATAACAAAAACTTAAAATATTGGTAAATCCAATAGGGTATTTTACACAATGTAAAAATAAGTCAAATAATATATATTTATGATAGATTTTGTAAAAAGTAAACGAGAAATATGATTTCTATTTATAAAAATGCATTATAAATTTTATATTTCAATTTAAAGAATATTTTTTTTTTACCTGTGCCTCAAATCTGCCATACGATGTCCGCCATATTAGATAGCGTCGTGACGTCACTAGGTCAAAGAAATAGGTTATGTGCTGTGTACTAACTAGTTAATTTCGAAATTTTTCAAGTTATCATTACAATTGTTGACTTTCATTCCAAATTTTATTGAAAAGGCATCATGGAAGACGGATTCGTTAAAGCGAGTTTATTACTTCGCTTTTAGCAATAATGTTATAGATATTTTAATATAAGCTTAGGTGAGAAAAACTTTTTGTTATATTTTTTTGTACAAACCCTCAGACGAAATAAAAAGTCACTTTTTTATTTGGTCTGAGTACAAACCATGTCTTTATTCCCATATAATAAACAAAAAACAGGAATTAAGTAAAACACTGCACTGCACTTGCAAGGGCTATCAAAATGGCCCACAAAGGGCGGGACAGACGAGCGATGAACCTAATCTATTACAAAATTTGACTTGCAATAGGTACCTATCATGTCATGATGTTTTGTTTTGTTTAATCAATAGTTAAATATAAGTCATATTTACATCAGAGTGATCTTCACAGAAGTATAGTTTAGATTTTGTAGACAATGCCTTCGGGTCTCTTCTTGCCAGTTTTAACCAAGTATTTCTCATATTTAAATCAGTTGGCACTTTAATCCATAACTTCCCCGGCGTTCTTATGCTCGTCTTTTTGCAATCAGGTACAACACAACAATGATGTAGATGATACCTCATTATTAAACATTCAAAAGTATCTTATTCCTTTGCAAAATTGTCAAAATTCTAGGACAGTGACGTCACAACTTGAACAGTATGGCGGTTAACGTTTTCACGTTAAAATTTAAAACGATAGATTAAAAGTAATTTTTATGTCACTATTCGGTTTTAAAAAATTTATATAAAAATTATATTGGTTCATTATCACTCTGGGATTCATTTAAAACACTTTTTGAAAATGTGTGTAATACCCTATTGGGCATACCTTAAGCGCATTAAAAAAATTACGTATAACATGATTATACGGAATTTTTAAAGTTGTTACGAAAACCTCGAAAACCACGAAAATGACACGCATGATGAAAAAATTGATACCTATTGCAGCCGCCATCTTGGATTTACATTTCGACAGCACTATCGGCTTCAACACTCTCGAAAACCATGAAAATGACACCCAAGATGAAAAAATTGGTTACCTACTTCAGCCGCCATCTTGGATTTACATTTCAACAGCACTATCGGCTTCAACATACTCAAAAACTATGAAAATGACACCCATGACGATAAAAAGTGATACCTATTGCAGCCGCCATCTTGGATTTACATTTCGACAGCACTATCGGCTTCAACACCCTCGAAAACCATGAAAATGACACCCGAGATGAAAAAATTGGTACCTATTGCAGCCGCCATCTTGGATTTACATTTCGACAGCACTATCGGATTTAATACCCTCGAAAACCATGAAAATGACACCCATGATGAAAAAATTGATACCTATTGCAGCCGCCATCTTGGATTTACATTTTGACAGCACTATGGGCTTCACCACTCTCGAAAACTATGAAAAAACTCGAAACTATGAAACTATAATGTACTCTGACGGTGACTAAAGCCGAACTAAACTACTCTGTGGCTGTAGCTCCCCATTTACAGAAATAATTTATATACGAGGCTACCAAATCAACGAAAATTTCGCCATTTTGGAGCCGAAAAAAAATAATTAAACCTAAAAAAAACAAAATTACACTGCCATTTACATTCAGTGGCTTCCCACATGATAGATGAAGAGATTAAAAAGTAGGTTAAGTTAAACAATTGATATTTTCAAAAGTTATCGTGTTTACAAGCCACAGGGACATGATAAATCCACACCATAAGCCACTAAAACACTTTTTTTATTTAAAAATAGCAATTAATCGATTTAAAAAAAATATTAATAAGTTCAACAATAATTTATCTTTCTAACAATGTGCTTTTTATATCATTTATATGTATAATATGATTGCTAGATACGATTTTATTCGATAAAATGTTGGAATCTTAATTTTTAGGTGATAGTAGAATATACCTTGCGCTTTCGAAATAGATACAAATTAAAAATCTAACGAATTTTAGTGCTGAGTTAAAGACAAATTTGGCAATGGTTTAGGGTAGCTCACGCTCGACCGCAAGTGCAGCGTGGGCGACTGCCAGCGGTTGTCGACGCACGTCCGAATCCATCCAGATCATACCGCACGTACTTAATGTTTGTAGATGATATTGAATGCTGGGGGATTCATCTGCCAAGACTGTGTTTCTATTGAAAGACTGAATACAATCCAAAATGTATTTATTACTTAATACATGGCTAACATCAGTTTGATTTTAAATATTTGTTTGTTTTAATACGTGGTAGAGCCATGCTGCAGCTATATTAATAGTATAATTGTAGCACGAATGGGTCGGCTCGACGGGGGAAGGATCACGCTCTCACAGAATACCTGTGTAGAATGGCAGCTTGATACTGCTGTATTTCGTATGTTGAGTGTAGAGAACCGGAGACCCATTTTACTGGAAAAGAGGCATTCCATCTTAGTTCTCACGGATGACAACGCATCTGCATTTTCATTCTTTATTGAGGATAGATGTTGATTTCTATGGGTCACAGCAACCACTTACCACCAGGTGGACTGTGTGCTCGTTTGTCACCCTATCCTATAGAAATAATTGTTATATGTTTCCACCAAACGTTATTCAACTTAAAATGTTTTTAATTATTTGACACTTTTATGTGTGAATTTCTGTCATAAAGTAGCCGTGCCTGTGCTACTGAGTTCCAATCAGAAGGATACAAAGAGACAAAATATTACTGTACTGTGTTACTATTGCAGGCTGAGAGGCATCCCATGTTAGTCCCCAGTGGTGCCAACGCAACTGCACTGTAACTGTAAAGTTAGTTGCAAGTGTCCACAGCTGCAGTAGTCGTTTACTCTGAGGCGGACTGTAATAGTTGGCTAGTCAATCTATTTTATTATTTTTTTATTAAAAAATGTAATATTAAATAAAGATTGAAGTTAATATTATTTTGTACACCGAACTTTTGATCATATATATCAAAAGTCCATTGCTGAACGCAGAGAAACATTTACCATAATTACCAAGCTTGGCAAGCTGGTTGGCTACCACAGTTTGTTATTTTTATTTAGCTGTTCAGTTCAGGATGATGCTGCTACCCATTTCCTGGTTCCATTTCTCGCGTCTTACGCTCCCGGGATGGTATGGTGTAGTCGATATTCTTACCAGCGGCCTCTATACGGTTAACATTAAAGCAATACATAATTACTAAAAGTATAATAATATAGTCACTTGAGAGATCCCCTGATAACATCTGGCATATCAAGCTAGAGTGGACCATTGGGATTGAAGCGGCTACGCTCTTAGTTACACATCTTTTCAAGGCGGGCGATAGTAGTTGTTAGACAAGAATATCACTTGCCCTTTGCCCGGACTAGAGATAATTGAATTTATGTCACGAGCTTGTTTAGTTTTTCTTTTTTTTTATTATAATTTTTTCGTGAAATATTAAAGAATACATAAAAGAGCTCTGCAACGACAATTAGAGGCAACTAATCGGCTAAAATTAGCTCGCAGTATCGCTGGTGAATAATTCACTGCAGCGAATCGACCGCGGGTCGCCAAGCACTCTAACCAGCTAGCTATAGAACGCACGTGCCACCTTTCCACTCAAAGCTATCGATTCTTACATTACACTCTCATAGATTATAGAAATATTTTACCCGTAAAACGTTTAACCTGCGGTAAACCGTGATAGCCTGTTCCCGTTTGTCAGATATCAAATAATTTTTTTAATCGAATTTCTGAATCGAATTACGAATGTTGTTTCATAATCCTCGTAGACTTTTATTCAATCTCAGTCAATCTGATCGAAACTCAGTATCATTACGTGGCGTAGTGATTACTAAGTAGTAAAGATAGTCTTACTAATCATTACGCCACAATTGATTATTTATTTAAAATGAAATATGAACTATATAACCATTTAGGGTATTTGGAAAGGTTATCTGAAGTTGTTTATAAATTCTAAATCCGATTTCATTAACAAACACTTAACCATATTTAAGGATACATTCTAGAGGGAGTGACGACCTGATAAGATATGCAGGAGGTCTATGAATGCAGGTGGCTCAAGACTCTGCTTTTCGGCATTATTTGGTGGAGGTCTATGTTCAGCAGTAGACGTTTGATATGAAGGCTGTAATGAATGTATGAATGAACTTGAGGAAGGAAGAAGCGTTTAAGTCGCGAGATATCGGTTGCTGCGAGCTCAAATCTTTTGTATAGAAGAGGTCAGGATTGATATAGTATCATAGTAAATAGCAACTTACTTTTACCTTTTTACTGGAAACGAGGCATTCCATCCTAGCCTTCAGGAGTGTCAACGCATCTGCATTTCGATTCTTAATTGAAGATAAATATAGATGTTTATGATTTACAGCATCCACTCACCATCAGGTGGCTCGTTCGTTACCCTTATTTAAAAAAAACATGCGCTTATGATGAAAATGAAGAAATCAACTTTTCGATAAATGAAAGAATCACGCGACAAAATGCTTTGATGGAGCCGATAACAAACCATTATCTTTTATAAAACAACAATCGCAATTTATACGTATTAGATCCACGCTGCAGCTATATTACAGTTGTAGGACGAATTTGTCGGCTCAATCAGGGTAGAACCACGCTCTCACAGAATACCAGCGTAAAATAGCAGCTTGACACTGCTGTGTTTCGTATGGTGAGTGTAGAGAACCGGAGACCCTTTTTACTAGAAACGAGGCATTCCATCTTAGTCCTCACGGGTAACAACGCATCACGAGGACTGTAAGTTTGTCTGTCACGTCAGTTTTATATATATAAAAAAAAAACATTGTGTCTGAATATTTAGATGTATGATCAATCAATTAACATTAATTTTATGATCGACACCTACGCTGTGTCGTTATAGTGAAATATTTTACGATCTTGCTTTTATGAACAAGGCGATGGGGGAAAATAAGAATTGACGAATAACCTCGATCCTAGAATGTGAATATAAATAAAATTGAAATGTCTGTCTGTAATTAACTTTATTTTATGTAGCCGAGGGCTTATTTACATGCATTTTAATTTTTTTCTCTCTCTGTCTGTCTGTCTGTCCGGATTAATTTTCGTAATGGTTGAACGGATTGTAAAGTTCAAGAACAGATAGAAAGTAATGCCAGGAGTGATCTAGGCTATATTTTATGAGAAAAACTTGGCAATTTTTGATAAACCTTTGATCGAATCGAGAATAGAAGTAGGTTACAGAGTTACATGTTCTCACAGAATACCAGCGTAAAACAGCAGCTTTATGCTGTTTTTTGTGTTTCTTATAGTGAATGTCGGAGAAAATCGGAGACGCCTTTTTAATGGAAACGGGGCATTTCATCTTAGTCCTCAGGGGTGACTAACTACGCATTTGAATTTTAATTCTTAATCAAGCATATATGTAGATGTCTATGGGCCACAGCATCCACTTACTATCTGGTAAGGTGCTCGTTTGTTACACTTTTTCTATAAAAAAGGTGTCTGGTGCCACAGCTTCCACTTACCACCAGGTGGAGTAGGAGATTTAAAATATTTTGAGGTGTCTACACTTTGTGACTCAATATATTTTGTACCACGACCCTAATATTAAGATAGATTTAACATTCCATTCGTAATTCGATTCAGAAATTCGATTAAAAAAATTATTTGATATCTGACAAACGGGAACAGGCTATCACGGTTTACCGCAGGTTAAACGTTTTACGGGTAAAATATTTCTATAATCTATGAGAGTGTAATGTAAGAATCGATAGCTTTGAGTGGAAAGGTGGCACGTGCGTTCTATAGCTAGCTGGTTAGAGTGCTTGGCGACCCGCGGTCGATTCGCTGCAGTGAATTATTCACCAGCGATACTGCGAGCTAATTTTAGCCGATTAGTTGCCTCTAATAGTCGTTGCAGAGCTCTTTTATGTATTCTTTAATATTTCACAAAAAAATTATAATAAAAAAAGAAAAAATAAACAAGCTCGTGACATAAATTTAGTTATCTCTAGTCCGGGCAAAGGGCAAGTGATATTCTTGTCTAACAACTACTATCGCCCGCCTTGAAAAGATGTGTAACTAAGAGCGTAGCCGCTTCAATCCCAATGGTCCACTCTAGCTTGATATGCCAGATGTTATCAGGGGATCTCTCAAGTGACTATATTATTATACTTTTAGTAATTATGTATTGCTTTAATGTTAACCGTATAGAGGCCGCTGGTAAGAATATCGACTACACCATACCATCCCGGGAGCGTAAGACGCGAGAAATGGAACCAGGAAATGGGTAGCAGCATCTTCCTGAACTGAACAGCTGAATAAAAATAACAAACTGTGGTAGCCAACCAGCTTGCCAAGCTTCGTAATTATGGTAAATGTTTCTCTGCGTTCAGCAGTGGACTTTTGATATATATGATCAAAAGTTCGGTGTACAAAATAATATTAACTTCAATCTTTATTTAATATTACATTTTTTAATAAAAAAATAATAAAATAGATTGACTAGCCAACTATTACAGTCCGCCTCAGAGTAAACGACTACTGCAGCTGTGGACACTTGCAACTAACTTTACAGTGACAGTGCAGTTGCGTTGGCACCACTGGGGACTAACATGGGATGCCTCTCAGCCTGCAATAGTAACACAGTACAGTAATATTTTGTCTCTTTGTATCCTTCTGATTGGAACTCAGTAGCACAGGCACGGCTACTTTATGACAGAAATTCACACATAAAAGTGTCAAATAATTAAAAACATTTTAAGTTGAATAACGTTTGGTGGAAACATATAACAATTATTTCTATAGGATAGGGTGACAAACGAGCACACAGTCCACCTGGTGGTAAGTGGTTGCTGTGATCCATAGAAATCAACATCTATCCTCAATAAAGAATGAAAATGCAGATGCGTTGTCACCCGTGAGAACTAAGATGGAATGCCTCTTTTCCAGTAAAATGGGTCTCCGGTTCTCTACACTCAACATTAGTAGTAACAGCAGTATCAAGCTGCCATTTTACACAGGTATTCTGTGAGAGCGTGATCCTTCCCCTGTCGAGCCGACCCATTCGTGCTACAATTATACTATTAATATAGCTGCAGCATGGCTCTACCACGTATTAAAACAAACAAATATTTAAAATCAAACTGATGTTAGCCATGTATTAAGTAATAAATACATTTTGGATTGTATTCAGTCTTTCAATAGAAACACAGTCTTGGCAGATGAATCCCCCAGCATTCAATATCATCTACAAACATTGAGTACGTGCGGTATGATCTGGATGGATTCGGACGTGCGTCGACAACCGCTGGCAGTCGCCCACGCTGCACTTGCGGTCGAGCGTGAGCTACCCTAAACCATTGCCAAATTTGTCTTTAACTCAGCACTAAAATTCGTTAGATTTTTAATTTGTATCTATTTCGAAAGCGCAAAGTATATTCTACTATCACCTAAAAATTAAGATTCCAACATTTTATCGAATAAAATCCTATCTAGCAATCATATTATACATATAAATGATATAAAAAGCACATTGAAATATTTTATTTACGATGTCTTTCTTCACCACCAAGCAAGTGGTAAATCAGGACTTAAATTGCAATTAACAATTTCATTTGTACCATTGAGTGCGCATTGCTGGCGTACCGTGATATTTATAGCGGACACTCAGCCTCTGGCCTTCAATGATCTACTAACTCTCTCAGAAATGTGAATAGGCTTGTGCGAATATAAGCTTTAACTTCATTTATTTTTTATATAACATAAAATAGAGGTAGTTATATCTATACGAAACGATATCAGGTTAACACACCAACATGATGAAATACAACGTATCATCGCATTTCAACGCATCCGCATTTTGATTCTTAATCGAGGATAGATGTAAATATCTATGGGCCACATCAACTACTCACCATCAAGTGAACTGCACACAGTTCACTTGATTGTGAGCTGCACACAGTTCACTTGATGGTGAGTAGATAATGTTTACTTCTACAAAAAAATACAGTGATAGAAACTCATGTCTCCGCCGCACAATGTCACCTAGGGTTAAGAAAATAAAATATCCAATAATAATTATGAAAAAGTTGATTTATTATAATTATAATTATAATAATTATTATAATACAGTTTACAATAATTACAAGCGATCACCAAACGGGGTGAAACAAAACGGCGAATTAAATTATGGGGCGGCTGCGCGCGGTCCAGCGCGGCCGGCGCGCGCCCCGCGCAGCCGCCCCGCGAGTTAGGTTATAGTCTTTCGAACGCGAGGAACAAAATGTTACACAAGTCGAGAATATTATTTATAATCGATAAACGATTCGGAGTAAATCGGATTCGAGAGCGGCGGAAGCGAGCCGCGGCGTCAGCGGCGGGGAGCGGGGCGGGGCGGGCGGTCTGTTCACTGCCGCTACGGGCAATCGCACTCTTCGACCACCATCTCGGGCAAGTCGCGCTTGATGATGTTCGAGTCGGCGCCAAAGTAGATTAGCGACAGCGCGGAGAAGCGCACGGGAGCGCAACACGCGGCACGCTCCAGTTTCGCCGCTTCAACCACCTGCGCGTGGTAGTTAAGGATGGGTGCGCAGGCTCCGCGGCAGTAGTTCGCGTAGTAGCCCTCCGGCGCTACGATCCAGTCGTCCCAGCCGAGCGCGCGGAAGCTCACGTAGTAGGTCTGGCGGCAGCAGCGGCCGCGTGCGGCGGCGTCGCAATCGAGCGCGCGGCGGCGGCGCGTAGCATGTTGCCGTAGCGTGAGTCGTAGCAACGGGCGGGCGGCCGCCGCGCCGCCCAACCGTAGCCGCACGCGACCCGCGCAACCGCTACAATCCAGTAACAGCCGTAGAGGGGCGCGCGCGCCAGCCGCTGCCCAGCGGCGCGCTGCGCCCGTCACGTCCAGTCGCTGCCATGCGCGCGCGGCGCCTCGCGTAGCACCCGCTAGGGCGCCTACGCGCGTCGCGCTACCATTGCCCGCTACGGTAAATGCCCACAGCGTGTAGCGCGGTCGCCGCGCACGTGGTGCTTCAGCGCGCACGAGCAACTCGGCGCGCGCCACCGCAAGACCTTGTTCGGTCTCGGCTTCATGACCCAGCCGGAATTCGATCAGGCGCTGTCCGTTCAGGGTCTCACCTGTAAAACGACAGAAAATTACTAAATGTTACCCGATTGTACTCAATCCTACGATCCCTACCTACGGCGAAATGACTCATTGTTCGTGCTCGGCGATTGCGACGTACAGGAAGGTAAGAGGATAAAATAGGCAGGGTGCACACGGTGGTCGCCCATGGCTGTGGACTGCGCGTGCGTGGTCGACGAGAGTGCTCGGCTTTGTGGCGGATCCGCTCGAACACCCACGACGAGACACGGTTTGCGGTAGCCGCGCGTACGCCTGCTTTGCTACATCCCCATTGGGACTTATTGGACTATGGGAGTATTGATAACTTTCAATGGGATATTTCACCGCCGCAATCACCAATGCTTTGATTTTGAAGTAATTAATAGTTTTGGGTTGAACTTTGACAACTCCAACGTTGAACTCCAAGAAAGGCGTCGCTAGTAGCGTTGCTTGTTGCGTCTCTTTTCGCGTCGCATATTCGCTCGAAGATACCACCTCAGTGATCTGGAAAAGAATTATCAGTTGAATGTCGTCAATTAATAATTTAAGATCTAAAATCTAGCCGACGATGATATGTTCCTGGCCTATTTCTACGGCTTTCTGAACCTTCAAATATAGAATAAAGTGACGGCACTGCTGCTTGGTTGCAGAAATAGGTAAGAGGGTGGTAGGGTGGTAATAAAAGAAGTCGCTGACCGATGTTATCTACATTTGAGGCTATTAAATAAAAAAATAAAAATACAAGAATAAAATGAAATGATTGTTAAATGTAAATGTTGCTGCCCATAAATACGTCCCACTCTTGGGCACAGGACTCCTCTAGTTTGTGAGATAGTTATGGATCATTTAGTTTGCTGTGATCTTACAAAAAAGGTTCTTGAGTGGCGGCCTCGTACCGGCGGACGAAGTGTAGGGCGTCCCCCCACTAGATGGAGTGACGACCTGGTAAGATATGCAGGAAGTCGATGGATGCAGGTGGCTCAGGACCGTGCTTTGTGGCATTCTTTGGGGGAGGCCTATGTTCAGCAGTGGACTTGTGAAGGGCTGTAATGATGATGATGATGATCTTACAGTACGTGATCGACTTCACTCATCCATTTTATTAACGAGACGTGCCGGTTTACTTATTATGTCTTCGTTGACCGCTGAGCATGTGATAAATCAGCACGTAGAATTGCAATTAACAATTTTATTTGGTCCGGTGAGGCAGTTTACATACATGAATTTCACAAGGACAAACATCCAAACCTGGAACAATTATTTGTAGGCCATACAAATACTTGTTCCATGCGGGATTCGAACCCGCGGCCCTTAGCGCTGCAACCAACTGCTAAGCCACTGCGCCACAGTGCCGTCAAAGATCAATTAGATGACTCTATACGTGGTAGAGCCATGCTGCAGCTATATAATGGTTATAGCACGAATAGGTCGGCTAGACCGGGGAAGTACTACGCTCTCACAGAATACCAGCGTGAAATAGCGACTTTATGCTACCGTGTTTAGTGTATTTCGTATGGTGAGCGGAGAGACCCAGAGAACCTTTTTACTGGAAACGTGGTATTCCATCTTAGTAATCGGGGGTGACGACGCATCTGCATTTTCTAATCTTTTATTTCTTTTTTGTCTTAAATAAACGTTACCCCTACACTAGTATGTTCTCCTGTATCCTGGAGGCAGTTTACAAACATAAATTGCACAAAGATAAACATCCAGACCCGGAACAATCATTTTAGGCTATACGAATACTTGCTATACGAATACAAACCCACTGCCCGCAGTGGCGCAACACAATGTCAAACCACTGCGCTATGAAACCGTCAATTTGATTCTTAAATGAGGATAGATGTGGATGTCTATGGGTCACAACTTGCCATTAGATGAACTATATACTCTCAACATATCTGTCACCAGTTACATTGTATTCTATAAAACAATTCTACATAAGATCTGAGTAAAGCCACTTTAATTTAAAATCCACGATATTTTCATGACATATATCTTCGTGTGTACTAGCCTTTATAACAAAATCAGACGGCCGATAGCGCCGCCGACACTTAAATGGAGTTAAGCATGATCATACTGGATAGCTTAGCACGCGATGGCTGTCACCAGCGAGGCGATATAGCGAATGGGCCATAGGTTTACGCCCTGCGGAATGTGTGTCGCAGAAACCGCAAAATAAATGCATCTAGGTCATGTCGTGTGCTTTTATAGACCTAATCGACCACACATAATTCAAAGTCGTTGCATTTTCTAAGTGATCGAATGGATTAATATTTGAAGATTAAATTATTTTTCTGCCTAAAACACGTGAACAGAGTTACTTGTGAATATTTATTGGATTAAAACTATGTCTTGTTAGAGTTAGAGATTCCGTCACTCCATTTCGTAGCGTGGTTGTAATAAGAGGCGACTATGGATTATTTAAAATTAAAACTTTTATACAACTGACTTCAATATAACTTATTAAGAATAAGTCAAAAACTATTGGTCAGACATTGATCAAATTTATATGTGACTACATGTGAAGCGCCAGCTTTTAAATAAAAAAAGAAACATCAAAATCGGTTTACCCAGTAAAGAGTTATGAGGTAACACACATAAAAAAACATACAGTCGAATTGAGTACAGTCTCCTTTTTGAAGTCGGTAGAAAATACGGTAAAAAGTCTTATGGCTTCCGTTAGATGCCTGGTGGTGCTACAACCATATCTTTATATCAGGCGTGAAATACCCAGACCGGCGATGTGTATCAGCATCAAAGATGATGTCAATCAAGAAAGCCCCAAGTCCAGAAGTTTGACGGCTCTGTGGCGCAGTGGCTTAGTAATGAGTTGCCGTGCTAAGGATCGCAGGTTCGAATCCCGCGCGGAACAAGTATTTGCATGCCCGACAAATAATTGTTCCGGGTCTGGATGTTTGTCCTTAGGAAATTCATGTATGTAAACTGCCCCCATAATACAGGAGAAAATCTTAGTGTGGAGGTTACATTTTTTTTCATAAATAAATAAAAATAAGTGGATTGAATAAAACAGTTTTTTACGGATTTTATCGCGTTTATTTTATTATTTTTATTCCCGACGTTTCCAGTGCTTTTCAGCAACCCATGGTCACGGGGGGGACTGAGATGTTTGACGTCCCGATGTCACAGTTAGCCCGGCTACCTTCAGTTTTTTAATATTAATTTTTGGTTTTTGGTTCGATTTACGCATTAAAAAACTGAAGGTAGCCGGGCTAACTGTGACATCGGGACGTCAAACATCTCAGTTCCCCCCGTGACCATGGGTTGCTGAAAAGCACTGGAAACGTCGGGAATAAAAATAATAAAATAAACGCGATAAAATCCGTAAAAAGCTGTTTTATTCAATGTGTAGTGTTCGCGTAAATATAAGAAATCAAAAATAAGTGGAATTTTATGGACTGATGAAAAGGATAGAATACACGCGTTCTTATGTTTTTTTTTTGTAACATGTTCATGAATTGTATCTATTTAAAACGATTAACGGTCACACTTTCTTCATGGTAAATTAGAAAACAAGCAAATTTTTATTAATCTAGAGTAAATTTTTGTGTTGTTTTATTTCTTAAAATTTATGTCCTTATCATTAAAATCTGCATCTTTGTCAGGTCTTTGGCCGACGCTTAGCAATGAGTTACGCTGCTGTGGGCCGCGGGTTTGGATCCCGCACGAAACAAGTCTTTGTATGACCTATAAATAATTGTTCTGGGTCTGCATGTTTGTCGTTGTGCAATTTATGCATGTAAAGTGCCTCTATGACACAGGAGAAAATCCTAGTTTGTGAGTAGCATAATAAAAATTACTGCCCGATTATAAAAATAATTTTTTATGGATTAATTTCTTGCAGTATTAATGGGTGGGCTCGAAAGAAAAAGACCACGAAAAGACATTATATCAGGGTGAAATATTATGCGGCATAATGCGGTCGTGCTCCGTATGTTATGTGTAGAGATTCAGCTACTCTTTTTAGTGGTAAACTAGCTCTTCCCCGTGACTTCGCCCGCGTGTAATTCAGGGTTTTAATTTTTTTGCGAGGAACTCTAGTTCCTTAATTCTAATAATGATATAATAATAATTTATTTCAAAAAAAAATATAAGTAAAATAAAAGTAGCCAAAGTTAATCCTTATAACATTAGCTATCTGCCAGTGAAAGTCCCGTCAAAATCGGTCCAGCTGTTTCGGAGAGTAGCCGGAACAAACAGATAGTAAGACAAAAATTTTAAAAAGTGTATTTTTGTTATAAGTATACTCTTTATTAATTATTTATTATTTATTTATTTGCTTTTTAGTATGTATTTTTTTATTTAATTTTTGTATAGGAAGATCTCTGATTTGTGGTTTAAGAAATTTATTCCTCAAAAGAATACAATTCACTTATCATGAGAAATAACAAGTTAATCTTAGATACTAAATACATGAACTTATGAAGAACGGCAGGTACTCGTAAATGATCTATTATTTACCTGGGCATGCACAATGTTCTTGCAATTTGTAGGGTAATAAGAAAAGTAAGTGTACAATTATATATCATTATTGAAAACAAGTTTATAGCAATTACATATTTGCAAGCAGTTTATAATTAAGTTTATATTTTATATTAAATGTTTACAAATGGTATAATATTTTAGTTAAATATATTTCATACCTATATATTTCTATTAGTTAAAAAAAATTTAATGTGGTAAAATCAAATTAACTGAAGAAATTACATTCGCTTTTTAAATGCGTTAATATTGGTTTAAAATCGAGAAAAATCTTTTAAGATGTGGTGCTTTAAGGTTTTTTTATATAAAGTTAACGATTGAATCTCTTTTATGTTATTAGGCAATTTGTTATATAACTCTGCTCCTTCGTATAGTATGTTTTTATTTCCATAGTTAGTTCGTGGTTGTCTTAAGCAAATATTATTTTTTCGTCTAGTGATACGTTTTTGTATTTGTCCTTTCTTTGTAAACGTTATTTTAGAGTGTATATCTTTATTTAATAGTTTATGTACTAATATGCATGTATTATATTTATAAATCTGGGATAGTGTCATTAATTTAGTTTCTTTGTAAATTTTTTCGGTAGAAGTTAGATAATGATAATGGAATAGTAGTTTAATTACTTTGTTTTGACATGTTTCGATTTGCTTTAAATTTGTTTTAGCTGCAGTACCCCACACCTCTATAAGGTAGTCTAGATGAGGTTTTACCATAGAGTTGTATATAATAAATCTCACTGATTTTGGCAGACAGCGAATATTACCTCGAAGCGCACCCATGATAGAAGATAGCTTAGATCTTAGTTTATCGAGGTGCGGCTGCCACGTTAGATGTTTATCTAGGTGGAGTCCAAGATACTTTTCTGAACTAGTTTTGGTTAAGGGTTCGTTATTTATGCATAGAGATGAGTGATTTTTGGTTTTTTTATTCTGTTAGGTTAAGGTTATGCATATCGTTTACGTATATTATGAACAGTAAGGGGCCAAGAATAGAGCCTTGTGGTACGCCGTAAGTTAAAGATTCGTGATTACTTTGTGTGTCACCAATCCTGATAATTTGCTGTCTGTTAGAGAGATACGACCGAAACATATCGTGGGCTGTTTCCCTGACGCCGATATCATGTAGTTTTTGGAGAAGCAGGCTATGACTTATTGTATCAAATGCCTTTTTCAGATCGATAAATATTCCGAGTGCTGCGCGTTTTTCATCAATATTATTTTTCAGCTTTGTCACCAGGTCGATTGTTGCAGTAAGTGTATTTTATTTTGTGCGAAACCCATATTGATTATTTGAAAAGAAGTTAATAGTTTTAAGATAATTATCTAAGCGGTTATATAATATTTTCTCGTAAATTTTAGAGATTATTGGTAGGACTGAGATAGGGCGATAATTTTCTGGGTCAGTCTTTTTTCCTGACTTAAAAATTGGACTTACTTTTGCTACTTTAAGAGAATCGGGGAAGAAACCGTTTTGTAAACAATAATTGATATTCTTTGTTAATTTGTTTAATATTAAATTTTTGATGCATTTTATGGATTTGCAACTAATCCCGTCTAAGCTTGTGCTAGTGTTTGCATTGAGGTTATCTATGATTTTACTTACTTCCTCTTCCGTAGTTGGAGTTAGATAGAGTAGTTCGTATGTACTAGACTTAGCCGTTTGAGGGCTAGACTGTATATATGATTTTTCCTTATACGTTTTAATTTTATTTGCTAAAATACACCCTATAGTAGCAAAGTAAGTATTGAAATAGTTACATATTTCTTTAACGTCTGTAATTGGACCCATTTGTGTATGTAGTTTTGTAGGAGCAGAGCTTGACTTTGTTTTGTTTCCAGCTAAGTTCCCGATTAACTTCCACATCTTTAAAGGTTTTCTTTCACAGTTTTTAAAAGCTTTGAAATAATAGTTATTTTTAGCACTCTGGATTCGTTCAGACACGGTATTTCGTAGGGCAATGAAGTCTTTTTTTATTGATTCGTCGTTGGGATTTTTCTTGTAAATAGACCACACTTGATTTCTTTTGGTTATCATCTTAATTATGTCTTTATTAATCCAGTCTGATTTGAATGCATTTTGAATTTTGAATTTTGGTATTCTATGTTTATTTATTGCTTCCTTTATTATATCTTCTAGGCTTTCGTAGTCAGTATTAGATATATTCATAACCGTACTTTCTATTGTGTGGTAAAGAGCTGTGTAATCTAAGGTATGATACTTTATTTTATTTTTCGTTTTCGGTGTATAATTGCTAACTTCTAAATATATTTGTTTGTGGTCTGACATTGGCGATTCTACTATAGTCATATGAAATTTATGATTTTTCAAATTGGATGAGACATGGTCAAGAATTGATTTTTTTGTCGGTGTATCACGGGTGCAAAATTTTGTATCAATTTTGTTTAGGATTGTGTGTCCATTTTCTTGTAGTATCCTTGTGTAGTTATTGATTGATTGGTTAGGATTAAGCAGATCGTAGTTGAAGTCACCGAACACTAAAGCTCTTTGCCTTCTCATTAGCTGCTGTGAGTATTCTTCCAAAAAGCCATTATTGTTTGATTTTGGAGTTTTATATATGGCTCCAATGTCTAACGAGTATTTATCTAAATGAACCCATAGGTAATGATTGTCCTCCTTACAAAGATCTTCTAAATAGTTGTGTTTTAAGCAATCCTGAACAAATATGGATACTCCGCCTCCTCTGGCCTTTTCTCTTATATTATAATAATGGGTGTAGTTTGGTAATTTCAAACTTTTGGCTTCAGATTCTGACTTAATCCAGGTTTCTGATAGTATAATTACATGTACAGGACTGGATATGTTATGTTGTATAATACAGTTTAATTCGTCGAGTTTTCCTGGCTTCACTATGCTTCGTGCATTAGCGTAAAGAAATTTTAAGGATTTAGGGCTTTTTATTAAGTTAGTGTATGAATCAGTTTCTTCATGAGTAGTGTTTGGAGTTATATCATCTGTATCTTGCATTGTTAGTTTTTTGGCTGGATTTTTGTAATTTTAGGTATACCTTTGACATATTTTATAGTAAGATCCTTTTCACCTCCATCTAGTCGCCGTTTCAGTTCGTCTCTTAAATTACTCCGATACTTTTGTTGGTAGGGTGTCTCATCAGAGTAGATTTTAATATTTTCAGATTTTATGTTCGATTTTTTACGTAGGATTGATTTTGCTATTTCGGATGTCGAGAATATAACCTTTATAGGTCTGGATTTATCAGGATTATATTTTCCTACACGGATGGTTTTCGTCGGTTCCATGCAGTCTGGAACAGCCATTTTTATTATTTTCTTTACTTCTTCGCTATCATGGATGTGTCTCTCTTCATAGTTTGAGGATCGTATCTCTTTTATACCTCGTATAATAACATTTTTCTCCCTCTGAGATCGTTCGCAGGTCTCCGATATTAAATCTTCATAGTTAAACGAAGGTGTAGTAATCGCGGAAGTCGATCCAGATTTTAGTGATGCTATTTCATTTTCAATAGTCTCCACTGTTTTCTGAATGTTAGCTCTGAAACCTGTAATGCAAGCTAACTCCGATTTTATTTTGACCTGTTCCGAGGATAGAAGATCAATTGTAATCTTGATCATACTGACCTCTTCCTTTATTGCTGAGACGTCTTGAGCAATTTTGTTTAGAGTTTCAGTTTGGGTTTTAGCCATATCTTTCATAAGCAATTCCATTTTAGCTTGAAATTTATCGAATTGTCCACTCAAGTCATCATGCGGCTGTTTTCTCTTGGCGCGAAGAGTTATCTGGTTGGTATTATCAGACATGGAAATCTTTCGCAAATCTGGTTGTGAACCACTAATCTTTTCGAACCTATTAACACCACTTGTTGTTGCTATCGAATCTCTATTGCCTTCGTTATACGTATTAGGCGACTGCGGTGGTGATCGAACGACACTCATAGTGTGTTATTGTTTTTAAAAATATGTTTACTTGATATGATCGGTGGCGCGTCCCACGTAGTATCACGACGAAAACGTGAGGAGTAACACTTGACGTTCGCCACACACTTCAATATGTTGACAGATATCAATAACGACCTAAGTTGCGTAAATGAGTTATTACTAAATAAGAACCTGTGTAAGGAGCACTTGGTTTCACTTTTGTTTAAATCACTATTATTTCTTTTATAAAATTATGGTCGACACGTCCGTACCGTAAGCTTCCTAAGTTACGTCTTCTGTCTGTCTTTAATTAATAACATCACACAAACACACACACACACACATATTTTATAGTTAATTTATTAAAAGGAAAGGAATGTTATGTTATTCTTGTAACTACAAGTATTATATGTGAATTAAGGAAGAGCGAGTTTTCCTGTCACAAGTATTGTAAAATACTTAAAAGGAGAACTCTGTGTACTGCTAATGATGTAAATTTATTGTTACAGAATAAACATTTTTTGATTTTTGATTTTGACATCAGGCGTTACTTTGCGGATATCAATTATAATTATTTTAAGAATTTAATTATCGTATTGCTGCCCAATTTTTATTATTAATTAAATAATTTTTACCAACTTTAAGATCTCTGATTGTTTGCGATATTTTATTGAATATTATTTTAACCATCCAGTAACAACTTTTGTTAAAGCGTTTACTTTTTGTTATTTCGCTAATTACTATCCTATCTGGGTATCTCGGCTTCATAGATACCACTTCTTTATTAAGTTTATAAAAACTCTTCCCGTGTTGTTTTACAAATTAAGCAACTTCTAATATATACAGACAAGGCACGGGTAAGATCCCCAGTATCTTGAATAGAGGTCGGCATGAGACATCTGGGCCAACACCATAAATGGCACGAACACATTTTTGTGCAATAAAAACTTTATTAATCTCTGCACTGTTCCCCCAAATTATAATCCCGTATCGGATAACCGACTCAATATATGCAAAATATGTCATAATTGTAATTTGTTTTGTTGCCACTTTTGTAAGTCTATAAAGCGCATTTGTGAACCTGTTTACTTTATTACATATTTTACAAACTTGTTCTTTCAACTTTAATTCTTTATCAATAATTATACCTAAGAATATCAGTGGTACTACAAAGAGTTTGTCCATTATAATTAATATTTATTAAATTATTATATGCGTTTTACTTAAGTTTATTGTTAAATTATTATGACTTAGCCATTGAGTTACTTGAAAGATTGTTTTATTAATGTCAAAAATATGTTTCATCGGTGGCATATTTTATTTGTTGTTACTGTTACTGAGACCTTATGCAAATAAACTGCTTCTATATTGAGTAATCTCAGGTAAGTCGTTTAAATATATCAAGAATAAAAGTCAGCCTAGTACGCTACCCTGAGGTACGCCAAACGCATTTTTTTATTTTGATCTATAAATTCGACTTACATGTTTATTGTCAAGTTTTAGCTCCTCGACACATTAATGTCTGTTTTGTAAGTATGACTTCATACAGTAATATGCTGAGCCTCTAATTGCGTTTTGATCTAGTTTGTACAAAAACTGATCGTGCGATACAAAGTCATAAGCTTTTGACATGTCAAAAATATAGCAGTACTATATAGTCCGTCATTTATATTTTGTAACATATTTTTTTATTAAATTAAAAGGGGCTAGTGTGGTCGATTTGGGTTTTTGAAATCCATACTGAGTTGGATTTATTCCGTTAAACTTATTTAAAAAATTCACAACCTTTTTGTGCATGACTTTTTAAATTTTTGTTTGATAATATAGGTACCAATGTCACTAGACGGTAGTTTTCCATTAATGTTTACGAGGGTGAATTGAAAAGTACTCGGCCTAACCAAGAAAATAAACACATACTAAATCAGTTATATTTTTATTTTTCTAGATAATCACCATCAAGTTCAATACACTTTTGCCACCTCCCCTTCCAAGCATTTAGACCGTTGAAAAAAAATGATTCTTCCTTAGAGTCAAAATATACTACAGCTGCTTTGACCTCGTCGTTTGTCGAAAATCTTTGACCTCCCAAGTGCTTTTTTAGGTTAGGGAACAGAAAGAAGTCTGATGGTGCCAGATCAGGTGAATACGGCGGATGCGGTAACAGTTCAAAGCCACAGTTGTGAATTTCAGACATTGACTGTACTGACGTGTGAACACGGGCGTTATCTTGATGAAACAGGACTTTTCTTCTGAGCATTCCTCGACGTTTTTCTTTTATTTCCTCTCGTAAACGACGGAGTAAGGTGCAGTAGTAATCAGAGTTTATAGTCTGACCCCTTTCAAGATAATCAATCATAATCACACCTTTCGAGTCCCAGAATACTGAAGCCATCACCTTATTTGCCGACAAAATCGACTTAGCCTTTTTAGGGGGTGGTGAACCAGGTCTTCTCCACTGTTTTGATTGTTGTTTTGTTTCCGGTGTACAGTAATGAACCCATGTTTCGTCTATAGTAACAAAACGATTCAAAAAATCATCTGCATCGGTTTCAAATAACTCCAAACAGTCGCGTGAAATAGTCAATCGCGTCCTTTTTTGTTCAACTGAAAGCAGTCGCGGAACCCACCTCGCAGACACCTTGTGGAAACCCAACTCGTTGACAATGATGTTTTGAGTTCGTTCATAAGAGATGCCTATAATCTCGGCTATCTCTCTAATTTTTAATCTGCGGTCTCCCATTATTAAATCAAGTACTTTTTAAATATTTTCGTCAGTAGTTGACGTCGAAGGCCTTCCAGAGCGGGGTTCATCTTTCACACTCTCTCTACCACGCTTAAATTCTGCTATCCATTTTTTGACGGATGAATATGACAGAGCACAATCGCCTAATGTACTGACCATGTCATCATGGATGGCTTTTGATGATAGCCCCTTCTTATGGAGGTACTTAATGACGGCACGCTGCTCGATTTGCTCCATTCGCGGAAATTACGTCCGATTACTTTGTTAATAAATTTATAAAATCACAACTAATTATCGCACACGTTTCGAACTTCACACAATGAACTAGTCTGAACTCAACTAAATAATGTGGGTAGATTTGATTTTTAGAATTGAATGGATCTGTGTTAGGCCGAGTACTTTTCAATCCACCTAGGTATCTCATTTTTATATAAGGGTTTTACAACAGACGCATTTAATTTTTCTGGGAAGGTGCCAGATTCTAAGGGTGATCCAGATAAAAATTAAGCCTTTGACACTCCAGAGATGAAAATTAATTCAACGATATGCTGTTCTTCAAATCCATTAAGCTGATAATATAGCACAGACAGCAAAGAAAGAGACAAATATATATACGACCAATTAATGTATGTAAAGAAATATAGCGTGTCTTGTTACAAAATTGTAACATGACAAAATTACTTTACTTTAATAAAAAAATTCACTCATTTTTTATTTCTAATAAAAATTTGAATAAAACTACTTTTACGGATTTTACCGTGTTTAATTCTACTATTTTTTTAATTCCCGACGTTTTGGCTGAAGGTTCTCTGGGTTATCGGGATCTCAATCACCTCAGTTCCTCGAGATGATGGGTGCTTGCTGCAAAGCACCGGAAACGTCGGGAATTAAAAAAAATAAGCAGAATTACACGCGATAAAATCCTTAAAAGTATTTTTTTCAATGTGTAGTGTTCGCGTAAATATAAGAAATCATTATTATAAAAATCAACTTATTAAATTATATATATATATGATAATACATATAATAAATATTGTATTGTATTCGTGTTTTGTACCCAAAATTATTTTTGTTTTTGAAGACAAAACGTAACAGCAATAAGTGTCGATTATATACAAAATTCTGGCAGATCTAGGTTTCGCATTATGTGCCTAAACGAGGCCACGTTGACACGTCCGCTCGACGAAATAAATTGAAAACATTTATAAACAGCCAGGCATATACGCAGTAGCAGCATTTTATTGTAAAACTAGCTTTAATCCGGGGCTCCGCTTGCGTAGAATACACCCACAAAAGGAAGGTAAGTGGAAAATAGAAGGTCGATTTGGATCCATCTATATCTTTATATATAATTGACGGTACCACGGCACAGTGGCTTAGCAATTGAGTTGCTGCGTTAAGGGCCGCGGGTTCGAATCCCGCACGGAACAAGTATTTGTATGGCCTACAAATAATTTTTCCGGGTCTGCATGTTTGTCCTTGTGAAATTTGTGTATGTAAACTGCCCCCACGATACAGGAGAAAATCCTAGTGTGTGGGGTAACGTTTTAATTAAAAAAGAAAAAAAAATATTTAAATGTAATTCTTCGGTGTATATCAATGAACTCGAATGACCAATTTTGATGAAATTTTGTGTGTGATTAAATTGATTCAAGAACGGTTTAGGTTTACAATTGGACCCGGTAGGTGGCGCTTTTGTCGAGATCCAGAAATCAACCGTGCGAAGCCGGGGCGGATCACTAGTTAATATATATTATATTCATCTAGTAAAGCTAATAAAAGGTTATAGAATACTACGTATAAAAGATACTAAGATCTATCCTGCCTCAAGTGATAAACTGACTTGCAGACCACCCAGTGTTAACTTTTTTTTATAGAATAAGGGTGACAAACAAGCACACAGTCCACCTGATGGTACGTGGATGCAACATAGACATCTACATTTATCCGCGATTAAGAAACAAAATGAAGATGCGTTGTGGCCTATAGACATATAAGTCTCTCATCTCCTCGGTTAAGAATCAAAATTCAGATGCGTTGTCATCCCTGAGGACTAGTGCCTCGTCTCCAGTAAAAAGCGTCGGTTATCTATACTCACCATACGAAACACAGCAGCATTAAGTTGCTATTATTAAGCTGGTATTCTGTGAGAGCGTGGTCCTTTCCCGGTCGCGCCGACCCATTCGCGCTACCACCATAATATAGCTGCAGCGTGGCTCTAACACGTAGAACAAAAGGTAAGCGGCTATTGCAGTTAACGGACACCTGCAGCTAACTTTAAACAAAAATGACTACGGATGGGTTGTCACCTTTGAGGACTAAGATGGACTACCTCACATCCTGAAATTAAATTGGCTTTCTATATTTTTTTGACCAGAACACAACAGTGCAGGCAATACTGCGGCAGAAATAAGAGGAAAAAGAAAATGGTACCAAGCACAAAATAATATAATACTAGTACCAACACAGACGTGTTTTTAAACGTGGTAGAGCAATACTGCTTGTATAGTTGTAGCACGAATGGGTCGGCTCGAACGGGGCAGCTTAAGGGTGAGTGTAGAGAACCGGAGACCCTTTTCACTGTAAAAGAGGCATTCCATCTTAGTCCTCACGGCTGACAACGCATCTGCATATTGATTCGCAAACGAAGACAGATGTAGATGTGTATAGGCCACAGCAACCACTTACCATCAGGTGGACTGTGTGCTCGCTTGTCAACGTTATACGATAAAAAATAAAAAAGACGGACTAAAAAGGAGGCAGAAAAGTAGTCTGTTTGGGTTGCATTGCTTTGTTAAATTAAAGCATTATTATTATTTTCTTCTTCATTCAGCATCATCCTCATCATCATCATCATTATTACAATCCTTCTAAAGTTCATACCTGAACATATGCCTTCCTAAAAGAATGCCATAAAAGTTGTTTTTTTCTTAATAGAATTTTAATTGTATTTTCTAATTCCGTTTTGGATTTGGTATAAGTTGAAGTATTGTATTCACACAACTGTAATTTTTAATTTGTTTATCTTGTAAAAAAATGTCCTAAAGCTCCTAGCTTTGTTTTCCGGATCGGTAGTATCTATGGGTTTTCCTCAAGACTCAATTCTTGGCACCTTCCTGTTCTTAGTGTATATTAACACAATGTTATACCGGGAATATAAATTTTGTGTCCTTTGCAGTTTATACCAGGATAAACAATCGTCGTGCCAATTGGTAGTGGTTGCGACTAAAATCTTAACATTTAGAAGGTGCTTTTGAAACAGCATTAGAATAGAACAGTGGTAGAGCCACGCGGCAGCTTTTGCTGTCGCACGGATGGGCCGGCTCGAACCGGGGTGGTACCACGACCTCACAGAATACCAGTGTGAAGTAGAGGTTTACCTCTGCGTTTCGCTTGGTGAGTGCAGGTGGCCGGAGGCCCTTTTTACTGGAAACGAGGTATTCGATCTTAGTCCACACGGGCGACAACGCATCTACATTTTGATTTGTAATAGAGGATAGATGTAGATGTCTATGGGCCGCAGCAACCACTTACCATCAGGTGGACTGTGTGCTCGTTTGTCACTCTTATCATATAAAAAAAATAGAAATAATGATTGAAATTAGTCATAGGATAAAATACAAGATAAACAAATTAAAAATTACAGTTGTGTGAATACAATACTTCAATTGTTTCACTTTTACTTAAAGTCAGGTTATGTTTTATTTTAGAATAACTTTTATCTGACGATTGAAACATTACTATAGAGAAGTGTTTAAGCGTTAGCAATCTAACAATCAAATATAATCTAAAAATTTCCTCGGAAATCATTCCATCTATTGGTATGATACCCGTCATAATCCATACATTGATTTTACTTGGTGCTCAATTCAGTTTAGTAAAAGAAATGGACACAATAACATAGAAAAACATTACTAATAGTTAAGGACCATTTTCAATTACCGAGACAACTCTAGAATATTCATATAGTAACATGCGTTATGGAGTTAAAGATATTACTTAGGACAAGCGATATAGATGTAGAATGGAAAGCAATGGGCCGTTGCCGTGAATAACTTCATGTCACGCAAAAATATTAGCAGAGTTCGTGTTGGAAACGTAATTATTCAGAATTTTTTTGGATTATATAGTAGCTACATTTGCCTATCAGTATCACTAAAATTTAGTTTTTTACTAATAACTACAGCCCACCTAAACTCCACTGCGAAACACAGGCCTTCCTCATAGTTTGCCGGAAGGTATATTAGCCATAGTTTTCAAGCATAGCATGCGGTTGGAAAACACACTTTTTTATTATTATCCAGTTTTTTTTGTTTTAGAAAGATGATAATAATGTCCTCCAGACCGAATTTCGGCCACGGCGGCCAGTCTCAACGGAGACTAGCCATCGGCGCAGGACAGGATTATAGTGCCCAAGTGTATACGCAAGCACAGGTGCACTCTCTATTCCCTCACTCTCATAGTCCGATGGGACGGTAAAGCAACACGACCGGAGAGAGATCAGGCGCAGGATTAACGGCTTTACGTGCTTTCCGAGGCATGGGGGTGAAACAACGCCAACTTCCTGACTTCGGGCAGCTACTGAGAATTTCTTGTTGGATAAACTCAATAACTGATTTTTGGCCCGAACCGGGATTCGAACCCGGGACCTCATGATCAGCAGTCGCACTTCTACAACCACTAGACCAACGAGGCAGTCAAAAAATACCGCGTTTAGAAAGATACCGCTGTAGTCTCTTGTTTCAGTTTTTCTGTGTTGCCTTTTTTAATCGTTTCCTTGTCCCATGAATCATATATGAACATTTTGATTGTAACACGATTGTTCGCGAAATAGACACAATAACTATTGTGTCTATTTCGTGGACAGGGCACTTGGTATACATCCATGTTGTAGTGTATCATCACGCCACTACTACACGCCAAAAGTAATGAATATTCTTCTTTATTATTATGAAAGTTTGATAACTTGGAAGACAATAGAAAAGTGCGAGTTCGCACTATAAAAAGGGAGAGATGACAGAAAAATCTAACACTTTTTCTCGCCTAGCCCCCATCCGTCAAATTCGTACTATGCAATAAGGAACTTCGTTCAATATAATTTTCTTACACAAGTAAGGTTGAATAACGACAGTAGAGTTTACTCGTACAGACATGAACACAGAACAGCTGATGATGCGGATACTGTGTGCATACATGACTACATTTATTCTCGATGAATCAAAATACATATGCGTTTACACCCCTTAGAACTAACATAAAATGTATCATTACCATGAAAGCAAAAGAATTATCCAGAAATATTTTAATCTATAACTCTTCTTTTCATAAGGCTTTCGAAGTCCACTGCCGGACACGGGCCACTCTCATTGATTTGACTGAATCGTCACGCTTGACTCATGGGTTGTCGTTGTCAATAACAGTACCAGCCGTAACTTTGACTCTGCTGCCTGTCGCCGAGCTGGGTGTTTTACGTCTGACCATAAGATTTCTTTAATATTTACCATAACCGCCACTTACACCATTAACGGGACTAAATGGGGTGATAGGTTTTTTACGCTGCAACACCACGGCAACTAAGTCTATAGCTTCATCATAGTTCCAACTGATATTGTTTGCAATTGTCAACCACACTGATAAACCGAAAGGCATTGTGGCCGTAAAAAGAAAAGGGGACATCTCCCGCCGAGCAAGGTATTCTGTCTGGGGAGCGGCCAACGCTCTGAGTGATAGTTCGGAGCTATTCTATATACACAGCTTTTACTTCGGAACTTTTGATAGCGTGATTTAGGCTGCGATGTATTTCGCTTGTGGCGCGACGACTCCGCCGCCACAGTATCAAAAAAATGAAAATAATGAGCATAAACGAAAATATGAGGAAGATTTATTTTAATTGTAAAACTAATAAAATGTTTTATCGTTTATATCTATTTGAAGAATATCTTTTACCGTATAATTTATTTGCTATGCTAATTTTAAAGTTTAGTGGTCGAAATTATGAAAGATTTTGTAACTAAAACACAAATATGACTCATTTTTAATCCTAATTGAATAAAAATTTACAAAATTAAATAGTACCAATCTTTTTCGTCGTGAAATGTGACGTCACCAATGATTTCGACGAGTGATAGAATTTTCTTTAAAACTTTTCAATTTTTTTCATTAAATATCTATTATAAATTAACCATATCTCTCATAGGTCCTATGCATGATTCAACCAAATTCGATTTCTAGTAAGTCTAAGAACTGGCGCGGCGGAGTTTATCCACTGCATTATTGTCTCAACAATGAAATAGTTAAAGTTAAAGTTAGGTAAATAATTCACAGAAACAAACAGATAATTACAATACAATACAATCACATCATATTTAAAATAAATTAAAAAGGAGATACGTAAGCAACCGATATTTCTAGGTATATACAAAAAAGGTCACGTTGGTCAAAGGTTGGTTTGGTTTTGACGTAGATACAAGTACTAGACAAATTAACTGGGTAGACCAACTCCTAAAGTACCTTTTCACATGTGTAACGCATGCTTAAGCTATATTAAATAGGTAAGTGCACTTAACGAAAACAAGTCTCGATTTCAACTCTCATTCGTTATAATTTCATTCAAAAATCATTATAGTCAGCGTATTGCATAAATATTATTTTCATGATGTTTTTCTAGCTCGTAGAAAAGCTACGGAGATAATAACAATTTAAAGGTTATAAAAGGATATTACTTCTTCATCTGTATATTTTATCAAAAGTATTTTACAATAAGGTATGCTATAGGTTCGGATACGGTGTGATGAATGTTATGACGCTTCTCTGTCTGATATTTTATTTGTAGATATCAATAAGTAAAAATGCCGCCCAAAAACTAAACCAAATTACATATTTGAAATCATTACACACCCTTAGTCAATTGTTACGAGACCAGCCGGGGGAAGGTAGAGGTGCAATGGGTGCTTCTAGCTTTTTGACTTTTATTGCGTTAGCTCATAAATAAATACAGCAGAACATGCGTCTCTCCCATAATATTTTCTTGAATTTTGTCAATACTTCACATTAAAGAAAATCTAAAAAAATCACGCTTTTGTAGATAACCAAACAAAAAGTAGTAAATAATTTTCAATTACTTTAAAATAAGAAAATAGTGATTAACAAAAAATCATTTTATTGTAAAAAAAAAGTGTGGAGTGCGTTTTCTGATATTTTTATAATTACGCTAATTTTACAAATATCTACAATATTTACAACAAATGACAACAAGCAACCTACGCTTGTATACAATAAAATGATTTTTTTTTTTTGTGTTAATCACTATTTTAAACTTATTGAAAATTATTTTCTACTTTTTAGTTCGGTTATCTACAAAAGCGTGTTTTTTTTTAGCTATTATTTATTTTCTATTTTTAGCGCAGCTAACTACAAAAGCGTGTTTTTTGGATCGAAGTTCTTTTACGCGGCTTACAGTAGATTGAAATGGCAGAAAACGTAGTTGTTTTATTATTTGCAAAACCTGAGGATCCTGGCAAGGACAATGGGACAAACTAATTAAATTATTGCATCGTCTCCGGTCCTTGATAAGTGTGCGAAGTTTCAAATCAATCAGACATTTTAAAGGGGATGAAAATTACATTAGAAAATTCCATTACATAGATACCATACTAAGCTAATAAAAGCGTGTTAAAAAAATTACGGATTTTATCGCGTTTAATTTTAACATTTTTGTTTCCTGACATTTTCCCCGTGAATATGGTAAAGCGCCCGAATCGTCACTTTTATATCATATCAATTATGGGTTTTGATTTAATTTAAAGTTTATTTTCTTCTTTTTAGAGAATTTAAATAAAAATTTGTTTTTTCTATTAATTTATTTATTCATTTATATGCTGTATTGTTTTGGAAATCAACCACGAAATTCGATACTTTAATGGACTTTATTGTTTTATATAAGAGCTAGTGTTTTTTTTTATTAATATACAAAACCTATTTTAACAACCCGCTGAACAATCAACAATGGGTCACGGATTTAAATAATACTTTAGATTGACAAATATGACGAAAATAATTATTTGTATCCTCTGTATTCCTCAGTTAAAACAGAAAATTAAATACATATATATATATACATATATATGTCCTTATGATTCTTTAAAGATCAGTAATGCGATTAATAACTATTACTTATTATATATTACTAAAATATTTCAACGATCAATTCTACAATATAAAATAATAATTACAAGGTTATCGCAATATAAATCACATACTACTTTTTCTTACCTCGAACTTAAGTTGGAAAATTCCCGTTAAGCTTCTCACGTAAAAAGTTTCCCACAACTGGCGCGAACATCCCTCGCCCTCAGAACCGCGTTTCGCTACTAATCGTTCACGGGAAACTCCGTTCGCTTATATACTCGCGGGGGTAAGTTTTTCCACGGCCGTGATTCACAGTTTGGGAAAAACAGGGGGGTCGCCAGCAACGGTTCGTCTGGCTTGCGTCAATTATATTTTACTGTCAGTTTTCTGGCAATAGTGCAACTTACTAACTGAGAGTTGCTCTACCTTCACGATTTTTGAAAAAATTGTCTCAAAGCAATTTACTGCCAGTATGTTAGCATGGGTTCCTTATTCTTATATACTCTTATGAAGCCGTAGGGCGAAACCGGTCGGTTTATATAATAGTAATTTAATAATTTGAACTAAAATGAATGAAACAAGTACAAATGTTTATCCAAATTAAAATAATTTAAAATTAAAAATTTTATACAACCGACTTCAATATAAATTATTAAGAATAATTTAAACACTATTGGTCAGACATTGATAATGATGAATCTCATTTATGACCTTGAGGGTTATTTATATGGGACCACACGAGACGCACCAGCTTTCAAATAAAAAAAGGATTATCGAAATCGGTTCACCCAGCAAAAGTTATGAGGTAACACAAGTAAAAAAAAATTTAGGCCTCTAGAGCTATATTTATCCATCGAATTCTTGCATCTCATTTTATTTAAAATTGAAGCGAAAAACAAACTTACGTCCACCTGGTTCCTACAGCCCACATCATCATCATTACAGCCCTTCACAAGTTCACTGCTGAACATAGTCGGGACCGTGCTTTGTCCCAAGGAATGCCACAAAGCACGGTCCTGAGCCACACGCATCCATCCACTTCCTGTATGTCTTACCAGTTCATCACTCCATCTAGTGGGGGAACGCCCTGCACTGCATCTGCCGGTACAAGGCTACCATTCGAGAACCTTCGGTTCATCGAGCTAAATGATCGGCCCATTGCCACTTCAGCTTACTAATCCGTTGGGCTATGTCGGTTACTCTGGTTCTACTGCGCACATCCTCTTTTTTAAGTCTATCACGCAGAGAAACCCCAGGCGTAGCCCTCTCCATAGCACGCTGAGCGACTTTGAGCTTCCTCATACGGCCAGCAGTGCAGCCCACGGACACCTAAAGACAACTTTAAAGAAAGAAGGTTACAGATACGTTTACACTCCCGAGCATTAAAATAGAATGCGGCTCTGTGGCGCAGTGGCTTAGCAATGAGCTGCTGCGCTGGGGGCCGCGGGTTGGAATCCCGCGCGGAACAAGTATTTGTATGGCCTACAAATAATTGTTCCGGATCTGGATGTTTGTCCTTGTGCAATTTGTGTTTGTAAACTGCCTCCACAATACAGTAAAAAATCCCAGCGTGGGGGTAACATTTGAAAAAAATAACAATAAATGCCTCTCATGATGTGATTATACTAACTCTTTCAACCTTAACTCATGATGATAATGGTGAGGCGTTTTGTCACCAATCCACCTGATCTGTGTAAAAAATACTACAGATCCTAGCAACTAAAGGGGCTGCCTATATCCTGCACAACTACTACAAATAACATTTATTTTTAATTTCATCAAACTATACACTGGACATAGATATTTCTTACAGTGCAGTAGAAGGCAAAGTTTTCCTTAGAAGATTTGACTCAATGCGCGGGGTGATATTGTAGGGAAGGGGTGAGGTGGAGCAGAACTGATAACCTCCATCTAAATTTGGTACCGTAATACGCGAATACAGGAAAGTTGGACCTGAATTTCAATCACGGTCGCAACAGGCGGATTTATTCGTATGTTTTCTTGTGTTTTATAGGATAAGGATGACAAGCGAGCTTACAGTCCACCTGATGGTAAGTGGTTGCGGTGGCCCATAGACATCTACATCTGTCCTCTACTATGAATCAAAATACAGATGCGTTGTCACCCGTGAGGACTAAGATGGTATGCCTCTTTTCCAGTAAAAAGGGTCTCCGGTTCTCTCACTCACCATACGAAACACAGCAGAATTAAGCTGCTATTTTACGATGGTATTCTGTGAGATCATGGTCCTTCCCCGGTCGAGCCGATCCATTCGTGCTACAACTATACAATTAATACAGCTGCATCATGGCTCTACCACGTTACAAAAAACATTTCTCTGATTAGTTCGTCATTCACAGAATTGACTTCAAATATCATAGCATCTGCTTGAAATTTACCTGTGAGCCAAGAATACCTTTTAGATAAAATAAAACACATTGTGTTATAACACAAAACAATACAGTCGAGGTCTTGGACTGTATTGCTTTTTAAAGTCAGTTAACAATTACAAAGAAATATCATTTCACCTCTAAGAATTTCCTTCCCTAAAGCCTACACTTTTCTTGAGAGCTCGTGTTATATTTACAAACTCATTTGTTTGCACGAAGAATTTGATGATCGAATTATCAATAACTAAATTTACTTTGAACTTAAGTACTTCCTGTAAATATCACAATACACGTGCAACCCGACTTCTCCCCCCTCCTCCTCCCTCTCTCGTCATCAATAAAATCGTTCATTTCAATTTTAAGTGCTGATTTTTATACGCTCGGCGGTGAAGGAAAACGTATGCATGCATGTTTATATATACACACTTTTTTGGCGCCCCCCTTAGCCTAAACGGCTTAATGGATTTTAAACAAAGAGGATGTAATTTAATTCGTCTTAGTTATGGAAGTCACATATAATTATTGTTAAAAAATATTTTAACATTCTATGTGTATTCTTTTCAGTAAACTTTTCATGCAGTCAAGTTTTTTTTAATTACTGTGTTATGTTACTGTTACTGTGGGCTTGTTATACTGGGTGTCTCAAAAGAAAGTTCACATTTAAATCTTTTTTTAAAAGAAAAGTCTTAGCTTTATTGAAAAAATTGTTATTTTATATTGAAGTACACTGTTTGGGAATTTATTTTTTAAAAATAACATTGTCCAAATGTAAACCGTTGCGCTCTCGGCATTCATTTAGTCGGGCACTAAAATTGCCTATGACAGCTCGGCAGGTAGTCTCCGTGATGGCTGCCATTTCATGACGGATATTTTCTTTTAATTGTGCCAGGGAAGTCGGTTTATTAGCGTAAACTTTTGATTTGACATAACCCCACAGGAAAAAATCCATAGGCGTTAAATCGGGACTCCGTGGAGGCCAATTTATGTCACCTCGCCAGGAGATTAATTTGTTCGGAAAAATTTCTCGAACTCGAGGCAGAGATCTGTTGGACGTGTGTGAAGTTGCTCCATCCTGCTGGAACCATGTTCTTTGGTTGTAACCAGGAAAGTTTTGCAGTTGGGGTACGAAAAACTCGTCTAACATCTCCACATAACGCTCTGAATTCACTGTGAGTGTGCGTCCGCTTCCATCTTCAAAAAAGTAAGGGCCGATAATTCCTCGCGCCGACATCGCTGCCCATACGGTGACTTTGGGTGAATGTAGCGGTTTCTGATGTTTTTGTTTTGGGTTGGTTGCACTCCAGTAACGACAATTTTGCTTGTTTACATGCCCATTCAGGTGAAAATGGGCTTCATCGGAAAACAAGATGTTGGTGAACGTTGGAAAGCGCTCAATCATCTGATTTACAAAGGCAAGCCTCTGACCAGCATCTTGAGGCTTCAGTTCTTGCACTAACTGAATTTTGTACGGGTGCAGCTTTAAATCTTTGTGTAAAATGCGGCATAATGAAGATCTGTGCACATTTAAAGCAACAGCACGCTTCCGAATCGAGAGGTTTGGATCATCTCGAATAGACTGAGTAACACTGTCCACGTTTTCGGCTGTTCTTGATGTTCTTGGTCGCCCAGATTTTGGTTTCTCCAGAGTTGACCCAGTCTCTTCAAACTTCTCAACCCATTCTGCAATGAGACGAGTGCTAGGCGCATCATTTAAGTGACGAATATGTCGAATACTGCAGAATTTTCTACGCGCTACAGTCGCCGAATTACCGTTTTTGTAAAACTCACGTACGCACAACGCACGGTCCGCACCAGAGAAACGCTCCATAGCGACTAAATTCCCAAGAGCCAGACTACCGACTGACATACCCCCCGCGCCCCTCAGAATAGTTGCTTTCGCGTAATAAGATAAGCAAATGTGAACTTACTTTTGAGACACCTAGTAGAATAAAGGTGACAAACGAGCTCAGATACATCTACATGTGTGCGCCCATAGACATCTACATCTATCCTCGATTAAGAATCAAAATGCTGATACGTTTTCACCCCTGAGACCTAAGATAGAATGCCTCATTTCCTAGTAAAATGAATGTCTGGTTGTCTACACTAATGATACGAAATATAGCAGCATTGATATGCTATATAACGGTGGTATTTTGAGAGAGATTACCATGTAATGGCGGAGTGAGAGAAGAGGCGACAGAGAGAAATTGAAACAGGTGGTGGTCAACATCATCTTCCTGATAACACAAAATAATAAAAATTGGGGAGTCATATGTTTATGGATGAATGAATGGATCGATGGATTCTGAGAGAGCGAGGTCCTTCTCGATACTACAACCATAGTACTGCAGCAGGGCTCTACCACCAAAACCATGTTACCATTTCACTAATTACTAGGAATTAATCACACTGGTCAAATATTATGTAATAAGGGACCATTTCACAATCAGGTGGAATACTTGGGGATACATACTCATCAAAGGTCGGACTTACTGCGTGTAATAATTTTTAATTAAAGTGAGTGTTGTACAAACTGAATAACGATGATTCACAATGATAAGTAGACCTAGGCCTACACTGCTCTGCGCGATTTCAGGTAAAATGTAGCCTTATTGCGATGAATAACGAATACGAAGCACGTGTATGCCTAATCATAAATTATTCGAGTGGGTCAACGACCACAGGCATAATTTATCACGCCGTGTCAACCTTTGCTGGAATGCGTGATATTAAATTATTATAAAGGTGTATATACATCATTTTAATCAGATATTGCAAGGAGATATTGATGCATATTATTTTGCAATTCCGCAAAATAACACCCATCAATATCTATTATTCTATATTAAATGTCTGTTTTTTTATAGGATAGGGTGACAAACGAGCACACAGTCCACCTGATGGTAAGCGGTTGCTGTGGCCCATAGACATCTACATTTATCCTCAATAAAGAATCAAAATGCAGATGCGTCGTCACCCGTGAGGACTAAGATGGAATGCCTCTTTTCCAGTAAAATGGGTATCCAGTTCTCTACACTCACCATACGAAACGCAGCAGTGTCAAGCTGCCATTTTACGCTGGTAATCTGTGAGAGCGTGGTCCTTCCTCGGTCGAGCCGACCCATTCGTGATAGAACTATAGCACTAATATAGCTGCAGCATGGCTCTACCACGTGTAATGTGTTAACAGTAGTATAATATTCTAAAAATATTAGAGGCTGGAGGCAGTGCTAGAGAATCTTGGCCGTCGTAAGAGGAATCTAATGGGAAAAACTAAAAAATCATCATCTCGTTTACACTAGACGTTAATTAGGTACCTAAAACGGTTACAGCAGCAGCGTCAAATGTGTTTTTTTCTCAAATATGGCGGATGGGGGCTAGGCGAGAAAAAGTGTAAGATTTTTCCGTCACGACCTCTTCTGACTTAATATAGATGGCCTTGGCGGTTATAAGTAAGCGACGTGGAATAATGTCCATCTCCCTCGCACTTTTTCTTATCTTGCCATGATATGATATGTTCCACGACACTCACGCATGTTTTTTATAGAATAAGGGTAACAAACGAGCACCCACTTCACCTGATGGTAAATGGATGCTGTGGCCCTTTTCCGATCGGATCGATTCACTAGCGCTGCAAAGAGATGTTGCATCTCTTTGCATGTTCTTTCGCATTTACCACCGGGAGTACTCTAGGGAATCGTTTGGATTAATCCAGCTGCCAAATTTCACGAACGCTCATCGCAGCAAAGTTCCCGATACCATCAAAACCATCTGGATGTTTGGGTTCAACACTGTACGTTTCACTAGGAGTTTTCTTCCGCGTTTTTTTTTTTTATAGGATAAGGGTGACTAACGAGCACACAGTCCACCTGATGGTAAGTGGTTGCTGCGGCCCATAGACATCTACATCTATCCTCTGTTACAAATCAAAATGTAGATGCGTTGTCACCCGTGAGGACTAAGATGGAATGCCTCATTTCCAGTAAAAAGGGCCTCCGGCCACCTGCACTCACCAAGCGAAACGCAAAGGTAAACCTCTACTTCACGCTGGTATTCTGTGAGGTCGTGGTACCACCCCGGTTCGAGCCGGCCCATCCGTGCGACAGCAAAAACTGCCGCGTGGCTCTACCACTGTTGAAAACGACCCGTACGACCTATTTGTGGAATAGCTTACCACCGGCGATTTTTCCGGACCGATACGACTTAGGGGTCTTCAAGAAAAGAGCTTACTCCTTTCTAAAGGCCGGAAACGTACCTGCAATTTTCATGGTGTAGCAGTTGTTCATTGGCGGCGGTAGTCAATTACCATCGGGTGAATCGTATGCTCCTTTGCCCTATGTCCTATAAAGAAAAGACATTACATTTATCTTCAATACATAAATTTTTTTTATTCTGTAACTCCGTTTTTAACAGTGAATAACTTTTATATGATGATGATTATTATCAGCTACGAAATACATAAAATCTACGTTTTTATATATATATATATATAATAAGAAATAATTAACAGTAATAATAGCCGATCTATAGTCACTTATCTACTTAGGTTACACTTACATCTTAGGTTTTGTTGTAGGTAGTGTGTACACACCTCAAATAACTTATTTCCGCTTCAAATTTTTGAAGGTCACATAATAATATTTGTATAAATAGAACAACAAATTTATCGTACTTTAGGTGGCCATTAGCATCGTATTTAGAAAAATATTTCCGTGTATCGTTCCATTTGTGTCAAAATTTTCCCAAAAATAAAATAAATTAATTCACATTAGCCAATATTAGGTTCTGTATTTAAATAATTACGCATTCTAAGTGTGTTACCACACCAATCGATCGATCGACAATCGATGCCTTTGATTGACGTCGATCGATTTGTATGGTAGCTTTGGCTGATCGACGAATACTGGTCTATAAAACGATGTTCAATCATCGATCGACGTCAATCGACAATCAACTGATGTGTTTGTGGGCTCATCATCAGTATCTTTCAAAATATATTCAGAAGAGGACGCATTATTGTTTTTGAAGCGTCAGTAGCCTAAGTCTAGTTAAAGGGAATATTAGTAATGTTTAATAGCATTACTAGCAATTTTTTTATAAAAAAAAATGTTGGCCAGTACGCTCATATTATTATCACGGACCAAACCACCGAAGCATTCCTTTCTTTATCCTGATCACAACATCATCTTGCAAATCACACTTTTTTCTTATCTCACAATTTGTCACACTATCATTCAGATTCAGCTCTAACATACTCCTTAATGACCGCATTTCTACAGTAATTCTACTTTCGTGCTTCTTCTGCCACACCCAACTATCACTACCATACTGTTCTGTACATAAGTTTATATTATATGGCCTTGGATAACGGTGTGGTTCAGTTCGGAGTAAAATACACAGATCTCACTTATTATTCAGTATCCAGAGTTTGAATTTTCATCGAAATTTCAATGTATTATAAATATTAGTATATCATAATTATTAGATCGTAAACAATCAATAGCTGGACTTATTAAGCCTTTCGCATAGGAAGGGCAAATTCGCAATTTTTTTAGTTTTACTTTTTGCGTCGTTAATTACTAAAAATATGGTTTGTGTCACCAATGAAATTGTTAATTAGAATTTAAAGTGCTGATTTGATTTGATTGAAGGAAAACACCGTGAGGAAAACTGCATGTTTGAGAAATAAGAAAAAATATATTTCAAAGACATGTGAAGTTCGTCAACGCGCATTGGGGCAGCGCGGCGGCAATTTCCTTGCCGTAAACCTTCTCAGAAATGAGAAGAAGCATGTGGCCAGCAGTGGGACGTATATAGGTCGTTTGTGGACGTTTAATATAACGCTAATAAATGTTACTTATTTTTTTATGCTATTGTCCATAAAACATTTACTTAATAATTGGAAACTAAAAACAGGTAAAAATTAAAAAAATCAGCTAAATCGGTTAGATAATGTTGAAGATATTGCATAACAAACAATTACAAACTTACATATTTAATACATACATACATATTTAGTTATAAATAATTTATATCTACCACCGATGGGCAAGAAAGGTTCTCGTGTAGGAGCCTCGTATCGGTAAGCTGAGCGTAGGATTTTTTTTTATAGAATAAGGGTGACAAACGAGCACACAGTCCACCTGATGGCCTATATTTGATGAAGCGGCGACCTGCTAAGTGATGTAGGAAATCTATGGATGCAGGTAGCTTAAGTACAGTCTTGTGGTAATCCTTGGGGACCTATATTCAGCAGTGGATTTGTAGAGGGGTATAATAATGATAATGAAATTTGTTTTTTAGAAAAACGTTACCTCTACACTAGGATTTTCTCTTGTAACGCGTGAGCAGTTTACTTATATAAACTTCACACTTCGCTCCGTGCGGGATTCGAACCCGCAGCCTACAGCTCTGCGTCACGGAGCCATCAGTATTTTATTTCATTTCATTCATTCATTACAGCCTATAGCACTCCACCGCAACTTAGGTATGTGGGTTCGCAACCGCAGTTTTTTATTATTATCAGTTGTTTTCAGGAAGATGCTGCTGACTATCTCCTGTTTTAGTTTCCGTTTCCCTCCGTAGCCTTTTACGACACTGGAAATGATATGGACTAATGAATATTTTTCATAGGTGACAAACGAGCACACAGTCCACCCGATCGCAAGTGGCTGCCGTGGCCCACACACATCTACATCTATCCCCGATTACGAATTAAAATGCAGATGCGTTGTCACCAGTGAGGACTAAGATGGAATGCCTCGTTTTCAGTAAAAATGGTCTCTGGTTCTCCAAAACACAGCAGTATTAAGCCGATATTTCACGCTGATATTCTGTGAGAGCGTGGCCCTTCCCCGCTCGAGCCGACCCATACGTGCTACAACTATACCAGTAATATAGCTATAGCATGGCTCTACCGATGTTTGTATTCCATCCATCCATTACAGCCTATAAAAGTCCACTGCTGAACATGGGCTTCCCCCATAGATTGCATTATAATAGGGATTTTGTTCTAGTTGGCTTGCTTGGCAGGCGGATTGACAAGTACAGCTTTCTATTTACAGCAATTTCTTTCGTTTTACAGCAATATCACTTCTGTTCTTGAGGGAGGGGTCTGGTGATCCCATAGCACATGGCAACCTAGTTTGGGCACCAGTCTCCCACCTAGATCTTATTTAGCTAATATTTATAGCTGTTATTTAGTTGTATAGTTCACAGTTACTAAATTTATTGTGATGCACTGATATTATTATTTGGGGCATCTATATAGTTTACTCATCTGGTTGGGCTGTATAAATATATAATTGTAAATGAAAATGATAAACATACATAACTATCAACAAAATAAAATAAATACATAAAAAATACATAAATCAATAAAAACCCAACCAAATGGAAGCCCTCGGCAGGGAAGACCAAACGGCCGAGGGTTAGGGGGAAAGGGAAAGATATCGGCGGACGATGCGGGCGGTATCGAGGAGCACCGCCTTCTGCATTTGAGCTTGAAGCGGTCCGTCACGGAGTCCCAGTCGCCTCAGATGACCCAAGAGGCTGACTGGGATTAACCCATTCGCAGAAACGACTACAGGTATAATTTCGGCCGGCAGTCCACCCCACATGTCGGTCACCTCGTGAGCCAGGTCCAGGTATTTTGTTCGCTTATCTGTTTCAGCTTACACGAGGTTCTCGTCATACGGAATGGTAATGTCGACTAAAAATGGCCCGGTCCATCAGCACAATATCAGGCTTATTCGCAAGAATGGTCCTGTCTGTGATGATGGCCCGGTCCCAGTAGAGCCTGGCGCGGTCATTTTCGAGCACGGCTTTCGGCATGTACTTAAAATAAGGCAGCTTCCGATCCACGAGACCGTATTTCAGAGCGAGCTCCTGGTGTAGAATCCTGGCTACTAGGTTGTGCCTATGCAAGTACTTAGAGTTAGAAAGCGCCGAACAACCGGAGATGATATGCCTAAGTGATTCACCGGGATGGCGACAAGCTCGACAAATGTCGACGGTGCCATCCCTTAGAATGTATCTCCGATAGCTGTTGGTCTTAATAACCTAATCCTGTATTGCACAGACAAAACCCTCGGTTTCCCCAGCCAGTGGAGGGAGGCAACTGTGTCTACGAAAGGCTCATGTAGAGCCTTGTAGAACCTCCCGTGGAGCTCCTTCTCCTGCCATACGGTCTCCCGATCGGAAATGCTCTGTACTGCCGGGTCTTGCCATTGCTCCTTGACTAAGGATAGAGGAGTAAGTCCTTTATCACAAAAAATAACGTCCCTATAGAATGGATCATCCGCTCTCGTCAGAAAGTAATTACGGAGGCTGCACACTTCGCGATTATGCATGGTAAACGCGCTTAAAAAGCCGCGCCCACCATGTTTCCGCGGCAAGTACAGCCTTATTACCGACGATCTCGGATGATGCATCTGGTGGGATGTCGTAATAGTGCGGACTTTTCTATCCAGAGCGTTCAGTTCGGTCTGAGTCCACCTGAGTATGCCAAATGTATACATGAGAACAGGCATGATCCAACCGTTATATGTGTGTGTCTTACTCGTATTAAGAAGACTTTCAAGCACTTTTGTCAAGCGTGCATAAACACATCGCAAACTGACTGCTTCATACCCGCCTCATCGACACCGATGTTCTGTGACATACCCAGGCATCGGTATGTTTCAGCCCCGGAAAGGGTCCTTATGCTGGTGGGCATAGATAAGTCTATGCCCTGAGAGTTAGCAACCCTTCCCCTTTCGACATGGAGGATCGCACACTTATCCGTCCCCAGCTCCATTCCAATAGAATTGCTAAAATCACAAATGATGTTTAACGATTCCATAAGATGGGAGCGACTGGAGGCGAATAACTTGAGATCATCCATATAGAAAAGGTGAGTCACATTTGTACCTCCTTTCCGAAGCTAAAATCCCCTCCCGGAGCCCTCCAGTAAGGTACTGAGAAGATTCAGGGATAGGCAGAACCAGATTGGACTCAAACAATCGCCCTGGAAGATACTCCTTCTTATCCTTATGTGGTTCTCCGCAGCCGTCATCCGCTGGCCTAGATGACAAAGGATCGTACTCCACTGCCCTATACACTGCCTGAGGAAGTCTCGAACCGTACATTCAACCTTGTACAGCTCGAGGACCCTCTTAAGCCATGTATGAGGCACCGAGTCGAATGCCTTTTTATAGTCTATCCAGGCGGCGTAGAGGTTCCGACGGTGGCGTTTAACCACCTTGCCAATGACCGCGTCAATGAGGAGTTGTTCCTTGGTTCCACGACCACCGCCCCGACATCCATTTTGAGCGCACGACATCACCTGATTTGAGTTCAGGTGACGGGTGATCCTTGCACTCAAAATTGATGTAAGTGTCTTGTATATGGTAGATAGACACATTATGGGGCGGTATTTGCTCGGGTCTGTGGAAACCCGGTCTTTAGGAACCAAATGAGTGATGCGAGTAGTGAAGAGACTCGGAAGCGACTTTTGGTCGAGAGCCTCTTGAAACTGTCGGGCGAGCACAGCGTGACACACCACCAACCCCTTCAGCCAGTAGTGATGCAGTCCGTCAAGTCCCGGACTTTTCCAGTTCGGGTCCCTACGGACTGCCTCAGCTACGTCATCCGGCGTTATGACGACGGGGTCCATGGGCGTTATATTCGCCCAATGACTCGCCACAACTTCCGTCCAAGGGCCTTCGCTGTGGTTTACGGGCTCTGACCACAGGCCGCGCCAGAATGCGATAGTGTCGTCCTGATTCGGTGCTGGGCCCGTTCCACGTATCATTGGTCGTTCCAATGATTCATAGAGCCTCTTCTGATCATTCTGGAAGAGAGGATTCTGGTTGAACCGTGTCAACCTCTCGGTATATCGCCGAATCCGCTTCCCCCAAGCAGCGATTCTCTGCTTTAGGTCGTCTATGCGCTCCGTCAGTTTTTGAGTTATATGCGGCTGGGACAAACTGATATTTGACTGAAGCTTGTCAGTCTGCCGATGAGGGCCCTTGGCTTTGCGATACGGTCCTTAATCCTTCTTCTTCAGGCTGGGATGGCGCTACTTTGTCTAGTAGCGCGTCCAGCCGTGGGAAGTTTGGCGCCAATAATACTGCAAACTGCCAATGCGGCGCCTAAAAGAATTGAGTCCATCTCGCAAAGGTCCCGACTGGCTTCCAAATAGGTCACCAGCATTGGGTTAAGAGCCCCCTCACGACAGCTCGATTCCGCTTGCTTAGGGGTATACGCGGGAGTCGCGGTCGATTTTCGGGAGGCGTAATGCGCGTTTCCACAATCGCCTCCACCAATTTACTCCTCATCTGCTCTAGTTCTTGGGTGACCATTCCACCATCGTCTGAATCAACCACAACTGGAAAATCCGCGGCGGTATCCATGTGTGCAGATTGCTCTGCAATTCGTGGCGTCGCATTACCAGCTGTGGCATTTTCATCCGAAGAGGGAACAGCCTCACGTCGTAGTCGTTCGAGTTCGGCGTCACCAAATATGTTGGAGCGCAGGATGTACCGATCTCGGTCTGCCAGCTTTTGCTCTGATACTAAGCGATGCATCCGAGCCCGATACACTAACATTCCAGTTTCTTCCCCTTTTGCCCTAAAATAGGCTCGCAATGCGTTTGCGTTCATCATTTCTGCCCAACGCATGCGACGTGTTCCACCAGCGGCGGGTGCCGTTTGCTGAGTCCGAGAAGATCCAGCCGACACCAAGCCCTCTGGTGGGGATGATGGATGCAGGCGGCTACTAGGTGTTCTGTTAGCCCCCGCGCGTGATTGGCGACCCACATGCTGTCGTGTCCAGCGCCAGCTCCAGCCGCGCCCTGGCGACCTCCAGGCAGCGGCCATTTGTGCACTCTTTTATTTTCCATCATCCATTGAATGGGCGTCAATCAACGGGAGACGCCCAGGCCTGGCACCGTTTCATGGTGCGGCCATAAGCACAGACAGACCTTTGCACCCTCAATTCTGCCGAGGCACGGCGCACACACCTTTTGGCAAGGTGCTGCCTGACTGCGCTGACGTAGCAGTTTTGTCACTTAACTGTTACGTTATTATTATTATTATTATTATTATTGTGGGGCATCTATAAAGTTTTCTCATCTGGTTGGGCCGTATAAATATATAGTTGTAACTGAAAATAGTAAACATACATAAATATCATTATTATTTATATGGGGTATTTATAGAATATTCTCATATGGTTGGGCTGAATAAATATATTAAAGGAAATAATAAATCAATATACATATATATTTAACATACTAACATAAATAAAATAATAATACATAAATAAATAAAGTCCCAAATAGATGGAAGCCCTCGGCAGGGGAGACCAAACGACCGAGGGTAAGGAGGAAAGGGAAAGAAGTAATACAATAAAATTAAATTATAAATAAAATAATTATATGATTCTATAATTTTAAATTGTTATCAGGATGATGCTATTACCCATCTCCTAAAAGAACGAAAGGCGGGACCTTTACTTTCCTCCCTAAGTGGCGAATCCTCTACTCACTTGTCATATTTTTTTATTGGATAGGGTGACAAACGAGCACACAGTCCACCTGATGGTAATGGTTGCTGTGGCCTATAGACATCTACATCTATCTTCATTTGCGAATTAAAATGCAGATGCGTTGTCACCCGTGAGGACTAAGATGGAATGCCTCTTTTCCAGTAAAAAGGGACTCCGGTTCTCTACACTCACCATACGAAACACAGCAGTGTTAAGCTGCTATTTTACGCTGGTATTTTGTGAGAGCGTGGTCCTTCCCCGGTCGAGCCGACCCATTCGTGCTACAACTATACTACTAATATAGCTGCAGCATGGTTCTACCACGTAAAATTCCATTTTCTACCACGTCATAACCATTAAAAATACCATTATAACCCATTAAAAATTTCACTGCTGAACATAGTCCTCAGCCATGCGGGTCGGCAACTACAGTTTTTTACTCTTTAGTTATAGATGTTGCAGCCCATTTTCTGCTTCAGTTTCCCTCTGTTGCCTCTTACGACACATACAGGACGATATGCAGTAGTGGAATTATTACACCACCACTACATGATGGTATATATCTTGAATAAAATTCAATATTTTGCTTAATACTTATTAAATGTATTTTTTTTTAATTTATCACTTGTTTGGGAATAGTAAAATCAGCAAGACATTTTTAAACTATAAATTACAATTAATGTATTGTGTTATACAATTAATTATACATGTCATTTTATAACAACCTTGGTAATGATGACTTCATTCCATGAATTGAAAATATATGAAGATTCGCCATAAAATGATCATTTCACATTACAGTCTGGTTTTAGGAACGAGGTACAATAATTACAGTAAATGTATTTTCGGCTGTAACCCGAATCTAGGCTGAATAATACCATGCAGGCAAACTCAAAGCATTCCAGGAGACAGTTGGACAGCAGGCGCCGGTTTGTCGGGTGCAGGGATTCGGGTGCGTGCGATCGATGGCTCCCGGAGACGACGCGGCGCCGCTTGCGTCGGGAAACTTACGTGATGCCTTGATGTAAGTAGCTGCTTGAGCGTTACAACAGATATAATATTAAATACGATAAAACTAATAGGTTGGTAAGTAACATATTTATGATAAATTTATTTTAACCTAAAACGAAAGGTCCGTTGAATTGTATATATAATTTTTAATATAGTGTTTATTTATTTCAAAATTTATTACGAGTGGTAAAAAAAGATATTTTTTTTTATATGAGAGGGGGCAAACGAGCATGCGGCTCACCTGATGGTAAGTGACTACCGCCGCCCATGAACAACTGCAACACCAGGGGAATCGCAGATGCGTTGCCGGCCTTTTAAAAAGGAGTAGGCTCTTTTTTTGAAGGTCCCTAAGTCGTATCGGTCCGGAAAAATCGCTGGTGGTAATCGATTCCACAAGGAAGCTGTGCGAGGGAGAAAACTTCTTCTGAATCGCACAGTGGTGGACCGCCAATCATCTAGATGATATGGATGGATCAAGTTCTTTTCTCTCAAGTATAGGTATTCTATGAGAAAACACAGCCAGCGTTCTTAAAATGATACCGCCACAATGAGAGCAATACGATAATGTTATCTTTTGGCTTTTGCGTTGCAAATATTATATTCGATATGACATGTGATACCTCAATGACTAATCAGCAGGAGCCCGCAAGATTTCACCAGCATGTTATAGAAAGAATTTGCCTTAATCGTTACGCTTGACAGGCTTTGGCCTGTGTTTAGCTATCGAATGCTATTTTAAATTATTTTTGGCATTTTCCATAGTCGCCTCTAACGTCACTTACGATACGAAAGAGGCGATAGATTATTTTAGGGTGCCACCGCATGTCGAATTACACTGTGAATTTCCAAGTACCCCAGTTCGATCCTAAATGGTTAAAATTACGGACTATGAAACTTAAAATGATGGGTTTGGATCCGCCTTTCGACTACTATCGTGAATCACTCCTTATATAGGCTATAACTTTACGTTAATTATACTCATATTATATATTTTAAACAAACAAAACATATTAACACTCTATAGTGATTTATTTTCATTTATTATATTCGTCTATACGAGGACGGCACTGAAAGTTTTTAGAAATGGCCACTTGTAAAAGAAAATAAGTTAAAATTTTGAAAAAGGAACTCTTTGCCAATATTTTGTGTATACGTATTTTATTAATTTATCCTTTATTTACGATTTGGCGGCAAATTGAATCTGTGTCACGTTAGCATTTTTTTTTTATAGGATAAGGGTGACAAACAAGCACACAGTCCACCTGATGGTAAGTGGTTGCTGCAGCCCATAGACATCTACATCTATCCTCTATTACAAATAAAAAAAACATGGCATAAATTTAACGTGAGAAAATTTTCGTACAAATTTTGATTTGAACTTTTATGACTTTTGATGTCATTTAAATCAACAAGAAAGTTATGATAGACTTCGATTGGCCTCGTATATTCTCTATGCATGACATATTGCCGTTATATTAAGATTATATAAAAAGTGGTATTAAATAGTGTATTATAGTTTAATAAAGATATTTGTGTAACGTCACATATGTATAACTATCACTGGAAGCTATGTGCTAATATTGGCATTCTATCGGCACTCATTCCGCAAGACTTAGCCACAGACTGCTTGCCCGCCGTTTCGCAGTTCGGGAGTCCAAACAGCAAAATTATTTTCTGTTGTATTATTACAATTCAATACAATAATATCTTTATTTCCGTCATCACGAACTTAACAAGTGGTAAAATTAATTATTTTGTACAACCGACTTCAATATAAATAAAATGAGAATATCATCAAGGTAGTCGAAGTCAACTAAATACGTATTATTAAAGAAAACTCAAAAAGTACTGGTCAGATCTTGATCAAATTTATATGGTACTACATGAGAACCAAGCAATTTTTAAATAAAAAAGAACAATCAACAAATTGGGTTCACTTAGAAACGAGTTCTGACGTAACACATTAAAAAACAGTCGAATTGAGTACCACCGCCTTTTGTTGTGAAGTTGGTTGAAAAGTTACGAAATTGTAAAATTCAAAAAACTAAAAGATGGTAAAATAAAAGTTATAATTATTAATTATGTACTAGGTTGATCGATAAGTTTTTGGAAACCCAATGAGAAATTCTGGGATAATTATATGTAAATGGTGTTTATTGTAACGTAATCGCCTTTTAAGCTAATGTACCTTAAATAGTGTTTTGCAAGTTGGTTAATTCCCTTGGAAAAAGGCTTGATCCTGGGACTCGAAAAGGGCCTCTACAGCATCTCATCTTTGCCGTCGAATTTTATACTACGTAAGTACTTTTTGAGTAAAAAGGTGAAAATCACTCGGAGCTAGGTCCGGAGTATTTGGTAGGAGCTGCATCAACTGAAACCCAAGAGTTTGGACGGCAGCACTTGCAACATCAGATTGATGGGCAGGGGAACTATCATGATAAAAAAGCACTCCAGCATGCAATTTTCCTCGAGGTTTATTCTCTAGTTCTTCGTCTAGTTTTTTTGCGTAATAATCTCCGGTTAATGTCTCTCCTGTACTTAAATAGTCGATTATTATTCTACTTTCCGCATTCCAGAAGATAGAAACATTTATTTTTCCAGCGGACGCAGACACCTTGAATCTCTTAGCTGGCGGAGAAGACGGTCTTTTCTACACCTTACTTTGGTTATTCGTCTCCAGGTCAAAACGGTGTACCCACGTTTCATCTACGGTTACGAAATGAGCGCAAGAAGAATCTGAAACTACTTCAATTATTGCTAAATTTAGCTTTGAAATGTCAACTCGTGCTTTTTAGGACGTCTGTTAAGATTTGAGAAAACCAGTGCGTAGCCACCATTTTGAATTTTAAAGTGCGAGTTAAAATCAACTGAATTGTCCCAAACGACAGCTTAACAATCTCAGATAAATTACGAATGATCACACAGCGATCTACCTTAACAATTTTTTCGTATTTTCTTAATATTTTCTTGTGTAGTAGCCGTCGTTGGCCACCCGGAGCAAGTATCAGCCATAGCTGGCGCTTCTGCCGCGTTTAAATTCAGCGCCACATGCACGCCACTGTATAATTATCATCATCATCATTACAGCCCTTCACAAGTCCACTGCTGAACATAGGCCTCCCTCAAATAATGCCATAAAGCAAGGTCCTGAGTCACCTGCATCCATCGACTTCCTGCATGTCTTACCAGGTCGTCACTCCATCTAGGGGGGGGGGGCGTCCGACAAGTCGCCTACTGGTACGAGGCTACCACTCGAGAACCTTGTTAATCCGTTGGGCTATGTCAGTTACTCTCGTTTTACTGCGGATATCTAAATGTCTAAGTTTGTCACGTAGAGAAACCCCAAACATAGCCTTCTCCATAGCTCGCTGAGTAACCTTGAGCTTCCTCATACGTTCAGCAGTTAAGGACCACGTCCCATATTTATAAGTCATCACTGGCAACACGCTATGGTTGTACAAATTCGTTTTCAAGTATTGAAGTATACCTGACGAGAAAATGTGTCGTAATCTCCCGAACGATGCCCAGCTGAGTTGAATCCGTCGATTGCTCTCTTGGTTACCTAGTCGGACTATTCAACCTAGGTAAACATACTCGTCAACAACTTTGAGCTTAGTACTTTCAACGGCTACGGGCATTGGTGTAACATGGACGTTACACATGATCTTTTTTGCCCATGTTCATCTTAAGACCTATCCATTGGAAGACACTATTAAGGTCATAGAATAAAATAGACAAAAAGGAGATTAGTACTCAGGTCCATCAGCGATTCTGCCACAAGGGCTATATCGTCGGCTAATTTATTTATTTATTTAAAAAGGTACACCAACAGTACATGTATACATATTATAAAAGTTACATTTTTAAAGCACAATTACTTATACATATACCTATTATAGGCGTACACAACATTGACAGGAGATGTTAAATATCAACACAATATTAATCTAAAAAATTGAAAACAATAAAATAATAAAATTCACCAAAACAAAACTAAAAACTTAACTGAGAACAAATGCCTGTTCACAAAGGGCCGGCAAGTTTTCGTTTAAATTTAAACAACGAGTCGTGGAAAATGTCTAATGTATCAATATTGATCTCGTTGTACTGTGCGCAACATCTGGCAAGAGGAGAATGGTGTCCAAGGTTAGTCCTTACAGAAGGCAAGGCAAAAGTTTTTTTGATAGGATGTCGGGGCATGCGAGCTGGCACCGTCAATTTAACACGTTCCAGGAGTTCACTACATTTTATTTTACCGTTGACAAGTCCGTGCAAAAACACTAAATCCTGGTCTCTTCGACGGCTACGCAACGAGTTCATTTTAAAAAAGGCAAGACGATGCTCATATGGTGACCGGTGTGACACACCCTGCGAAATAAATGCCAGATGCCTAGTGAACGCACGCTGAATACCCTCCAAGCGTTGAGAGTGAACACCATATACAGGGTTCCATGCCACACTAGCGTACTCCAAGTTACTTCGGACCAAAGCATTGTATAATATTTTATGGGTGCAATTTAAACGGAAACCCGCAGTACTTCTCCTAAGAAAACCTAGCATTTTCGAGGATTTATTTACAATATTATTAATATGTGAAGTGAATTTAAGGTGCTTGTCTACTGTTATACCTAAGTCTCTTATTTCTTCGACTTCAGTTAATGTTGAGCCGTTAATTACATAAGTGGATGGGAAATAATTTTTCTTTTTTGTAAATTTAATATGGTAGCATTTATCAACGTTCAGGGTCATAACGTTTGATTCACACCATGTCTGAATACTGATTAAGTCCTCCTGGATAAGTTTCATGTCATGGGGAGAATTGACTGCCCTGTAAATTTTTAAATCATCCGCAAATAGGCTGAATTTACAATTTTTTATGTGCATCGTTATATCGTCGATAAATATAAGAAATAATATTGGGCCTAAGTGAGAGCCCTGCGGGACTCCTGATGATGCAAAATATATATCTGACTCATAACCCCCAACAGCAACTACCTGGGGTCTCATACTGAGGTAAGACCTACACCAGTGAAGCAAACTACCATGTATCCCTTTCATTTGCAATTTCGTTAAAAGTAGTTCGTGATTTACTTTGTCAAAAGCACTGGTAAAATCCGTGTAAACAGCATCAATTTGGCTTCCACTATCCACCCCCAGTGCAATTTCAGAAATAAATGAGGTCAAATTAGTCTGCATTGAGCGGCCCTTGCGGAACCCATGCTGGCACTCGGATAGTGAAGTATCTATGTGTCTAATAATTAGTGGATTAATCAGAGACTCAAACAATTTAGAAAAAGTAGACAAAATGGAAATCGGCCGATAGTTTTTTACGTTGCTTGTTTCCCCTTTTTTGTATACAGGTACTATTTTTGCTTTTTTCCATTCCTCGGGGAACACACCATCTCTGAGCGAACAATTAAAGATCATAGTTAACGGTTGAGACAAAAGAGATCCACAGATCTTTATTAATAGAGGAGGTATTTTATCAGGACCGGCTCCTTTCTGTATATCTAATCGTTTAATTGCTCTTAAGGTATCATTTTCAGAAAGTTGAATATGCGATAAGGTAAGTGGCGATAAATCCTCAAGGTTGTGATGTGATTTTTGAAAATTTGATGTGAACGTGGAAGCAAAATGTTTAGCGAAAAGAATGGCCATCTCAGAACCAGATTCTGCAATAGAATCGTTTAATTGCATTTTTGAGGGAAGAATTGACTGGTTGCTTCGTTTGTCTTTAATGTATTGCCAAAAATAGTTGACGTTACGCGATATTCCATTTTCAATATTTGTATTATAGTCACTATAGCACTTGTCAATCAGCTTGTGACAGCGGCTCCGTAAAAGGTGATGTTCTAATTTATCACGTGGATTACTATATTTCCGATATCTCTTGCGTAGCTTATTTTTCTCAGATAGAAGTTTAATTAATGTGCGACTAAACCATTTGGGGTATTTACTCTTAGAAGGACGGTGCTTGGGGACAGACCTATCAATAATTAAACTTAGTTCATCATAGAATTTTGTAACCATTTCATTGACGTTGCTACAGCTCGCAAACCTCTCCACCCAATTAATACACTCCAGGTCCAAGGCAATTTCCTCGTAATTTGCCTTATAGAAATTGTGGTCAGTTCGTTTCTTAGGCTGAAGATAAGCAGAATTAGTTTTTTGTAACGTTACTAAAAGATTAGGATGTTTACAGTCCAGCCTACTCAAGAGTTCTAGAGGCTCCGACACATCAACACCGGGAAAGTTGCTCATAATGAGATCTAAGTATCTACCGTCACTGTTTGGTATTTTGTTAAATTGACTAAAGTTATTAAGAGACATGAAATCAACAAGACCGCATCCGAGAGTACTATTATAATTAGATGGAACCATTTGTGCAATATGATCATGTTCTCTACTCCAGTTAATGAATCCTAGATTAAAATCGCCCACAATAAGGACATTATTGGGTTGGTTCGTAACGTTATCAATCTTGCCAAGGAAATACGTCAAGGTATCTAATTTACCTGGTGGAGGTAAATATACCGCGCAAATAGCAATATTCGAGGTAATATTGCCAATTTTTATTTGCACCGATACCCATAAATCTTCACAACTACTTTCCCATCGCTCAACACGAGCGGATGGAATGTTTCGCAATACAGCTATTAATACTCCTCCGCCATCCATTTTAGTGGATTTGGAACATACACGATCCCTACGATAAACCTTATATCTAGAGTCGAAAATTTCACTGCTAGCCACATCCGGGTTCAACCAAGTCTCCGTAAACACTATAACGTCGTATGTATTTGCCAAGATGTTTTTTAACACGTCAGTTGTTTTCGTTCTCAGACCACGCACGTTTTGATAGTATATTCCAAAGGTGCCTCATACGTGTGTTATCAGGATCGTTGTTGAGTAGAGGTTATTGAATCAAGACTCTCAATACTTCGAATGAGGATGGCTGGGCTGTACTCATTTCTGCGTAAGAAGATGCGTCCATTACGAACCCATACGAATTTGAAATCCTCCTTCTTGGCCTTGAGGCGAGCTGCTGCGTGCAGGGACTTAATAGCTGGTGGTAAGTGTTCAGAGACAAACACAGGCTTTGGCGGACCCGCCATACCAAGATGTTGGGTTGACAGCTTTTCCTTTGGGTTATTTTTGTTGAATTTGGCAACAGCAGCCAACATGGCGTCTCGATGTCTGGGGCTGCGGAGCTTAGCAATAACCTAAGCTAATTGAAGGTATACTCGCCATTGATGTTAATACCGTATCTTTTCCAGTCCAGTAGCTTGAAAATGTCTTCCAATACAGCGGTGAAGAGTTTCGGGGATATGATATTACCCTGTCTTACACCTCTCTGCAGTTGGATGGATTTCGTACTTTGATTCTGTACTCGAATAACCATCGTAGCCCTACTGTACAAATACGTCAGTACTTCGATATACCGACAGTCTATTTGGCACCACTGAAGGGACTACAGCACCGCCCAAATATCAACAGATTCAAAGGTTTTCTCATAGTCATGGGGACTGAACTGGACGTAAGATAAAGTGGCAGAAAGTACTTACTCTTCGGTCTTCTATACAATTTGCCGAAGGGTAAGTATTCGATTTATGGTACTAAAGTGTTTTCGGAAACCAATTTGTTTGGCAGGCTGGAAGTCGTCGAGTCTGCGTGCGAGATGATTCGTAATGACTCTTGGAAACAGCACCTAGGTGCTAGGTGTAGGTCTAGACGCGGCTCAGAAGGGAAATCGATCTGTAGTTCTTCAAGAGAGCATTGTCGCCTTTCTTGAAGAGCAAGACCACCGCACTTCTGCTACAAGCCTCCGGAGTAGTGCCACCATAGAGGACGCAAGTGTGAGTAGTCTTCAATTTGAGCAAGATTAAAATGGCTCTCCAGCACCTTAAAGACGATAGCACTGTAAAATAAGATGGAGCATTGTTTGCCAAAGTAGACTGCAGTTCTTCAAAACACTATTTTTAGGAAATTTTCTCATGAAGTTCGAGTTTTTACATTTTGCATACGAATCGATTTCTCGCCAAATGTGAAGTTTAAAAAAAATGGGTATAGTTTTTAATTTAGTATTTTCAGCTTTGGCTACCAACGAATTGAAGATTCGAAAAAAAAATAGAACGCATTTCTCATTGATAAGTATCCTATTTCGAAAACTTATTGATCAACCTAGTACAAACATACAATCTCGTGACATCTACTTACCATCAGGCGTCGAGGCATCGAGGCGCCCGCCAGCCCGTCTACAACAACAGTAAACATTCGGAGATATCGCATCCGTACAATCATTGTCTCTTGCTCCATTATCTTAATACTGTTTACACTGAGAGACGGACTAACGCCGTAGTCAAGGCTCTAGTGCAATTGGTTAATTAAATGCCTTGTAGCAAGGTTATTTTTTTACATGACTCTACTTAAAACTTGTTTATCAACCTTTTAAGTCTACTTCTTTTTTTATAGAATTACGGTAACAAACGACCACACAATTCACCTGATGGTAAGTGGTTGCTGTGGCCCATAGACATGTAGATGTAGATCTATCTTCGTTTGTGAATTGAAATGCAGATGCGTTGTCACCCGTGAGCACTAAGATAGAATGCCTCTTTTCCAGTAAAATAAGTCTTCGGTTCTCTACACTCACCATACGAAACACAGGCGCATTAAGCTGCTATTTTACGCCGGTATTCTGTGAGAGCGTGGTTTTTTTTTCATAGAATAAGGGTGACAAACGAGCACACAGTCCACCTGATGGTAAGTGGTTGCTGCGGCCCATAGACATCTACATCTATCCTCTATCACAAATCAAAATGTAGATGCGTTGTCCCCGTGAGGACCAAGATGGAATGCCTCATTTCCAGTAAAAAGGGCCTCCGGCCACCTGCACTCACCAAGCGAAACGCAGAGGTAAACCTCTACTTCACGCTGGTTTTCTGTGAGGTCGTGGTACCACCCCGGTTCGAGCCGACCCTTTCGTGCTACAACTATACTATTAATATAGCCGCAGCATGGCTCTACCACGTACCAAAACTTCGGGATACAAGCCTTTTCAAGAATAAATTAAATAACTTTTTCTTTTTCAAGGTTGCAACTTGGTTTGCTACCTGCAAAGCAAGTTGCAACTTTTTTTACGTGGTAGAGCCATGCTGCAGCTATATTACTGGTATAGTTGTAACACGAATGGGTCGGCTCGACCGGGAAAGGACCACGCTCCCACAGAATACCAGCCTAAAATAGTAGCATAACTCTGTTGTATTTCGTATGGAGAATGTAAAGAATCGGAGACCTTTTTAACTGGAAACGAGGCATTACATCTTAGTCCTCACGGGTGACAACGCATCTGCATTTTGATTCGTAATCGAGGATAGATGTAGATGTCTATGGGCCGCAGCAACCACTTACCATCAGGTGGACTGTGTGCTCGTTTGTCACCCTTATCCTATAAAAAAAAATCTAATCAAATAAAATAAAATTAATATATAAATAACAGAAAACACACTTTTATTAGTCAGGAGACAAGATCAATCAAAACTTTCTCAGAGGCAACTGTTCTGCGACATGTCTTTCTCAGCAATACCGGATAATATAACAGTCTAACCTTCCTGAGATCATCGCTAAGACAGTGTTGGAGCTGGCCCGCACTCTGCGCACCAGGGACACAGCCCGCTTGCGCATGGTGGCATTGAAGCAGTCGGTGCGCGCATCCACGAACATACCAGAGGCACTACAAAATCGAGGCAACCCCATCACCGCCCTAAACGCATCATTGTATTGGACGCGGAGGACGCTGTAACTCTTCCTACTGTAATTAGCCCATAAGCTGCACGAGTAGAGCGATGTACAGAACGCTCGGAAGAGCGTAACCTTAACCTCCTTTAAACACCACGCAAACCTACGAGCGATCATGTTAGCTCTGACAGACAGAGCCCTCCGTTCCCGATCCATATCAGCGTGATCCTTTAGGTCGACGGTGAGTAAATGCCCGAGATATTGAAACTGTTTAACCTTTTCCAGGGGTATACCATTTAATTTTATTTGAGGTATATTATCAGGATATTTCGCACCAGCAGCCTCAAAGACCGTGTATTGACTCTTCCTGACATTACTAATACTTTATAAATGACAGCCTTTTAACTTTCTGCTGCAGTCTGAAGAGCATCCTCCATTCCTTCTCTCATTTTATGAAAGAAATGGACATGAAAAGAGTTCACCACGCCGCCCAAGCGCACAAAGATGTACTTCTTTAATATATAAAATCGAAGTAATATTAAAATTTTATTTCTCATACATATTTACGCGAACACTACACATTAAATGAAACTAATTATACGAATTTTATCGCATTTAATTTTACTTTTTAATTCTAAACTTTTCGGGTGCTTTACAGCTAGTGCCTATTGTTACAGGTGGCCTGAGGTGTTTGACGTCCCGATGTCATAGTTAGCCCGGCTACATCTTACATAGGATAAACAAAAAGATCTAGAAAAACCCGCGTAAAAGAATATATTGCTGATGTGAAGCACCGACGCTCCGAGAAGTCTACAGTCTGTGAACATGTCAAGATCGGCCCCGCCATTACATTAGATTTCATAGACCACAAATCCTCGCAAAAGAACACCTATTCGTACCGAGGAAGATTCGCGAGGCTATTGAAATTAAGAAACATCCTAATTTCTATAGAGAAGATGGATGGGTGTTACTATCTGGGACCCTATAATAAATAAAATTAAATCCAAATTCAAGCATACCACTGCAAGACTTCAAGATACTGTAAGCTCGTTCTGCGTAGATCGGAAAATTGATATTCTAAAACTCAAAGGTAGCCGGGCTAACTATGACATCGGGACGTCAAACACCTTAGTCCCTTTCGTAAAACACCAGAAACGTCGTGAATTATAAAGTTAAATTAAACTCGATAAAATCCATAAAATTAGTTTCATCTAAAAAAAATATTCTTAATATCTCACACAATATCACTGCTTTTTTTAATAAAATGGGGATAACAAAGTGAGCACACAGTCCATCTGATGATAAGTGAATGCTGTGCCCCATAAAAATTTTCATTTATCTTCGATTAAGAATCAAAATGCAGATGCGTTTTCACCCGTGAGGACTAATATGGAATGCCTATTTTCCAGTAAAAAGGGTCTCCGGTTCTCTACACTCACCATACGAAACACAGTAGTGTTAAGCTACTATTTTACGCTGGTATTCTGTGAGAGTGTGGTCCTTCCCCGGTCGAGCCGACCCATTCGTGCTACAACTATACTACTAATATAGCTGCAACATGGCTCTACCACGTTGAAAAATAATTTAAAACAAAGACATAGTAATCTCTCTACTGAATACTCATCATGAAACGTAAACAATACATAACTTTCATTCAAAACTGATTATTCGGATTGATAGATTGGGATTCAACAAACAAAATATCTACGTAGGCATTCGTTGCAAACATTCTAGAAGAATGTCGCGACGTTTGCGGTTAATACAAACATCTGTCGGATTAGAAACTATGCGTTAACATCGGCATTCTATCGACATTCATGCCGCATGACTTAGCCACAGAGTGTTTGCCCGCCGCGCCGTTTCACAGATCGGGAGTCCAAACGGCAAAACGATATTCTGTTGTGTTGTATCATTACAATTCAATACAATATAATATAATAATAATATATTTATTTCCATCACACGAACGCGCAGTGAAATTAAAAATTATGTATAACCGACTTCAATATAAATAAAATGTGAATATTATCAATATAGTCGAAGTCAATTACATACGCATTATTAAGGATAACACAAAAACTACTGGTATGATCTTGATCAAATGTATATGGGACCACATGAAAAGCACCAGCTTTCAAATAAAAAAAGAATCATTAAAATCGGTTGACCTAGAAAAATGTTCTGATGTAACACACATAAAAAATACAGATGAATTGAGAACCTCCTCCTTTTTTGAAGTCGGTTGCAAAAATGATGAACATATGGGTCAGTTAACATTATAACACAAAGAGAATAAATAACCTAAAAAAATATAAAACAAAAATATGACAAATTATTTAGAAAACTCTTCTTTAGCTAGTTTCTGTATCAGAAATTGGGAGTGAAGGATGTCTCTTTGTGTTTGGCAGGAATCTGGACTATAGAAGAGAAAGTATCACATAAATTATTATCTGCTTACAAAACCCCCTGGGTTGATATTGAATAGAACTAAGTGAAAGCGGAAATTTAGAAAAGCAGACCAAGAAATAATAACTGCGCCGGAGAGGGAGAAAGTTTCACCTAATATTAGGATACTATATTATGTAGTAGGCTTGATAACCCTAAATATGTTGGATATACATAAAGTGCCATAACGAAAAGTTGCCGGTCTAGATGTTTTATATCCGACATTTATGAGATGGTACCATAGAGTACTTTGTTTCCGTATTGTTTCTGGTACCTTTTATCGTAAGCATTCCCTACTGTCGCCGCTCACAAAACTCACGAGGAGATTTTAGAAATAAACAGTGGTAGAGCCAGGCGGCAGCTTTTGCTGTCGCACGGATGGGCCGGCTCCAACCGGGGTGGTACCACGACCTCACAGAATACCAGCGTGAAGTAGAGGTTTACCTCTGCGTTTCGCTCGGTGAGTGCAGGTGGCCGGAGGCCCTTTTTACTGGAAATGAGGTATTCCATCTTAGTCCTCACGGGTGACAACGCATCTGCATTTTGATTCGCAAACGAGGATAGATGTAGATGTCTATGAGCCGCAGCAACCACTTACCATCAGGTGGACTGTGTGCTCGTTTGTCACCCTTATCCTATAAAAAAAAATAAAAGAAAATAACACAATTTGTTAATCTAAAGCGTTGTAACGCTACGAAAAGTAACCAGCATATTATGCTGAAGAAGTGATGCCAGAACTTTATTTTGTTGGTGTCTCTGATTCACGGACAGTTATCGAACATATTAATCCATTGCATAGAAATGGAAATTACTGAAAATATTAAAAGCAAACTTTGCCAACAATATAATTTTTCTTCTTTCTGTAAATAAAACTAAAGAAGTAAAAAGTTTAAACGGTTATATAAATTCTAGTCTCATCATCATCATTATCATCATTACAGCCTTTCACAAGTCCACTGCTGAACATAGGCCTCCCCCAAGGAACGCCACAAAACACGGTCCTGAGCCACCTGCATCCATCGACTTCCTGCATGTCTTACCAGGTCGTCACTCCATCTAGTGGGGGGTCGCCCTACACTTCGCCTACCGGTACGAGGCTGCCACTCTAGAACCTTTCTTCCCCATCGGTTGTCGGTTCTTCGAGCTATATGGCCGGCCCACTGTCACTTCAGCTTACTAATCCGTTGGGCTATGTCGGTTACTCTGGTTCTACGGCGGATATCCTCATTTCTAAGTTTATCACGCAGAGACACCCCGAGCATAGCCCTCTCCATAACTCGCTGAGCGACCTTGAGCTTCCTCATACGGCCAGCAGTGAAGGACCACGTCTCAGATCCGTAAGTCATCACTGGCAATACGCACTGGTTGTACAATTTCGTTTTAAGGTTTTGAGGTATGTCTGACGAGAAGATGTGTCGTAGTTTCCCGAACAGTCTTACTTAGAATTCTAGTCTACCATCGAGTTATATGTACTACGTACTAGAGAAGCCATTCCAAACAAAAATTGTGTCCTACTCTATGTACTCGCGCATGCGCGGGAGTAGTATTCGCGTCGCGCATGAGCGAAGACTTTAATTTGATATAAAATAAGATATTGATATAAAATAAATATAAGAATTTAATATAAAATGTCTTAATTTAATCTAAACAAACATATTTCTAAATAAAATGTAATAATAATTATTTTATGGAATTCACAAATCTTCAATTTACACAATATTTAGTTTGTATGGACTGCAGGGACTGCACTACAGTTCAGTTGAACATAGTCAATGTTCGGAAGGGCTTCTCTAGTACGTAGTACATATAACTCAATGTAGTCTACTATTTATTAATTAATTTATTTATTTACACTTTATTGTTTACACCTAAACAATGGGGTTACAAAGGGCCTTTAGACATTCTCTCCCAGCCATATGATAGGTGCATTTTATGTACATGAAATTTGGTTTGAAAATAATGTACTATCATTCTGTTTTAAGAAAAACTTGTCTTAATCACAACTTGACTACAAAAAGAAAAATTATTTTTAACGAAGCAGTAATTGTTAAAGAAAATTACGTTATGATAGAGTTAGTTATTCTTACACGTAAAGTTTGTAAAATCAACAATCCAAAGTATCTTGAGGAGTTAGTGCGTTGGCGGATGTTGAAGTCCAGATAAAATAGACTTGTATTTTACTTTGAACAGTGTTTTTCTTTCAAGTTTTATAGAGAGGTCTACATTGTCTGTAAATATAATACTCAACGTCTGTTAAGTTAGTTATTACTAAAAATATTGCTAAAAATTTAGCCTAGATAAAGTTTGTTTAAATTTGGTTTATTTTATATGAGCTTTAAATTTTAATATTCTGATTTTAGTTGTTAGGATTTATTACATTACGCGAATACTGTAATAACTGCGTTTCATTAAAAAATCACACAGCCGAACATAACTCCACTGCTGAACATAGATCTCTCCTAAAGAATACCACAGAGTCTAAGCCACCTGCATCTATCGACTTCCTGCATCTTTTACCGTCGTTGAGCCAAGGCGCTGAAATGAACTCTACAAAACTATAAAATCAAATGTTTTTACACTTTAATATAATAATTTAAAATGTCATAACTTCGTGTAAACAATAAGAAAAAAAAACATACTATCTGCATAAGTAACATTTTACACTGATGTGACCTTAAAAAGTAGATGGTTATACCAAAGTTTTAGAAAGTATATGTTTTCTCGCTCCCACCAAACTGTCTTCGCTGTCTCTATACCATACGAAGTCAATACAGTGTAAGTAGCACAACACGAGAATATCTTATTCGCGTACACAAGCAACATTATATTTCTCTTATTTATTCGTAAAAAAACAGTAGTCCTGGTGGATTTGTTGCAACAAAAGGATATAAACAAATAGTTTTGTATAAATAAATATTAATAACAATCAATGAAAATGGAACACGATGCGGATCAGAGAAAAACAGTAAGTGTAAACAACTCAGTTGCTATTTATGTCAGTACATCGTCTAATTTATTTTATTGATATTAAAATATGCACCTTCTATTTTATGAAATGTTTTCAACCGACTTCAAAAAGTAGGAGGTTTACAATTCGTCGGAATCTTATTTTATGTTTGTTCACCGGTTACTCGAAGACGCCAGAACCGAGTTGGCAAATTCTTTTTTGTTTCAAATGGTATATATACTTTTCAGGTGGTCCCATTTAAATGTATATCGAAATCAGTCGAACGGTTTTTAAAAAAAATCAACAATAAATTATTTTATTTATACTGAAGTCGGTTGTATTAAGTTTTTAACTTTACCACTTGTTAAATCAAATAAATCGAAAGAAAGATTGAAAAACATATCAGTTATATTTTTTTATAGGATAAGGGCGACAAACGAGCAAACAGTCCACCTGATGGTAAGTGGTTGCTGTGGCCCATAGACATCTACATCTATCTTCGATTACGAATGAAAATGCAGATGCGTTGTCACCCGTGAGGACTAAATTGGAATGCCTCGTTTCCAGTAAAAAGGGTCTCCGGTCTCACCATACGAAACACAGCAGCGTTAAGCTGCTATTTGACGCTGGTATTCTGTGAGAGCGTGGTCCTTCCCCGGTCGAGCCGACCCATTCGTGCTACAACCATAATATAGCTGCAGCATGGCTCTACCACGTGAAAATATATAAATAAAACTTAAACTTAGTTTCAATTATAGTACTCGAGATCGAATGTTTGGATGAAATAGGTATAACATTGTTTATAAAAAAAAAGTTACAGTCTTAAGTCCCTCAGGTCACAGGTTTTCCCTCGTTTCTAAGAGGATTTTGAAGCAATTAATCAGTCACCTCGAAACATTTTATTCCTCAGATATGAAAACTTCCTTAGGATGTTTCCCTTTACCGCAGCACGTAGTAAAAACACTTAAAATTACAATTTACAGTTTCATTTGTACCGGCAGTTATCGCATCCGGGTTGCTAATATATTATGAAATTTACGTAGAGTGTTTAGCATCTGATCTATCACGGAGGACAGAGAGCTCGAGCACATAATAAATAATAGTTGCTGAAGCGTGCTCACACTCCTCCTGATCACACTTCTGCTTCTCGTGGCTGGTCACCCTAATGATTTGTTATTAGGATGAGCAGGATGTTTATGATGTAAACCGTTTTTTATACATCCGAACCAAACGGTACCTCGTCGTTCATAACGCGAACAGCAAAGGAGTGGAATAATTTGCCAGCATCTATTATTACAATGTTGAACAATGCTTGAACAGGCTTTTGTTATGCTAAAGCAGTGGGCTTTGCTATCTTTGGTTGCATCATCGCTTACCATCAGGTGGATGAGTAATCAAGCACCGGCTTCCAATAGTTTAAAAATGTACTTTTACAACAAAAGCCTCCTACTGTCATGTACAAAATTACATTTAATATGAATTGTTTAAATTTATTATTATTTTACTAATACGCTATTTCTTGCTATATATAACTAATACCTACCGTTGTTTATAGGTCACATCGGAAATATCAAGGAAAGAGAAAAATAACAACACCGAATTTGCCGAAGAGAGACATTTCCTTAACAAAATAGCCCGCAATATTTTGAACAAAAACGAACCAAATATAAATGTATATTTACTTATATGTTTTATAGGAATCACGCTAGGATTACTACTGCAGATTATTAACGTAAAAAATACGTTTAAAGATATATCGAAAGATTACGAAACAGAAGGACGCAAGTATTGGGTGTATTCTGCCTACAGTGATGTAGAAAATAAAAACGGATTATTGAAACATGTACATTTGGTTCTAGAAAGGATTGGTTTCGAGAAAAGTACTAATAAAACACCATGGACACTTCTGTGGGCTCACGATTACCCTTTCCGCGTTTTGTATCCAAATTTGCACAGATTAAAACCAAATCAGAGAGTCAATCACTTTCCCGGCACGGGATTTATTACCAACAAAGTTGATTTAGCGACATCTGACTCTAAATATATTCCAAAAGCATTTAAATTGCCAAAGAACAAGGAAGAGTTTCTAAAATATGCCTCCAAGAATAAGAACGCATTATTTTTGGAGAAACACAATCAACACCGAGGTGTGTTCCTCAAGAACGTGAGTGAAATAGACTTATCAAGCGGTGAAAGTTTCGTACAAGAATACGTGCAGAAACCATTCTTAGTAGATGGACATAAGTTTGACATTGGCGTGTACGTTGTTTTGACGTCGGTTAATCCTCTGAGAGTGTATTACTACACAGGTGATATCTTATTCAGGTACTTATATATTTTTTATCCAATATATAAACAATACAACTGTTAAATAGTAACTTTTTTTAAAGATCACAGTGACAGTGATAAACAACCTGATATGCAAACAGTGAAGTAAGGTGTGCATATCAAAAGTCCACTGCTTAGACCTCTCCCATAGATTGCCTTGGCAGGCGGGTTGGCAACAGCAGTTTCTTATTTTTTTTTTTAGTTGTTATTAGGAAGACACTGCTGCTTATCTCCTGTTTTGTTTCCTCCATCGCCTCTTACGACACACACGCGACTATATGGAGTAGTGGATATACTTAAACCGCCACTACACACTGTAAGTAAGGTGAAAGTGTAAATATTTTGCTTCTTAGATATGTTTAATTAGACTACATAGTTAGAAGAGTGTTTGCAGTGTGGAGCCATTACTTTTTATGGATCGCTGACAGCTTAGATTTTATTCAAAACCAGGGACAAGTGATGATACCTGTGATTTTCAACCGACATCAAGTTTTCAATTCGACTGCATGTTTCTTTATGTGTGTTAGCACAGAACTTTTTCCTAGGTGAACCGATTTTGAAAATTTTCTTTTAAAGCTGGTGCTTCTCTTGGTGGTCACATATAAATTTGATCAAGATCTGACGTAAAATTTTTGAATTATAATAATGAGTATTTAATTAACTTCGACTACATTGATGATGTTCTCATTTTATTCAGGGTTATTTTGCAATAACCGGCCAGATTTGCAGAGAAGGTTCAGAATAAGTGATATAGGCAAAGGTTGAAGAAAAATTAGTTTAAAATAATCTCAAATATTCCGTCCGTTTTATCTTTTAAATTCTAAATGCGTGGTAATGCATTATATTAACTGATTTTACTGCGCACGCATACATTCGAAAGGGTCGATCGGTAGGCAAAAACGTTATTGCCCATAAATCACATTCAATTTGGGATAATTTCAAATAAAACTAGAAGCCTTATTTACTCGTATTTTTGAAAACTGCAATAACTGTATATCACTGGATTTATTATTTTAAAATTGTTATTTTGTATTGACATTGATTTATTTATTGCTAAAATTTTGGAGACTGATTTTAAATTCATTGATTTTACTGGGTCTGGTTGTAATTTGCCAGAATAAAGATGATTATTATGATTATTATTAATATTTATTTATTTGAACTTAAGTTTCAAATTTGACTACTCTTTGAAAAATTACCCTGTTTATACTGCAGTCGGTTGTACAAAATTTAAATTTTACCACTTGAAGAACATAACAATTATTTTTAATTTACTAGTTTTAGTTGGAGGCTGCTCTACACATTAACCGGTGCGAGACTGCCACTTGAGCACCTTACTTCCTCCTTCCCCTTTCGGTTGTTGGTTCTTCGATTAATATAGTTGGTCCATTGCCACTTCAGCTTACCGATCCGTTGGCTTATGTCAGTTACTTGACACACTTGGCAAGCGGTTTGGTAACTACAGTATTTTATTAGGGATTTAGTTAATATTAGGAAGAGGCTCCTGCACAACTCTTGTGGTTTGTTTGTTTGTTTCCCTTTGTCACCTTTTATAACACCCACGATATGGAGTAGTGGAAATTCATACTCAGCTCTTGCACGATTTACCCTCTCCATAGGTATGAAATATTTACATATATACTTTTTTGTGTTCTTCGAAATAAATACTAAAACATTTGACATTCTCTAAACACCTGTATAAGACTTTGACGTCTAACATCGTAGCACAGATTTACCATAATTGCTAGGCTTGACTACTGGAATGCTGGTGAATCCGACTAAAAATTAGAAGAAACATAGACTAAATACCTTACTTTCTTTTCATTTTTCTTTCTTATTGATCGGTAAAAGAGAACTGGTGTACATGGGCCTCTCCTGTTGTTGGGAGGACTAGTCTTAACCGTCACGTTAGGCAGGTGGGTTAACGATCCCAGTACCAGACGTCCTGCACCTTTGACCATGGTCCCCGTCCTGAACGAGAACCAGAGCAGACACAAAGGATTCGTACCATTTCGCTAGTGAGATAAAAGACCTACATCTCGCTGACAGTGAAACTATGGTCAGTTTTGATGTTCAGTCACTTTCACATGCTTACCTATTGAAGACTGTATCTTAACTGTAACTAGGAAGCTAGAAGTTAACAACATGCGTACAGAATATGCTGTATGACTCAAACACTGCCTCACATCTGGCTATCTATTGTGGAAGGAAGAGTTCTACAAGCAAGTAGATGGTGTGGCGATGGACCGTCCATCGGCGACGACGACTATACAATGATTTTTAAACCGTAGCTTTTTAAGTTACCGTTCTATCAGCAGCCACAAGATCTTTTAAGCATATCCCTTAATCGACTGTAGCGTACATTTCAAGCGCTCAATATTGTTACGAGCTTGGGGTTCGAGACAATAAAACTGATGATGGAATTACCAAAATTGACAATTTAATTACAAAACACTAATTACAACTTAAAACCACACTAATAATAAAAAACCATTGTACTACTGATCACTTTAGTTCGCAGTTGTATCGCTTCGAAATATTCGCTTGTATCGGCCCTCAGGTAGTTTCCAGAACCTTCTACTGTAGAAACTTCTAGAATGTTCGAGTACATATCGATCCCGATTGACTAGGTGTCGACAGTTCTAGAAAGTTCTTCCATGGAAATTTCTAGAATGTTCTTGACTCTCCTAGTTCTGCTATTCGATACTAGAAGGCGTTAGTGGTAACTAGTGTCGCCGTGTACTAATTGTGGCGCGCAACTATATTTTTTTATAGTATAAGGGGGACAAACGAGCACACGGTCTATCTGATGGTAAATGGTTGCTGTAGCCCATAGACATCTACATCTATCCTGGATTAAGAATCATTGATTGACAGACAGATACATTGTGTCCTCTGAGGACTAAGATGGAATGCCTCGTTTCCAGTGAAAAGGGTCTCTGGTTCTCCACACTCACCACACTGGTATTCTGTAAGAGAGTGGTCATTCCCCGGTCGAGTCCGACCTATACGTGCTACAACTATAGTACAGCTGGCTCTACCAAGTGTGTGTTACTTGCTCAAGTATGTATTTTCTTCCAGACAGGGTGATATAAGATGATCGATTATATTAAGCCGCCATCACACGATAAATGCTTCAATTAGTAAGAGTGTTTTAAAACAGGGACGAAGGCAAATGTCCACCACACAGCCTCGATGCATATTGACGGATATTACGTCCCTGATTTCTTTCTTTTATTTCTCAAAATGCAATGTTGTAAATTGCAAATAGTAAATAATTAATAAGCAATTTTATTTTTCGCTGCAGAGATCGTACCATAAAAATATATGGCTATGTATAATGTAGATGTATGTATGCTGGAGTATCTGTAATGATAAAAATATATTTATTTCATATATTTGTATTGATGTTAATTAATCCAGACCCTACTGCTCCTTTTGATATCTTCCACCATTCATTTCATCTACTCGATGTACTAAATATGACAACCGTAAAAATATCTATATTTATTCCATTATCAATGTTATCAATGGACTTATTTCGGGCTCCCACTAAGTAATAAACTTCGTATCCAATATTATCTACTTCATTCACAATTGTGTATTGTGAATGAATAACAATAGTGCCTATTTTTTGAAAAAAACATAATGTATCTTTTTAGAAGTATAGTAGTTTTTACTCTATTGAAAACCAACATACTAAAAGGCATTTTTGTACCCATTTAATAATAGCTTTCCCATAGACTGTTCATCAAGTGATTTTTTCATTTTTATCCTTTATGTCACATGGGTATTGTAGGAATGGATTGTACTGTAGTTTTTACTAGTAACGAAACATTTTATCTAGATTCTTATTAGGGGATGGATATCTCAGATCCATTTGATAAATTTGTCTATGAGTCACAGCAGTCAGTTGCCATCTCAGGTGGACTATTTGTTTATTTTTCACCCTTATTAATATAAAAAAGGTTAGTTAACCACTAAACTTCTTCGTAACGATTAAATTTTGTGGCATACGACATGGAGCAATCTAAATAACCAGTCAAGAACGAGTTAGACTCGCGCATGAAGGGTTCGGTACCATTGTAATACATGTTTCTAGTAGTGGAGCGCCCTTTAATTTCTATTTTTTTTTTTTATTTCTATAATTTCTTGTTATAGCGTCAACAGAAATACACATTCTGTGAAAATTTCAACTGTCTACTTATTACGGATCATGAGATACAGCCCGCTGACAGACTGATGGACGGACGGACAGCGGAGGCTTAGTAATAGGGTCCCGTTGGTTACCCTTCGGATTCGGGTACGGAACACTAATAATTACGGAGTTCAAATGATTATATGGTAGATTTTATAAAATTACCCCACTTCTAGCACAACCCGTCAACCATCCATAAATAATACCAATATATAAAGCTTATTACTTTAACAATTGTTCGTATAATTTTAGATACTGCCCAGCAAAATATTATCCTTTTGACCCAAAAAATCTTGACAAATATGTCGTCGGAGACGACTATCTGCCGATCTGGGAAGTGCCATCGTTAGCGCATCCTTATACCGCTCTGGGATTCAGCATGAAGGAGGCTTTCAATACCTACGTGCGATCTAAAGTAAGTGAAACAGGTTTATAATATATCGAGTAAGGAAAAGAGGTTGCTTCTTCTGCAATATTATACGGTTTAATAATCACGCTTGCTATTTTCATTCATTCATTCATTACAGCCCTTCATAAGTCCACTGCTAAACATAGGCACCCCCCAAGGAATGCCACAAAGCAGTACCTATCAGTGCCAGCCTGCGGAACACAAACTTGTTTTCTTAGTTTATTTAAAATACCTTAATCTTTGTTTTCTATTAATTTTACGAATACAGAAAATAGACGAAATGTAATAATTTAAATGGCTTGGTACTTTAATTTTGGATTGTATACGTGGAGCTTATAAAATTGTCAGTTAGATAGGTATTTTAAAAAGGCGTGAGTTGTATGCATGCCTCAATACGCAGATTAGCAGAGTTTTTTTATTATTGTCCTTTGATATTGATTGATTTCGATAAACGTTCTATAAATTCATCTACAGTAAAATTAATTTCATCCCTTTCTTTACAATAAAATCATTTAATACAAAGACAACAAGGATTATTCTGTATACATATATTGCAACAAAGATTTTTCTTTATACATTTTTTTTAAATAAATCATTAATGAATTACGAAATGTGTTAGGGAAAAGACCCGGCAATAATGTGGGAGGAAGTGGAAAATGCGATTACAGAAGTTTTTCTCAAAAAGGAGCATCATGTTATTGAAGCTGTGAGTATACGCATGTTTTCTATTATTGTTTCTTTCGATGTAGGTAATTCTATTATACTCGTAATCTTGTCAAGTATACTAATGGATTAACTTATAAACGGGATATTTTCTAAATAAGATTTTGACGTCTTGCATATTTTTTATTTGTAAAAATTATAAGAGATATGACAATACGACATTGTAGCTCCTTATAGGTATTATAAGAAAGAAAGAGCCGGAACCACATGCATTAGAATTTCAACTTTCAATTGATCTTTATGTAAATAAGGATGACTAAATAAATGGTTTTTCATTATCTTATTATTATATTAGTATGTTATTATTGATAAACTTATTACATTATTAATTAACAAATACAAATAAATGAATTACTGGCGTAGCTATTAAAATGAAGCGTCATTTAAAATAAAATATTTCTTTCATGGCAAGATAAGAAAAAGTGCGAAGGAGATGGATATTATTCCACCTCGCTTCCTTATCAAAAGTTAGTCAAAAGGGGTCGTGACGAAAATGTCTTACATTTTTTCTCGCCTAGCCCCCATCCGCCAAATTTCAAATTTGTACCGTGCGATAAAGAACTTCGTTCCAATAACACCACGTAAATAAATCCTACCTACTTTAGAATAAAAAAGCTGAATTGTGAACCTTTGGGAACTAAGATAGAATCCCTCGTTACCTCGAAAAAGTCTTTTTTTATATGTTATGGGTGACAAACGAGCACACAGCCCACTTGATGGTAAGTGGTTGCTGTGGCTCATAAACATCTACATCTATCCTCGATTACGAATCAAAATGCAGATGCGTTGTCACCCGTGAAGACTAAGATGGAAGCCTCGTTTCCAGTAAAAAGGGTCTCCGGTTCTCTACACTCACCATACGAAATACAGCAGCGTAAAACTGCTATTTTACGCTGGTATTCTGTGAGAGCGTGGTCCTTCCCCGATCGAGCCGACTTATTCGTGCTACAACTATACCAGTAATATAGCTGCAGCGTGGCTCTACCACATAAAAAGTCACTCCACTCACTCTCCATACGAACAGCATCATGGTATTCCGTGAAAGTACAATTTACATCGTGGCGCTATCACCTGTTAAAAACTACTCTAAAATATTTTTTGGGTATTTGACTTTCAATTCTACTATATGTTAGGACTCATTTTTGGTCTAGGAATCCGTCTAGATCTGAATAGGTACCATCCTCTTACCCCTTTTCTGCCACCAAATAGCAGTGCCGATTTGTTCTGGTCTGAAAGAGATGGAGAGCCACTATAATTACAAGTTGTAAGGCAATCCATCTTAGTGATCAGATATAACAAAGAGTCTATAGCCATCTTCATTTGAATTTGATTGAAAGTGTTCATGAGCTGCAGTGGTCCGAAATTATTTGTAATCCTAATTTGTAACGAGGACTTTTTTATATAGGATAGGGTGACAAACGAGCACACAGTCCACCTGATGGTAAGTGGTTGCTGTGGCCCATAGACATCTCCATCTATCCTCGTTTGCGATTCAAAATGCAGATGCGTTGTCACCCGTGGGGATTTAGATGGAATGCCTCTTTTCGAGTAAAAAGGGTCTCCTGTTCTCTACACTCACCATACGAAACACAGCAGTGTTAAGCTGCTATTTTACGCCGATATTCTGTGAGTGTGGTCCTACCCTGGTCGAGCCGACCCATTCGTGCTACAACTATACTCGTACTACTAATATAGCTGCAGCAAGGCTCTACCACGTATAAAACTGGTTGATACTTGATTGTAATTTGACAGTTGCTCAAGCATTGTTTTATAAAATCGCCACCACATATATCGCAAGTCCGCCTACTGCGTTTTGATAATAACTTTTATCTTTCAGTTAAAGAATTATCCTTCATCGGACAATTTCTTTGAGCTCATGAGGTTCGATTTGGTGGTAGATGAAAATCTAAAGGTCTACCTTCTAGAAGCGAATATGTCGCCGAATTTAAGTTCGGCGCACTATCCGCCCAACCAGTTGCTCTACGAACAAGTGCTATACAATCTATTCTCGTTGGTTGGCGTTGCCAGCTATGTAAATGGGCGCGCAAATATTAATTTAAGGTATGTAAGGCCTACTTAATACAATTTAACCGTTGCTTCAAGTATTCTATTTGTCTTTTTTTAATACACATAATACCTATAAATAGCTTTTTTTCTTTGTAATCGTGTGTCTACGTCAGTGTATAAGCAAATAAGTTTAGAAAAGAAAAAGACGCATCGGTAGTGTGTAAAAAAAATAATAAGCACGAACTTAATTTTTATTTCCTTTGTCAACGGATTGTCGAACACTATATAACGATAATCACAATCCACTTTTGGGCTCAGGGCTCCACTAATTTCTAAGATAATTTTCTAACAATTAGTCCACCGCGCTGCACCAGTGCGTGGTGATGACCACGCAGAAATCAGAAATACTAGCTTCTGAAATTTTTCTTCACTGCTGAGCAAGTAGTAAATTAGAATTTAAGATTTCAATTAATAATTTTATTGATGCCAGCGGGAATCGACACAGTTGCTCTTGTTCGTTATTTAAGACATAATAGATGGGTCATGATCAAATGAGAATCATAAGTAGAATCGAACTTGCCAAACGAACGTTCGAACAAAACTGAACTAAACAAATTCACATTGGATAGTTCCGACGTGTTCACTCGGCGCTCGGCGGTGGCACCGGCAAATCGATGCGACATTAAAGGAATACAGAGTCCGCCATTTCGTATGAACTGGCCCTTACACATTAGACTGTTTTATTTCGATGTAAAATTAGCACCAGATGGAAGTTAGCGTAGAACATTCTTTTTTTTAACTAAACTGTATGCCAATTAATTGCTCCATAAATGCTCCAGCAGAATCCGAAATTGCTCCAGCTCTATTGTTATTAGTTAATTTATAATTAATTTAAAAAAAATTAAGTATCAAAAATTTAATTTTGCAATAAAGTATAAAATATCTACTTTTTTAAATTAAACTGTATGCCAATTAATTGCTCCTTAAATGCTCCAGCAGAATCCGAAATTATTCCAGCTCTATTGTTATTAGTTAATTTATAATTAATTTTTAAAAAAATTAAGTATCGGCATTTCAATTTTTTTAAAAAACATAAAATATCTACGTATTAAAATTAAACTGTATGCCAATTATTTGCTCCTTAAATGCTCCAGCAGAATCCGAATTTGCTCCACCTCTATTGCTATTAGTTAATTTATAAATAATTTTTAAAATATGTAAGTATCGAAAATTTAATTTTGCTATAAAACAGAAAATATATAATTTTTAAAATTAAACTGTATGCCAATTATTTGCTCTTTAAATGCTCCAGCTGAATCCAAAATTGCTATACCTCTATTGCTATTAGTTAATTTATAATTAATTTTAAAAAAATTAACCTGGAGGAAGTTAGCGTAGAAAATTATTTTTTTAAATTAAATTGTATGCCAATTAATTGCTCCTTAAATACTCCAGCAGAATCCGAAATTGCTCCACCTCTATTGTTATTAGTTAATTCATAATTAATTTTAAAAAAATTAACCAGAAGGAAGTTAGCGTAGAACATTATTTTTTTAAATTAAACTGTACGCGAATTATTTGCCCCTTAAATGCTCCAGCTGAATCTGAAATTGCTATACCTCTATTGTTATTAGTTAATTTATAATTAATTTAAAAAAAATTAAGTATCGAAAATTTAATTTTGCTGTAAAACAGAAAATATCTACTTTTCAAAATTAAACTATATGCTAATTAATTGCTCTTGAAATGCTCCAGCAGAATCCGAAATTGCTCCACCTCTATAGCTATTAGTCAATTTATAACTAATTTTGAGATAGTGATCCCATTTGAGTAATAGCGCCATCATAAATAGAATGTAGTAACATTCTATGGTTAAAGTCATTTTATCGAACAAAAATTGATTGACTCTCAAGGTGGTACGTAGAATAGATACTAAATGGCATAAACCCAAAAACATAATATTAACCGGTGAGTTTTGAAATTATAGATTCTTATGAATGAATTGCACAAACATGTTAATAGTTTTTTTGTGTTTAAGCCATCTAGCGTCTTTTTTGCGTACCGCCTAATATAATTGCTCCCTATTAATTAATTAGTTTATAATTGTTATTTTTTGTTTAAAGAATTGCTCTACTACTACTTTAATTACTACCTTTAAACGAGCAATTCTTGTATATATATATATATATATATATATATATATATATATATATATATATATATATATATATATATATATATATATTTAGGTACTCTGAATTAACACATAACCTGCATTTTATCCCAGAAAATTAAATAAATCCCGCGGGAATTAAAAAAAACCTTAGTCCACGTGGACGAAGTCGCGGGCATCATTAAGTTAACAGACAAAATATATTTTAATATATTTTAAGAATTTATTTTATCTAAGGATAGAAATTGTTTATGTACATTTTTATTTTAATACAAGTAAAAGGCCAGTTACGTGGGTTTAGCCCACTCAGGACATGTTATCTTTAAAATCACTGGTCAAAGACCTTTAGATTGATATAAAATAATAAGCAAAAAGTCCAAAGTCCAAAAGTCGCATCTCAGCTACTCAGCTGTCATTGTCAATTATCTTTAGACTAGGTGACAGAATCTACTCAATAATGTTCTTCTTTAGTTGAGTGCTTAAATTTTGATGCTTTTTCAATGAGTAATAAAAAAAATATCGATATCGATCCGTAATCACATTACAAATCAATTTTGGAGAAACCTAAAAGTTAACCCTACAGTGGTCGGGTGGATTATAATATTTAAAATTTCAGAAAAGTCACTTAAAAATAAATCTTTTGACATGTCAAGTATTAAAAGTCGAAAAGTAGGAGGACGTGCTCAGTGCAGCACGTGCATGTGCATTTATTTATGATTTATTTTTAAATAATAACTTGCTGGTCGAAGAGTGTATCAACGAATAGAGGAAACACTAGCGATCACAGTATTATACACAGCAAACAATAATTTGTGATCTCACTTTGAAATTAATGTGTCATTTTCATTTATTAATATGTAAAAGTTCTTTCATTATTATTATTTGAATAAAAAGGAGGTATAAATGTTTTTGTTTTTTTAATATAATTAACCGTTGACTAAATGTTACCTTGTTTTATTTAAAATAGAGTATGTATTAGTTAAAGTTGCTGTTTTACGGCTTTCTTCTTATTTTAGATTGGACTACATATGAAATCCATGTGACCACTTCTTGTTTTTATAAGGCGCGACAACTATAATTTTAAGAAATAGTCTTGTACACTTACTTAGCTGTCATGTTGCCTATTCGTTTATTCGAATTTCCACCTTAGCTTTATATTTATATATTTTTATTAATTTTCTCAGTGTTAAATTTAAAAGAAGTATAAATTATATTAATACTTATATATATTATGTAAGTTCTTTATATGTATAACTTATATAAATATATTACAAAAGCGTTACAAAAACAGTGTGTGTCGTGAAGACACACGACAGAAGTGAAACTTTTGTACTACAGGGAAACATTTCCATTATTCATCAATGATTTTTGAATAACATGGATGGTGTGTATCATTCATTTATTTACATAAAATTATATATGTAGAAAGGGTAATTGAGTATAGTACACAGACAAATTTTGTAGTTAGGAATAATAATTAATTCGTTTACACGAATTAATTATCCAACGAGTCAAGGATAAACTAGTAACGGAATACGACAAGCGCACCGTTCCATGTCAGAGCCAAGACTGTCCTAACGGCGGCCGCGCCGTCCGTTTTATACAAGCAAAACGAGCGCCACTGCAGGTGAAATGGTGCAGGTGTGCGGAACACGTGTTATTTACAAGAATTCTGTCTAACTGCACCGACGGCTACCGCGCCGCACGTGCAATGGTGCTGGTCCCGTCATATACATATGTGTCATAGTGCATCATCTTCTTCGATCTTAAGAAGAGACATATCTGTTTTGTTTGTTAATTAGGTAATTACTATCTATTATATATGTAATTTTTTTAATAGCACCATCTATTGCTTTCTTTCTATAAGTAGTCATTTTATCAAATCAAAATTGATTAACTTTCATGATGGTACGTAGAAAAGACGCTAGGTGGCACAAACACAAAAAAATTATTAAGATGGTTGTCTAATCCATTCACAAGAATCCATAATTTCAAAACTCACCCATCAATATTATTTTTTTGGCTTTATACCATTTAGCATCTATTATACGCACCACTTTTGAGAATCAATCAATTTTTATTCGATGAAATGACCTTTACTATAGAATGTTACTACATTCTATTGACGATGGCACTATTACTCAAATGGGATCACTCTTTCTCAAAACTAATTATAAATTAACGAATAGCAATAGAGGTGGACCAATTTCGGATTCAGCTGGAGAATTTAAAGAGCAAATAATTGACATACAGTTTAATTTTAAAAACTATATATTTTCTGTTTTATATCAAAATTAAATTTTCGATACTAACATTTTTTAATAAATTAATTATAAATTAACTAATAACAAAAGAGCTGGAGCAATTTCGGATTCTGCTGGAACATTTAAGGAGCAATTAATTGGCATATAGTTTAATTTAAAAAAGTAGATATTTTATACTTTATTGCAAAATAAAATTTTCGATACTTAACTTTTTTTAAATTAATTATAAATTAACGAATAGCAATAGAGGTATAGCAATTTCGGATTCAGCTGGAGAATTTAAGGGGCAAATAATTGGTTTACAGTTTTATTTAAAAAAGTTGATATTTTATACTTTATTGCAAAATTAAATTTTCGATACTTAACTTTTTTAAATTAATTATAAATTAACTAATAGCAATAGAGGTATAGCAATTTCAGATTCAGCTGGAGCATTTAAGGGGCAAATAATTGGCGTACAGTTTAATTTTAATAAGTACATATTTTTTGTTTTATAGCAAAATTAAATTTTCGATACTTATTTTTTCTTAAAAATTAATTATAAATTAACTAATAACAATAGAGGTGGAGCAATTTCGGATTCTGCTGGAGCATTTAAGGAGCAATTAATTGGCATACAATTTAATTTAAAAAAATAATTTTCTACGCTAACTTCCTTCTGGTTAATTTTTTAAAAATTAATTATAAATTAACTAATAGCAATAGAGGTATAGCAATTTCGGATTCAGCTGGAGCATTTAATGAGCAAATAATTGGCATACAGTTTAATTTTAAAAACTATATATTTTCTGTTTTATAGCAAAATTAAGTTTTCGATACTTAAATTTTTTTTAAATTATTTATAAATTAACTAATAGCAATAGAGGTGGAGCAAATTCGGATTCTGCTGGAGCATTTAAGGAGCAAATAATTGGCATACAGTTTAATTTTAAAACGTAGATATTTTATGTTTTTTAAAAAATTGAATTTCCGATACTTAAATTATTTAAAAATTAATTTTAAATTAACTAATAACAATAGAGCTGAAAGAATTTCAGATTCTGCTGGAGCATTTAAGGAGCAATTAATTGGCATACAGTTTAATTTAAAAAAGTAGATATTTTATACTTTATTGCAAAATTAAATTTTTCATACCTAATTTTTTTTTAAATTAATTATAAATTAACTAATAACAATAGAGCTGGAGCAATTTTGGATTCTGCTGGAGCATTTATGGAGCAATTAATTGGCATACAGTTTAGTTAAAAAAAAGAATGTTCTACGCTAACTTCCATCTCGTAAAATTAGCATACATAATCTTTGTTTTCATTAAGATTTTATTTTCAAGTTGCGCCATCTAGTTTATGTTACGAACAAGTTCGCTTAAGTTCGGAAGAATATTTGTACTTTGTATTACGGTACGGTTGAATGATCGATAAATTAAATTTCCTATGTACTTCACTTCATGAACGTGAAAGCTAGGAACAACCCAGGTTCGAAACCCGCCTGCACCAATGAATTAATTAATTGCAATTTTAAATGCTGATAACTACGAGCTTAGTGGCAAGGAAAACGTTGTAAAGAGTCTTGCATGTGAAATTTATTCCACAGTTTCAAGGACATGTGAAGTTGTTGAAGTCCATCGACACGCATTGGAGCAATGCGTCGGACCAATTTCTCCATAACCCTTTCAGAAATGGAGGAGGCCTGAACCCGGCTGTGGCACATATACAACATGTAACAAAAACCCTTTTTTTTTTTTTTTTTTTTGCGGATGGAAAATCATCAAATGACGCCTTTCGCTCTGGGTGGAGCGGAAGGGAGTGTCAGACTTTTACTGACTAAAAACCATCCGTGTTCCTTCAGTGCCCTTACGTTCCGGAGCCGCGGTATCTCTTTCGAACAGCCCGCAGCCCCGGCAGGCGTCGGCCCTTGCGGGCCCCTTCACGCTGCTGACAGCTCTTTGAGGCGCGCGTGGAACAAAACGCGCCGTCGACACGGCCTGTCGTCGTTAGACGGACGGACGGCGAGCTACCCATTGCTCGCCGTCCACAGGCCCGCGCCTACGGTGGCCGGGGGCCACGACGTAGCCCCCGACGCCCGGGGCGCTCCCGCGGCGGCCGGGAAGGAAAGCTGTTGCTCTTTCCTTCTCCCGCTCCGCCACCTCCTTCGCTAGCATCACTGCTTCGCAGAAGGTGGTGACGGCATCCCATTCCGTCTCGCTCCGGACCATGGCTTCGACCAGGGCCGGACGCGAGAGGTCGCCGCCGCCTATCGCCGCTACGAGGACACGGCGGTGCTCCGCCCAAGCAGGGCACACCTCCACGGTGTGCTCCACCGTGTCCTCCGGTCGATCCTCGCAGTGGGAGCACCCGGGCGTTTCCTCCCGCCCGATTCGGTGCAGGAACCTCCCGAACACACCGTGTCCGGTGAGGACCTGCGTCAGGCGGAAGGTGAGGACGCTGTGGCGTCTCTCTAGCCACTCCTCAAAGAGGGGTCTTATCGCCGCTATAGTGGCGTGCCCAGCACGGGGTTGCGACAGTCGCTCTCTCCATGTCGCCATGAGATCACGCCGGAAGTCTGTCCGCTGCGCGACAACTTGCCGCTGCAGCGGGGTTTCCCCCCGGCATAGTGCCTCCGCGCGCCATTCGTGCAGGCGCGCGAGGACTATCGCCTCCAGATCCCATGGCGGCAATCCGGCAAGGAGGCTCGCCGCCTCGCGGGAGATCGTGCGGTAGCCGCGAACCATCTTTACGGCAACCACCCTTTGGGGCGCGTTTAGGTGGTGGACGGCAAGCCGCGCCAAACCACGCGCCCACACTGGGGCCCCGTAAAGGGCCATGGACCTCACGATCCCCGCGTAGAGCCTCCGGCAGGAGGCGTTTGGCCCCCCCAGGTTCGGCAGGAGCCGCCTGAAGGCAGCCCCGGTACGTTCCAGTTTGGGAGCCAAACGTCGGAAGTGCTCAACGAAGTTCCATCGGCCGTCGAGGACGAGTCCTAGGTACTTCAACGTCGACTCGACGCCGATGGATACCCCTCCTACCATCACTGAGGATCCCGGTGGTGGCCTGTTCCGAGGACCATGGAAGTGCATGGCCTCGGACTTGTGCAGAGCCACCTCGAGACCCAGTTGCCGGATCCTCTCAACGACTATCGCAACCCCGCGTGTCATAGTTTCTGCCGCCGCCTCGTACGACCCCCCTTGTGCCAGTACCAGCGTGTCGTCAGCGTAGCAAACTACGCTGACGCCGGTAGGGAGGTCGGCGCGCAGCACCCAGTCGTAACCGATGTTCCACAGGGGCGGCCCCAGAACCGAACCCTGTGGGACACCGCACGACATCTCTCGCCGGTTCCACTCACCGTTGCGACCGGGGTAGATGACGGCCCTGTCCGTCAGATAGTCCCCGACTATACGACGGAGATAGGTCGGCACCCGGTGATACCGGAGTGCCTCCCTAATGCAGCTCCAGGGCATGGAGTTGAAGGCGTTGGCGATGTCGAGAGACACCGCCAAAACAACTCTCCCCCTGGCCACTGCATCCCCCGTCGTGAGGGCTCTCACGCGCATGATGGCGTCCACCGTAGAGCGCCTCTTGCGGAAACCAAACTGGTGTTCCGCAAGATCCGGCCCCGTCCCCGCAAGGTGCTCGGCGAGGCGGTTTGCAATGACTCTTTCAAAGAGCTTGCCCACCTCGTCGAGCAGCACCACGGGCCGGTATGCGGACGGAGAGTCCGCAGGGCGCCCCGGCTTCCAAATGAGGACCAGCTTCCCCGTCTTCCAACAAAGCGGGAATTGGCCTCTCTCCAAGCATGCGCTTAGGAGCCCCTCCAGTCGGGGCCCGAGAGCCTCCGAGGCCAGGACCCAGGCTTTGCCAGGCAAGCCATCGGGTCCTGGGGCGGTATTCCTGGCCTTGAGCCTACGTACCGCCACTCTCAGGTCTACCCCGGTCCCTTCCGGGATGTCGTCGTCGTCGTCCTGGTGGTCCGCTTCCGGCACCGCAGGTGGCGGAGCCATAGGCGGGGGCGGATGTTCCGCTCGCGCAGGGAACAGAGCGCTCACCACGTCCTCCACGAGCTGAGGCCGGAGACTCTGCGTCAGCGGGGGGGCCCAGGTGCGGAGTTTATCCCGCACCATCTTGTAAGGGCGCCCCCACGGATCTCTGTCGAGAGTCTCCAGCATCTCCTCACGGGCCCGATCCCGGGCCCGCATGACAGCCTCCCGGAGGGCGGTCTTCGCCGCTCTGTATCCCTCGTACAGCTCCGCCTCAATGGCTGCCGCATTCGGTGGACGAATGCGGAGCCTGCGATGCCTGGCGTACAGGTGCCGCGCGGCGACACACGCCTCGCGCAGAGACGTCAGCTCACGCGACCACCAATACACCTGACGCCGGGCGCTTCCTGGCCGGACGCGGGGCATTGCCACGTCACATATCTCGGACATGGCCTCCTGGAACCACCCTGCCTCATCATTGACGTCGGCAGGCCTGTCCGGTGATGACACCCAGGCCTGCACGATCGAGGCTTCCAGGAGGAGCTCCCGGTCCAGCTGCTTCAGCGCCCAACGCGGACCACTCGGGGCCTGTAGGACTGGCGCGCTCGAGGGCTGGGTGGAGACGTCAAACCGGATGTACCGGTGGTCGGAGTAGGTCTCCACCCCCTCCATGACACGCCAGTCAATGGCACGCGGCGACAGAGCGGGGCTAGCGAACGAAATGTCCACCACCGACTCGCCCCGCATCCGCACACACGTGGGGACAGAACCCCGATTTAGGACGACCAGGCCTGTCTCCAGAGCCCAGTCTTCCACCATCCTACCCCGCACATCTGTACGACGAGAACCCCAAGCCAAGTTCTTGGCATTGAAGTCCCCTAGGACAAGTACGGGGAGGGGATAACTTCCGACGACGACTGCTCTCAGCTCTGCAAGAGAGTTGTGAAACTCGGCGAGAGATCGGTTCGGGGAGAAGTACACCCCCACAACGACGAACTCCCCGAACCGTGCTGCTACGCACCCCTGACCCCTCCTGACACCTTCAAGGGTCGGGGTACCGGCGGCGGCTGAAGAAATGATGGCCACTGAGCCGTTAAGGTCCGCCACCCAGTCCTCCCTAGGCCAGACAAAATACGGCTCAGCGACCACAGCGATGTTAATCGACCACTGCGCCATGCTCTGGAGCAACAGATCCTGAGCGCAGGCGCAGTGGTTGATATTCGCCTGGAGGAAGCTTAATGGGGCCGTTATAGGCATTCCATTTCAGCTTCCTCCACGGGGCGCCTCTCTGCGCGCGTCGGTGTCGCGGCAGCGGCGGCAGCGACAGTGACAGCGGCGGCGGCGGCAGTCGCGACTGCGGCGGTGGCCACAGAGGCGGTGGCGGCGGAGGGCCCTCCCCTACCCGCGGCCTTGGCCTTGGCGGGTGGCACGCAGGCCTTGCTTCCGGCCCGGTGATCGGCTGGCTTGCCGGCCGCCGCACATGCATCACAGTGCGGCGTGGCGCAGCAGGTCGCCGATATGTGTCCGGGCTGACAGCAGCGGAAGCAAAGGCCACTGCGGTCAACCTCCGAGGCGCATTTCACCGATACGTGGTGCCCCACGAGACAGCGGTAGCACCTCAGAGGTCTGGGCTCCAGCAGCTTAACCTGCGCTGAGACCCAGCCCACCAGAAGCCTTCGGCCCTCCACTATGGTTTTGGCCGCCGTAACAGGGCAGCACACCGTGGCGGCATGCATACCCTGTTGGTCCGGGCGTATGGCGCCTGACCTGACCTGGTCAGTAGTGCACCCCCCGGACCTGGCGACGGCGGCCACCAACTCCTCCTCCGATACCGAGTCGTCCAGACCCATGATGCGCAGGTCTGCGCATCTGACGGGCCTGGACACTCGGGCCTCGTCCGCGTCCAGGGACGCTCTGAGCTTCGCAGCCAGAGCGTCCGCGGTCGCGCCACTGGATACCCCGGGGATCTCCAGCATACGGGCCCCCGTCTGGGTGACTTTGAGCCGGAGGCCCCCGGTGATCCCGAGCTCCCCGAGATCGACCGCCTCTTTCGCCTTCGCGAGCAGATCGCGGTAGGTAACGCCCTTCTTTTCCGCGTCCGGCTGTAGTGTAATCACTACAGCTGCGGTCTTCGGGGCGCGGAGCCTAGCCGCGATCTTGCGCGCCCTGAACTGGCGCTGCCGCTCCTGCTCTTTGGCCTTTTTGGCTGCCTTCTTCCCCTTATTTTTGTCCCCGACCACCTGCCAACCGGCTTCAGCCGCGGGAGGTGTAGGGAGCTGAGGGGGCGGTGGCGGCGGCGGCAGCTGGCTTGCCGCTGGCGCTGGCACATTCGCCGCAGGCACTGGGACTGGCGCAGCCACCACCTGTGCTGCCGCTTTGCCCTTTTTTGCCTTCGCCTTGCCTCTCTTTCCCGTTGCCGGCTTAGCCGGAGCCGGTTCAGCCGGTACCGGTTTTGCCGGAGCCGGCTTTTCAGGGGGAGGAGGGGCAACTGCAGCCCCGCCCGAAGGCTGGCTGGACGGCCCCGGCCTGGATGCGGCAGCTGTGGCCGCCGCGTACGAGACCGTTGCCGGCCTCGCCGCCGTCTTGTTTGCCCCTAGGGGGGGGCGCAGGACGATACCCTCCAGCACGGAGAACCGGTGCTGGAAGGCAGCCAGCTCCTGCCGGACCAGGTTCAGAACCTGGTTCTCCACCGGCACGGGCCGGCTTGGGCGCTGCGTCTGGGGCGCCGCGCGAGAGGCAGGCTCATGTAGACTGGCCAGGTCTGCGCGGAGCTTCTCGTTCTCCTTCTGGAGAGTCTCCATGGCGGACGTCAGGCGGGCCACGTCCGCCCGCAGCTCCGCTACCTCGTTTGCATTAGGCTCGGCCCCAACAAAGTTGGCCTCCGCAGCCGCCATGATGGAGGCGGAGGCCGCGGGAATGGCCTTTAACTTTGAGGAGGCCTTTTGCTTATGGGCCACGACCTTGATCGCGGCCTCCACCTCCTTTACGAATCTGGCCTTACGCTCCACATCGGAGCCGCCAGTCGCATCCGTCTCTTCGCCTGATACCCGAGCCGTATCGCCCGGGTGGCGCCCCTCCTCGGCATGCTTTGCCGCTTGTTCGGCCCTCTGATTGTCAGAGGGCCCCCTCTCCTTGCCTCTCAGCCCGCCCCGCCTGTTGGTGGGGATTTTCCGGGCCGAAGCCTCCTCTTCACCGGCTGACGACCCCTGGTCGCCATCCCGCCTGGACCGCTTGCGGAAGAAGAACTTACTAGTCTCCGCGGTCCCAGGCTCCACGCATCGGGAGCTCTCTGAGCCTCCCACGCTGCTCGATGCGGCGTCGGACTCTGTCCCCGCATCGTTCCTCCTCTCCTCTACGTTGCCGTTGCCGGCGGTTTTGGTTTTTTGTTTTTCATGTTCCATTTTTTGTACCCACGAGTATGGGAGTAATTAAAGGTCCACCTTGGCAGTGACCCCTTACCAAGGTAAGCAGATTTAGAGGATTTATTACTCGCCAGGGGGTCTGCAGGTACCCTGGCGAGGAGCGCACTATCGACTGATTTGTTCATAGAACCCCGTCAGCCATCCATCCCCTCGCGGTGCGTCGCCGCTTGAGATTCGGGGTAACTTTTTATAGAGGTTTTCTCCCTCGCGGTCCGGGCGGTTAAGCCAAGACCCTCGGTCCCAATCAAAGCCGCGAGACATGATCCACGACACTTCGATACTGGGATTACGAGACCGGCGGTGACAGCAAAGGATGAATCCTTCACTGTCTGCCCGGAGGCAGGGTAAGTGCACACCGAGCCCGCCCTCACTCCTCTGCTATGCCCTCTGCTGATCAGAGGGTCACGCAGTGGAACGCGCCGTTGGTCCGGGACGGACCCCACCCATGTCAGAATAATTAGCCGCGGCAGTAACCTTCCCCAAGGAGTAAGAATTTCTTCTCATTTCTCGAGGAAGATTACTGCCGCGCCCAGGGTGCACCGGCCCAGTAGCTGCTCTTCCCTCCAGACGTATCGAGAGGGACCCGCAACTACCAAGCACACGTGGAGGACTTCTGACTTCGCACCCCATGTAACAAAAACCCTGTGGTTCCCTTTAAGTACGTTATCACATAGAAATAACTTTTTTTTAAACTCTGGTCGAGTTAGTATTTTTTTTAATTATATAAACAATTTTTTTAATTTTATGTGGTTTTATTACCTTTTACTGACACTAGCCGATGCTAAAGCTAAGTAAAGCGGGGTCTTTGACAATCCTCTTACTCCCCAGACAATGCAGAGGTAATAAAACCACATACAATTTGCAAACAATTTTTTTTTGAAATAAAAAAAATATTGTTCGAATTTTTAAAAAAAGTTATTTTCTATACGTTTGAATAATGACCCTGATAACGTACTTAACCGAAACCACAGGGTTTTTGTTACATATTATATAAGCTGTACTTTATAGACATTTTCATTTTATTTTAGAGAGCAAACTTTAGCTGAAAATATGGTATCATCGCAGAAAAACATAGCGGTATGGAGTGATGAATGCAGTACCAAATGCAGAGATCGATGCGAAGAATTACTTATATGTGGTCTATGTAGACCATGCCTTAATAATAGATTAAGAAACAGCCTGCTAAAGTCGTACAGAGAATTCCTTCATAAGGGTGATTTTAAGAGATTGTTTCCCCCAAAAATGGTTAGTAGTTATCTATTTTTTTTAATCGTACCTACCGTAACTACCTGAGAATGTAGTCCTACCTCGGTTGAGTCGATCCATTCGTGTAACAACCATAATACTGCTGCAGCGTGGCTCTATCACGTATAAAATTGACGATTAAATTGGAAGATTAACGTTTAAATTGCCAACATCTTGATCTTTAAGAGGCGTATTACAAAAAAAAACGCGAAATTACAAGGTTTCCTCGTTGAAATTTTATGTTTATCGTTCATTTCTTGAAATAACAATTACTTGGTAAAAATAGTTCGTTTTCTCTCCTCAAATAATCTCGGAATGGATTTTAGATAACTTATTTATTTAATCAGTAATAATCATTCTCCCGATGCATGTTTAGGCAAAAACTCTCGAAGACATGATTTGGGAGCTCTAATTTGTAGATTCTATTGAATATCGACCATCAAAAAAAATATTTTTATCTTCCAAATATCCTACACTTTAATAATAATGGAATACATTTTCGTTATATGCTTTTCACACTAGGAAAAAAAATTCGACATAATTCAAAAAACGACCAAAAAAGCTTCGATGCAAGCCTCTATATTTCCGAAGTTCTACATCACTTAGACGTAAAATTTATACCAAAATAATCATCAACATTTGCTTAAACTATGCTATTATTTTTACTTTTAAAATCGTTACTATTATATTATAATTAATTAAATAAAAGTACTATATATTTAACTGCGCCGGCCATCTGAGATCATTAACGCGCGAGCGTTTGCCGAGGGTGGACCTGCGTCAGTTTATTTCGGGCGCTGCATGGTTTCGATACTACCGTAGTGTGCGTCGATTGCTATCGTAGTGTGCGTCGATTGTCTGCATACTAGAACATTGTCAACTACGACCGCAATTTTTGATCGATCGGTTTAAAACTATTTTATATAGTTATAATTTAGATCACGTCTCTTCCATTAAACATGGTAGGGACAACGAGTCTGCAGCATGTGCACAATTGAGCAAACAAAAAAATATTATTATAGAAAAATGTGGTCTATTCTTTGACCTAGATCATTGTTATTTGAGGGCTTCACCTAATGGTTTATACAGCAACGGTCTTATTGAAGTTAAATATCCTATTTCAGCTTTCGGAATAGATTTTGATACGGCCTTTCGACAAAAAAAAAGTTAAAGGTTATAAATTCAGTGATTCAAGTGTAACATTAAATCAAAATAATGACTGGTTTTACCAAATCCAAGGCCAGCTTCATTTAGCAAATAAAAATGTCTGAATACTTGCCATAATATGTATTGGCCCAGATTAATGCAGTAAAAGTACTAAAAAGTTACAAATACGACCAATTTTAGATTTTCAATATGTTACCCAAGTTACAAGCTTTTTATGAAAAGTGTGTACTGCCTGAAATTATCGAATCGAGAAAAGTTCGGTCAATGCCGTCGCAGCAAATATTTTTCTTATAAAACATATATATATATATATATTTTTTTTATAGGATAAGGGTGACAAACGGGCACACAGTCCACCTGATGGTAAGTGGTTGCTGCGGCCCATAGACATCTACATCTATCCTCTATTACAATTCAAAATGCAGATGCGTTGTCACCCGTGAGGACTAAGATGGAATGCCTCATTTGGCCTTTGCCTCACATGGAAGTAAAAAGGGCCTCCGGCCACCTGCACTCACCAAGCGATACGCAGAGGTGAACCTCTACCTCACGCTGGTTTTCTGTGAGGTCGTGGTACCACCCCGGTTCGAGCCGGTCCATCCGTGCAACAGTAAAAGCTGCCGCGTGGCTCTACCACTGTTTATAGTAATTGACTGTAAGTACCGATTAAAAAAATATTAGTTACATTTGGTTGTTATATTTATTAAAACAGGTTGCAACCGTTTATTTATTTATACCACTTTTCTACCGGTAGTAGACATAATCGATTATTAACATTCGATTACAGCGTAACAATTAAAATATTTATGTGTACTTATTTTGACACTAAATTTCATAAATAATGAATAATATATCAAAATGGTATATAATAATAAATAATAAATTATATAATAATAAATTAATAAGATAACATTAAAATGACACCAAAAAATATTCCATCCACTGAAGTCCATCCTAAGAAAACTTTGTATTATGGAAGATCAAGATCGTTTAATCGCCATACTCACAGTATTATAGTGCGAGCGAGTGAATAGATATGAAAGAAAGTATCGGTCGCGTAGTTCGCCGCCCGCTCGGTGCGTAAAATACCTAAATTTGCGAAACGCCGAAATGTAAGAGGGCTCTTAACACTGCTTCCCGTCATCGATTTGGGTATTTTTTTTCTGGCAATAATGGTGTTGGAGGTATGTTTGGCCTTTCCCATAGTTGAATCTATGACAGCCATGAACGATATGGGATGATGAATGCACTTACACCGCCACTACAAATAATTTATACGATACTGTATTACATTTACCTACTGCCACAAATTACTCTCTACAATGTTGGAAACATTTTTCATTATAACATTTAGCAAACAGACAATATATTACGACATGATTACAGTTGTTACGTCGATAGATTTGAAGGCCAATTTGCATAGATCTCGACGAGATACGCCAAAATGTAAGATACTCAAAAATTATTTTTATTATACAGGAATATAGACCCAAAGTTACTTCTACGACGGCTTCAGCGCTACGGGAAGTGCAGCCCCTTCGCCCTTGCCTAGCAAATCGCAGGCACTCATGTTCACCTCAGCAGCTTTGATTTATTGGTCGACCAGCCTTAGCCGCTACACTACAGCTCCTGCTATTTGCTACAACGGGCGGGGGCTGCTCTCCCTCCACGGCTCCTACGGCTTTAATAAAAACACTCTAGGGATAGGGCAGACAAGGCTACGTGGAGTCGGGGCGTGCTGATTCGGTTTTAGTATTTGATTTTTGAGTATATCTCAACTAAACGAGATATTAAAAAAATATTTTTACTTTTTAACGTGTCGTCGAGGTCTATGCGAATCAGTCTTCCAATCTTGGTGCCGTAAGAACCGTAGAAGCCTTTATTATCATAGTACGAACTAAGAGACAAGACATAGCCTTGTACCTTGAACATAAAAAAAAATATTTTCATTAAGTCTTATGTAATAATCTATATTGAATAAAAATTATTCTATTCTATTCTACCTATTTACCACTGTTTCGGAAAATATCTCAGTCCTGGGAAGAACCAGCAAGAAATCCAGCCGTACTTTAAAAAAAAAAGATATAATTCACTTTACAATAGTTTTTGTTTGTACAAATTTTAAATGATGATGAGTTTTAATAGAACCAGCATGGTGGCGATCACCTTATTCGCAGGGGTTTTTTTCACTTACGTATTCTTTGTTATTATAATAACCTTTTGTGTACAATTTTTCTTTAATAAAACATTTAAACTTATTGACAAATTTTATACCTTTTGAACATTAGATTTTGTAAATTTAATACATTTTGTCTTATTGCCGTTTAAGAGCAAATTGTTGGCGTTAAACCGATGTACTAATTTCAATAGAGCATTATTTACATTGTCAAAATTAATTGAGTGTCGTTTGAGTTTGAAAATTAAAGAGGTATCATCAGCAAATAATACTATATCGTGATTGTCCCCTACAAAATAAGTCGTTAATATAGACTAAGAACAGGAAGGCCAAAAGCCGAGCCCTGAGGAACGCCCATTGATACTACTGACCCGGAGGAACCTTTGCCATTGATAACGACTTTTTGAGTTCTGTTATTTAAATATGAAATAATAAATCTAAGCTAAGCGCAATATTTTTAAAACACCGTAATGTTATAGTTTCTTGATTAATATCTCATGATGAACACAATCTAAAACCTTGGAAAGATCACAATAAATACCTAAGGCATCTTGTGAACTCCCAGACGCATTAAAAATATATTTCATAAGCTCAACACTTGCGTCAGTCGTCGAGCGACCCCTTGTGAAACCAAATTTATTTTTATGGAGTAATTTATTTTTATAACAAATAACAATTGTCTTAAAATTTTCATTTCAAAAATTTTACTGAGAGTTGGTAGTATACAGAAATGGGTCTAAAATTAGCGGGGTCCAATGTACTACCAGATTTAAATAAAGGTATTACTTTACTATGTTTCATTAAATCAGGATACACACCAGATTCGGTACTAGTATTAAAAATTATAGCAAGATGATGTGCCATTAAATCTATTATGGACGCAATAACTGTAACGGAAATCCCCCATAAATCTGCGGTTTTCTTTACATCAAGGGTTTCGAAATATTTTACAATATCTTGTGGTAATGCCTTTTCAAATCTAAATTTTTTTTAAACAGGTATTAACAATCTGTTTGAGTAATGAATCGATAACAGTTGGAGAAGTATTTAATGAATTTTGTTGCCAAAATTGGTATATCAGTGAAATATTTCAATATATATTACATAGTAGGGTCTACCTATCTTTTTTTAAACAGTGATTAGCTTTTTTCCAAAATACTTGGTGTAGGTACTATTTATAAAAAAGATACTATATGAGACGACACAAACAACAAACCGTAGTCTTCTATCTTTTTTAACATTTAACGCACACTATCTAAATTCGGTCCTAGACACATGTTGATACATTCGATCTCACTCAAACTGTCAATCACAATCTAAAGTTCTCTCGCAGACATTTCGAGGAAACCTTCTTTTTATGTGGGAATTATTCTATTATTTTTAGTTCTTGTAATCAGTTTTTACTTAAGTTTAATTTTGGTTACCATTTTTAATGTATTTAAAAATCTTGGTAAATAATAACATTTTCTTTTTATTGCAGATTCAAAAAGCGTTTGCACCAGAAGAAATAAAAAACTTAAATGAAATGAACAAGCTGCAGTACTTATGGTATCAAGGGAAATGTAATATGGATATCACCTGGTGTGCATAAAGACAACATTATTTATTTATTCAAAATAAGTTTTTTATACAAATTACAGTATTGAAATAAAACAATATTTTATTTAACTTATATACTAAATCACTGTACCATTGATTGAAGTAATCCTAAAATATAACTCCCTAAGTCTTCATCTTGATTAGTCCATGACACATATATATTTTTGGTATTGTCATTATCACCCTCTACCTTTATAAGGACTGATTCTACAGATATATTGCCATCTGATATTGTAATGCACCACCCTTGTAATTTTTCTTCTAAAAGTGTCTTCAACTTCTCTGCAGTTTTAATGGCGGGCCCACTATCTTCAAAACGAACTGTACTTGTAAAACGAATAACATGCCTATTTATACCAATCTCATCACAAACTTCATCAATATCAAGGAATGAGAGTCTGTTATCTTTGACGCATAGGATACCATGAACAATTCTACGTCTTTTTGGATCCGGTGGCTGTGCATTATACCTAACAGCTTCAGCTTTGAGTAATCGTAAAGAAACATCAATTGGTATCTTTGTCGGAGTAGTGATTGTGCAAGTTTCACCATTTGCAGGCATATAACAACTGATTTTGAATTCCTTTTCAATTTTATCCTTCAAAAATTCCATTTTCTGAGCCTCTCCATGTACTAATAGCACATTCTTAGGTTCACAGTATTGTATCAATTGCATAATACCTTTGGCATCTGCATGAGCTGAAAATGACATATATTCCACAGCCATTTTAACCTCTACAACTTGACGGTTTTCAAATTCTACTTTTTTAGCACCATTAAGTATTTTATGGCCAACTGTACCTTGTACACAAAAGCCAGGCATTATCAACATATTCTGTTCAAATGGAGCCCACTTTTTGAATATATTTAATGATAGACCCGCATGCAGCATACCTGGAGTAGCAAAAACTACCATCGCTCCGGGGTTATCAATATAAGATTTATCAAAAGGCTTGATATGCTTAAAATCAAACATGTTTCTTTGTACAAAAGTCTTTCTTATCTTTTGATTAGTCCATGTTATAAACATTTTATAATAGTTATTAGCCTTTTCAGTCAAACCTAATGCAAAGTAGACAGGATACTTCAAATTCATTCTCTCCCAGTATGTTTCCAACAGAATACATAACTCTTGAGCTCTACCTAGTGCAAACACAGGAATAAGTACTTTCCCTCCTTTTTCAACACATTCATGTACCTTTTTTAGGAAATCTCTTTCACGGCAACGTTTTGAGTCACGAATGGTTGTAGCGTACGTAGACTCTGTTATCATTAAATCTGGCCTGCATTTGTCTATCCAAGCTGCTCCTAAATGTCTATCTGGAGTCATATTGTAATCACCGGTATACACAACTGACTGATTTCCCACTCTTATCCAAAACATAGCTGCACCCAAGACATGTCCAGCATAATAGGCCTTGATCTCCAACTCATTATCTACCATCACAGACTGATGCAGAGTTACTGCAGTTACTTTTTTTATACAATCCTTTATCATTTGTGATGTGAAGAAGTTTGACTCTCCTTTTCTTTCCACAATGACTTTTCTCATGTCCTCTAATAATATGGGCGCTATGGCCTTGGTTGGATGGGTCATATAAATTGGCCCAGTATAACCAACCATTTCAGACATATAGGGCAATGCCCCACAGTGGTCAAGATGGAAGTGGGATATAATAACGCAATCTATCTGGCTGGTGATTGGACCCTCTGGTACGATATAGGAAAAATCAGGAAATCGCCGTTCATCATTGTATCCCATGTGCATTCCACAGTCTAACATAATATTTTTACCACCCATAGACAGCAGTATACAACTGCGTCCAACGTCCTGACCAGCTCCTAGCGGAGTAATTTTTATGTCGGGCATGCTGGGGAATTAAATTTTGTGCAAATATCGTTATGTTTTCTCGTTAAATTACAATTTAAAACCTTTTAACTCTTCAAACTTGTTTTACTAATAATATATAAATTTTGAGACCTGACCCTTTTATTAATTTAATAGTTCATTTACATATAGGAATATATTATTTAATTTTGTAACAATTTTAACAAGAAATATTACCAAACTCAATAAAATACATCGCAGTAGCACTTGACAGCTGACAGCTGCAGCCACAGATCTGTATATATACTAGAGACTGCAGCTATACAATGTACTCTGTGGCTGCAGCTGACAACTTGTGAGTGAGCTTGAACTTGAAGCTTGTCAGCCTGTCACATATTTGTTGGTTGATATATAACTATTAGGCTGGCTTTTCACTATGGGATATAGATATAGTATACATTAGATTGGCCATGGCGTGATTAGGGTGAAACCAAAATCGAAATGTATCCGTGTGTAACGCGTAGTGTTTCTATATAGTTTGTGCCGTGTGTGTTAAATGTGCATGTGTGCGACAAGAATAGTGCTGCGTCATGTATCAACCTCAATTATCGATACAGAACGCTGTGTCTGTTTCATAAAATTAATATTATTATGTTTGAAGTCATAAAAATAAAACTACAAACAAAAGTTTGTGATTTTTATTTTCCACCAAAATAACTAATTGATTGTAAAAATATCGTAAGCTCCCCATAAGAGGTATTTTGCAATTTTGCTTCGTACTTCAATCTAATAATCAAATAAGTTTCGATTATTTATGTAATAATTAAGTGTTTATGGTTTGTACGAATCGTACATATGTATGTCAAGTATGTTAAAAAAATTTTGCAGGATACAAGATATTCGTTTACTAATTTTCGAAACATATTTTCGTTTACAATTTTCTTTTCACATGTTTTCAGAAAACTCGTTCAGAACAAATACCTATCTCATAAACTTTTTCTTTATCACACTTTCGATGAGATGCTGCAACAAATCGTTTCAACTGGATGCTATTACAGCACTAATGTTATTTTGAAGTGAGGGAAGCCTTTCTAGGTTTTTTATCACTTGAAAAAATTTTTCCACTTTTTATTAGGCCGATTTTTGTGCTCTTATATATTTTTTTTGTTTCATATCTAATCTTCTCCAAAGAATATCAGTAATTTTCTTTTTTTTTCTCGTGGAATTATCTATAACAGAAACGTTTATAGCTGAGCTACTGGGTACTGGCAATATATCTCTGTAGATATATAACGATGCTTTGCGTACTGGCTTCAATACAACCTACAAATAAATATAATTAGTGTATACATTATGTACTTATCAATAATTTAAATTTATGAAATACTACCCTTTTACTTATTTCTGCCGCTAAACAGTAGTGCTTACACTACCACTAAACAGCAGTGCTTACACTGCCGCGTTCCAGCCTGTTGAGTATAGAGAGCCTGTATAATTATAAGTTGTAAGACATTTTATCTTAGTTCTCAGGGGTGAAAACACATTTTTTTATAGAACTAGGGTGACAAATGAGCACACAGTCCACCTGATGGTAAGTGGTTGCTGTGGCCCATAGACATCTGCATCTATCTTCGTTTGCGAATTAAAATGCAGATGCGTTGTCAGCCGTGAGGAAAAAGATAGAATGCCTCTTTTCCTGTAAGAAGGGTCTCCGGTTCTCCACATTCACCATACGAAACACAGCAGCATTAAGCTGCTATTTTTCGCTAGTATTCTGTGAAAACGTGGTCCTCCCCCGGTCGAGCTGACCCATTCAACTATACTATAGATATAGCTGCATGGCTCTACCACGCAAAAAATTTGTAACTTTCTTTGTTTGATGATGACTGTAGGTGACCAAGTACTACCATTTATTATCAAGTGATACTGTAAGTTCCTTTGTTACTTTCGTTTTATAAAAAAATATATACACCACGTGGATGACAACAACAAGTTGTACACATTGAACATGCGTAAACGATATGAACATATGTACAGTAAAATATATAATTAAGGAAATACGCACGGGCATAAATAATGTGGGTATTGTTCCAGAACGCAGCGTTACTCTTTGAGAAAAACATTTTTGTTAAAAGTGCTTGCTACATGTAGTTGAATTTTTTTTTCGGGAACCCATCCTTCTCTATTTATCATTTTTAACCATTTTTTTAACCTGAATATTTTGGAAATCTGAAACATTATAAGAGTCTAAATCATCTCATTAAAGTATTAACAACTATATTTACTATTATACTACCACTATACTTACTATTACGAAACACTAAAACGTAAAAATAGAAAATTAAAAAAAAACGAATTCATAAGAAGCTGCATCCAAGGATATGCCTTTGCCTGTTATAAACATATTATCGATAAAATGATATTGGTAGTGTCAATCCCTACAAAAATTTTATCAGAAATAGCGGGAGCACACGTATTTGTTATTATTTTTAATATAATTCTCACGCATTTAGAGCATTATCGTAATAAAATGCGATATTTTTCCCTATCCATTTGTGTATAAAACATTTGGACATAGTTTTTTTTTTATAGGATAAGGGTGACAAACGAGCACACAGTTCACCTGATGGTAAGTGGTTGCTGCGGCCCATAGACATCTACATCTATCCTCTATTACAAATCAAAGTGTAGATGCGTTGTCACCCGTGAGGACTAAGATGGAGTGCCTCATTTCCAGTAAAAAGGGCCTCCGGCCATCTGCACTCACCAAGCGAAACGCAGAAGTAAACCTCTACTTCACGCTGGTTTTCTGTGAGGTCGTGGTACCACCCCGGTTCGAGCCGGCCCATCCGTGCGACAGCAAAAGCTGCCGCGTGGCTCTACCACTGTTTAAAACGCAAAAAGTTACGCAAAAAAGATCCAATGTAATTTGTATCAAAAATGTTCAGTTGAAAAAAAATGTTTGTGGTCTAAACTATTATGTAATGCAACAATTTTAGCGAAAGTAACACAAATAAGAAGAAAAATTACAAACACAAACACAAGCCATATAGATCCATTCTTCAAATTTCATAACCTCAAATTAGCTTTATTTTTAGGGTTGGATCCTTTTTGCATAACCACGTCCAATTTGTACTTGTTCTGAAATATTGAATTTAGAGTGCTAAATATTTTAATTGTACTTACCATGTCATTTTGTGGATTTTCTTTTCTCGATGAACTGCATTCAAGTACGGCACACGTCACCATATTTAATCACACCTTTTATATACTTATTAATCCTTCAAAATCAAAACTATCGTGAAAATAAGCGGGATTTATTTCATTAACCATTGACGTCAGGCTGAAACAGGCTGATAGCGTGTACGCGTATGGTCTAGCCATTCTATCTCGTTCAAACGTAAGCATGTGTTATACCCTTTCTCTTTTATATTGCCAATCTAAGTATATACTAAATCTATGCTATGGAATATAATATAATATATTATCCACTCAAACGTCCATGGATACTACGGTATCCAAAATAAAAGTAGCGTTGTCCGTCCTGGATACTATAGTATCCATAGCGTCAAATTTTATAAAACTGACATCTAGGGGCCATCTGCGGTTCTTTTTGTGAGTTTTGTTTATGGAATCGATAGCTGACGAACTATTTTACGTATTAAATACGAGATGGCAGTGTAACAAGCTTTGACGAATGAACAAATAATTATCTAACTTCAGTGCTTCAGTCGCCTTTACACTCGGTGTTTTTTGTTTTTGTAGTGTCGTAAGTAATTTAGTTTTATTTAATATTTCTAAGATTATTATACATCATAGTAAACTAGATGATTTGGGCTTTGTAATTACGTATACATATCACAGTTCTAAGTGTAAAATCGAATCATATTTTAAATAAAAACTATAACTGTTTTAAAAAAATTGCCATTGTGAAGTCGTCAGCCCAATTTTAATTTTGTTTACTTTGTTTTTCAGTATAATTTATATTTAATTTTTTGTTGCTTAAGTATAATTTATATTTAAGCAACGAGTGATAATTCATAATAAATATAATAATGCACTTTAAAAACAGAATTAAACTGTATTCACTGCAGATTCCTTAAAAATGTCATTGTGTTCCTCGGGTCTTTTGTTGTGGATAGTATGGTATCCATGGACGTAACCACAATGGTTCTAAATAAGGCTCGGTACAAACAGCGAAATATGTTTGCAATATTTTTTGCCGTGTTGTTTTTTGCAGGCTGGGTCTTGGTTGGTTTGGGTTATGAGTTTTTTTTCGCTTGGTGTTTCGTCATGCTCTTATCTCATAGGTTTTGTTCTTGTGTTATAATAATGTTATTTTTGTTTACGATTGTCGACTTTTATTCTCTTTTTTATTTAACTTCACTTAAGTTATATGGAGGATGCGTTCTACGATTTCAACTCACTAGATTTTCCTTGTTATGTATTGACAATAATTAAGTTTTCATATTTAATAAAAATCATTCATTTTTTCGGTATATTGTTTTCGCTTGGCACAATTTGTTTAAAAAGTGGATGGTAATAATATGGTTTTGTGAAAATAAAAATGTTTATTATGTGAATAAACTTGATTTTATTATTGGTGTTTAATTTAAAACCTCATCTAAAAAAAACTGATAACTACCTTTTTAAAGTTTCTTAAATTACAAAGTGTTTATGAGACCTTAGATAGGCGGCCATCTTGCTTATATTTTGCCTTCGCGAGCGAATCGAAAGCGCTCGTGACCTCGCGGTAAAATTACGAGGAGTAGGTGTTTTGTTTCGATTTATTTAACTACTTAGTCTTAATTAAACATAAACATCTATGCATCATAAGACAGGTAAATATGTCTAGTTTTTTGTGACATTGCATTATTTGTAAAAAATACAATATTTCTTGGTTGTGATGTAAATTAACAAAATTTATACGTTTATTTTTCTCCGAATTCTAAGTTCACACCAATTATTAATATCTTGAATTATTATTTTAGATCTTAAAACCTACAATGGTTTAATGTGTATTCTTCTATCAATTTTTCGTAGCTTTTTTCTTTATTCTAGCTATTATGGTTAAGTAGCTATGTAGGTTTTTTGTTACTACATGCGAGCGCAGTGGCAGCCGAATCAGGGCCGCGCATATATGGACGTTCAAGGGTATAATAATCGCGCGGGCTGGACGCTTGAGTGGTTATACACCGAAATATAAATTATATCCCGCGATTGGCTTTCACACTGTGAGATATATCTTTTAACCAGTGTGCGTTCGTCATTGGATTACCCCCTGTACCCCACACACGGTTCTGCGGCTGTGTGGAACGGTGTACGGGGTACAAGGTGCGAAATATAATATAAAAATATTGCTCAGTCGTTCAAAAAAATGTTAATAGTTTGAGATGTAATATATATTATAGCTCAGTGTAAACGGTTCCATATAAATATATGGTGATCGATATTAATTTATATCTCGAGATGTAATATATATCATATTATATCCCATAGTGAAAAGCGGGCTTAATGATATACCCATTCCAGCTCCCTAAGATCGTAGAACATACAGTCTATTCTATATACTAATTTATTCACAAAATTCGGCTCAATACTGATGTGTTACATTGCAAAGCTGTCGGGAAGTATTGATGACAGATTAATCCAGAGGCAAATTGATGACGATAGTATCAATTTGCCTCTGGATGATGAAGACAGCTTTTGTCCACCCGATCCCTAAAAAAGACGACCGCTCAGACCCGTCCAACAACAGGCCTATCGCCATCTCTTCCTTGTTCTCCAAAATAATGGAACCATTATTAACTGCCAGCTCATGCGGTACCTTGAGGATCACCAGCTGATTAGTGAACGCCAATACGGTTTTCATCGGGGTTGATCAGCTGGTGATCTTCTGGTCTACCTGACTCATAGATGGGCGGAGGCAGTAGAGTCCAAGGGGGAGGCGTTGGCCATTAGTTTGGAGATTGCGAAGGCCTTCAATCGGTTTTGGAACAAAGCGCTTCTTTCGAAGCTCCCTTCCTATGGACTTCCCGAGAAATTGTGCAATTGGATCACCAGTTTCCTTGCAGATCGGAGCATCAAGGTCGTTGTAGACGGTGCATGCTCCGACTACAAGCCTATTAACGCTGGTGTTCCATAAGGCTATGTGCTATCACCAACGCTGTTTCTTTTGTATATCAATGACATGTTGCTTACTGGTAACATTCATTGCTATGCGGGTGACAGCACTGGTGATGCTCTATACACCGGCCGTGCCAATATTTCTCGGGAAAACGTCGCAGAGTACCGGAACAAACTTGTGTCTGAAGTCGAGTCTTTGCTGAACCAAGTCTCGGATTGAGGGCAACTAAATCTAGTCAAGTTTAATTCTCAGAAGACACAAGTTTGCGCGTTTACCGCTAAAAAGAACCCCTTTGTCGTATCTCCTCAGTTTCAAGGCACTCCTCTTCTTGCTTCAGCCAGTTTCAGAATCCTCGGAGTCGACATATCGAGTGGCGTGCAGTTTCGTGGTCACTTGGAAGAGAAGGCCAAATTGGCCTCTAAAAAGCTTGGCGTGCTCAGCAGAGCGGGACAGCATTTCAGGCCGGCACACCACCTGCAACTTTATAAAGCGCAGGTTCGACCTCACATGGAATACTGTTCCCATCTCTGGGTAGGGGCTCCCCAGTGCCAGCTCCTTCCACTTGACCGCATCCAGCGCAGAGCGGCTCAAATCGTCGACGACCGAGTCCTTTCCGATCGGCTCGATTCATTGGCACTGCGAAGAGATGTTGCATCCCTTTGCATTTTCTTTCGCATCTACCATGGGGAGTGCTCTGAGGAATTGTTCGGATTAATCCCAGCCGCCAAGTTTCACGAACGCACATCGCGGCAGAACTCCCGATACCATCCACACCATCTGGATGATTGGCGGTCCACCACTGTGCGATTTAGAAGATGTTTTGTGGAATCGATTACCATCAGCGATTTTTCCGGACTGATACGACTTAGGGACCTTCAAGAAAAGAGCCTACTCCTTTTTAAAGGCCGGCAACGCATCTGCAATTCCCTTGGTGTTGCAGTTGTTCATGGGCGGCGGTAGTCACTTACCATCAGGTGAGCCGCATGCTTGTTTGCCGCCTCTCCTATAAAAAATATCTCAAGCCATCCAAGCGGGAAAAAAGCTTAAGATATATATCTTCACCATCATCAGCAATTGTAACATCAATTTTACTAAGAGTTGAAATGCGCAGACATCTAATACACAAAATCACATAACTTTTACATACCAATATTCACTTTAAATTTACAATCATTTATTTTTAAACAGATGTAACAATCCGTCGGTGGTCAAGTTCCCTCCAAAACTTCCAAAATGCCAATAGACACAAATTTGCCAAAAGTCAAGTTGTCAAAAGTCAATTATTTTATTTTATTTTATAGAATAAGGATGACAAACGAGCACACAGTCCACCTGATAGCAATTAGATGCTGTGGCCCATAGACATCTACATTTATACTCGATTAAAAATCAAAATGCAAATGCGTTGTCAACCCTGAGAACTAATATATAATGCTTCGTTGCCAGTAAAAAGAGTCTCCGGTTCTTTACACTCACCAAAAGAAACACAGCAGCATTAAGCTGCTATTTTACGCTGATATTCTATGAGAGCGTGATCCTAACCTGGTCGAGCCGACCTATTCGTGCTATACCCATAATATAGCTGCACCATGACTAACGTTTTTGTTCATAGAATACGATTTAACGTAATTAATTACTTAATTTACTTGATTTTTATATAATGTACTCTGCTCTGTCTGCAGTTTAAAGTAATAAAATAGTACAAAATATATGCCATTGACTTCAACGTGACGTATACTATAAAATTACCTTTTATTTACGAAATACGTACAGACTCAACTGATTGGATTTCTCTCACTAGAAGTTTATTCTACCGTCTTGTCAACTTATAATAAATGTTACTTTTAGTAACATTCGGGTAACTTAATTAAAACCCCACTAATAATTTAAAATTCTATAATATACATAAAAAAAAACGAGATGGAGGACAATAGTGGTATTAGAAAGGAATTAATTTAGCATGATTCTAAAAAAAGAGAAAAATAATTAATATAATATCTTTTGTACCTAGTGAAATGTCATATGCATATAGAGTTCAACTAAAAGCATTTTATTCTAATTTTAAGATTTAGGTACTCTATGCTTGTATTTATACTACGAGGCTTGCGTTCTAGAGTTCTTGCGGAAACTTAACCGTCGATGGAAAGTTGCTCCTGTTTTATCGTTTTAATGAGGGTTTGATTTGGTTTTTGATACGAAAAAGTGGTGCGATTTTGTGCATTAAATGTTTGTGCAAATGAACTACTAGTAGAAAGGATATAACTAGGGCCTTCGTTGGTAATATAAATTTTAGTCGAGATATTATCGTTATTAACTTTTCGCTGAACCGTCATAAAAACTTTAAAAGCTGCCAAAGTTGTCAGTACGATAGTTACAGATGCGCTGTAAACGAAGGAACGAAGCGTATTGAATTAATAACCAATAATCAATTTGACTATCTCATCGGCGTCATTAACCGTGCTTTCTCTAAAAACAAAATGTCAGTCTATCCCACTCTATTGCACTTTTAACTATAGATATCATAGATATAGTATACATTAGATTGGCGATGGTGTGATTAGGGTGAGACCAAAAACGAAATGCACAAGTGTGAGTAAAATGTGCATGTGTGCGTCAACAATAGTGTTGCGCCATGTATCAACTTCAATTATCGATACAGAACGCTGTGTCTGTGCCATAAAATGAATATTATTATGTTTGAGGGCATAAAAATAAAACTACAAACAAAAAGTTTGTGATTTTTATTTTCCACCAAAACTAACTAATTTGTTGTAAAAATTTCGTAAGCTCTCTTTAAGAGGTATTTTGCAATTTTGCTTCATACTTCAATCTAATTTTCAAATAAGTTTTGATTATTAATTTAATAATTAAGTGTTTAGCATTTGATAGTGCTGGCGAATCGTACACATGTATGTTAAGTGTGTAAAAAAATTTGCAGGACACAAGGCATTCGTTTACTAATTTCCGAAACATATTTTCGTTTACAATTTTTCTTTCACATGTTTTCTAAAAACTCGTTCAGAACGAGTACCTATCTAATAAACTTTTTCTTTATCACCCTTTCGATGAGATGCTGCAACAAATCGTTTGAACTAGATGCTATTAGAGCACTAATGATATTTTAAAGTGAGGGAAGTCTTTCTACGTTTTTTATCACTTAATACAACTTTTCTACTTTTTTATTAGCACGTTTTTTGTGCTCTTACATTTTTCAGGTTTTGCTTCATATCTAATGTTGTCCGAATCAATAGTTTTCTTTATTTTTTTTCTTTCTCGAGGAATTTTCTATAACAGAAACGTTTGCAATTGAGCTACTGGGTACTGGCAATATATCTCTGTAGACACATGACGATGCTTTGCGTACCGGTTCAATACAACCTACAAACAAATATAATTAGTGTACACATTATGTACTTATCTATGATTAAAATTAAAAAATACAACCCTTTTACCTATTTCTGCCGCTAAACAGCAGTGCTTACACTGCCGCGTTCCAGTCATTTGAGTAAAGAGAGCCTGTATAATTATAAGTTGTAAGAGATTTTATCTTAGTCCTCAGGGGTGAAAACACATTTTTTTTTATAGAATTAGGGTGACAAACGAGCACAGTCTACCTAATGGTAAGTGTTTGCTGTGGTCCATAGACATCTGCATCTATCTTCGTTTGCGAATTAAAATGCAGATGTATTGTCAGCAGTTAGGACTAAGATAGAATGCCTATTTTCCAATAAAAAGGGTCTCCTGATCTCTACACTCATTATACGAAACACAGCAGCATTAAGCTGCTATTTTACGCTGGTATTCTGTGAGAGCGTGGTCCTTCCCCAGTCCAGCCGACCCATTCCTGCTACAACTATACTTTTAATATAGCTGCAGCATGGCTCTACCACGTAAAAAATTTGGTAACTTTCTTTGTTTGAAGATGACTGTAACGGACCAAGTACTTCAGTAGCCGTTTATTATTAAGTGATACTGTAAGTTCCTTTGTTACTTTCGTTTTATAAAAAAATATACACCACGTGGATGACAACAACATGTACACATTTAAACATGCGCAAAGGAAAGGAACATATATACAGTAAAATACATAATTAAGAAAATACGCAAGGGCATAAATAATGTGGGTATTTATACAAAACGCAGCTTTACTCTTTGTGCACTTTTATAATAAAAAAATTTTGTTCAAAGTGCTTGCTACATGTAGTTTTTTTTTGGGAACCCATCCTTCTCTATTTATGATTTTTAACCATTTTTGTTTAACCTGAATATTTTTTGGAAATCTGAAACAATATAAGAGCTTAAGTCATCTCATTAAATATTTACAATAATGCGTAAGTATTTACTATTACGAAACACTAAAACGTAAAAATAGAAAATTAAAAAAACGAAGTTACAAGAGGCTGCATCCAAGGATATGCCTTTGCCTGTTATAAACATATTATCGATAAGACGATATTGACCCCTATTTAATGTCAACCCCTACAAAAATTTGATCAGAAATAGCGGGAATTCACGTATTTCTTATTATTTTCAATATAATTCTCACGCATTTAGAGCAATAACGTACTAAAATGCGATATTTTTCTCTATCCATTTGTGTATAAAACATTTGTACTAGTTCTGAATATTGCTAAATAATTTAATTGTACTTACATGTAAAATGTGTAATTTTGTGGATTTTCTTTTCTCGATGAACTGAATTTAGGTATGTCACACGTTACCATATTTAATCACACACAATATTTATTAATACTTCAAAATCAAAAATATCGCGAAAATAAGCGGAATTTGTTTCGTTACCCATTGACGTCAGGCTGATACAGGCTGATAGCGTATACGTGTATTGTCTAGCCATTCTATCTCGTTCTAACATAAGCATAAGCTATGCCCTTTCTCTTTTACATTGCCAATCTAAGTATATACTAAATCTATGATAGATATAGTTTAATACTATATCTATGCTTTGAACCGCGTTACTCTCTATCTCACTCTATCTACACAAAAGTACTATTCGAGTAAACAAGTTTGTTTGAAATTACATCCTTTCGGAAGTAAATATGCAATAATAATTTTTATGGAAGGGTAAGTAGCAAATTTTATACTATTTTGAGATCTTAATTAAATGGGCCATTTTTTAAAACAACTTGCCTATGGTAGTATAGTTTTTTTTTAAAGACAAGGCGTTAAACTTGTGTTAAAACGTTTTTAACCATGACTTAATTAAACCTAATTTTTGTACGAAACTCGCAATGTTAATTATTGGATTTGTGACTGAGATCAATTGCATATTTATTTAGGATTACATTAAAAAAACACTGAAAATTTTAGAAATTTGTGATCAAAGTACCTAAATATGTGATCTATGGTGTTGATTTTCCAAATTTTCAAAGGTATACCTGTTATCACTTAACCAAGTTAAATTGGGTTTTTTTGGCTAGACCTGGTACAACCTAGCTAATTGCCCCGTACACGCTTGACGGGACAGTCCTGTACATATCGACGCCTTAGAGTGAAAACCTCGGGAATGCATTTTTGCTAAAATTTATTTTTTTGCATTTCTAGTAAGAGAACCTCGCAACGCACATCCTGATCTGACTAATTTATTTATTTGATACTCGTAGCCCCATCTATGACAGTAAATGAGAACCTCATAAATACTCGCATCTGTCAGTTTGGCGTGAATACCTTGCAACGAACGTGTCGTTTCCTATTTGAAAATTGATTACTTGAGTTTAACCTGCTGTTGCTGTATAATTTAGTGTTTTTCGAAAGAAGGTAAGTACTGTTCATGTTTGAAATGTATTTTTCAGCAGATATAACTATATATTTAAAAGTTATGGCTAGTTTTCTAATTAGTAACCTCGTACAGCACATAAATAAGTTTTCAAAGCTTTTAAAGTCAAATATGAAGTTTTCTTTTAACTTAAATTAAGACAGAATACCACGTTTATACTTTTACAAGGTATTCATTTGTAAATATGTATTACGTCGAGAAGGAAAAGTACGTAAGGATGCTTACGAGGTCTTCGGACAAATAAATAGATTAGTAAATTAAAAACAAATCATATAATATAATGCTTTTATGTCAATATTCAATGTATTAAAACCTAAAATCCAGTTCATTAAATCGTTTTTATATAATTTCTCTAGTTCATTAGGCACATACGAGGATTTCGTTTTTATTATTTGGTACAAATACCTCGTAAACGTACATACGGGCCTTTCATTTTATGTTAACTAGCCATTACTAGGTTTTCATCGTTTAATCGTTAACGTCTAATAAGTTTTATTAATAAATAATATAATTACTTTTGTTTTAGTTCATCATGGCGTCGGATCCTGACGTCGGTAGATACTCTCCAGAGATTGTAAAAAACTATTATTCATCGCATAGCGGGAGAAAGTCACGTAAATTACGTGAAAATGTAAAGGTTCTAATTAATCCATCACAAGAATATAAGGCAAATTTAAGAGAAGAATATATTTCCACAAGCGAACACCCCATCCAATCTTGTGATCAAACTAGCACACCGTCATCTCCAATAAAAGTCAATGATCCGATTGATGGTTGTTTACAGATAGATAGTCCCGATTCGATCGCTAAGCTACGTCGGCATGTGATAAATAGAACTGAGAACCTAATTTCCAAAAATGAAGAACTTCTTCCAGCATTCAAGATTCCTGTTACAAGTAACACTGCTCCCATGCCGTCAAAGAGTCTGAAAGATGATCACAACAAGCCGATTTCACTCGTTGAATCGTGTCTCCGCATGATAAATTCTAAAAAAGAAATAAGTCATTTAAAAAATGTACACTTAAAGTTATTAAAGAACATGCAAACTTTCAAACAAATGGCAATTCACCTTCTGTTGGTAATTCACCTTCAGTAGATAATTTTGATGAAGGGATGGGTTTTTATATAGCAGCAGAAGTAGTACTGCTGAAAGATTCTTCAAAGGAGCCTTCACTTAACACTCTGATCATCATCATCATCATTACAGCCCTTCACAAGTCCACTGCTGAACATAGGCCTCCCCCAAGGAATGCCACAAAGCACGGTCCCGAGCCACCTGCATCCATCGACTTCCTGCATGTCTTACCAGGTCGTCACTCCATCTTGTGGGGGGACGCCCTACACTTCGCCTACCGGTACGAGGCTGCCACTCGAGAACCTTTCTTCCCCATTGGTTGTCGGTTCTTCGAGCTATATGGCCGGCCCACTGCCACTTCAGCTTACTAATCCGTTGGGCTATGTCGGTTACTCTGGTTCTACTGCGGATATCCTTATTCCTAAGTTTATCACGCAGAGAAACTCCGAGCATAGCCCTCTCCATAGCTCGCTGAGCGACCTTGAGCTTCCTCATACGGCCAGCAGTGAAGGACCACGTCTCAGTTCCGTAAGTCATCACTGGCAACACGCACTGGTTGTACAATTTTGTTTTAAGGTTTTGAGGTATTTCTGACGAGAAGATGTGTCGTAGCTTCCCGAACGCTGCCCAGCCGAGTTGAATCCGTCGATTGACCTCTCGGTCGAAGTTGGACTTACCTAGTCGGACTATTTGTCCCAGGTAAACATACTCGTCAACAACTTCGAGCTTAGTGCTCCCAACAAATACCGGCATAGGTGTGACATGGACATTAAACATAATCTTTGTTTTGTCCATGTTCATCTTAAGACCTATCCGTTGGGAGACACTATTGAGGTCATTGAGCATAGTGCTTAGCTCCTCCAGCGATTCTGCCATGAGGACTATATCGTCGGCAAATCGAAGGTGAGTGATGTACTCGCCATTGATGTTAATTCCGTATCCTTTCCAGTCCAGAAGCTTGAAAACGTCTTCCAATGCAGCGGTGAAGAGTTTCGGGGATATAACGTCACCCTGTCTTACACCTCTCTGCAATTGGATAGGTTTCGTACTCTGGTTCTGTACTCGGATAGCCATCGTAGCTCTACTGTACAAACACTTCAACACTTCGATATACCGACAGTCAACTTGGCACCGCTGAAGGGACTGCAGCACCGCCCAAATTTCGACGGAATCAAAGGCTTTCTCATAGTCCACATACGCCAGACATAGTGGCAAATTGTACTCTTCGGACTTCTGTACAATTTGCCGTAGGGTATGTATGTGGTCTATGGTGCTAAAGCCCTTTCGGAAACCGGCTTGTTCGGGAGGCTGGAAGTCGTCAAGTCTGCGCGCGAGACGATTCGTAATGACTCTCGAAAACAGCAAATAGACGCGGCTCAGAAGGGAAATCGGTCTGTAGTTCTTCAAGAGAGCGTTGTCACCTTTCTTGAAGAACAAGACCACCGCACTTCTGCTCCACGCCTCCGGTGTAATGCCACCGTGGAGGACGGAATTAAAGAGCTTCTGAAGGACTTCAAGTACCGGTCTTCCACCCGCTTTCAGAAGCTCCGCTGTAATTCCATCCTCGCCTGGGGCCTTGTCGTTTTTAAGGTGCTGGAGAGCCATTCTAATCTCGCTCAGACTGACGTCCGGGATATCTTCGGAATAGTGTCGAATAAGACTCGCTCTTGGATCGTTACTCACACTAGCGTGTGGCTCCAACGATGACGTGTACAGCTGCCCATAGAACCTCTCAATCTCACTCAAAATCTCAGGTGCCCCGGAAACGATGCTGCCACATTCGGTCTTCAGCTTTGACAGTTGGCTCTTTCTGGCAGACAGATCTCTGGCAAAGACTTTGGAGCCTTGGTTCCGCTCGATCGCTTCTTCAACACGAGCTGTATTGAAGTTGCGTAAGTCTCGCCGCATGCATTTGGAGATCTGTCTGTTCAGTTGCCTGTATGCTGTCAAATCTGTTGAAGAATGTAGCCTCATCTCCCGTCTAACAGCCATGAGATTAAGAGTGTGATCGGAGAGTTTTTGTGTTCTTCTGCGGTGGGTCTTGCAGAACTTAGCTCCGACCGCATGGACAGTTTCCACGAGCTTGTCATTCATATCGTCCACGTCATTGCAGTCTTCTAGGCACTGAAAACGGTTTTGTAACTCGAGCTGAAAGGTTTCGGGACTTTGGATTAGAGCACGAGGGGGACGGAGCGTTGACTTCATCAGACGAGACCTCTCCAACTTAACATTTAGGTTCAGTGTGCCTCTAACCATTCGGTGATCGCTGCCGGTTTTCACCCTCGCGATCACTGAGACATCACTGACAGTTGTCGTCTGGTCGTCATAATGAAGTCAATCTCATTTTTTGTCGAACCGTCGGGGCTCGACCAGGTCCACTTCCTGTGGGGCCGCTTCTTGAAGAAAGAGTTCATCATAAAGAGTCCCTCTTTCTCCATGAAGTCGACCAGCTGCTGGCCCCTTGGGTTCCGTTGCCCTATTCCAAATTTCCCTACTCTCAGCTCACCGTTCTCTCTTGTGCCTAGTTTTGCATTGAAGTCTCCCATTAACACCGTATATTGGGTTTTGGAGGAATGCATGGCTCTAGAGATATCCTCATACATTTCCTCCACCTCCTCATCGGGGTGTGCCGAGGTTGGTGCGTAAACCTGTATGACCTTCAGCGAATACCGTTTGGTGATTCTGAGTATAAGGTACGCAACCCTCGTCGACACACTCCCGATCTTTACAACGTTGTTAACGAGAGACTTGTGGACGATAAATCCGACACCTCCTTGGGACAGATGGTCGCCCTCCCGGTGATATAGCAAGTTGCCGGATTCGAGGATTACCGTGTCCTCCCCCTCTCTTCGGACTTCGGATAATCCTATAATATGCCAGCGTAACTTGTCTATCTCTTCTTCCAGCTCCACGATCTTCTCGTCAGTCCTCAGGGTGCGTGCGTTGTACGTTGCCAGGTCGAGTCGTCTAAGGTGGCAACCGAACCTCCACCGGAGATTCTTAGCACCCCCTGCCCCGCCGTTACCATGGTCGCCACCGTAGCCAGGAATAGCGGGGCCGCCGGGGACTGGGGGCCGTTTATTATTGTCATTGCTCATGGGGGGGTATATTGCCATAGTTGCCACGCTTGGCGAGCGGGTTGGCAACCGCAGTTTTTTTATTGTATTTATGCCGTTATTAGGAAGATGCTGCTGCCCATCTCCTGCCTGTTTCCCTTTGTCGCCTTTTACGACACCCACGGGAGGATATGGGGTAGTGGATATTCTTGACCGCCACTACACGGCACGGTACACTCTGATACGCCAGGATATTATACAACAATGGCCATCAATGTCGCCAACAAGTGCTTTAAATTTTGATTTGCTCCCCGTAATTGATTCTCCTCAAAATCTTTATGAACCTTTAGATATTATTCCGTCATGTTCCGAAGATCCGATGCTGGGTCATATTTCGCCTTTTTCTGGCATCGGTGACTACTCGCCTGATGATGGAGACTCTGACTATCGACCCGACGAATTATTGCGGCAATCATCCTCTGGATCGGAAGACAATAATGTGACTGATAGAAAACGAAGCCGAACTAAAAGTGGAAAGGCAAATAAAGAATGTTGGATTAGTGAAGGGCATAAGAACAAACGTATGAAAGGAGACACTTATGCCGGAAGAAGAAAAACTGAAGAAGGAAAAGTGGTTTTCGATGTTCCCAGAAGGAAACGTTCTGTAAAACTTAGGTGTTGTCATACGGAAAACAGTAAATATTTTCAGTGTCATAAAGTGACTGAAGAAAGCAGGCAGTCAAATTTCAATCAGTACTGGAATTTAACTTGGGAGGCGAAGAAAGTGTGGATTAAAAAGACAGTCCAATGTCATAGTGTGGCAAGACGTAAATGTAACACTATAAATGCACGAAGAGATAATACTTATAAATACACTTTAAACACGCCTGAAGGGCAGTACACGGTTTGCAAGCAAATGTATCTACATACTTTTGACATCGAAGAATGGACTGTCCATAACTGGTCACGTAGCGTGCCACATAAAACTTAAAAATCGTGAGATTTATTCACCAGCACAGTACGTCGTAATTTGTAAAACTGCTAGACTGACAAAACCGTACAACGTCGACTACTTACAGCATACTTTTTTCCACAAGTTTAGCTCCATGCCATACCTCAACTTCATTAGACCTGGAAAGAAAGCTGGGGAGGCAACCGTGTTTGATTTGCGCTGTATCGAGTACCGCAGTGATGGGACAATTTTTTATAAAAAAGTACATGACGAAGATTTTGCACAACTAACAAGAAGGATTAAAATGCCAGGTCTCTCCGATTCTATGCCGCTGTTATATGACAGTAGACTCCCAATTCCACGAAGCAAGTACATTAATTTACAAGAATTGAAGTCTGTGTTGCCTCCTGATGTACACTCATTCTACGACCAACTGCCTCACCAATGCAGTGATCAACGACGGAATATTACCTGTACCTGCGGAAGAGCAGTACTTACAGAGTAATTGTTACTGTTATGCGGCGTTAAAATTAGACGTTACGTTGCTTTTTTTTTGTTTATATAAAAATTTATTGATTTGGCATTAGCTGTTGAATTTTTTACTTAGGAGATTCTCTAATGACCATACTTATCGACCGGAGTCGGCTTGAACTGATCACAAATACTTTATTGTCGCTCAGGCATATCACGTGTCACTCAACACTATTTACCTTTTCTCTTTTATTTAGCTTAAACGTATAGTTTTTCTGACGTCTTATGTTGTAAGTATTGTCACTGCCTTTATAAGTTAACAATTTAATATTAAGAGTATCATTAAAAATCTAAGTGCTTAAATAGCCAAATAAATACTTGATCATTTAAGACTGAAATTACTTATCATAAGAGTTATATTTTGTTAGCTACATGTGCTTTTTTAGTTTTGTACTGATTATCTTTATAAAGAAATGTTATATTTTTCATAGTGCCTGTTATAATATTTCAAAGAATTTTATGATAAATCGTGGATCTCAAACTATAAGTAAGGGTTGAACACTAAAATAATATTGATCGATGTTTATCTACCAAGAACACTAGTGTTCCTACCTGCCTACCAAAATTTTTCTTGAATAGTTTATTAATTAGTGACTCGGATAAGGTTTTACGCTGTGATTTATGTCACATTTAGTTCAGAGAACGTATTATTGGTAATTTCTGGATTTGACTATTATAGTTCACACACTGTTACTTAGAAAAACATAGCGCTCAATAATCGTTATCAACGTTGTAGGTCTTTTAAAGACGTTTATCACAAAAGCGTGCCTTTTTACAAAACAAAATGTAACCTAAAAATAAAAATAATTTAATAAAACAAATGATTTTAATTCTCTTCCTATCTCTGAAAACCTATTATTTGCATGCTTTTGGTCGAGTTTTTGTACGAATACCTCGTAAGTAGCATTTTATGCATTTTGGACAATCTTATAGGTATTGAATAGTTCTGGATATTATAAAGTGCGTGTTAGATTTCCATATTAATTAATAAAAAAACATAAAAGACGCCGATACAAAAATTTTACAGTTTTTTCTTCCTCCTGAAAAGTTACTTCTTTTACACTTACGAGATTTTCACTCTAAGGCGTCGATATGAAAGGTAACGCTATATTTAAGTAAATTTGACGTGGCCGATCTTTTTTTGCAGCAAAAACTGAACAGTTTGGCATTTTTTAGTACGTCGATTTAGCTGCGCAACTGGATTTAGTCTAGGGAGCAGTACGGTTGTTCCTAGTTTTATTGTACACACTTATATATTATACGGACTTATACTTTGACAGAGAGGAACGTCTTCGTATAAGAAATCTCCTCCGATCCAACGGTGGCTCGTGTTGCTCTATGGGTCTCTTAGAGTATTAAACTAACAGGAGACGCCATTGGAGAGCGTTCCCCGCTGTCAAAAGTACGAGAGCGCGGATCATTCCCGTTATATAAAACTAGTTGCGCTGCGTACGGCATCAGTTAACAAGTAGTCGTAAGCGTGAGTTGACCTCCAGAAAAATGCCGAGTTGCGGTGTGTTTTCTTGTCAAAAAAAGATCACAGACCTCAAATTTACAAAAAGACGACGTTACCTTACATCTTTAAGTATTTATTTTGATTTCAATAATTAATATAAGCATTAAATCACGAAAATTCTGATTAATATAGCTGAGCAGGGTGTGTTGCCAACTTAAAGTATTAATACTATAGTAAGGACTTTTGCACCAGTAGGACATAATTAAATTTTGCTTAATTGTAGACAAATGTCGTTTCTCTTTGTTCTTATTACACAAGACAAAATCGTGTTATTGAATAGTCTTACATTCATTAATATTATTGTGATCTATTTGCAAAACTATATTATTTCAAACAACATTAATAATCTTTAATTGTTTTTAACGAAATGAAAACATCAATTTAAATTGTTTTATTGTAAATAAAACATTTTAAATAGATATTTTCATTTCATTATGTTACGTTATGAAACGAAAAGAAGGGTAATTTCAAGTATATAAAATGGTATCATCGAGACAATAATAGTGATGTCCACTGTAATCTTTAGTGTCGATGTTTTTATTTGACTATAATTAATACCTTGATATATAATACCAAGGTGTTATTTAAAATTATTTTTTGTACAATGTTTAAAAAAGATCTTTAGTTTTACAGTTTTCAAAAAGATCTTTACAGGCGCCAAGTTTGGATAAAAGCATGTGGCAATCATATAACCTGGGTACCTAAACGAACAAGCACTATTTGTTCCAAGCATTTTGACCAATCGGTTTTCGTAATCCAATCAAATAATAAAAGGAAACTAAATGAAACTGCTGTACCGACTTTGAAATTATTTAAGTTAAGTTTATTATTTTGCTACAGGTTTATTTCACATTATGAAGGATAAAATTTAAAACATGTAACAAATCGAAATGGAAGGTTTAGTGAAGGATATTTATTCATTTTAAAATTTTATTTACAAGTATATAGTCTTAGATGGTGTCAACCAAATTGTTGTTTTCAGATGAGACACGAATTATTAGCGCTTAAATAAATAAATAAGGACAAACAAATAATCTCATTGTCATATTCATAATCTATTATTATTAAATATATACAGAGTACTACACTTTTGTACTGTAGAACACAAAATATTACCGCTTTTTACGACGACATTAATTATTTTTCAATCCTAAGTAAAATGACGAAAAAAAGTATGTTTGTTTAAGCGTAACCTTCGGCCAAGAGATAACAAATGTTTAATTTTTTTTTAATTGCTCCATTCCGTTGCTGCGTAAAGGAAGGACAAAAACAAATAAACAAAAAATCACACTTTCACATTTATAATATTATATTAGTATGGATTGTCAAGAATGATAGATAAACTTTTGGAACCGGTTTACAATCGGCTTTTTGAGAGTGAAACTATACACTCCCGCTCTCCTCCTTGCTCTAGTAAATAACGTTTCTGAGGGACCAAAAGGGATAGAAGCACAGGAAAGTACGATTCCGTGCTGCCAGATGTAGTTCAACCCTTAAAACGGTTTAACTCTATAGGTTGGGTAAAGTCTGTAAAATTAGACCGTTTAAAACCGCTATACAGATAACCTTTTCGGTTGATCATGACATTAAAAAATGGTAAAAACATTTCATAGACTAGGCATATTATATATTTTTAAGCATACAGGAACATTATTTCGATAATGATTACGTTCCACATAACATTGAACTGGCAAACTTGGTGATGGAAAAATATGCAAGCACTAGAATTAGCTACCTCGCAAAAAAGAGTGATCCCAAAAAGGGTATTCGTTACATATATACCACACTTATTCAATTTAAAAACCAGTTAAAATATAATATAATACTTTTTCAATTTGTTTTAATTTTGGTAATTTTGTATTATTATTTTGTACCTTATGTATTTTTTTAAATTTACTTTGAATGTAATATTACACATTAAACATTTGTTCATTTTTATTTTATTTAATTTGTTAATGTAACTTGCATAAAATTTCATCGACATATCCATATCGACAAGGCCCTCGCACTAGTTGTTTATGCTTTATGCACTGTAACGATGAGACATTTATGAGAGATTTTCAAGGTTGTGTGCGTTTTGCTTAATCGTGTGCTCATATTATGCTGTGTGCGTGCGTAACGACGTGGCCCAATGTTTACGATTTGCTTAGTGTGCGTTACCTCGCCTCCCGCTAGAAGTGACAGACTTTTTTGTTTGGAACTTTATACGCATGGCGTCTCCTATTAGTTGAATACTCTAAGATGGGTCTAAATAAGACTAGGTTCTATGGTATATGATATTAATTACATAGAACTTTATTATTTATGACATTAATTGGCGAATCGTAACAACAACAACAACAACATTTTTAATTTAGTTCTCCACTTTAGTAGGAATTCCACTCGCGACTAATACTGCTCGGGGCAAACGGAAGAATAAAACAAAGGCGACCCCTGCCACTTTATTCGGGAATTTCTACAATATCAGAGGACTTCATTCGAAACTTAAATCGGTCCACTATCATCTGGAAATAGCGAAGTCGGCCTTGCTCTTCCTAACCAAAACCCAGGTGTCCTCTCCGGCTGATACTTCGTATCTCTCGGATTTATATTATTTATAAATTAAAGTACTCCTTTGGGCTGGAGTTTGCATATACGTCGTGTTTTCGACGCCTCGGCAGTCTTGAAGGTACGGACCTGTCCATTCTATGGCTGCGCGTAGACAGGGACGACCATCTCCGCGTCTACGAGTGCCTTTATAGGTCCCATTGTAGTAATGCCGACACAGACCGACTCATTGACCACGTCCAAATGGCTGCAGAGTCCGTGCTACACTCAGCGTCACAAAAATCGCACCTCTCTGAGTTTGCGCGAAAAATGGCTGTAATGGCTAGAAACGAATTATATTTATATAAATATTGGTATGTTTGAAATGGGTATTTGAATAGCTTTACATTATTAATAAAAAAATCATGAAATCATTAAAACATTTATCAATATATAGCGTCAAAAATAAACACTGTCAAATGCTCGCTAGTTACACGCTAGTTACACCACCTAAAAAGGATATAAAAGGGTCGATCATATTGAGATGAATTATGCACAAACAAGTATCTCTATCGACTTTTTTTCGAAAAACCACCCAGAAAGGTCGAAGCTTACAAAAAATAAAGAATAGCTAATACTAATATTTGTTTCCATTCGGAACTTTTTAATAATATATAGCGTCAAAAATAAACACTGTCAAATGCTCGCTAGTTACACGCTAGTTACACCACCTAAAAAGGATATAAAAGGGTCGATCTGGATGAAATATGGGTCAGTCGTAATTTAGACTTCGCAGTGAACACACGTGAACAAGCAACCCAAGTAAGAACAACTAAAGATGGACACCCGCTCTGAAGAAACCGCTCAAGTGATTGCCCTATTGCAGTCGGGGATGTAGCAGTGTGACGTTGCTCGACAGTTGAACCTGTCCCGTTTTTCAGTTCGACGGGTGTTCCAACGTTTTTAGCAGACTGGTGGTTATGTTATAAAACCGGGATCTGGAAGAAAACGGTGCACATCAGAAAGAGATGACCGTTTCATCGTTACGACATCTTTACGAAACCGTTTTATAAATGCTGTTGAGTTGCAACAACAGCTTCGATCTACTCGGAGAACATCTGTGAGTGTTTCTACGATAAGAAGAAGGTTACACAAAAAGAGTTTAACAGCCCATAGACCTGCTAAAGGTCCAAAACCTACTGCACAGCATCGCAGAGATCGCCTAGAGTTTGCTCGCAATCATTGCGAGTGGACTCTAGAACAGTGGCGGACCGTACTTTTCTCTGATGAGACGAGGGTCTGTCTCTTCTGCAATGCCAGACGTAGAAGGGTCTACAGAAGACAGGGGAGAGGTTCACACAACCCTGCTTCGAAGAATCCGTCGAATACGGGGGTGGCTCGTGTATGTTTTGGGGCGGCATTTCCGTCGACGGGAAAACGGAACTTGTGTGCGTTTCCCGGACTCGGGTGTGGCCGTGGGCAAGGGTCATTAAATGCTGGTCGGGACATTACTGAAATCCTGGAGGAATATGTGGTCACGTATGCTGGTTATGTCGGTGATGGATTCATGTTAATGCATGATAATGCTCGTTGCCACATCGCGGCTATTGTACGGGATTATTTACAGGAGGTCGATATCCCTGTTATGCATTGGCCAGCACTAAGTCCAGTCCGGCGTGTGGTGCCACTCACGCTCCCATCGCGGTTACGTTCTGCAGCTTGCCGCCGTGTTTGACACTATAGGTCAACCGATTAGGACAGGGAGCGATTTTTTTTTGCATTCTACCCTTGGGGCGGGTTTTTCTTCTCGCCGGATGATCCCAACGTTGTTGCTGATTCTGTCACTGATGTGGTGCTTCAGGGAATGGAACTTCTAATTCCATCATTTGTGGTACCTATCGGAGGCAGAACTCAGCCATGGTTTGGTCGCTCCTGCAAAATTACTTCACGCCATAAACAAGAGTGCTACCGGGCCTGGGCTCACGCATCGGCGTCTCGGGATGCAAATACTAGCGCTCTCAAAAAGGAGTATAATTCCGCCTCCAGGTTCTTTAAAAGTGTTATTGTCAAAGCAAAGTAAGAGCACATCGGCAGAATTGGCGAGAAACTAGTTCGCCTTCCTTCGGGAACTCGTGCATTCTGGTCTCTCACCAAGGCTGTTTAACGGAACTTCTGTCAGCCATTTCTGCCATCTCTGCACAAGGTGGACGACTCACTGGCCCATGCCGCAAAGGAGAAAGCCGATCTGCTAGGCACTCTCTTTGCGTCCAACTCGAGTCTTGATGACGGGGCAACACACCGACGATCATCCCACGCTGAGAGTGACCCATGCAGGATGTGCTGTTTACCCAGCGCTCGGTGCGTAAAGCACTCCTCTCCCTTGACCTCAACAAGTCGAGTGCGCCTGATGGCGTCCCTCCTATTGTGCTGAAGACAGCTTTGGTGCACCCGATCCCTAAAAAAGGCGACAGCTCAAATCAACAAAAAACAAAATAATAGAAACTATAATAAACTGCCAGCTCATGAAGTACCTTGAGAATCACCAGCTGATTAGTGATTGCCAGTACGGTTTCCGTCGGGATCGGTCAGCTGGTGATCTTCTAGCAATTCCCTTAGTGTTGCAATTTTTTATAGGCAACGGTAGTCACTTCCCATCAGGTGAGCGGCGAATATGCCCCCTCTGCTATAAAAAAACATACTTCTTTGGGAATTCTAAATGTTTTAGTATTTTTGAAGTTAATACTTTTTTAGCATCGTTGTGATTTGAAACGAAAAAACGACACTGAAAAGAGACAAACGTACATATCTATAGGATTTAGCCTGCGTGCGAATGCGATCGAATACAGTGTATTCTTTTCTTAGATTTTGATCAACACGAGCTTAAAAGTCATGAAGATAACATGTGTGCTGAATGTTACTGTGGTAAAGTGCTAAACGAAACGGGAAAATACATGTTCCCAAACACAAATATTGTGATGTCCTTGTTGCTCATACTGCCGTTTTCATACGCATCGGTCGAACGATAATTAAGTGTACTTCAAAATTTAAAAACAGAAAACCGGCAACAAGAGAGGTGATTAAAATATTGGGCGGAAGCGTCTAGTTTAACGCTTCGAGAAAAATGCTGGCAACAATTGAAATGGAAGAAGTGTAACAGTACAAAACTTGTTTTTATGTTTAAAATAATATTGAGAGGCATTTGTGGAGAATTAGCAGATTTGTCCCCATATTTGGAGAATTTTATTTGTATTTTTGGGGAATTACACACATTGCCACTGGCAGCCTTTGTTATTTTGCGTCATTTTGGCATTAAGGAGTTTTGGACTTTTTTGTTGGACTTTGTTTAGCTTTAGTTTAGATAACTAAGTTTATTGAATGATTATATATATTAGCGTTTTATTATGGATGTTATTGTATACAAACGCTATTCACAAATTATACACGGCAATTGGCCACAATAAAGATCTACGTGTAGTTTTATTTCATCATTTATTGCTCATTTTAACACTTCCAATATATGATAAGCTTATCTCTCAATTACCGGCTCGCCGAGTGTAGACGTGTTTTAAAAGAATAGTTTTTCAGTGTAAATTACTATGTCAGGAGAAACTTCGAATATTAAAGCCCATGGGGAAAGAAAAGTGGCTCTTATTACCGGAATTACGGGTCAGGTCAGTATGTTATAACAAATTTGAATAATTATGAAAAAATACGGATTCTGTACATGTATATATTATACACAAACAATTCTTGTGATTAAGCAATATTATCTATAATCACTATCAGACTGCAGAATATCACGCTATATTATGTTTACTTACTTACGTATCTTCACACACAATCCCTAACGGGGTAGCCAGAGAGAACAGATCGCCAAGTGTCACGATTCTTACATACCTCTTTCGCTTCTTTCAGATTCATTATCTTCATACATGCACGTCTAGGTATCCGAGTACTCTTGACCCTCCCCTCTTCGAGCAGTTTGCTCACATGGTCTTCGAAAGTTAGTCTCGGTCTACCTCGACACCTTTTAGCGAATCTCTTCGTTTCGCTTTCGGTCGGCCATTGTAACGCCGCACATTTTACGAAGAGATCGCATCTCCACTGCATTCAACTTGCTTTTATGCTTCTTCTGGCATACCCAGGTTTCGCTGCCATATAACAAAGTCGGTACTAACACTGCGTTATGTATTGCAAGGCGTGCACTCTTCACTACGCCTTGCCTTTTGACTAACGCAGTCAGGGCACCTTTGACTTTGTTCCCTGACACGCCTGTCCACATCTAAATCACATCTTCCATCCTGGCTAAAAACACTCCCCAAGTATACAATTTCATTTACCTGTTCTAGACATTCCTGATTTACCCATATTTCACACTTCGTTCTCTCTTCGTCCCTTTCAAATACCAGAACCTTAGTTTTATTAGCATTCAAACAGAGACCTTTAATTTCACATTCTATAATTTCATATTATGCTAATATATAATTTCTTAAGTTGATCTGAAACAGCGCGACACAATGAGCTAACTGCCCCATAAACCTCTAAGAAATGAGGATAGATATGCCTGGGTTGCATGCATACATTTTGAATAAAAAATATGAGTAAGGAATAATCATATACCCACCCAGAAGGCAAGAAAATAATAGGCAAAATAGTGCCTGAATATAAAATATTACCAAATTTTAACATTTTTGATAACATTTTTTTAAATTAATTTAACACATTTATAAAATTGAAGTTAGAGTTATTTCTATAAAGAATGTTAATACATTCATATTTTGCAGCAATTACTGTTTAAGAAAAATTTAAAGAACATCTAGACTAGACTAATAATAATAACAATTTCACTTAACCTCTGAGAATATTGTTGGAGAATACATCACCCACTCATACATCTTACTGCATAATAAAATTATCTTAAATTTAAATAGCAAATTTATGTACTTAATTTTAATCTTTATAGTATAATATTACATAATGTTATAATATTAAAACAATAAAACTGTGATACAATAGTTGGATAACACAAGATTAATACCTTCTAATAAATATTTTGAAGCTAAGGGAATCTTAGGTTACTATTTTTCTAGAACATTAATATGAAATATAATTTAGGCATTGATAAAGAATGTATTTGCCATTAAGTAACTGTGAAATTAATAATACCGGTCAGAAATTCATATACTGTATATATATACATACAGTTACATAGTATTTTAGACCAAAGGAGAAAGTCCACCTGATGGTTGCATTGGCCCACAGACATCTACATCTATCCTTGTTTGCGAATTAAAATGCAATGCATTGTCAGCCTTGAGGGCTAAGATGGAATGCCACTTTTCAAGTAAAAAAGGTCTCCGGTTCTCTTCGCTCACCATACGAAACACAGCAGCATTACGCTGCTATTTTACGTTGGTATTCTGTGAGAGCATGATCCTTCCCAGGTCGAGCTGACCCATTCATGCTATAACTATATTATAAATATAGCTGCATCTTGGCTCTACTATATAGATATTGCTTTATTTATCAGCTTGTAAAAGTTCACTGCTGTACATGCACCAACACCACACTACACAGGTTGTAAATAATTTTACATTACTGTAGCATGGGACTGCTACAGCCAAAAATTACTGACATTTTTCAAAATACGAATATTCTATAAATATTCTTTGCATATTATTTAAAAAAGAATAATATAGTTTAATTTATTTTTGGCTCTACTATTATTATTTATTTATTTTTATTTAACTTTTCTTTATTATTATAATTAATTACTAACAATAGGCTATGTTATCATCACTTAATTATACTAATTATGTTATATGATTCTTGTTGCATGAAATAAATAAATAATAATAATTATTAATAATGTTTTGAAATAGTAAAACACACAGACACATTATTATTTTTTCTTAATTACTAGCCTGAAACGAAGTCTAGTCTACGTGTGAGGTGTGAGGCGTGCAGGAGGCGTTTTTGTCTAGCATGTGGAACACCCCGCTCTGCTGCTTGTCACTCAGTTTCTACACTTAAGAAGAAATTATATGAATTTTACGTTTTAGGATGGTTCATATTTAGCAGAATTTTTGATTGAGAAGGGGTACGAGGTGCATGGAATTTTGCGACGCTCCTCCTCCTTCAACACCGGTCGTATCCAGCACTTGTATGAGCAGCCAGCATGCCATACTGGGGGTCAAATGCACCTACATTATGGTGATCTCACAGACACCACTTGCCTCATAAGTATTATTTCTAAGGTATGTGGAAATAATTTATATACATATATATTATTAATGTTTCATTTTTTTTTATGAAATTGAAGTGACAAACGAATTTACAGTTCATCTAATGGTAAGTGACTACTGCAGTCCATGGAAACTCTCAGCCAACTTCAAACATAGACTTTTTTTATAGAATAAGGGTGACAAACGAGTACACAGTCCACCTCATGGTAAGTGGCTGCTGTGGCCCATAGACATCTCCATTTATACTCAATTAAGAATCAAAATGCAGATGTGCCGCCACCATTGAGGACTGAGATGGAATGCCTCGTTTCCAGTAAAAGGGGTCTCCGGTTCTCTACACTCGCCATACGAAACACAGCAGCTTTGAGCTGCTATTTTCGCTGGTATTCTGTCAGAGCGTGGTCTTACCCCGGTCGAGCTGGCACATTCCTGCTGCAACCACAATATAGCTAGGCTCTACCAGATTTTATTACAGATGCATTGTCACTACTGAGAACTGAGATGGAATGTCTCACAGCATGTTATTGTTATGTTATTGTGAGCGTGTCTGACGAAGTGGCCAGTTGTGAACAAAGGGCGCACCCACACATTGACGTGTATATAGTTACGTTTTTACTACAACTGAAGCACATGCAAATCTGTAATGAGGATATTCACAGGAGAATAAGAATAACTGACATAGCCCAATAGATAAGTAAGCCGAAGTGGCAATGGTCTGGTCAGCTCGAAGAACCGACAAGTGATGGAGAAGAAAACTTCTCGAGTGCTGGAAAGCGCAATTAGTTGTGCACCCTTGCAGGTGTCTATGGGCTGTATTAGACCTTGAAGTTGACTGTTAGCTCGGTTACTGATCAAATATAAAAACAAACTTTTGATAGAGCACCAAACTTTTTAAGTCTACCAACTATCAAACGGCCAGTTAAATCGTCAAACGATTAACGTGATAATGATAATATGAGCTTATCACGTTTCTGTATTCTGATTTTCAATTTATATAAAATGAACAATAAAGGCCTTCCATTTCTGTGAGGGTTTTAGGGCGAAGAAATGTCCGCTGGGCTGCCCCAATACATTTTGGCGAACTCCACAATGACTTCGAAACTATTTTTTAATTTCTCAGATATGCAGGTTTCCTCACAATGTTTTTTTTCTTTTTTTATATAATATAAGAGAGGACAATCGAGCATTCGGCTGACCTGATGGTAAGTGACTACCGCCGCTCATGAACGACTGCAACATCAGGCGAATTGCAGACGCGTTGCCGGCCTTTTGAAAAAGAGTAGGCTCTTTTCTTGAAGGTCCCTTAGTCGTATCGGTCTGGAAAAATCGCTGGTGCTAATCGATTCCACAAGGAAGTTATGCGAGGAAGAAATTTCTTGTAAATCGCACGGTGGTGGACCACCAATAATCCTGATATGGACGATATCGCGAATTTTGTTGTTTTTATTCCCCGGCGAGCACTAGGTAAAATCAGCACCCATTTGAAATTGCAATTAAAATTAATCATTTCGTTGGTATCGGTGGGGATCGGATCCGGGTTGCTCCATGACACCATATTAGTCATATATATGGCAAATAAAATAATGTCTCAGTAAGTATTATGTAATAATATATATTGAATAAGAATCATTTTATTCTATTCCTATAATGACGTTTTTTTTTCCTCAATATTGACAAAAAAAGTACGGCCTCAATTACTCATGGATCAATGCGTTATAATATACGATTACATAAACGTTGATTGGCGATACACATAAATGTTGTTTATTATCAGTAGTATACTAATGCAGGACAGGAATACTTTACGTGGTAGAGCCATGCTGCAACTATATTAGTGGTATAGTTGTATTCTCTATGATGTAATCTGGGAGAGGTCTATGCTCAGTAGTGGCATTTTCATAGGCGGTAATGAATGTATATGATTTCTCCTGATAAATAGAATCGAGCTACATAGATCCGGGCGCCCCTAGCGAGAAAATTTACTACTTTCCCCCTATACTTAGTAGACCAGTGCTTGACTACATTACACCTGATGGAAAGCAGTGACGTAGCCCTAGCTAGTTACCCGGGTTAGATATGACATCATATTAAGCCCTGCGTCAAGGTTTCGTGAAGATTCGTGGCGCTCACTTTACATTACACGTGGTAGAGTCATGCTGCAACTATATAAGTAGTATAATGCACGAATGGGTCGGCTCGATCGGTGAAGGACCACGCTCTCACAGAATACCAGCGTCAAATAGCAGCTTAACGCTGCTGTGTTTCGTATGGTGAGTGTAGAAAACCGGAGACCCTTTTTATTGGAAACAAGGCATTCCATCTTAGTCCTCACGGGTGATAACGCATCTGCATTTTGGTTCGTAATCGAGGATAGATGTAGATATCTGTGGGCCGCAGCAACCACTTATCATCAGGTGGACTGTGTGCTCGTTTGAAGCCCTTATCCTATAAAAAAAACTCAAAATAAACAAGTGGCTTTTATCTCGTTTTGGTGGTAAATCCTATCTATGTTTTATTAGATAAACATAAATTGACATAACTATCTCATAATGGTTATTACTTTTTATAAAAAAAATTGTATGTTATTTGTAAAATTGTCTACTACAATCGTTTATTCACCGCTAGCATTATTGAAAACTGATTAAAATTATTAGATCTATTATCTGTCAGCGTAGACAAAAGTCAAAACCCACTTTAAGTAACATAAAAAGTGTATTCATTGAAATCGGTCAATGTGGTAAAGAATTATTCGCCCATGTGCGCCGCAAATGCCTTACCAAATTGAAAAGTTTCGATTATTTCCGCATAAATCCCATCCCATAAAAAGAACCATTAAAATCGAACTACGTAGTAAAGAGTTATCGCTGATCATACATAAAACATATTCCGACGAATTGATAACTGTTTTTTTTTTGAAGACGTTTGACAATTATTTTACATTTTCAATCAAATTATAAGAATAAATAAAATGTTTGTAAATCTCCGTATCCTGTACTTTATTAAGGAGCTAACGCTGGAGGCATATCATAGCTGCAGCACAACCCGTGACCAACGTGACGCGGAAAAAAGTGAAGCTCCGAAAACAAACAGCTTGTGTTTTTGCACAAATTTTGGTTAACCTCTATCGAAACTGGGTTCCGTATCGTAGTAACCACGATCTCTAGTTCTCATGACCTTACTACAATATATTATTATTTTAGACTACTAATATAGACTGTTTTTTTTTGACTAATATACAATTTATCTCTTATGTCGTCACTAAACAAAGAACGCCACTGACATATCTTCTTTCATTGTTAGCCTGTAACTGTCTACAACTTGACATAGGCCTCTCCGTTAGTTGAAAGTATTTTTTTAGTCGCCACGCGGGGCGATTGCAGTACAAACAAATGTATCGCACCCTACACGCTATGTCCAGTCGCCTATCATGGCTGACATATACGACATACTCTCTCTGTTGCCACGAAGTATTTTTGGCATTTCTTATAGTCTCCTCTTATGACACCCACGGAACCAAATTGGGATTCTTTCATCCCGCCACTACACAGTTATTGGAAGTTATGTACAGAGGTTTTCAATTTACATACCTTTTTCAGACTCGTCCAAAGGAAATTTACAACTTGGGTGCACAATCGCACGTTAAAGTATCGTTTGAGTTAAGCGAGTATACTGCACAAGTGGACGCCTTGGGCACGCTGAGGTTGCTGGAGGCGGTCCGCGTCGCCGGTCTTGAAAAGGACACTAAGATCTACCAGGCATCCACGTCGGAGCTATACGGAAAGGTGGTGGAAGTGCCGCAAAATGAGAAGACCCCTTTTTATCCAAGGTCGCCTTACGGTACGTTTACGTCCCCTTGTTTTTATCGATTGTAAACCGTGAAACGAGTCCATTGATTTTAGGCTTATAAAAGATTTAAGCCTAAAATCAATAGACTCGTTTGATAAAACAAAGATTAACCACAGTGTTGGTCGTTGTTACAATGATTGATATTATATTAGTAGATAGAGCATTAAAAGATAAGCTGTACTAGCTTGGTTCGAATCTTATCTATATGGACGCTCTTTCTATGTAGTCGTTAATGGTTTTAGCTCAGAATTACGAGATATCACTGCTGGTGTTTCGAAAGGTTCACACCTAGGCCCTATTCTCTTTAATATCTTTGTAAACGATATACCTAATTACATAAAATACTCGTCCCGTCGATGTTCGCAGATGACCTAAAACTGTGGAGTCATTGGAACACAAGATGATATTTCGCATTTACAAAAAGATCTTGACGCGCTAGTGAAATGGTGTCAGACAGATGGAATGGAGCTCAATATCAATAAATGTTTTCACATTAAATTCACTAGAAAATTTAATCCTATTCCATCCGTCTACAGCATTAATGGGATTCGATTAGGAGAAAATACAGTAAGCAGTAAGGGAGCTGGGGTGTTTATGGATAGTAAAATGACATTTGTCCCACATATTGACTACATCATAGGAAGGGCGTTCAAGATGTTGGGTTTTATTATCAGGAACGCTAGAGTATTCAAGCGCCATTCTTCAAAAATTGCGCTGTACAATAGCTTGGTCAGATCGATCCTTGAGTATGGAAGTGAGGTCTGGCGTCAACATTATGCTACTCACACACTTCGTATTGAACGCATTCAAAAACGACTAGTAAAACACTTGGTGTTCTCACACTTCTGGCATATAAGATTTAGCCCATACAAGAACGTACTAGAGTTCCTAAAGATGCAGAGCTTCGATAACCGCAAGGATCTAAGTGATGTATCCTTCTTTTTCAATATTATGAGATATCGGTTGCGTTGTCCTGCACTCCTAATGAAATTTAATTTTAAAATTCCGTCACGAATGCACCTCGTAAGCCCATTGAACCTCTCTCTATGGTCGGACACCGCTTGTGCCCATGAGTGGAGGTTCTTTTCTCGTGTTGCCATTCAGCTACGAAACGCAATCAGCATATACGGCTCTATGCCGCGGGGAGCAGGTCTTCACGATAGTTACGAGGATGGATTGAAAAGTACTCGGCCTAACACAGATCCATTCGATTCTAAAAAACAAATCTACCCACATTATTTAGTTCAGTTCAGACTAGTTCAGTGTGTGAAGTTCGAAACGTGTGCGATAATTAGTTGTGATTTTATAAATTTATTAACAAAGTAATCGGACATAATTTCCGCGAATGGAGCAAATCGAGCAGCGTGCCGTCATTAAGTACCTCCATAAGAAGGGGCTATCATCAAAAGCCATCCATGATGACATGGTCAGTACATTAGGCGATTGTGCTCTGTCATATTCATCCGTCAAAAAATGGATAGCAGAATTTAAGCGTGGTAGAGAGAGTGTGAAAGATGAACCCCGCTCTGGAAGGCCTTCGACGTCAACTACTGACGAAAATATTAAAAAAGTACTTGATTTAATAATGGGAGACCGCAGATTAAAAATTAGAGAGATAGCCGAGATTATACGCATCTCTTATGAACGAACTCAAAACATCATTGTCAACGAGTTGGGTTTCCACAAGGTGTCTGCGAGGTGGGTTCCGCGACTGCTTTCAGTTGAACAAAAAAGGACGCGATTGACTATTTCACGCGACTGTTTGGAGTTATTTGAAGCCGATGCAGATGATTTTTTGATTCGTTTTGTTACTATAGACGAAACATGGGTTCATTACTGTACACCGGAAACAAAACAACAATCAAAACTGTGGAGAAGACCTGGTTCACCACCCCCTAAAAAGGCTAAGTCGATTTTGTCGGCAAATAAGGTGATGGCTTCAGTATTCTGGGACTCGAAAGGTGTGATTATGATTGATTATCTTGAAAGGGGTCAGACTATAAACTCTGATTACTACTGCACCTTACTACGTCGTTTACGAGAGGAAATAAAAGAAAAACGTCGAGGAATGCTCAGAAGAAAAGTCCTGTTTCATCAAGATAACGCCCGTGTTCACACGTCAGTACAGTCAATGGCTGAAATTCACAACTGTGGCTTTGAACTGTTACCGCATCCGCCGTATTCACCTGATCTGGCACCATCAGACTTCTTTCTGTTCCCTAACCTAAAAAAGCACTTGGAAGGTCAAAGATTTTCGACAAACGACGAGGTCAAAGCAGCTGTAGACGCATATTTTGACTCTAAGGAAGAATCATTTTTTTTCAACGGTCTAAATGCTTGGAAGGGGAGGTGGCAAAAGTGTATTGAACTTGATGGTGATTATGTAGAAAAATAAAAATATAACTGATTTAGTATGTGTTTATTTTCTTGGTTAGGTCGAGTACTTTTCAATCCACCTTCGTATAATTTTTTTATTGTTATAAATATTGTTTAGATTGTTATAAAAATAAATATAATTAAATTCAGCTTGCGCAAAATTGTACGGCTACTGGATTGTGGTGAACTACCGCGAGGCGTACGGAATGTTCGCTTGCAATGGCGTGTTGTTCAATCACGAGAGTCCGCGCCGTGGCGAGAACTTTGTGACGAGGAAGATAACTCGAGGCGTCGCGAAGATTACCCTCGGCTTGATGTCGTGCCTGGAGTTGGGAAATTTGGACAGTAAACGAGACTGGGGACACGCGAAAGACTACGTTGAGGTATGCTAGCTAGACGCTTTATTTTTTTTGTTTTTATATTATTGAATAAGGTACACAAAGAGACAGTAGTTATATTCAGTTCTAAAATTAAAAGTATAATGGTGTTAATCTAAACTACAAACCAAAAAAGTGTACATAGCATAATAATATAACTGCAGTAGGAGCCTAGTCATAGCAAAAACAAACAAGACAAAGTTATATGCATATACATTAAATATTAAGAGAAACACATAAATTTCTTTTAAATCTACAGAAATAGGAACAGAAACTTTTTTATTCAATATAGATTATAAATAATACTTATTGAAAGACACTGTTTTGTTTAATTACTACTGGTTCCAAGAAAACCTCTCCTGAGAAGAACCAGCAATAAACCCAGCGAGACTTTTTATTAAATAATAGCTTATAATCATGTATGTTACACAATTAACAACACAACAAATTAGAAATAACATTATTTACTTCGTCATATTTTATTAATTGCCGTCTTTATTTGAAAATTCAAGAAGTGTCATCAGCAAATAATACTATATCATAGTTATATCCTACTATGTAAGGTAAGTCGTTAATGTATACAAGAAACAGAAAGGGACCGAGAGTTGAGCCTTGAGACACGCCCATTTGTTCCATCGACCCGGAAGAGCTCTCACTGTTAATGACAACTTTTTGCGTTCTGTTACTTAAATATAAAATAATTAATTTAAGAGCATCACTTATACACCGTAGTGTTGAAGTTTCTTGATTAACGTTTCACGGTGAACACAATCGAAGGCCTTGGATAAGTCTCAGAATACAACCAAAGCATCTTGTAAATTCTCCTATGTATTAAAGATATATTTAATCAGCTCAACACTGCCATCAGTTGTCGAGCGACCCCTTGTGAAAACAAATTGATTTTTATGAAGTAAATTATTTATATTAAAGAAATTTAACATTTGATCAAGAACAATTTTTTCAAAAATCTAACTAAGTGTTGGTAGCACAGAAATAGGTCTAAAATTGGCGGGGTCTAATGCACTACCAGATTTAAGTAAAGGTTAATCTCGTAATCACGGCACATTTTGACAAAAGTATTGAAAAAGGAAGTGTTATTCTTGTGTACGTCTAACTTAAATATTCTTTGAACACGTTGTCGTATACCAGAATTGAAGTTAATTAGTTTTAGCAACTCTTAGTGAAACTCTTAAACTTTAGTTGCTCAGCTAAGCGGGCTACGATTAAACTAACATAGTTTAGTTTGCGGTGGACGTTCGGCTTAAAGAAATCTTTGAAATATTTTTGGCATTTCTTATAGTTTCCTCTTACGACATTCAAGGGACAAGGTGGAATAGTGGATTTTCTTGAACTTTAAACACACGCCTTATGCGGTGCGTACATAAATATTCTGGGCAGCTTCCGATAGCATTTTAGCTGTCACCAAGGTAAGAAATGGCAAGCGTAATCCGGGAATATTATTAGTCGACTGTTTTATCACCGCAGGCGATGTGGCTGATGCTGCAACAAGAGGAGCCCGAGGACTTCGTTGTGGCGACGGGAGAAACGCACAGCGTCCGAGAATTCGTGGAAAAAGCGTTCGCTCATGTCGGACGTACGCTAGAGTGGAGGGGACACGGGGTCCACGAAACCGCACACGACGCGAAAACTGGAGAATTACTCGTACGCGTCAACCCGAAGTACTTCCGGCCCACAGAAGTAGTGAGTTGCACTTTCTCTTATCTGTGTTTTTTTATAGGATAACGGTGACAAACGAGCACACAGTCCACCTGATGGTAAATGATTGCTGCGCCCAATGACATCAACATCCATCCTATTACAAATCAAAATGCAGATGCGTTGTCAGTAAAAAGGGTCTCCGGTTCTCTACACTCACCATACGAAACACAGCAGCGTTAAGCTGCTATTTGACGCTGGTATTCTGTGAGAGCGTGGTCCTTCACCGGTCGAGCCGACCCATTCGTGCATTATACTACTTATATAGTTGCAGCATGACTCTACCACGTGTAATGTAAAGTGAGCGCCACGAATCTTTTGACTCAGGCCTTAATATGATGTCATATCTAACCCGGGTAACAAGCTAGGGCTACGTCACTGCTTTCCATCAGGCGTAATGTAGTCAAGCACTGGTTTACTAAGTATAGGGGAAAGTGGTAAATTTTTTCACTAGGGGCGCCCGGATCTATGTAGCTCGATTATACTTATCAGGAGAAATCATACACATTCATTACAGCCTATAAAAATGCCACTACTGAGCATAGACCCCTCCCAGATTACATCATAGAAAATATTGCCATAGTGGCCACGCTTAGCGGGCGGGATAGTAACCGCAGTGTTTTGTTATTTTGGATACATTTTGTTTACTTACGTTATGTTTACCTAATTCTTCCTTAGTAGTCAAATTAAAGCGGTATGTGATGTCCTTCAGAAGCTCTTTAATTCCGTCTCCATAGTGGGACTACTCCAGAGGCGTGGAACAGAAGTGTGGTGGTCTTGTTCTTCAAGAAAAGAGACAACGCTCTCCTGAAGAACTACAGACCGATTTCCCTTGTGAGCCGCGTCTACATGCTGTTTTCGAGAGTCATTACGAATCGTCTCGCATGCAGACTGGATGACTTTCAGCCTCCTGAACAAGCCGGTTTCCGAAGGCTTTACCACCATAGACCACATACATACTCTTCGACAAATTGTAATTTGTCTTGCGTATGTGGACTATGAGAAAGCCTTTGATTCCTTCGAAATTTGGGCGGTGCTACAGTCCCTTCAGCAGTGCCAAGTAGACTGTCGGTATATCGAAGTGCTGAAATGTTTGTACAGTAGAGCTACGATGGCTATCGAGTACAGAACCAGAGTACGAAACCTATCCAACTGCAGTGAGGTGTAAGACAGAGTGACGTTATATCCCCGAAACTCTTCACCGCTGCGTTGGAAGACGTTTTCAAGCTACTGGGCTGGAAAGAATACGGTATTAACATCAATGGCGAGTACATCACTTACCTCTGATTTGCCGACGATATAGTCTTAATGGCAGAATCGCTGGAGGACCTAAGCACTATGCTCAATGACCTCAATAGTGTCTCCAAACGGATAGATCTTAAGATGAACATAGACAAAACAAAGATCATATATTATAACGTTCATTTCACACCTTTGCTGTAGTTTGTTAGGAGCACCTGAAGATGTTGACGAGTATGTTTACCTGGGACAAACAGTCCGACTAGGTAAGTTCAACTTTGACCGATAGGTCAATTGACGGATTCAACTCGGCTGGGCAGCGTTCGGGAAATTACGACACATCTTCTCATCAGATACAGAGAAACCTGATAACGAGATTGTACAACCAGTGCGTGTTGCCAGTGATGATTTATGGATCTGAGACGTGGTCCTTCACTGCTGATCGTATGAGGAAACTCAAGGCCGCTGAGCGTGCTATGGAGAGGGCTATGCTCGTAGTATCTCTGCGTGATAGACTTAAAAATGATGATATCTGCAGTAGAACCAGTAAACCTCTAGGTTCTATACGTGCCATACTGCAGCTATCTTAGTTGTATAGTTGTAGCACGAATGGGTCGGCTAGACCGGGGAAGGACCACGCTCTCACAGAATACCAGCCTAAAATAGCAGCTTAATGCTGTTGTGCATCGTATGGCGAGTGTAGAGAACCGGAGATCCTTTTTACTGGAAACGAGGCATTCCATCTTAGTCCTCAGGGGTGACAACGCATCTGCATTTTGATTCGTAATCGAGGATAGATGTAGATGTCTATGGGCCACAGCAACCACTACCATTATGTGGAATGTGTGCTCGCTTGTCAGCTTTATTCTATTAAAAAAACCAACATAGTCTAACAGATTAGTAAGTTGAATTCCCCACTGTATAATAACATGCTGTAAAGCCTTTTATTTTAGTCCTCAAAGGTCCCTGTGCCCTTTGTTTAAAGCATAGAAGACATACTGTTAGCTCGATTATCACTTTTTATTCTCTTATAAAAAAGCGTTACCCCCACACTAGGAATTTCTCCTGTGTCGTGGAGGCAGTTTACAAACATAAATTGCACGAGAACAAACATCCAGACCCGGAACAATTATTTGTAGGCCATACAAATACTTGTTCCGTGCGGGATTCAAACCCGCGGCCCCTAGCGCAACAACTCATTGCTAAGCACTACACTACGGAGACGTCCACTAATGTTATAAATAATTTCAGGACCTGCTATTAGGTGACCCAAGTAAAGCGAAGGAGAAACTCGGCTGGACACCCCGGGTGACGTTCGAACAACTAGTCAAAGATATGGTGGATGCTGATTTGGTGCTGATGCGAAAGAATCCAGAGGCGTAACCTTAAAAATACCAGTGCTATTTATTTGTTTACAGCTACAGGGTGAATACGTTAAGCAGTTTTCAATTTATTTTATTTATTTAGAATTATGTTAGCAATATGAAAGTAAAAAAAAATCGTAAGTATTCTATTTCTAAATGTATTACGTTACAAATATGTACATAAGTATATGTACGGATGAATATTTGTGTGTGCCAGGACAAGATAAGACAAATCAAGTCCAAGTCAAGTCTCGGGACGTCCGCTCCATTTCCCAACTCCCTAAAACAGAAGTTTTGGAATAAGCGTCATACGGATCCGCATCGGAATATACACTATATACGGATTTGTTATTTTGTATTAATTTTAAATCTTGAGCTTAGATATTATATGATAGTATATGATCTAAGCTCAAGATGTAAAATTGAACACAATAAAAAACACAGAAAATTGTGGACAAAGTAGAAAAAGTGAACTCCAACTTTTAGTAACTATTATTTATTACCCATCTAGTGCTACTTGCGATCAAACAAAGTGCACACGATGATTAAAAAATGACGATTTGCGCCATTAAATTATGACGAAATTATACGCCGTGATTAAAAAGTATTGGAAAAAATACCTAACAACACAATTTCAATTAAGTACATCCTACATCTTACATCTTTCCACCATCTATATGTTATATATGTTCGCTTAAATAGGTTATTCCATCGATCTATTACAGCCATAGAACATAGACAGCCTTAACAAAAAATTAACTTAAAGAGGACATTTTGTAATAATAGCCACACTTGATAGGCGTTAATTTGTTATCAGGAAGATGGTGCTACCCATCTCCCGTTTCAGTTTCCCTCAGTCGCTTCTTAAGAAACCCACGGAAGGATATATGGGATAGTGGGTATTCTTACACCGCCACTTTCACGACTTACTTTTAAATAGGTTATTGTGTATAGGTTTTTGTTTGGCCATCTTCGGCAATGTCACCATTTACTGAGGTAGGTTAGGAATCTTGCATTAGCTAACTAGTATTAAAAAAAACACGAGTTTGTATACGTAGACCATGCGGATTCTCAAATATCTCAAATAATTTTCGAAGTATTTGATAAATTAACTAAAAATTGCAGTTTACCAGGGATTTTCTACGTATCTTAAAGAAACATACCCCAACACCAAACAATCCCACACTAGCACTCACACACACTTACACTCACACATTCACTCAGGCACCTGCAGATGCACCCGCACACACACGCGCACACACGCACGCACACACCCACACACACACACTCTCACACACACACACACACACACACTCTCACACACACTCACACACACACTCTCTCACACACACACACACACACACACACACTCACACACTCTCTCTCTCTCTCTCACACACACACACACACACACACACACTCACACACACTCTCTCTCACACACACACACACACACACAAACGCGCGCGCGCACGCACTGAATTGCACGTATGCAATAAACTATACATAGTACATACACCCATTCTGTCTGAAAATCTGCAATTACTGTAGTTAATTTTGTTTATTTACATAATTATAATCTCCTTTTTTGATTTGTATTACTCAGTTTGTTGCTCTAGCCGCGGGGGAGCCCTGGTGACCTGTAATACAGGTTTTTATACCTACATCAGGCACCAGTCTCTCACAAGTTAGGTACCAGTCTGGCAATTTTGTAATACTTAGCATTAAGTTTACCTATTGTGAAGAGAAAATAAATTCATTTATTCATTCATTCATACCTATTATATATAAAAAATACATTGTAAAAATAATACAACGTATCTATTTTTTAATTTTCTTACCTGATGGCAAAATCTTTGAATCGGTATCTCGATGTCTATATTTTATTTAATCACAAATAATAATAGGATCATAGACATGAACATGTTGATATTTTGTGCAACAGAGACAGCTCTCCACAAATACGATTATAGTCCAGTTTCTTTCATAAGTTCGATTTGTAAGATATACCTACGTTTCGATGCCGATACAGTTGACGCGTACCTCTACTCAAATTAATGTGAAGTTGTTTATTATTATTATTATTGAAAACAGGCTTTTAAGAACCTTATTGTAAAGTACTCTTACAAAAATTATTTTGTTCTGTCCATGGGACCTGTAGGTTATCCACTTTTCTTTTAGGTTATCTTGCCCGTTTTATGGGAAAATGCGTATTGGGAATGTACACCTGCGGTGCCAAAGAGGGAGGGGGAGGGGTTATCAGACTAGCACTGACTAAAACCCAATAATGTCTTCGCCGCATATATCCGACCCTAGTGTAAGCTCACATAATAAGGATGATTGTTAACATTTTTTTTTATCTACACTTACTATTATAAAGAGGAAAGATTTGTTTGTTTGTTTGAATTGAATAGGCTCCGAAACTACTGGACCGATTTGAAAAACTCTTTCACCATTAGAATCTTACATTATCCCTGATGAACATAGGCCATATAATATTTTCAAAAAAGTTAGGGATCCATATGAAAACTTCGTTAATGTAACCCAAGGTGTGAAAAAAATACCAAAAAGAATCTTTATATCGCGTATACTGCGGAAACTATTGATAATAGAGCAAAGTAATGTACTTCAGTTTTATAGAGGATATCAATATCTACAAAAAAGTCTGCGATACCATATGTTTAACTATTACAGTTATGTCACAATAACTACTTTTTCATGTTAAAATGTGAAATAGTAACGCCGGTACAAACAAAGCCACGTTATTCGTATCAGTACCTGTGTATCATGCATAACCACCAATTACGTTAACCATGTAATTTTAGTAACATACTAGCTGTTCCCCGCGACTTCGCTCGCATGTAATTTAGGGTTTTAATTATTTTGCGCGGAACCCTAATTCTTTATCTAAAATATAAATAGCCTAAGTTACTCCTTACAACATCAGCTATCTGCTAGTGAAAGTTCCGTCGAAATTGGTCCAGCCGTTTCGGAGATTAGCCGGAACAAACAGTCAGACAGACAGACAAAATTTTTAAAAATTGTGTTTTTGTTATAAGTACCGCATATACTTTCATATGCATTTAGTAAAAAGCTGTTATTTTAACATTACAAACAGACACTTAAATTTTATTTATTTGTATAGATTTCACTTTTTAAATCTTTGTTAATTCAGCAACCGTCCATCCTGATGTCTCTCTCGAAGTACGCATGTCGCAAGGCGCAGATGCGTGATATACGCGGGTGAAACCGCGGGGTACAGCTAGTTTTAACATAAAGACGTTATAATTTTATCCTTGTCTTATAGGGTAATGCATTAACACCTTGATTGTTCTAATCGTAGTTGTCATTTTAATTTATTATGTATAATATAATAAATATTGTAAAATACTAAAGTGTAAAAAGCCTATATTGTATTTTGAAAAGTTTGTTACTCTTACCCTTACCTTTTTTTCGAAATTGTGTCTTATTTATATATGAATAAGATTTATAACGCGAAGGCGATATTGCTGCTCTAAGACTTCGAATCATTATTAAGATATGTTGTACATGTATATATTTTAAGATATTGTAATGTTGGCACAAAGTAATATTATTGTTTGTTGGTAAATAAATGATAATCTGGTCGGTGTATTCTCCATTCCATTTGGATTGTAATGTAAAATTGCTATAAAAGAACCCATGCATATTTTGTTATAAAAAAGTTAAAGTTACAGTCTATATAAATCCCACTGGTGGGCACAGGCCTAGTCCCCGAGCATCTAAGGCTCTTATTTTGTTAATATTGCGTAAATAATATTTTTAACTTTTCGTTTACAATTTATTACAAGTAAGATGTGTGAGGTTAATATAACCACCTAAAGCTTTGCCGCCTTGTAAAAAAAAAACTAGTTGAGGCTAACTGAGACAAATACTGAAATGGCAAATAAACTTTGGCAATAATTACGAACTCTTCAAAAAAATCTACTGAAAAATATTGTAAAAGACCATTATTTCATGAGCATGTGTTAACTTAGGTTGTTTTATGTAAAAATTTGTTTTTAATATCCTAACATCTTTTTTTAAATATTTAAATCGTTATATGGATTTTAATTTCATAGGCGAATTTGTTTAATTGCTTAAAAATAATATTATTTGTATATGAAAGTGCGATATTTTCTTAAATGTCTAACTAATCCCGAAACAGCAAACCCAAATTTTACAAACCGGCAGTATTACCATAATCATTATTGTCTATGAAGTTCACCTTTGTACTGATTGCCTCGTTATTCTAATGGTCGTAAGCGCGACTGATTTGATCCCGGGCTTAATTCCTGAATCAGTTTGGGTTTTTCTGTCAATAATTTCTCTGTAGTAGCCCGGAGTCATGCAGTTGGCGATATATCACCTCCTTGCTTCGGAATGCACGTAAAGCCATTGGTCCTGTGCCCGTTCTCTCCGGTCCCATCGCCCTGAAAATGAGGTAATAGAGGGTATGCCTACATGTGCTTGCGCACACACTCGTGCACTGTAATCCTGTCCTGCGCAGATGGCTAAACTCTTATGAGACTGGCCGTCGTTACTGAAAAGCGGTCTGGAGGACATTATTACTAATAATCGTTGCCAAGTGACACTTTCTTAGAAAGGCCTACAATACTTTTTGTGTCCCCAAAATATATTTGTTATGCTGAGAAATTACATCGTGACTAGGCGTTAGCTCATTCAGTCATAAAATTTATGAAAGGCTGCTAATGTATTGGGAATAAAATGACTGTTTACACCATAAGTAATAAGTTTTAAGCGTTAATCGTTAAGTAGGCATTATGTTAGCAATATATGGCCAGTAGTAAAGGTACAATTTCATTAAAAAAAAAATAACTTGAGCACACAATTTTTTATCATTGTTGACTATATTATGTAAGTTTCGTAATCAAACATTTACTAATTTTCGACCTAGTGTACATTCATACTTAGCATTATTAGATAATGCAAGATTAAAATAATTATATGTATTTTTATTGAAGTGCTAAGTTCTATACAAATTGAGTTTTCTTTGTCACATTCCGTGAAATACATAGTATTTTTATGTAAACACAATCGCAATTGTATGTCTTTATTTTAAATATAAATGTAAGTATGTAAATACAATGTTTTTTTTCCTTTCCTTCATAAGTATGATAAAACCTTAAAACATAGAAAGCAGAAAAGGTCAATTCGGTCGCACAGCTCGAAGGAAAATGTTTTAAATTTGATTTTTTTTTTCTGTCATACATATTATACATATACATTATTGTAATATAATCTGTCTGTCCTGTATTACGGTGGAGCAGCGTCACAACTTTAAGTTTTAAACTGAATACTCCAACTGTTTGTAATCGAATTCAAAATCGACAAGAACATTAAATGTAGAAATAAAGTTAAAACCTACATCTTTCCGAGAGCTTGGCATAGGCCTCTTATTTCTAAGACAGTTTTTGAGATGGGACTGTGGAATAAATTTCACATGCAGGTCTTCTCACGACGTTTTCCTTCACAGCCAAACGCACTGTGAATCTGCACTTAAAATTGCAGATATCAATTTCAGTGGTACCGGTTATAATCGATTATTATTTTATTTTATGACGAGCGCAAGGACTGAAACTACACCTCTAAAACTTCAAGATAATATAATGTACGGCCATCAAGGTGTGGGAAGACCGGGCACAAATAAGTAGTGTAATATACTTGCCCTATAATCATAAGAGGAATTGCTACGCGGCAAGACATTTTATTCGGTTTTTAACGATCTTGCTGTGCCGTGTGTGAGAGAGACAACTGTAGCTCGACGTATGAAGAATTAACAAAACCGTCATCTCGTGGTCCTGTGTTTTAGAGAAGGAAACTTCTAAAACTGGACCGATTTTAATTTTTTAACAACATATAAAAATATTTGAACTGAGTAACATGGGTTAGCAAAAATTGGGTTACTCGAGGTTTTTATTTTTTTACTACTTTTTTTTAGTATGAAACCAACAAGTATTGTACCATTTTACAATCCTGATTAAATGCGCGAACTTTTAATGGCACTTGCCAAGGCACTTTAGTACATTTTATTAAAGAAGGGCCTTTCAAAGTTGACAAATTTTGAAAATTTTAGATTCATAGTTTAACAAATAGTCTTAATTCTAGAAAACTTGAGGCAGTTGTGTCATTATTTTTGACTGTGGTTCTAGAAATGTTATTTAGGGTTACGGTTCCAAAGTTTAAATGAACAAAAATAATAAAAATTAACCACAATAACCGAAAAATGGCTACAGTTTGACCAAATTTCTAGGTTTTTCTTAAATGCCCATACTTTCCAAACTGCATGGGATAGATTTTTTTTCTGACTTTTCTCATGATTGTTACAATCAATCCTGTCACCCCATTTCGGCTTGACGTTGAGTTCTGGGACAACCTGTATAAACTGACGCCGGCCGGCTATCAGAAATCGGTTAAAATTTAGTTGTAGTTGTCATGGTCAGATACAAATTCAACATTTTTATTTTATTATTAAAATATACAATTTCAAACTTAAGTTCAAATATATAAATAGCGATATACCGTTATTACGGTTTTTGAAAATACGAGTAAATAAGACTTTTATTTGAAATAATCACAAATTGAATGTGATTTATGGGCAACAACGTTATTGTCCACAGAGCAAATACAAACAGGTGTTGTAATTAGATTTTACTATGTAACAACGCGTGACAATTTGCGGGTGAAGGGATGTTAAGCCCCGCCCTCTTTACTATCTACATATATCTACCAGTAACTAGTAAAACTACTCGATTAGTTCTATATCGGTGTTGCAATGTAGTTTAGCTAGCTTGACGATAGATGGCGGCCTATTTACAAAATAATTATAAGAGCTATAAAAATAATATTTTGGCGATTAATAATTCTTTAGGACTGAATGCAAAACAAATTTCAACACATTCTTATGATTATTTTACCAATACTGAGCTCTACGTAACTTTATATTTTTAGTTCCCATGACCATCTAGTGTCGAATATATTTAATTACATTTGAAATCCGACGCAGAGATTTTTCTAGAACCTTTTTAATAAATTAGGTATAAAATTACTTACAAATGAAATGTGATGCCGTTCATAACATCAGAGCGTCTATTTGAGTATTTTTTACACGATGAAACACAACACTTCATCCTTTTCTTCTTAATACTACGAAAATACATCTATTTACGATTTTCGACACATAAGCGCACATGACAAACGCTGACAGTATACTAAGTAAAGCCACGCCCACTGTGATGACGTCAGGACCTAGTTAGAATCACAGTGCACAGTTGCATATGCCATCTCTTTGTATTTACTTTGTGTTATTGCCTACCAACCGAACCTTGCAAATGTGTGCGTGTGCAGTAAAACCAGTTAAAATAATGAATTACCACGCATCCTGAATTTGAAAGACAAAAAGCACAGAATGTTTGAGATTTTTTTATTAATTAAATTTGTAATAGTGGCGTATGGGTCCACTATTAACAGACTCCGAGTGGGCTAGTGGCGGAGAAATGAAACTACTTCTTGATATGCCTTACTATGTGCAAGCGAATGGTGTCTGTTAATAGTGGACCCATACGCCACTATTACATTGGTGACCCCGACGTGATATGAACACGCAACCAACAAACCTTCGGAAACTACACCTTCTAAATCTTCATCATCTTCAAGTACCCCATTCATTCGCTCCCGAGCAGATATTGTCTGCAGTCTTCACATTCTGCAAGCCATCTAGCTTTACAAAGGTTCATCGCAGCACTGGAATAATAATGCTTCCTGTTCCTTCAAGCTACTCTCTGCGCTACAGTGTTCGGCACGGCTCTGAGCCTTACTGCTCGCCTCTGCTTCACGGCACTCTCGCAGATTACTTGCCTTCTTCTCAACTCACCGCAGACTTACAAGGCAATTCCCTGGCACTTGCAAATTCGTCGACATCTAGACTGCACTATCGACCTCCGGTCTGAGCAGGAGGGTGATGTGGCGGCGCTGACGTCGCGCCACAAGCGAAACACATCGAAGCCTAAATCGTGCTTACAAAGTTCCGAAGTTCAAGCAGCATATATAGAATAGCTCCGAACTACCAATCGGAGCGTTGGCCGCTCCCCGGGCAGAACACCTTGCCCGGCGGGAGATCTCCCCTTTTCCTTCCACCCGCTACAAATTCTTCACCCTTTGCCTACATTACTTACTCTGAACCTTCTCTGCAATTTTGACCGGTCATTGTAAAATAACCCTGAATATCTGAAAAAATAGAGAAACGAGGAATAAAAAAGACCGATTTGGTTGTCATATTTATTTTAAAACTAAGAAAGTTATTTACAAATTTAAAGGTAGAACATTATCCTTTTTACGAAAAAAAAACGAAATAAAGTCAAAATTGATCATAGGTACCTCAACAAGTATCATTCAAAGTGAAATATGCAAAATACAAGAATAGTTTACTTATAACAAGCAATGAACATGACGTATACAAATGCAGTCTGAAATTAGAACATAACTAGATCAACTAAGGCTAGATAGTTACGCTCTGCCTGCGCCAAAAAACGCCAATGATTAGCTACGAAGCCGAAGATCAGGCTAAGTGGTGCGCTTCCAGAAGATCGTTGGCTGACGATGATGATTAAGAAGTAGATTCTTGAGCTTACGATATTAAACATACAATATGTAACAAAAACCCTGTGGTTCCCGTTCAGTACGTTATCAGGATCATAATTCAAACGTATAGAAATAACTTTTTTTTTTAAAACTTGAACAATATTGCATACCGAGCGCAAAGCGCGTGGGTATGTTCTACTAACGCCTAAAAATCAAAATTCCACCGTTTGGTCGCATGAAATCGTATCCAGCAATCATATTACACATATAAATGATATAAAAAGCACATTGTTAGAAAGATAAATGATTGTTGAACTTATTAATATTTTTTTTAACTCGATTAATTGCTATTTTTGAATAAAAAAAGGGGTTTTAGTGGCTTATGGTGTGGATTTATCATGTCCCCAAGGCTTGTAAACACTATAACTTTTGTAAATATCAATTGTTTAACTCAATCTATTTATTAATCTCTTCATCTATCATGTGGGAAGCTACTGAATGTAAATGGCAGTGTAATTTTGTTTTGTTTAGCTATAATTAATTTTTTTCGGCTCGAAAATGGCGAAATTTTCGTTGATTTGATAGCCTCGTATAGAATTATTTCTGTAAATGGGGATATGCAGCCACAGAGTAGTTTACTCACTAACTCAGTTGGCCATCGCCATAGATTACTGTATATATCAGTTCGCCGCATTAGCTTGCTACATTTATATTTATCTATGGTTCGCCGTCAGTCGCCGTCGTGAGTGAACATTATTTCGGTTGTTTGCAGCGGCTCAAAAAGATCGCTGTACAAATACACAATATTCGAATAACCAAATTTCTTAAATACTTGATTATAATAATAATAACAGATTTTTTTATTACAATATTTTAAAAGCACAGAATAAATAATAGTAGTACGTACTAAAAGTAAGTATAGTATGTGCCATATCGATTGAGAAAAACGGACAATGACCTCAGATATGAGCCGAGTGTCAAAAGGCGTAACTTACAAAATCTCAATTTAGATGTGATAACAATATTTAAATATTGATATTATTCCCACTTCTAGGTCAGCACATATGTTTTGTTTTTTTGTTTCTTAAATAATATTGTCTGTGGTTCCTATAAACATAGTAAAATCTTACGGTACATCGCGAAAAATGTGTTATATTTTATATTTCAATTTATGGTAAGTAACGCAGCAATTCATTTAATAACAGTTTCATATTAAAAAAATATTTGAAGCAATATAATCACCATATTGAGCTTTTGCAAATTCATCCCTTTAAAATAAACAAAACGCGCGTTACGTCAGTTCGTTCTAAAAGAAACGTGACAATGGCAGCCAGAGATGCGTCACCTTTTTTGGGCCGGTCCGCCATTTTGTTTTCATTCGTGTTCGGATAGCGCTTGCGTGTGTACGTCTCGGGTAATTCATAGCATTCATTGCATTGTTTTAGTTGAGTTTTTACTGTTAAATTTGTTATATCGTTAAGTTTTTGTTTTTTGAATCTGTTATATTAGTTTTACTGTGACGGTCGTTACTAAATCGACATGAGTTCAGGAGAATTTGGTGAAGGACCCGGTCCTTCAACATCAAGTGCAAAGAGACGTCGCCGACCCATAATAAACGTAGCAGGTACGTACAAATAGGTACAAATGCGACGACGTAGCCTTTCTATTTCTTAAAGCGCTCTTTTTATGTGACCATGTGGTATTTATTTTCTAAAACAATATGTATTTATGTGATGTAGTACTATGGTAGTATATTTTTGTCATTTATTTACAGGCCCATCTTCTGGAGCACCTTTAACGTCACCAGTAAAAAAGAGAAAACCTACCACTTTGTCGGTCGGGGAACAAGAGATTATCATTAATGTATACAAATATGTCAAAAACACCTGGCCCGAAGACGTGTATCCTTCAAACGTTAATATGGTAGAAAAGGTTTCGGAGATCTCAGGAGTCAGCAAGAGCACTATATATCGCGTATTAAGCGTGTATAGAGATTCCCATAAAATACCAGAAAAGGGAATAATTAATAAAAGAAAAAAGTCTGTAATTGACAAGTTGGACGATTTTGATAAATCGGCTATAAGAGCGAAAGTGCATCAGTTCTTTCTTGCAGGAGAATTACCGACTTTAGACAAAATTTTGCTCAGTATAAATCAAGATGACCAGTTGCCAAACTTGAGCAAAACTTCCCTGCGACGTGTGTTGCGCCATTTAAAATTCAAATATATAAAGAGAAACAGAAAAAGTGGTCTAATAGATCGCCCAGAGATAGTTCTGTGGCGTACCAGATATTTGAGAGAAATACAAATATTAAGAAACGAGGGACGTAACATTTTTTACCTTGACGAAACATGGATTAACGCAGGTCATACTATGGGAAAGGTATGGGAAGACACCACAATTGAATCTTCTCGTCAATCACGGTTAGAAGGCTACTCTACTGGCGCGAAAGCCCCTTCGGGTAAAGGAAAGCGATTAATAGTTGTACACGTTGGCAATGAAAATGGCTTTTTGGAGGGATGTGATTGGGTATTTGAATCATCATCTACTGGTGACTACCATGAGAGTATGGACGCTCTCCATTTCGAGGACTGGTTTAGAAAAGTAATAGAAAAACTGCAAAGCGGCGATGTCATAGTTATGGATAACGCTAGTTACCACTCCAGACGTTTAGAAAAAACCCCAACAATGTCTTGGCGGAAACAAAATATGCAGGAATGGCTAGAATCTAAACAGATCGCATACGTGCCCTCGGACACAAAGACCCACTTAATGGAAAAAATAAAGGCAGTTAAAGATAACTATCGAAGTTACGTCACCGACGAGATGGCAAAAGAAAAAAGCATCACAGTGGTAAGGTTACCTCCTTATCACTGTGAGCTTAACCCCATTGAACTTGTGTGGGCAGATGTGAAAGGGTACGTTGCACGAAAAAATACAACTTTCAAGTTAAAAGATGTTAAAAATTTACTTAAAGATGGTTTAACTCAAATCACGCCAGATAAATGGAAAAACTGTGTTCAGCATGTCCTTAAGGTTGAACAAAAAATGCGTGGCATGGATGATAGAATTGACCAAACTGCAGATCGCTTTATAATTAATGTTACAGATAGTTCATCAAGTGAAGATACGAGTGATGATTGCACCGAATAAAAATAAAGTTCTTATATAATATTAAAAATAAAGTTTTATCTTTTGCATAAGTACGTACTTATTCGGTGTCGTTATCACTCGAATCTTTATATGTGTTATAAATTAATGTTTTTTGTTGTTAAATGAATAAAGTACTTTATAACAATAGATGATTTTTCTTCTACAGCGATCTTTCACATAACTTTTTAATAATAGTTAATAAATATATATTATATCAATCATTATAAAAAAATCATTATAAATAAAGAAAGTACTACATATAAAATGTGCCTATATATTGAAGGTTTGTAACCCCTGGTTAAACGACCGAAAGGTCATTGTCCGTTTTTCTCAATCGATTTGGCACATACTATAGTATCAATTTTTTTGTCATGGGTGAAATTTTCATGGTTTTCGAGGGTGTTGAAACCGATAGGGTTGTCGAAATGTAAATCCAAGATGGCGGCCGCAATATGTATCAATTTTTTCAATATGGGTGTCATTTTCATGGTTTTCGAGGGTGCTGAAGCCAATAGTGTTGTCGAAATGTAAATCCAAGGTGGCGGCTGCAATAGGTATAATTTTTTTCATCATGGGTGTCTTTTTCATGGTTTTCGAGAATGTTGAAGCCGACAGTGCTGTCGAAATGTAAATCCAAGATGGCGGCTGAAGTAGGTACCAATTTTTTCATCATGGGTGTCATTTTCATGGTTTTCGAGGGTGTCGAAGACGATAGTGCTGTCGAAATGTAAATCCAACATGGCGGCTGCAATAGATATCAATTTTTTCATCTTGGGTGTAATTTTCATGGTTTTCGAGGGTTTTAAAGCCGATAGTGCTGTCGAAATGTAAATCTAAGATGGCGGCTGCAAGGGGTTTCAATTTTTTCATCATGGGTGTCATTTTCATGGGTTTCGAGGGTGTTGAAGCCGATAGTGCTGTCGAAATATAAATCCAAGATGGCGGCTGAAGTAGGTACCAATTTTTTCATCATGGGTGTCATTTTCATGGTTTGCAAGGGTGTTGAAGCCGATAGTGCTGTTGAAATGTAATTCCAAGATGGCGGCTGCAATATATATCAATTTTTTCATCATGGGTGTCATTTTTATGGGCTTCGAGGGTGTTGAAGCCGATAGTGCTGTCGAAATGTAAATCCAAGATGGCGGCTGAAGTAGGTACCAAGTTTTTCCATTATGGATATCATTTTCATGGTTTTCGAGGGTGTTGCAGCCGATAGTGCTGTCGAAATGTAAATCCAACATGGCGGCTGCAATACATATCAATTTTTTCATCATGGGTGTCATTTTCATAGTTTTCAAGGGTGCTGAAGCCGATAGTGCTATCGAAATGTAAATCCAAGATGGCGGCTGAAGTAGGTACCAAATTTTTTCATCATGGATATCATTTTCATGGTTTTCGAGGGTGTTGCAGCCGATAGTGCTGTCGAAATGTAAATCCAAGGTGGCAGCTGCAATAGGTATAAAGTTTTTCATCATGGGTGTCATTTTCATGGTTTTCGAGGGTGTTGAAGCCGATAGTGCTGTCGAAATGTAAATCCAAGATGGCGGCTGAAGTAGGTACCAATTTTTTCATCATGGGTGTCATTTTCATGGGCTTCGAGGGTGTTGAAGCCGATAGTGCTGTCGAAATGTAAATCCAAGATGGCGGCTGAAGTAGGTACCAATTTTTTCATCATGAGTGTCATTTTCATGGTTTTCTAGGGTGTTGAAGCCGATAGTGCTGTCGAAATGTAAATCCAACATGGCGGCTGCAATAGATATCAATTTTTTCATCATGGGTGTCATTTTCATGGTTTTCGAGGGTGCTGAAGCCGATAGTGCTGTCAAAATGTAAATCCAAGGTGGCAGCTGCAATAGGTATAAAGTTTTTCATCATGGGTGTCATTTTCATGGTTTTCGAGGGTGTTGAAGCCGATAGTGCTGTCGAAATGTAAATCCAAGATGGCGGCTGAAGTAGGTACCAATTTTTTCATCATGGGTGTCATTTTCATGGGCTTCGAGGGTGTTGAAGCCGATAGTGCTGTCGAAATGTAAATCCAAGATGGCGGCTGAAGTAGGTACCAATTTTTTCATCATGGGTGTCATTTTCATGGTTTTCTAGGGTGTTGAAGCCGATAGTGCTGTAGAAATGTAAAGCTAAGATGGCGGCTGCAATAGGTATAATTTTTTTCATCATGGGTGTCATTTTCATGGGTTTCGAGGGTGTTGAAGCCGATAGTGCTGTCGAAATGTATTTAAACTTTTTTTAAAAAAAATCCGTTTAATCATGCTATACGTTATTTTTAATGCGAAGGTATGCTCAATTGGATTTACCAATATATTTTTTTTATTAAATTTAAAAAAACTTGTATGCAAATTGTATGTGGTTTTATTTCCTCTGCCTCTTATCTGGGGAGTAAGTGGATTGTCAAAGACCCCGCTTTCCTTAGCTTTAGCATCGGCTGGTGTCAGTAAGAGGTAATAAAACCACATAAAATTAAAAAAAAAATTATAAGATGAAAAAAAATGTGGTCGAATTTAAAAAAAAAAAAGTTATTTATATAGGTTTGAATACTAACATCTTCCTAATAACAACCAGAAAATAAAAAACTGCAGTTGCCAACCCACCTGCCAAGTGTGGTAACTATGGCAAGTATTCCTCTTATGAGACAATAAATGGTGGAGGCCTATGTTCAGCAGTGGACTTTGATAGACTGTAGTGACGATTTATCTTTGATTATGTACATGGTATTTATGTATTCAAATACAAAAAAGGTTATTGTTTTCAGCTATCTATGAATACCAAACTGATAGTGCTTAGCGTGAAAAGATCTAACAATCAATAAAACGTTCGCTTGGTGTTTAATATTTTAAGGTCAGGTAATATATACCTACCGACTAAAAATAATATCTGTTTCTGAATTTCAAGTTACAAAATATTTTTGCAAAAATCTTTTTATATTATTCCTACATTTTTATTTATTTATTTTATTAGGCTCTCACAACAATGAGTACACTGTTACGTATATATGGAATCACATCACAATTATTATAACTAATACTTTGTTAGTTAAATGTTTCGAATTCAACGTTATGTATTTTAATAAAAACACAAACGGAACACAGGTGGTACAGTACTAAATAAATACAATCTCAAGGCGGGTACAATTCAAATAAAATCCAACAAATCCTTTTCCTATAATTAATATACAAAATAAGTTTAAAAGATATATAAAAATTTAAATTTAAATGGCAGGTGCGAAGACAGAACGCAGCAACAACAACAAGTAATAAAAAGAGAATATTAACACGTTTACAAACGTCAATTACAATGAATTTTTTTTTTCGATCTTTATCAATAGTATTCTTAAATTTTAATAAACAAATACGTTCGGAGGTGCTTATCACTAAAAATTTGGACTTAGAGACTTAAAAAATCTAAACGACGACGTAAATCACGATAGTACATACATGAATAATATTATTTTAATCAATTATAAGTTTAAGATGGCCTATAAACATTAGTTTAACTTTGAGAATTAATTATTTTTACAAATTAAATTGCCAGCGACAACTTAGCAACTTTTTAAAATAAAATGGCACTAAAGGCGATTATACGGAAGAAATAGACATTTAGTTTGATTTATTAAGATCTAATCTTGAACTGAGTCGATAATGAATGGACTTTAATAACAACTGTTATAATAAATGAAAAAAATATCAAGCCATATTTAAAAAAAAAAGCTCAAATCATTTAATTATAATATATTAAAAACATAATCTAAACATAATTGACAAGTGAAGCTGGCTGCCTGGATCGCTCGCTAAGACGAGACTAGGCCGAAACGCATATAATATCTTATTTACTTTTAGTATTTGTACTGATTTTAAAGATAACGTGTGGAGTGGGCTAAGCCCACGGTGGCCTTTTTATACTTGTAATCCATAAAAATAGAATTCAGCCGTTTATTGACAAGGCAACATTGTACACTCAAAAAATTATATCTAATTTCAATATAAATCCTGGATACACTTTTCAATGTAGGTTATGTTGAATTTGAAATGTTAGTTTTCTTTTCCGATTTGGTTGGTTTATTTCTCTTAAGTTGAATCTTAAAACAGAAGCAAAATATGAAATGTTTCTTTAAATGTTAACTTCTAACTCACACTCCCTGTGATGCAGTGACCTCCGAAGTGAGTATTGGTCTCCGATACGAGAACACGCCACTTGTCCCAGTCTTGCGTAATCTCTCGCCAAACGTCACCAGTTCAAAACGCGCGCAGGTCAGCTATCCGAGATCATCTACGACTGACTGTTGCTGTTAAATTCATTCAAAAATCTTGTAGACTGATAACGAACAGCAGCTTTACTTTTGAGAGTTGGTCAGCACAGGCATGCATTCCATGAAACATGAAACATGGAATGCATGCCCCAGAAAACATGATCGTGAACCAGCTCAGGCTATATTAAATTTTAATTGTGATGATATATAAACCTTAAATTATTTCTAAACCTTAAAAAATAAGCATTATTTACTCCAACAGTAGCATCATATATCTATATAAAGTTTTACATTGAAACAAATGTTTTTTAAATTCAAAAGTACGCGAGAAACTAATTAGTAATAATTACATTTCTGGTATCGGATATGCAACCGGTTATGAAAACTCAAATGAGTACGCCATTGGCACTCATAGGAGTTAATACTTCTTTTCTCTGCCTTTATCCCAAGTTATTTGAGGTAGGCATAGCATGTTTTCCACTTCCATTCCTCTCTATTAGCCACCATCTCTTTACTCACTCCTTCCTTATGCATATCATCCCTAATACGGTCCATTCATCTTTTCTAAGGCCTCCTTGTACCAATCCACTTTCTTAACAAACATTCATATTCAACATTCTTACGAATGAATACAAACTGTATAAAACTCGTATACAGGCTATTAATATTTTGTACTTTGAATGGGTAATTATTTACACGCTCTCAAAAAATATTCACGCAAGCTTATTTCGATCGATATCTAATTTTTGCCTCAAAACACCGGCCAGAATGAATTCCGTCGAAACTATCGTAGCTCCTTTCCGCTTCAGCGAGGGCCACAAGGACTTGTCTGCACTACAGGAAACGCAGATCCACTTTGGACCTTCTTCTTTCCACGTCCCACCAGAACATTCTACAATCACTGAAACAGAAATATATTGTAAAAAAAAAATCAGAAATTTTCTCTACGTTCTTCCTACAAATACATAGATTACACTTGGTGAAAAATCAACACCCAGAACAATCACTTGTAGGCTATACAAATATTTGTTTCATGCGGGATTGGAACCCGCGGCCCGCGGCGCTGTAACCCATTGCTTAGCTAATAATAATAAACTCCTCCAGAATTAATTCAATGACTGCGGCCAGTCTTAATAGAGACTAGCCTCTGTGTGATCTGTAACAGGCATTGATTTATATGTTACACTAGATAAGTAATTGCCGCGCCAAAGCGTTGCCACTTCACATATGGCCACAGCCATATGCCCAGCGAACGTCGGTTCAGTGTTCAATGTGACGCCGTCCGAGTCAAGCCGAACGATTCACGACAAAAAATGGGTAAATGCGTAGTGAAAGAATGCGATTCAAGGTCACAAAAACATAATAAATCAAGCGGAATCACTTTCCACACGTAAGTTTTAATTTATATATTCATATTAACGTTTCAAACACTAAAAAATTAAATATAATATCGAATATTGCAATTTAGCTTCAATGTTGCCACTTTTCCGCCTTTGTGATTTTTCCACATTAATGGGAGACTATATAATTTATGGAATAAGTTAATTTTGTTTTAAAATAAACAAGTAAAATTATTTGTTTAAAAATAAAAACTATGTTTCAACCTTTATACAAAATAATAATAATTAATTATTCTTATTTTAGTTTATTCATGAATGGTCTATTAATTATATTTTATTATTTTATTTTATATTAATAAATTGCATTGCAAACTTTCCGAAACTAAGTCTTTGTCTACTAAATCTTCTGTCTTATGACATTAGCTACAAAACATTAAAAGAGCTTTAAGGAAATAAATTATTAAAAGAATTTGCAATACACCCGGGAGATCATTTATCTTCAATACAAGTTGATCATTCCCTTTTATTGATTAATGCCATTATTTATAAGTACTTAAAAATTATAACATTGTACCACGAAAGTAAATTATATACTCAAACATACAAAAAAGAATCCAAAAGGCAATTATATAACAAACTGATGCTTCATAGCGGAGTTTGAGATCATGGACTATTATGAATATTTAAGCGGAATAATATTACAGATTAAAACCATTTATATTATCTTACAAATAGACTTCCGCAGAGTCACGCCTGAATCCGTTAACTATCCTCAGTATTGTTGCAAAAAATATAAAAACTTTTTAAAGTTGTTAAGTAGTATGGAAATTGTATAAACAAGAAAATCAACGAAATTTATTGATAACCAAAGTTTTTGTAGCTAATGTCATGAGACTAAATTTAAGAGACAAAAACTTGCTGATGATTTCACAACTTATGCATATTCAACACAGATCTCGCTTAAGAAACCTTAAATTGTTTTTTTTATTTGCTTTATTTTTTTGTTTGATTTATTAGTGCAATAAAAATAATATATAAAAACATCTTTTATTTCATTAGTTATGCTTACTTCTGTTCATCTAATAAGAAAATATACAAATTTAAAATAAAAACAATTTACTGCAACTTTAAAAAAACTCCTATATATTGCTCATTTTGGGTAAAATTTCATAAAGTATGCAACACCAACCCGCCACTGCATGTTTGTGTGTCTATCTTTATCTAATCTTAGGGACGATATTGTTTTCCGCGACTTGTGTAAGTGAGACAGATATATGTTTACTTTAAAAGTTTAATGATTTCAAAGCTACGTCGTCGCGTTTGGATAGTGGTTACACTTTTTTCGACGCGCGGCAATGTGGTTTGCTTCTCTAGTTTTGTATAACTCAATGGTAACAGGATTATAGTGCACGAGTGTGTTGTGCGCAAGCGTTTGCATTTTCTATTCCTTCACTCCCATAGTCCGATGGAACGGCACACCGACATGACCGGAGAGAGATCAAGCGCAGGACCAATAGCTTTACGTACTTTACAAAGCACCGTCGTGAAACATGGCCAGCTAGATTTTGTACGTTTTTTATACGTGGTAGAGCCATGCTGCAGCTATATTAGTAGTATAGTTGTAGCATGAACGGGTCGGCTCGACCAGGGAAGGACCACGCTCTCACAGAATACCAGCTTAACACTGCAGTGTTTCGTATGGTGAGTGTAAAGATCCAGAGACCCTTTTTACTGGAAAAGAGGGTATTCCATCTTAGTCCTCACGGGTGACAAGGCATCTGCATTTTGATTCGCAAACGAGGATAGATGGAGATGTCTATAGGCCACAGCAACCATTACCATCAGGTGGACTGTGTGCTCGTTTGTCACCCTATCCTATAAAAAAAAGATGACACCGGGCTGCTACAGAGATTTTTTGACAGAAAATCCCAATAACTGATTTTGACCCGATCTGGGATTCAAGTCCGGGATCATATGATCAGCAGCTGCGCTTCGTACCTCTAGACCAATGAGGTAGCAATGTCTATAAAGGTACGGACAGACGTGCTCATTACTAGCACGAAAGCATGCCTTTATTGGGCAAGTGCACATTAGTAGCATGCTTATCTTTTTTTATAAGATAAGGGTGACAAACGAGCACACAGTCCACCTGATGGTAAGTGGTTGCTGTGGCCCATAGGCATCTGCATCTATCCTCGATTACGAATCAAAATGCAGATGCGTTGTCACCCGTGAGGACTAAGATGGAATGCCTCTTTTCCAGTAAAAAGGGTCTCCGGTTCTCTACACTCACTATACGAAAACACAGCAGCATTAAGCTGCTACTTTACGCTGGTATTCTGTGAGAGCGTGGTCCTTCCCCGGTCGAGCCGACCCATTCGTGCTACAACTATACCAGTAATATAGCTGCTGCATGGCTCTACCACGTAAAAATCGTTTGTTGATTATCGAGCATACTACCTGAGGCGCGGGTAGAAGGGGGCGTGCTCCTAGCGCGTTGGTTTGCTTATGAGCATGCTATTATCGAATCCATCTCATTACTCATTTCTAGCACAAAAGCATGCTTTTATTGGGCAAGTGCTCATTAGTAGCACGTTTGTCGCAACGTTGCTAGCAATGAGCATGCTTATTTTGAGCGTACTTAAAAATCAACCGAAGTTTGATTTTCGAGCATACTACCTGAGGCGCGCGTAGAAGGGGGCGTGCTCCTAGCACTTTGGTTTGCTTATGAGCATACTATTATCGAATCGATCTCGATCCGCGACATATGCTGCATCAGTTTAAAATAAATTTTATTGAATTCTGTACGAATAGCACTGTATACACTATATCTTTGTACATCCATTTCCAAGAATTTAATCCAAGAGTCTGGTGCCAAATAGCAGGTCTGTTCAAAGTTTGCTTTGAGCATGCTTATTTATGAGTATGTTTTAAGCGTGCTTATTGCTGGCAAATGTGAACAATTGCAGAGCATGCTAATTTTAAGCAAGCTTATGAGCATACTATTTTTTGCGCACGTCTGTCCGTACCTTAATGGATCGTGACCAACCTCTGATCTAATCGCATAAGCGTACATAGGGCAAATAAGGACCATACCTTTTAAAACATTTTCTGCCGACTTCCAAAGAGGACACGGTACTCAATTCGACTGTGTTTTTTTTTTTATGTGTGTTACCTCATAACTTTTACTTACTCATTTAGTTACTCATAACTAACGTACTGGGCGAACCGATTTCGATGATTCTTTCTTTATATGAAAGCTGATAGTTCTTGTGTGGTCCCATATGAATTTGATCAAGGTCAGACCAATGGTTATTGACTTATTCTTAAATAACCTATATTGAAGTCGCTTATATTGAAGTCGGCTGTACAAAATTTTTAATTTCATTAGTTGTCTCTCTTCCTCTTCTTAAATAACGTTACCTCCCCATTAGGATTTTCTCCTGTATCGCAGGGACAGTTTATATACATTGAACAGACCCAGAACAATTATTTTTTTTCCAGCTTTCAAATAAAAAAAGAATCATCCAGAATAATGTTCTCAGGTAACACACATAAAAAAATACAGTCGAATGAAGTACCTCCTCCTTTTTTGAAGGCGGTTAAAAATGGTAAGTAGGGAAATTATATGAGTTCAAAGACGTTCACGTTGTTATAATCTTAATTTTCCTCGATGTTGCATATTAACCTACCTCACATTGAACAATAGTTTTTATTATCAGCAAATTGATGGCTCCGTGGCGCAGTGGCTTTACAATGAGTTGCAACGCTGGGGCCACGGGTTCGAATCCCACACGGAACAATATTTGTATGGCCTACAAATCATTGTTCCGGGTCTAGACGTTTGTCCTTATGCAATTTATGTTTATTAACTGCGTCCACGATACAGGAGCAAATCCTAGTGTGGGGGTAATGGTTTTTTTTTTAAATAAAAAATAAATAAAAGAAATACTAATACATTGCATAACCACCTCGGTGTATTCTAGTATTACCAACTAATATCAAAAGATTCCATTTCTTTTTCACAACACCTAACCCACAGTAGAAGCGGTCTTAACAAAGGCGCGTAACGGGCTAAGTGATACAGTCAATCGCACGCGGACGTAAGGTGCATTTTGATTTAATACGCGCGCAACATAATTCTTTTTTCGACGCAATAAACGGTAGGCTGATTTCACGAAGGTCACTTCCCAGGCGCGCAAAGTATTATGAACATTAGTGACGTTGTAACTAATTTTAAACTCGCAAGTTTGCTATCAGAGAGTGATCCTTCTATTCTTTTAACTATTATTTATTCTGTGATATAATTATGATACGAGCACGATGTAGTAATATAACTAGACTAATTTAGGGAAATAATTATATGTTACAATCAAAACTCATAATCGGTGAAAACCATTCACTGCAAAAATCAGGAACGACCGTGATATTATAGTTATATCACGGCTTCAACCACCTTAGTGCGACATGTACATTGACGTATCTCTTTAATGCGTAAACCTGTTCCTGACAAAAGACAAAGCCTTGACAAAGAACTGACGGACGGACAAAGTGATCCTATATGAGTTCAGTTTTTTACCTTTTGAGGATTTATTTCGTAAAAACTTACATTTCATCTCCATAGCATTGGGCATTACATTGTGTGTTGATGATACATTATATCCCTTCAAGAAATTTCTCTTCCCACATAATGTTCGCTCCAAGTTAAACTGGAAACGTTTCTCTGTCGCCTCATCTTTGATAAGGTAATGCCAAGGATCTATATAAAACATAAAAATATTTAGTTTTAGGTTCTGCAGGCTTACTATTTATTCTAAATTAATATTTAATACATATAAAAGTTTATCAATTTAACATAAAAATCCACTAACCAACAATCATGTTGGTATCAGCGCACGCTTGGACCCAACTGGGACCCACTATGGGCCGACCTAGTCCCATCGCGCAAAGCAACTTAAATGTCCGTTTTATTTGTAACGTCAGCAATACTGTACACGCCGTCACATCCGTTACAATAACCGCACCTGAAAATGAGAAGCTCTTATAAAAACTAGTAACATTTCCTTATTACTTGTTTCTTATAAAACTTGAAACAAGGTTTTTCATAATAATAATTTTATGTCTCAAGCTAAACGGAAACAAAATAAATTAGTATTAATGACGGAAAAACCAATCCTTAAGCCAAAACCAGTTACAGATATTTTTTAAACAAATACATTAACTCCTACTTCTGTCACCCAAAGGAGTAGGCAGTGACCAAGTATTCACTTGGCAGGATCTTAACACACTTCTCTTGCGTCTCTCATATCCATATTAAACCATCTTGAATATATATCGCAAATTTCGTCGCAAATTATATCGCAACGGTATATATCGCAAAATCGGGAAGGGACGCCCTAGGCAAAAGTTTATCGACCAAATTGGAGATATATTGAAAATGGGCCAAATTAAGAGTACCCTTAACCGACGAGCGTATGCGTAGGTATATGGATGTGGAGAAAGCGAGAGAGGTGTCAGGATCGTGCCAAATGGAAGTCCGTAGTCTCTGCCTACCCCCCTGGGTGACAGGCGTGAGTGTTTATGTATATGTATGTAATTTGGTCGATAAATATACGTCTGAGGCATCTATTTTCGACTCAACCATTTCTGCAGCATTTTGCTTTATCACTCCTTCCTCATTCATTATTTTCTGAGTGCCCTAACCACCGAAAATACCTTTCTTTATCCTGGTCACGGCATCGTCATACACACTACACAATTTCTCAGTCTATCATGATTCAGACCAAGCATACTTCTCAATGACCGCATTTATACAACATTAATAGCTTCCTTCAAGCCAGAATCAGGACATCATTTATTCTGCCAAGATCTAGTGAGATTACAATTTGAGGCGAAAGAAAGAATGTGCCACTATTAGTCACAATACTTTTAAGTCTCCAAAATATATTTGTTGTGCTGAGAAATTACATCGTGACATATAAAGGCATTAGCTGCGGAGTAATCGGTATATTGTTCATCAGAGAAAGTTTAAAGGAAACCCCGGAAGATCTTGTCCAAAAGTCTTCAAAAGATGGTGGTCTAACTATCCCATAAAGTAGGTGGTGCCCGGCACACGATGGAACACTGTGTTAAAAGTGCACAAGGTCAACTATTACGATCGCCAATCTTTATGCCAAGCGTGGCGTTTACGGTAAACCCTTCCTACTGTGGGAGCGTTTCATGTCCAATTTTAGTCAGCTTACGACGAGAAAAAGAGGAAGTGTGAATACTAGTTTTTATGTTTTTAGTATTAGTGTTTATATCTCTAGGCCAAAATTGTTCAAAACCATTAATTATGGATTTTTGAGCCTGGAAAAGTTGTGATCATGGTTGTGCTTCTGAACCCACTTCCAATCTGCTTATCTTTTGTAATTTTATATAATTAAATTGGAGAAAGGTAAGTTAGAACGAATGAAGTTTGAAGTTTCCAATGCCACCTGGCAGCATTGGACTCAGTGGAGAGACGTGCTAAGAGGCTCATTGGTGACCTTGATTTGGTTGAAACCAATCTTGTCAGCCTTGAGCACAGGCACAGAGTAGCCAGTCTCTCGGTATTCTATATGATACGGCCAACAGCTGCCTATCCCAGGAGTAGAATCCTCCGCGGCCCATAGACGGAGAAGCTACAGGCAGATGCTGGTCGGGCGTCCTAACGCCAAGGGTTAAAAGTTTCTAATTACATTAAAAGATTCGGGGGGAGCGTTACACTATAGTGAACAGAGCCTACTTACCTCTATCCAAGGCGACTGGTCCCTCAGGATTCGGTCAGGTCGCGTGTAGATGTATAGTGCTAGGAAAGTAAGGGTCAGTGATGTGTATTTGGGTGTGGCTGGTAGTGTTATTGACCTTATTAGACCGTTCCCTTTGCAGCAGTTCGGCCCTCAGCACCTCTCCAAACTACGGTCTCCTTCCGCAGTCACTTTCTTCGTTTTCTACGATGACAGTTCTTTAACTCTGTCGTACGATTAACTACCTTACAGAAGCCACTAACTCTCGTTTGTTATAACGCTTGACTCGCGAATGAACACAGAACGTACGGATCAAAGGTCACCGTTATTTCTAGAATATCAAACACCGCACTAGCAACTAATACGGTCGAATCCACTTATACAGATTCTGCGTTAAACCTAAAAGTCCCGGGTAAAACTCTCGGCACGCGCTACAATTCCCAGTGGTATATTTACTATACGCGCCTATCATAAAAATAGATCTAAGAGCTCCCGAACAAAACGGACCGCGCCTTCTCTCTCGACGCGATGAAAAAGACTACTTGTTCTAGCGTGCCCTCGAAACGACCGGACGTCCAAAACCGGTATCGTAGAGGCGCGCACGCCCTCTGACGTCAACTAATAACATTAACGCTTTTGCGCGAACACTATAGGATGCATTTCGGTGAGTGTGCGCAGGAATTACACGCCTTAATTCCTCCCTCTCCTTTCCACCATCGGACAACCAGACGGTCGGCGGGTCTTCATCCCTTTGTTGTTGATATTCCACGCATTAGAACCAAACGGTTTGCTTCGTCTTTTGTAATGCGTACAGCAAAGGAGTGGAATAATTTGCCAGCGTCTATCTTTCCGTCCGAATACAATCTAGGCGTCTTCAAGGCAAGAGTGAATAGGCTTTTGTTACGATAAGACAGTGCGATTTACCATCTAAGGCTGCATCGCCACTTACCACCAGGTGGGATTGTGGTCAAGCACTGGCTTATAATAAATAAAAAAACATATTTGTTTACGCGTATACGTAATACGCAATACGTTAACAGATGATGGCTTTCGATAATGCTCGATGTTGTCGCGGTGATCATAATCGATTAAAACAGTACTAATGACACAATTATATATATATATATATATATATATATATATATATATATATATATATATATATATATATATATATATTAATTTCAATCTCTGGAGTTATCAAAAAATTAACCCCACACGAGGCCATATACTAAGTAGCTTTTTACGGTTATCATTATGTTCCTTAGGCAACTGAGAGAAACTGAAACAAGAGATGGACAGTAGCTTCTTTATGATAAGAACTCTAAATTACAAAAACAATGTGCTAGCTGACCTGCCTGCCAAGCGTGGTGACTGACAACTATGGCAATATCCCTGCCATTATTTGATTTCCTTATGAGGCAATCTATGTTGAAGGCCTACGCTCAGCTGGACTTTTATAATAGAGTGGATTATGTTCCATAATATTGAGTTTATTTGAGTTCATCTTGGTAACATACAAAGACAATTGACAATCGACAATTGTAGATTCGAGTGACGCGAGCTAGTGGCGGCATGTTCATGTCACGTTGGTCTTTGTCGAGTATAATAGGAAATACCCACCTAATCTAAGAAAAAGTATTAGTAGTCAAAATGGCTTACCTAATTTTTCCAATTTCACTTTGACTTCGTCGCAGGGAAATGCCGTAAATAAAACTCGATGTGTTTTTATGTTTCTTGAAGTTTTTAACGACGTAGTGTCATCCGCTTTTATTACTGACCTAGTTTTCTTGACATTTGCAACTACTTCGTCATTTGAAGGCCTCTTAAAACTCTTATCATTCGGAGAATCTCTTCCTGATTCCGACGAGATACTATGAATACTATATACAGTACTTTGCTCATGTTTGACTGGGTTACTTTTTTTTGAGTTAGATTTCGTACATTGTTCAATATTCGCTTCTAAGTCATTTTTAATTGTCCTCTGTCTCTTGCTTCGTCTTATCTCTTTTTCCGGTGATGAATTATCTTTGTCTTGATTTTCAGAATTACGTTTTCTTTTATCACCCTTTTCTGACAACATGGTCTTATCTTTGGTTTCTTTATTAGTACATTTGATTTCATCTTTGGAATCGTTTTCTTTACGCCTAGTTCTAGAACGTGTTACACTTACTTCTTTAGACGTTTGTTTCATGTCATCCTGATTAATTTTAGTTTTTGACAGTTCATTTGCTGTTTCACGTTTCGTTACAAGCTCTGTACTTCCTCTTGTTTTATGAGAATCTTTACATGATTTTTCTACATTATCACTGCTTTCTGAGACTTCTTTTAATGTTTTATGTGATTTGCTTTTCTTTTTTATTTCAACGAATTTCTTATTATCATTTTTCTTCTTATCACTTGCTATTTTATCATCATTTTTGGTTATATCTGTCTGTTTGTGGTCATTGATTTTATGTTTCTTGGACTGTTCACGTAATTTTTTTTTAGTTTCGATTTGTTTTTCTTCGTATAGTTTATCGTTCTTTTTGTTTTCACTTATTTTTTCTACATTAATTGGCTGATTTTGAGTGTTCTTGGGTAAGTGATAAGAGTCTGATTTCACATCTTTTGAATTTTGTTCATCATGTTTTTTATTATCACTCGACTTCCCGCTCTCACTGCCATTTTTCCTTTTAGCGGTTTTTCCTTTAAGACGAGATATATTTTCAGTAATAATTTCTTTATCAATATTTTCTTCTTGTTCTGTGATAAATCTAGGTTTTAAAATATTTTTGGCAGTATTTTTAGAATCCATGTCACTATTTAGTAATTTCGCAGTAGGTTTTCTTACTCGCGTTATTATTCTGGAAGGTATTTTTTCTACTTCGAATTTCTTTGTTAAATCTAATTTAGCGCTTTTATTTTTTTTATTTTTTCGGAGCAGAATTGGAGTAAGCTGATCTTGTGAATCGTGTTCTGTATCAGAATCACTTGATGAATCAGTAACTAGTGTTCTTGAACTTAGTGTCACAGACGTTTTTATTTCTTGACTATTTGGCAACTCAGTTTCCATTAACGTATGGGGGCTTACTTTTTTAGGCGTAATATCTATATCTGAGTTTTCACTAAGCGCCTTCCTTACCTTCGTTATTTTTTTCCCTTTAACTCCGATAATATCTTTAATCTGCTGATTTGATAAATTAGTAACAAACCTATTTATTTTATCATCTCCGTCACTACTTTCTGAAGATTTGTCAACAGCAAAATTTTTCGCGACCAACTCTTTCTCTTCGGAATTTAAAGATATGACATCATAACCACCGATGTCTGTGCTTAACTGCTCAATATCTGAACACGTATCCTTCTGAGTGCATAAATCATTAAATATGTCTTGGGTTGCTTCATAGAAATTATCATCATTCATTAGACGATTTTTTATTTTTTTCTCTTCAAATTTATTTAACAAATTATTTGTTACTGTTGATTTGTTAATTTCTTTTCTTTTGCTTTTTTTTAAAGATGGCATTGGAACTTTAAAAGGGCTTTTTTCTATAGAAATCACACTTTGTTTAAATACTTCCGTTGGAGAGTCGATTTCTAATACTTGGGTTGATAAATCTTCAAATGAAGAGTCTTTTGCACTTTTACCGATATTCACTGAACCATTTTCAATACTTATTTCTTCAATGACCTGCGTCGGCATATCTTCAAAGTCTAAGTCCGCAGATACTGTTTTATTTTTTATGTTGTCTACCTCATTAGGTCTATCAATTGCTATAACTTGGGTTGCCAAATTCTCAAAACTAATCCATTTATCATCTTTTTTAATAATGGCATTTGAATTAGAAGGAAGGATATCATCTTCACAATCAGTAGAATCATCATCATCTGGCTTATTATGAGCATTTTCATTAACTTTTTCTCTAGTTTCAAATAAATTACCTTCGCAGTCTGTACTGTCATCATTTGGCTTCAGGTTTTCAAGTATATTTAAATTTTTAGTTTTTTGTAATTTATCACCAGAGGGTACGTTTTCTTGACATCCAGAGTTAAAATCTTGATTTTCTTGAATTTTCTGAGTAGGCAACATATCAAAATCTTCACAATCGGTCGAACTGTCACTGTTTATCCGTACTCCTCTCTTCATAAGCTTCTGATCATCATTTTTTTTATTTACGTTTGTATTAGTCTCTTTGGGATCTAATATTTCAGCTCCTAATAGTATAGGTTGAGATTCGAAGTCATCCTGAAATGGTTCATTGTCCACTTCATCAAAGAGAATTTCTTCATCAGATATATTTTGACTTTTTTTGGGCGAATTTTCAAGAACTTCTGAAACCTTTTGATCTGTCTTATGGCCTGTATTTGTTTTTTTTTCCTCCTTGCTTATAACAAATTGCTGTGTTTCTGCATTATAAATGCTATTGCTATTTTCTTTATTTTCTACAAACAGATTAAGTTTCATCTCAAGTTGGTTGTGAATCTTTTGTATATCAGGTAAGTTATCATTTTTCGTTAAATTTGTTTCCGAACTAGGAGTATTAGATGATAATGGAATATTTGATGGTAGCTGAGTGTTTGCAGTAAATATAGCATCTGAAACTTGATTTTGGTCAGGAAGAAAAGGAATTTGAGTATCCATTTCATAAATGCTTTTATTAGAAACTATATCGGTAGATTTCAATGGAGTTTCAACAACAGCATCACCTGAATCGTCTGAATGCATTTCAAATGAAGCAGATTTTTTTGAGGAGTTCCAGTAAATATTATCGATTTTATTTGTTCCTACTGGCTGAATAGCAATAGTTCTTCCAGGTTTTATAAAATGATTGTTTGGACTTTTAAATCCTTTTTCATTTTTATCTTGTGAGGCCACAATAAAAGATTCATCCTGTAAATATTGAAAAATATATAAAAATATTATGACAGATAATTAATAAATACCTTCACAAACAGTGTTTAATGTTTACAATACCACAGTCTAATAAAAACTTTTTTAAGGTGTTCCAATTTTATTATTATAATAGAATATTATTATTGAATAATGAAAATTGTAAAATTGAATAAATTAGTCATGGCAAAATAAAAAAATCTTATATCAAGCAGTACCTAAAAAACTATTAAATAGTTTTGTCAAGCCTGTATAAAACACATCGCGTACTGAATGTTTCATAGCTGCCTCATTGATACCTATGTTCTGTGACATACACGGATATGGGTATGTTTCAGCCTCAGAAAGAGGTCTCATGTTGACGGAATCCCAAAAGTGAAGAGGTTTCTGAGAGACTTCTAGTCAAGTTTATATATTATTATTGATATTCAAAAATACTTTTGTTTAAAGGGTTATAAAATATTTCCTTAGACAAATATAATGTATTTTTAAAATGTCATTATATTGTATTGTATGTATGTATTGTATGTATTGTATTGGGTTCAAGTATCAAGAAGGTTATGTATTCTATATTCGACAGGTATGTTCTTTTTATGTATGTTCATAGATTTTTCAGAAACGACTAAACTAATTTAAAAAATTATTTTTTTATTAAACAGGCCAAATTAACACATCTATAAATAATAAATATGCAAAACTAACTATAAAAACTTACTTTATCACTAACATCTGGTGACTCCGGTATAATGGTAGTAGGAAAATTGTTTAGTTTTGATATATGCCTATTTATCATAGGTGTTTCAGGAATGTCTAAAGCCTGTGTCATCGGTAGATCATTATCTTCTTCAAGCAATCGGAAAACACCGAAGATCTGACCAAATTGAACAGTGTCGCCATTTTTAAGAGGATGAGGTATATATGGTGGCAAACTTTTCTGAAAAAGTGTGCATTCAATATAGCAGCAATGACAATACACAGAGTGGGCCTACGTATAACACATTAAATGATATCAGGTATGCTACGTTTTATTATCGTACACCGAAACTCAAATTCATTTGGTAGTTTAGCCACAGAAAATTAATACTGTTTTAAAAAAATTTCAAAGTGCAATAGGAGTTAGTAAATTGAGTATACAAAATAAAGCGATGTTGACATTTAGACATTCTATCCTGACTTCTGTATTAATCTTACCAGCCCGGCGCGGCGGCGTGCAACAGCGAAGGAGCAAACGAAGGTGTTACTTTTTTTAATTTTATATTATAATCATATTTATTTTGTTTGAAAAATTCATCATCATTATTACAGCCCCTCACAAGTCAACCACTGAAGATAGGCCTCCCCCAAGGAATGCCACAAAGCACAGTCCTGAGCCACCTGCATCCATCGACTTCATGCATGTCTTTACTCGCTCGTCACTCCATCTAGTGGGGGGCACCCTACAGTTCATCTACCGGCCTGCTGCTACTCGAGAACCTTTCTTCCCCATCGGTTCCTCGAGCTATATGTCCTGCACATTGCCACTTTAGCTTACTAAGCGGTTTGAAAAATTACCTTTTTTTTAATTTTGATATAAAAACAAAATTAACTACATATTTCAAATTTATTTATGACTCCGTGGCACAGTGGCTTGGCAGTGAGATACGCTACTGGGACTGTGGGTTCGAATTTTACAAGTAAATTTTCTGAGTCTGGATGTTTGTCCTTGTGCAATCTATGTATGTAAACTAAGTATAATATATATATATATATATATATAATTTTGTGAATTACAATTGAAAAAAAAAACGCTATAGCATACTCACATCAAGTAATCTTGTTTTGTTGGCTGAATCTAAATCCATGATCATATATTCTTTATCATTTAAAATATTAATAACAGCATGTTGTCTAGATACAGACTAAAACAAAATATAAAGCATATTATTCAAAATATCCATGTCACATTGCTGCAGCATAATAAAATTCACTATCCCTTGTAGATATTGTAAAGATAATCAATCTAAAGACAATTGTGGGTGTGTTTAATACATTTTATTATATTATACTAACAAAATTACTATTGTAAAGCAATTTTAGTGATGATAAAAATTGCTATGTACCTAGTAAAAAATAATTAAAATGAGACAAATCTGATCCCAGGGCCACCAGACGCCACTTATTTTCTGACAAATGAAATGTGGCACATTGAGTAGTGTAATATTTACTATGATTGCATGCCTACCTGCTAGCTTGGCCAGAGGGCCATTTTACATCCATTTATCAGGTAATCAAGGTACGTAAAAACATTACTCACCTCATGTTAATTCTCCCAGCTGATTTTTACGTAAATGTTAGATAATATTGTTAAAAATCAGTCATCAATACTCTCAATAGGCAAGGCAGTATCTCCTTGCAGACGCTTTAAAGCTATCAAAAAAATTACTCAATTTCACTTGTATTGGACTGAGATGGAATGCCTCGTTTCCAGTAAAAAGGGTCTCCAGTTCTCTACACTCACTATACGAAACACAACAGCATTAAGCTGCTATTTTACGCTAGTATTCTGTGACTGCCTGGTCCTACCCCGGTCGAGCCGACCCATTCGTGCTGAACCACTATATAGTTGCGGCATGGCTTTACCACGTAAAACATATTTAAGTATGCATATTTAAGTATGTTTAAATTTCTTTATGACTGCAGCAGTCATAATACTTGTCATCCAACTGTCAAGCTGATACATATCTATACTTAACAGTTGTTTCATATGGTGTAAATTTGATGTCACAACATACTTTTCTTCAATATTTTGTGCAGTACCCACTAGTAGTATAACATATATCACAGACTAGAGGTTCCAAAGGACAGACTTCTTACATTGCAGGAAAGATTATGAACACAAAAAAAATAGTACTTACATTTAAATTTAAAACAATATTGCATGTCTGTGGATCTCTTCCTATTTTGTTTGGACCTTTCTTCACTGGATATTTTGTACCACATATTCCCAGGAACCCAATCTGGATAAAATGTTTTTATTAAACATTAAAATTAATCACTATACAACAATGGGTATATTTAGCAGTTTAACATGGTTTTTAATACAGGGAAGCCAAGCTGTAACTTTATTATACTTGTAGTACGAATTGATCAGCTCAAATTGGGAAGGTACCAAACCATTCTTACTTTCATATAAAGCTTACTTTCATATTTAAATTTTTAATCACAGTGTTATAATAAGATACATGAAACTAATTCAACAATTGCTAACCCCAGTTTACATTTAAAAAATTTCATTATTGGCATAAATACTCATTATAATTTTTTTATTATACAGGGTTATTTTGTAATAACCAGAAGCCCTATTTACTCATATTTTCGACATATATCGACCCCTTGTGAAAACTAATAAAAAAATTTAACAGTGGTAGAGCCACGCAGCAGCTTTTGCTGTCGCACGGATGGGCCGGCTCGAACCGGGGTGGTACCACGACCTCACAGAATACCAGCGTGAAGTAGAGGTTTACCTCTGCATTTCGCTTGGTGCGTGCAGGTGGCCGGAGGCCCTTTTTACTGGAAATGAGGCATTCCATCTTAGTCCTCACGGGTGACAACGCATTTGCATTTTGATTCGCAAACGAGGATAGATGTAGATGTCTATGGGACGCAGCAACCACTTACTTACCATCAGGTGGACTGTGTGCTCGTTTGTCACCCTTATCCTATAAAAAAAAAGCTGATTTTGGGGATCGACGGGGTTTAAAAATCGACCTCTATTAATTAACACAAGTTATTTGAAACTTTCAAGATACTGTATAAGTTATGTTATGTGTACCAACTTGTTACAAGAATGATTAATATTTTAGTAGGAAGTATCATTGTTGTACTTTTAAAACACTTAATAAGTCGATAAACATGCACAAGTTCTTACAAGATGAAAAACTATGCAAGTCAATAAGCTTGGACAAGTTTATGCAAGATAACAAGTTCAAGCTTACATATCTTAAAGGCATTTTAAAAATTTAAATTAAATTTCTTATGATTCTTAAAGTAATTTGGCTATGGGGGTCTGAGGTAACAGTTATTTTGGAAAAGGTTTCTCTTAATATTTAATGTATTTGTTATCTTGTTTATTTTAGCTACAACTAAGTTTATACTGCAGTTATCTAATTATGCTGTGTAAACTTTTTTGGATTAAGTTTAGATCAATACCATTACACTTTTAATTTTAGAACTGAACATAACTACTGGCTGTTTGTCCTTGTTCAATAATATAAAAATAAAATTATGTGCAATTTTAAATGCCACATAATGGTAAAAGACTACATCATTCCATTTTATCCTTTGGGTGTCCAGACTGCAAATACGGGTAAAGCCAAAGTCTAGAGGCATTCGATAGATAAAAATTTTTAAGGAAATAAATATATTATTATTATTATTGTTATTATTAAAACTATCCCCTTTAGTACTGTACATCTAGTGATGTAGAATATACAGACTGGTGATGGAACAGTAATTTCCGCAGGGTCAGAATGCGATGTCTGTACTGCATCCGTCAGTACAGCTCCCCTTTGAAACTACATTTATATAGAGTAAAGTTTTAAAGACTTGGTTAAAATAACCATTAGCCCCTATTCTATTAAATTTGAATTACTATTATATTATATTAAGAACTATTAAACAAGTCATATATCACATATTATATTTAAATTTGATTTCTGAAGGTTTGTTTGTGCTTAATAAAAGGCAATACATTTATAACTAAATTAGCAAAATAATTATTTATCTAAACCTGCTCCGGAAAAGACTTTTCCTGCTGACTATGATTAACCTCTTGTGTACACTCAAGTCTTTGAGTACACTCCATGTTATTTAATAATATATTGTTGCTAAAATAAAAAGATTTTATTAAAACATTTTGTATTTGGTAACATACAAAACAAGCAAATCAAGCAACTTTCATAGATAAATAAATATGTAGCAACCTAGCAACAAAGGGATCTAGGCACATACAGCCTAGTCTGATGTGCATTGTACTCTCTACATAGAGTGATACGGGCCTCCAGCAGATCGGAGTGAAGTAGCTATACCCGGGCGTTCCCCTCTTTGAACATATTATCAGGTTAGGTTAGTTATAAAATTAGATTGATAAACGAGCACACAGTCCACCTGGTGGTTAATGGTTGCTGTGGCCCATAGACATTTACACTTATCTTCAATTCAGATTCAAAATACAAATGCGTTGTCACCCATGACTACCAAGTAAAAAAAGATCTCCGGCTCACCATACGAAATACAGCAGCATTAATGCAATTAAAAAAATAGATTCAGTAGACTATACTAAATATTTCATACAAAATAGAAATATATCACAAACAAATTGTAAAAATAAAAATGCTTATAAGCTTGGGACCATTCCATTCTACTTTGCTAAAATGAATTACAACATTAATATGAAAAATACAAAATCTGATAAAAATAATATTGTTATTAATAATATATCAAATTATAAAAAAGGAACCATTCCTTTCTATTTTAAACCAATCAATGAACAAAATGTTAATAACGTAACTATCAACCAGTTTATTCACTCCTGAGAACGTTCTGAATATTTTCCATGTTAATATTTTTACTAAAGAAGAAACTTTAGTTATACTATGTTTTACGGATACATTTTTGAGAGAAGATGAAAAGAAATTTTACAGGTTACTTGGCTTAAATTATTAGTAGTTGTACGTGGTAGAGCCATGCTGGAGCTATATTAATAGTATAGTTGTAGCATGAATGGGTCGGCTCGACCGGGGAAGGACCACGCTCTCACAGAATACCAGCGTCAAATAGCAGCTTAACACTGCTGTGTTTCGTATGGTGAGTGTAGAGTACCGGAGACCCTTTTTACTGGAAACGAGGCATTCCATCTTAGTCCTCACGGGTGGCAATGCATCTGCATTTTGATTCGCAAACGAGGATAAATGTAGATGTCTATGGGCCACAGCAGCCACTTACCATCAGGTGGACTGTGTGCTCGTTTGTCACCCTATTATATTTAAAATTATAATTTAAAATTAATAATCTGTTTGATTCCTTAAACTCAAATACACTGCGATCTCCTAATCAATATAAAAGAGTTTTTCGATGGGATAGTTATCAAATTGAGTTTTTAGAAGAAATGCTAACAGTTTTCAGGAACTTAAAATCAATAAGAAGTGATAGGCAGAAAAACGTTACAAATAGCATAAATTTCATTCTCGGATTTCAAGTGTCTATGAAATCTCTAATAAAACTTTCATGAAGAATTCAAATCAGAATTTATTTATACTGACGAGACTTCTCAAACAAGATTCTCTCGAAAATTTCTTTGGAAAAGTCATACAGGCGGGTGGTAACTGCCAGGAAACAACATGTCGACTAGTTAGTATAGCCTTCAATAAGATGTTTATAACGAATATCTTAGAGAAACATCAAAATCCGTGGCGCAGTGGCTTAGCAATGAATTGCTGCACTGGAGGCCGCGGGTTCGAATCCCGCACGGAACAAGTATTTGTATGGCCTACAAATAATTGTTCCGGGTCTGGATGTTTGTCCTTGTGCAATGTGTGTTTGTAAACTGTCTCTACGATACAGGAGAAAATCCTAGTGTGGGGGTAACGTTTTTTTAAAAAAAAATATGTGAATACGATTTCAATATGTTACTTATGAAACCAGACGATTGTCGTATTTTAATACACCATCACCGCAACCTGAAAATGTTACTGTCCCTGTGTTAATAGTAGGAAGAAAGGATTATCTATTTGATTTACACCGAGGCACCGAGTCGAATGCTTTTTTGTAGTCTATCCAGGCGGCGGAGATTTCGACCATTTGGTTCCATGACCACCACTCCGACATTCTATTTGAGCGTACGACATCACCTGCTGTTGTTCGTTTAGAGTGATGTTCAAGCTCAAAATAGATGTTAGTGTCTTGTATATCGTGGGTAGACACGTGATGGGGCGGTATTTGCTCGGGTCTGTGGTAGCCCGGTCTTTAGGAAACAAATGAGTGATCCCAGTAGGGAAGAGGCTCGAGAGCGATTTCTGGTCGAGAGCCTCTTGAAACTGTCAAGCAAGCACCTCGTAGCACACCACAAACCCTTTCCGCCAGGAGGGATGCAGTCAGTCGAGTGCCGGACTTTTCCAGTTCGGGGCCCTTCGGATCGCTTCAGCTACATCGTCCGGCGTTATGATGACGGGGTCCATAGGCGTGACATTTGCACACTGACTCACCACAACTTCCGTCCAAGGGCTCTCACTGTGGTTTACGGGCTCTGACCACAGGCCGCGCCAGAATGCGACGGTTTCGGCCTGATTCGGTGCTTGGTCCGTTCCACGAACCATTGGTCGCTCCAGTGATTTATAGAGCCTCTTCTGACTAATCTGGAAGAGACGATTGTGGGTGAACCGTGTCGACATCTCAGTATATCGCCGAATCCGCTTTCCCCAAGCAGCGATTCTCTGCTTCAGATCGTCTATGCACTCCGTCAGTTTTTGCATAATATCCGGCTAGGACAAACTTATATTTGTCCCAGCAAACGCCATCCTGATGGTACGCAAAATTCTCGGTCTATTATAACCCGACCTGAAGCTTGTCAGCCTGCCTTTTAGGGCTCTTGTCTTTGTGATACGGTTCTCAATTCATGTTCTCCAGGCTGGGATGGCGCTACTTTGTCTAGTAGTACGTCCAGCCGTGGGAAGTTTGGCGCCTATAATACGGCAAACTGCTAGTGCGGCGTCAAAAATAACTGATTGCGTCTTCCAAAGGTCCCGGTTGGCTTCTAAGTAGGTTATCAGCATTGGGTTGAGATGCGGGGAAATCGCGGTCGATTTTCGGGAGGTGTACTGCGCGTTTACAAAATAGCCTCTTCAATATGCTCCTCATTTGTTCTAGTTTGTGGGAGACTATTTCATTATCGTCTGAATCAACCACAACTGGAATATCTACGGCGGCATCCACGTTATTATTATTATTATTTAATCTTCCTATTAGTTTGTGGCTATAATGCAGTCGTTGGATACCTAAATGGAAGGTTTAATATTAGTTTTATCAAAAAGCTAATTTTTCTCTAAATAGTTCATTAGTCGCTTGTTAAATTTTTTTTCCAGAATCTTAGATATTATGCTCAAAAGTGAAATTGGGAGATTGTTAATCAGTGAATATTTATTCCCAGATTTATATATGGGACAGACAATTGCATTTGTATAGATTTTGGGGAAAGCACCACCAAATTCAAATGTCAATTTAAATAAATACGTAATAAGTTCCGAAATGTGTTTTGTGTTATCTTTTAGAATTATAAATGTAAACGTAATATAATTATTGTATTCCTATGAGTTACTTGATTTAATACTGCAGACAACACTTGAAACATCCATTGAATCAGTCAGATATAGGGACATTGAACCATTTGATGCTTCTCAGCAGATCTCTAATATATATTACAATAATAATTTATGTTTGCAGAGAAAGAGTACTGTCAGTAGTGTTAAGTTTGGATAAAACGCTTTATACACGGTCTTAAACATAGGCTTAGATATAGTGTTAACTAGTGATGTATATTTTACTTACAAGGACTATCGAAAAATGATTGTTAAGTAAGCGGTAAAAATATTTAAAAAAATTGTTTAGTGCACGAAATTAAATAACTTCGAAAATTAACTGAATTTTTACCATGACAGATCTAAAATAATTAAAAAATATTTATATAATGTGTTCCTGGGAATAAGTTGAACCTACCTGCTTTTAGTTGGATTTTAATTCAAATGTATAAAATCCCCGGTGACTCTACCGATAAACTTAAAAAAACTCCCGAAGGATCAGATCGGAAAGTTGTATTTTCGAGCTATGATCTTTGGAGAAAAATATTTACTACAATGGACAGTTTCCCCGGAATTTCTTTTTTAACATATTGTTAATATAAATAAGTAAATACTTAACTAAGCATATACATATTTATATTTTACATATTTTATAAAAATGTTTTGACGGGGAAATAAAAACGGGGACACGGAGTACATAATGGCTGCTTTATTTTTCACGTAACTATTCTATTAATTTTGATAATTACAAACATTTAATAATTAATAATGAAATACATTATAGAAGATTATTTCAAATTGGACTTAAATATAAATGTGAACTTAAAAATTTAAGGAAGGAAATTTGTAGGAATCAGTTAAATAAGATGGTCGTGGATGTTTAAAGGTCAATATGTTTATGAGGCTTCATCATGCTTCATGTTTATATTCTTTCATCTGTCCCTGAAAAGTATAAAGTAATAATAAACTTACGAGTCTCGTATTATCATTTTAGCTGCATGAATTTTAAAAACATAATAATCTTAACAGAGTAAAGTGCACAAGTATCTGAGGATACAGATGCACCCTCTATTCTCTCCATCTCGTTATGTTAAAAAAATGGTCACTCATTCATGGAATGACTTACTTAATATATTTTAACTGGTTAGTTAAATATATCAAGTAAAGAGAAGTGAAAAAAAATTATGATTATAGACAATATTTAAGTTTTATTATGTTTTTGGAATAAAATTTTACCCACAGATTTTAAAATATCTTTGTTATTTCCTTGCTCCCTAGCAGAATTGAGTAGTCCACTTGCAAAATGCGTTATATTGATTGACTAATGAATTAAGAAAATTAATTAAAACATTATATCTGTCAAAGTAAGTTAAGAAAATATTGTTACTTTAGTATACGCTTAAGTGGTATTATTTAGAATTATTATATTATAAAAAATAAAATCTCGGTATAACATTAATCTTTTAATTTGAACATTAAAATTGAACATAGCAAGTTCTGCAAAAGTATTCGTAACATAAACATTTTTGCAGTTGTATGGAATTAACATAGACAGTTTTGAATCAGTTTTTCACTTATGTCTTAAAACTAAGTTATTAATAATTTTAATAACTTAGTTTTTTTTACACTCTTATATCTATTTCATCTTCCATTAGAGTTTCTTCAGAGTCAGTTTCTATTAAATTACTTTCATTTTCTTCTTCTTGTAAAAACTTATAATATTGAAGATTTTCAATAGTAATCCAGTCTTCTCCGAAATATTTAATCAATAGTTTTCTCACGTCATTTAATTTTTCTGTTTTAACAGGAACTCCAATATTCATCAAAGTAGGTTTAATATTTTCATAAGACTTTCCTCTTTTACAAACATTCCCATAGTTGACCACTTCAGATACATAATTAGGTTCCCCTTTGATTCCAATTTTATTATTCTTATCCTTTCTCAGGAAAAATCTTTTAGAAGCATTAAATTTGAAATGCCAAGATCCTGGTAATTTCAGCACATTTGTAACGCTTGTTTTCCCAGTCATAAAACTGGAAGTCACTTCCATGTCTAATAACTTTACCATATCTTTTGAAAATATCAAAATAAACCTCGGGTTCCGCAATCACCTCTAAAGGGCGTATCTCTCTTTCAATATTTCCAAATATACGGTCGGGTGGCAAAAAGGAATGCCCAACTACCGGAAATATAATAGTTATTTTTTTAATTTGATTTGGAGCTTTTGTTTAAAACCAATATGCCAACATTCCCAAAAGTATGGAATTTTGATTTTGGCCCCCACAACCATCACAAAATAATTTTATATGTTCAATACTGCTACCACAAGTGGTATTTAACAGCCTGTGAAATAATGCTGATGCAATCTGATTGGATCCTTTTAAAGCCTCGGTTTCGAGCCACGTGTATATAAACGTATTTGAATCGTGGTCATTGCTTTTTGGCATACTTTTTTTAATTTGATGAAGCCTTTACCGCCAACAGTTGATTCGTACTTTGGAATAAAATAACATATTGTTTGAGTTTTTTCTTGCCTTCTTTTTTTGGAGTTTGAGCTGTGCAATACTTTAATAAAAATGTATCTTGAGTAATTTTGTTTGAAGATGCATAAAAATGTCTGTAAAACTTACTATAGTCTGAAGTCGTCAACTCGTTACATTTATAACCCTGTTTTAAATTTCTATCTAAAAATAAAATAAAGGTTACCTACTTAGAAAGCGAGGGTCTGCCCACAGAGAGCGAGATAGTAATACACAGATTTAGCTTCAAGTAGGTATTCGGAGTGTGGTCTCCATCTTTATCTATAACTTCATGAGTGTAACATGGGCATTCAACTTAGAACATTATTTTACGAACAAAATGATACGTTTTATGTGCTTCCATCTACATTCCGAAACGCTAGACTAGACTTATTTTAATCTCACTAGAGGGTACTTATATATTAAGTCTATGCATACGCAAAAATCCACGCGCACTACGCAGTTAGTAGCGGTCACTGGTAGTTACGCTTAATATTTATTATTATTATTATTATTTATTATTTATTAATATTTATGTTATTAATATTTATTGAAAATTATTTATTTTTAGAAAATGCCATTTTATCTGTGTTTTCAGACAATGAAAAACTGCTAAAATATTATTAGAATACGAAGGTATATTTCGCCACAACGTACAAGGTTATAATAGTTCAGGTGGATAATCGGGCGGTTCCGATTATCCACCTGAACTCTAAAGACCCCGGATTGCGTCCAGCAGATGTGTTTATTTTTTCCCCTTTTTTTCAAGTTCCTTCTTTTGTAAGCGCCGTCTGTTATGCAAAGCACGACACTAAAGAAAATTAAATTTGTGTCGCGCATCTATCTCTAGTATATATATATTTTTAGAAATATTAGTTAAGTACAGTACAGAGATAAATTTTGTAGTTAGGAATAATAATTAATTTGTTTACACGAATTAATTATCCAACGAGTCAAGGATAAACTAGTAACGGAATACGACAACCGCACCGTTCGACGTCAGAGCCAAGACTGTCCTAACGGCCGCCGCTCCGTCCGTTTTTTACAAGCAAGACGGGCGCCATCGCAGGTGCAATGGCGCAGGTGCGCTGTTTGCGTGTTGTTTACAAGAATTCTATCTAGCTACACCGAGGCTGCCGCACGTGTAATGTTGCACTTGAAATTCTGCCCAACGGGCACAATAATGATATGAGACTCGTAGAATTACAGACTGACTGCCCCCTCTTAGACGACTGCGTGATACTTTATACTGCTTAAACAAGTGGGAGATTATTGTTCCACCTTCAATATTTCTTATTTTCTTTTATTATTTTACCGTCATTCCTAACACGGCCTTTCCTGACAATTCACACGTCCGCGTGTGAAACCTAGAGTAACGTTACCGGCGTTAATGTAAGTTTACCGTCTCGGCCTTTTCTGACCAAGAAATACAGACTAAGTTTTGCAGAATTGAAAACATCGTCCAAAACAGATTTTAGTATACAACGCTTTCTACTAGAGCTTAACACATGCTACAAATAACACAAGTCTTCTCCGAGGAACACTGTGCAAATGGCACAGATCGTATTACAGATAGATACACTGAAGACGCAGACCAATCAGCTGAACGCGCTCCAGCGAACGGTTCCGATGTGTTCAGGACTCGAGCAGCACTCGCGGCAGCAAGCTGTCTCCACGCACTCGCGTTAGCGAGCCGTCTCGACGCACTCGTAGTAGCGAGTCGTCGCGCTGCACCAGCGCTAACGAGCCGCTGTGCCACGCCACGTTCTGAAAGCGTCAACGGGAGCAGCACCCGAGATCTCACAGGCATCGCCGGGGTTGTAGTCATCGTGATCTGCGTGAAAAACAAATTGTTAATTATCGAGACAACATACACCGTTGCCTATTCTCTCATCCGTCACGCATACGAGTCCTTCAAACGGAAACACGCTCTCATACTGCTGAGTATAATAAGCACTTTGCTTTCACAAGTATGGATACATCTCCATACGAGGTATCTGACACATACTCGTACTTGAACGACGTGAAGCTGGACAGCGCCTGCCAGGACAGCGCCTAATGCACGTTCAGAAAACGTGACTTCCGCGCACACAGCGCCCCAGGACAACGCCTGATGCACGTTCAAAAGAACACGACTACCGCGCATACAGCGCCCCAGGTCAGAGCCTGATGAGTGTTCAGAGAACACGACTTCAGCGCACACAGCGCTCGCGCATACAGTGCCCCAGGACAGAGCCTGCCAGGGCAGAGCCTGATGCATGTTTACAGAAAACACGACTTCCGCGCATACAGCGCTTGCGCACACGTCGCCGCGCTCAAAGCGCCTCAGGTCAGAGCCTGATGCATGTTCAAAGAACACGACTTCAGCGCATACAGCGCTTGCGCACACGGCGCCGCGCTCAAAGCACCTCAGGTAAGAGCCTGATGCATGTTCAAAGAACACGACTTCAGCGCATACAGCGCTCGCGCATACAGCGCCCCAGGACAGAGCCTGCCAGGACAGAACCTGATGCATGTTTACAGAAAACAAGACTTCCGCGCACACAGCGCTCGCGCACACGGCGCCGCGCTCAAAGCGCCTCAGGTCAGAGCCTGATGCATGTTCAAAGAACACGACTTCAGCGCACACATCACTCGCGCACATAGCGCCGCGCATACAGCGCACCAGGACGGCACCCGCCACGCGTGCAGCACACGCGTCCGCCGAAACCAGGCCATGTTACAGCTGCACCCAGCAGTCCAGCTCCAACGGGCAAGGCGCACACGCCTCACACTCGCGCACATGTAATCGCATCACACGTGCTACTGTAACACACAAAATAAAACGTATTAAAAAGATTCAGTCTGAACATACTTTCAAAAAATGCAGTACAACTCGCGGGACACCACTCGCCTCTCCAGACCACCATATACTGAGCTGTGGCCTGGATAGTCTTGCGTCTAACTCCAGATAATAACTTCAGCTCGTACTGATCACTTGGTAACACTTTGGTAACTCGGTATGGACCCTTTTGTGTCCCCTGTCGGTTCAGAAGGTTGCTCAGGAAAACGCAATTGATTTTCCAACAAAGTGGCCGATTCAATGCTTGAATTGCCTTCACATAAATTTAAAATACAGAAATTATTAAATAAATGTTACTCATCCCAGGATCAAGTTTCCCAAGCGCTCGGCGGCGCCCGACCGTCCCGACGTAAGTTCGGCCAAGAAACAGCAGTCGGCAGCGGCGTAGCCTCAAACTTACCAAAGCTCGGCCACGCACCTGACCATGTCCAATTAGCCGTCTACCATTTAAACTGTAACACATTCAAAGATTATATGTGGACGGCAACAGGAATCTTTATCCCACTTCTGATTTTAGAAATATTAGTTAAGTACAGTACAGAGATAAATTTTGTAGTTAGGAATAATAATTAATTCGTTTACACGAATTAATTATCCAACGAGTCAAAGATAAACTAGTAACGGAATACGACAACCGCACCGTTCGACGTCAGAGCCAAGACTGTCCTAACGGCCGCCGCTCCGTCCGTTTTATACAAGTAAGACGGGCGCCATCGCAGGTGCAATGGCGCAGGTGCGCTGTTTGCGTGTTGTTTACAAGAATTCTATCTAGCTACACCGAGGCTGCCGCACGTGTAATGTTGCACTTGAAATTCTGCCCAACGGGCACAATAATGATATGAGACTCGTAGAATTACAGACTGACTGCCCCCTCTTAGACGACTGCGTGATACTTTATACTGCTTAAACAAGTGGGAGATTATTGTTCCACCTTCAATATTTCTTATTTTCTTTTATTATTTTACCGTCATTCCTAACAATATATTTTTTGGAGTTTATGGCCTGGTATCTAGACCTTTAGGCCAAGTCTTGAGTATTTTTATTCGGTTTATCATAATTTCTTCATAGTTCACTGCTTCACAATATGCTGATGCGTCACATTGTGCAGCCCTTGGGAGATTTTGACGGCAACTTGAGCCAGCAGGCAGCTGACAGTTGGCGATGGTATCTAAAGGCGCCTATGCAAACAAACAGCTTATCTTGAGAATCCATCACCATCAGAGCACTTGCTTCACAGTTTTCATTAATAGTTCACATGCGCAGACACTTAACACAAAATCGCACCACTTTTGTATATCAAAGTCCACTTCAAACCATTATTTAAACAATAATACAGGAGCAACAAACCGCTCCAGGTCAAGTTCCCGCCAAAAAAACTCAGTATATATTATATAGTAATCAATGGCACAGACTAATACACTGTAGCTCTTGATAAAGAGTAATTGTGTTCGGAGTTTTGGCGGGAACTTGATCGGCGGCGGTTTGCTGCTCCTGTATTATAGTTTAAATAATAGTTTGAAGTGGATTATGATATGTAAAAGTGATGCGATTTTATGTATTAACTGTCTACGCATGTGAACTATTAGTGGAAACGGTGAAACAAGTTCTCTGATGGTGATGGATTCTCAAGATAAGCTGTTTGCATAGGCGCCTTTAGATACCATCGCCAACTGTCAACTGCCTGCTGGCTCAAGTTGTCGTCAAAATCTCCCAAGGGCTGCACAATGTGACGCATCAACATATTGTGAAGCAGTGAACTATGAAGGATAATAATAATACATAAAGACAAGGCTTGGGGAAATTATAATGAATCGAATAAAAATACACAAGGCTTGGGGAAATTATAATGAATCGAATAAAAATACTCAAGACTTGGCCTAAAGGTCTAGATACCAGGCCATAAACTCCAAAAAAAAAGAGTAATTGTGTTCTGTCGTAGATTGAGGATTGACAGTCTATGTGTTCTGTGCACGTATTAGTGTTCTGTGCTGTGCACTGTAGTCGTAGATTGAGGATTGATACAAATAAAGCCCCCTTTTCACTACGGGATATAATATAATATATATTACATCTCGAGATATAAATTAATATCGCTCACCATACATTTCATATGGAACCGTTTACACTTAGCTATAATATATATTACATCTCTAGCTATAAATATTTTTTCGATCGACCGAGCGATATTTTCATATTATATTTTGCCCCCTGTACCCCGCACACCGTTCCGCGCCCCCGCAGAATGGTGTACGGGGTAAAGGGGGGTAATCCAATGACCAATGACGAACGCACACTGGTTAAAAGATATATCTCACAGTGTGAACGCCAATTGCGGGATATAATTTATATTTCGGGATATAATATATATTATATCCCATAGTGAAAAGCCAGCCTAAGATACAAAGTCTATGGCGCCTACTACACACTCGATAATTATCACGATATTTGGATCGTAATCTAAGATTACAATATTTATCGAGTGTGTAGTATAGCATATCTTGGATCGTGATACGGATCGCTGGATTTCTAAAAATCCAGAAATCCAACGATCTGTATCAAGTATCGTCGATAAATATCGAGTGTCTAGTTTCTGGTCGATATTTATCGTCAGTATTCATTGTCAGCGATGGTGGAGGAAGCGCTTCTTGATGCAGTGGCGGCGCCAGCCGTGCCTCAAACGAATGACCAAAAAACCTTGAAAGAATTCACGTGACAGAGACGTGTAAAGAGAAAAATATGGATAGAGCCAATGCTTCATCCATTTTTTTTTTTTTACACGCCTTTTTAATGCTATCGCTAATATAATAGCAACGCAAGCTTTATTTTTATAGTCACTCATTACGTTACTGGCATCGAATTATGGAACGTACACGTCTTTAGTGAATGAAATCTACCGTTGTACTGACGCGATTAGTATCGAGTGTGTAGTATGTAGATTCGATCCAAAATATTGCAAGATAAAAATCACGTTAAATATCGTGATAATTATCGAGTGTGTAGTAGGCGCCTATGACTGTAGTGTAGTGTATAACTGCCAGCGTTTCTATATAGTTTGTGATAACTGCATATTTATTAATCTGTGCAGGGAGTTTTTAGGGAGGAAGGATGGTGTGTTTTCTATTTTGTAATATGTATTTTCTTCAGTTTTATTTTAGGGTTTGAAACTCAGAAGACCACCAAAATAAGAGTGCTGTGTTTGGCAATTTAATTGTATTTTAAGCTGTAATAAAGTATTTTTATTTTATAGGTAAGAATATAATTTAACCGCGTTCTGTTTTGTTTTCTTCACATGGAGTCACAAAGGAAAGAAGAATTGTCTGATGAGGACATTCCAAGTGATTTTTTTGATGACTTTAGTAAAGATGAGTTTATAGAAGGTCTCAGTGTAATAGACAGCTGGGATGTTGAAGAAGGGGTCCAGAAGCGTAGTTCCCGAAGTCGCATTGACGCTGCAGCAGTTGATGGCGTTAGAGATCTACGGGAGCTCATCAGAGATGGAAGAGATGAAACAGAAAGTCGGCGTCAAGAAAAATATGAAAGTAGATACAAACGGAAGCGATATGACCGTGATACTTCGTTTAAAAGACATTCCAACGACAAACGGCGCGAGAGCAGCTCAAGTCACTTGGATTACTATATTAAACCTGGTAGTCGTCGAGACCTTCGCAAAACCAATGAAGCAATTAGAAAAGACAAGCAGGTGAAAGTAAAAGAATACCTAAGCAAACATTTGGATTCAATTGATGATCTTAAACCTCCTGGAACGGAGCTTGATGATTTTCTAAACGAACCAACAATTCCTACCAAAAAAAGAAATATATCGAAAAGTCCAGTAGCGCACTATTCGAAACGGCCATCAATGGAAATGAAATATAGAGTTTCTCCAAAAAGACATTATCAGCATAAGGAAAGACGCAGCATTCGCCGCAGTCCTCGACACACCTATTATATCCATCATCATCTGAAGCCTCGTCGTTACAGTCCCGACCGACCGAGTCAGAGACCAAGAAGGCACTATAGCCCAAGCATCAGTGAAAGACGTGGTAGTAGACCGCGATATAGTCCTTTACATCGGAGTCCATCTCGGCAGAGCCCACTTGAATATAGGAGAGAATTTCATTCACCATCACCTGTGGCATATTCTTATACTGAGAAGCACTCACCATCAGCTCAACAGAAAGATACCTTTCTATACCCAAATGAACATCATTCTTCAAATCAGGCTCCACCAATCCCAAACCTATACCAAACTGGACAAGCAGAGTTTTATACAAACCCTGGGTTAACTGCATATCCTGGAGCATCACAGTATTCATATTCTCAATGTGAATCTTATGTTGGTTATAATGCTCCATATGAATATGCAGCACCACCCAATGTAGGCTTGGTGCAGGCTGTTTCTACACCAGTCATGAATTCAGCTCCAGCCATGGTTCCTCCACCTCTGCAATGTACTCCTGCAAATCCTGCTGTTACTGCTGCAGTCTTAGATCCACCAACTTCACAGGAAAAACCATTTGACGCCTTAGCAAAAGTAAATATACTTCAATTATACAAATATTTACATGAATATTTAATATATTATGGATAGCTTCAATTTTGCATAATTTTTACAAAATAAAAAATTTCAGTTGGTTGTGGAAGGCAAGATTTCTAAAGAAGATTATCTCAAACTGGCACCAAATAAAGGTAAGAGATATAAATTATATTTAATGTTAAGAAAAATGTAACATGTTATATCAAAAACTTATTACAATATTAATTGATGACTTAATATAAACTAAATGGGTGAATAATATTATCTAATTTATACATATGCATGTCTGTATTCCAGGTACAATTATTGAAAGTGCTGTAGACACACAATTGAGAGTTAAGGGTGGGTAATCAATTAATGTATTTTGTATTGTTTGCATTTAAAAAGTTATTTTACTTGACTAGCATACAAATTGGAGCAAGCTATTAAATAGTTGAGTGACTTTTAAACTAAAAACTGGCATGCGGTAAATTTATTTCATATTTTTTGCACTTTTGGAATGACACAATTCGGATGAACATATTTTTAACAATATAATGTTTATCACCTGCATTCAGTGCACTCTTAGAATACAAAATAATATCAATAGTATTTTAAGTTAAGTAAAGTGTTCTGTGTTTCGAATGATCGGTGAATTGTGTGTTAAAATATGTTTGATTATCATGGAAAAACTGCTGATCATTATTTTAGTTATCAGGGGATAAAGAGCTTTAGATTTGATTAACACCTATTGTTGTGTGTTAAGTTTTTAAATAATATATGCAAATATAGAATTAAAAAAAATATTGCAATATAATATCAGTGGCAACATAATTTGGCTACTTCGTCCACAAAACTGTGATAAGAAAAAAACTTTAAGTTGAGTGTGTTCGTTTTACCTATAAGAATGGTAATAAATTTACATACCAAATATGTGAGCATAATCGTCGGAAAAGTTAGTGTTTAATATTACCAAATAAACTGTAGCTTACCCTATGATTGATTAGTTAAACAGGTGACTAAAGAAAAGAGCCTACTCTTTTTAAAACGCCAACAACGCTCCTGCAATTCCCCTTGTGTATTGCAGTTGTGCATGGGCGGCTATAGTCACTTACCATGCTCGTTTGTCCCCTCTTATATATATAATATATATAAAAAATAAGTAATGTGCTTGATAACATGCTCCCTTTAAGCTTAAACAGGTACCCAGCCATTGTCAAACCACAGCAGAGGTAGCATGTATGTGAGGGATGAATTTAATCAAAAATTTTTAAGGAGCCCAGTATCATTGATACTGCAGTTGCTCTATTTCTCGGAAAACATTGTTTAGTGATTGACTGAATTGATCAAATTAATTGTACTCACATAAACATTTTATATCCACAGTGGTAAAGCGCTGCCGTGAAGCATTGAATAAGCTTAGTAAATTAGCATTGCCCGCTCGTTTGTTAATAGACAATGACCTCATTGGCCAAGAAACCAAGCGTCTAGTACCCAAATATTGTTCTCCATTAAAGAGACAAGCTACAGTAGATTTCTACTTTACAAAAACAAGTGGTAAAGTGGAAACTGTGCACCAAAACAAACAACTAATAGACAGCATAGTTTCAACGTTAGGACTTAAAAATAAAGTCTCGCGATCATCGAAGAAAATTCGAAATGGTATGAAGGATGCAGCAGTACAAACAATAAAGCCGTTTTGTGAAGTTTGCCAGATTCGCGAATCAACCCAATGTTACGAAATAGGGACGTCTATCGATCGCGAGGATTTCACCACCACAGTTCACACTCAAGTTTTGGAACAAGATTTGATTAGTTCTAAGGCGATTTTCAACCCGAGTGGAAGCGTTTCGGACAGTGCGCCAATTTCAATTGCGCACCTCACTCCTGCACAACTGGTTTCACAACTTGCGGCGCGTGCGAAGACCCTGAAGCAATCTGAAGTTGCACACCATTCGCAATTTTATAGGAATACTGGAAACAGCTATGACTACGATGGACGTGGAAACGGAAACCAATATAATTATAACTATCGTTATTAAATACGTGATGTAAAAAGTGAATCGAAATATGCGTATGTATGGTTTTATTTTTAATTTAAATCCGCAAAACGTTAAATCTACAATTATAGCTCTTGTATTTACGCAGTTATTCGTTTTTATCCATTAAAATATTGTTATATGTGTTAATTACGAGAACTGCCTGTTCGAGACCAAATTTCGTACAATTATTTCGATTCCAGACCAGACTTTTTCATTTGTTTATATCTGAATCTATCAATCTATTAGTCCCAAATTTAACAATACCGGTTTCCCAGATGTTAAAACAATTGCGTTGTACCTAATTCCAGATTATTGAAATCTAGTATATTATGGCAATCTACACTTTTTATTTTCGCCCACTACAATAGCCACTTACAATAAATGCCTGGAAACATGGACTAATTACCATTTTCACGTTCTTTTTATTTTTAAATTGGGCAAGCAAGATGTGACCACCCCACATCAATCTTGCTTGATATGATTGTAACATAAAAGATTAATTGTAAACTGGCCTAATGAAGTAGCTAAACTATATGTACCTTAAAATAAAAGTCAGTTCATTAATGTTATCAAAATTGGGTAAGTTAGGAGAGGCTTAGTATAATACCACAGAATAAAATAATAGTACAAAAACAGAAGGATCACTCTCTGATAGCAAACTTAAACCTAGTTAAACAAGTTTAAACCTAGTTTAACAGTGGTAGAGCCACGCGGCAGCTTTTGCTGTCGCACGGATGGGCCGGCTCGAACCGGGGTGGTACCACGACCTCACAGAATACCAGCGTGAAGTAGAGGTTTACCTCTGCGTTTCGCTTGGTGAGTGCAGGTGGCCGGAGGCCCTTTTTACTGGAAATGAGGCATTCCATCTTAGTCCTCACGGGTGGCAACGCATCTGCATTTTGATTCGCAAGCGAGGATAGATGTAGATGTCTATGGGCCGCAGCAACCACTTACCATCAGGTGGACTGTGTGCTCGTTTGTCACCCTTATCCTATAAAAAAAAAAGTATTATCATGCTTATTAATATTGAAGTCGGTTGTACAAAATTTTTAACTTCATTACTTGACTCTTCCTCTCTTTTTAAAAAACGTTACCTCCACACTAGAATTTTCTCCTGTATCGCGGGAGCAGTTTACACGCATCGATTTAAAAAAAAATCGAACACTGCGGTCGGTTTGCTAATCATATAATGAATCTGTAAATATGAAGTGAAATAAACTTTTTTTTTGAGCGCGCGTCAGCTCGATTGCGCGCGTGACAACCACCTCACGGAATTAGCCTTATGTGGGCGGCCGCGCAGCGTAGGTATATTTTCATGCCTAAACAGAATTGTGTTTATCTACTTACTATTAGATGGGACTGTGCTTGTTAGTAACTCTTATATATATATATATAAAATAGATGTATCTAGTATACCAATATTTATTGAAATTATTTATTTTTGTTTTTGACTGCATTATTAATGAACTGACTTATTGTTTTCAAAGGTTTCATTACTTAGCTACATTAATTCAATAAAAATAAAGATGAGATAGGTCCTTGATTTCCTTTTTAAATTAATATTATGTTGTATGATCATGCCAATTATAATTTGGGAAGCATTTACCTAAGAATTTGATAGCATATGAGGTAAAATGCTCTTTATTCACTATAAGTGGACAATAGATATAACTAAATTATAGCATAATAAAAGCTGTCATGTATCTACAACAAATCAAATAACTATGTGGTTTTATGGAAGTATAAGTAAAAGTATTCGATTTAGTCATGTGTCGATTTCTTTTGATTCAGTCCGATCTCAAGCTACGTGAAAGTGATGACGATTGGATCTTGAGCTGAAGAATAAGATAATTTAACCCACGACCTTCAATTTACTTCTATACCTATTGTAGATCGATTATTGAAACTTTTTGTATCTACATGTTTAGTATAATATGATTTTATTAATTGCTTTTAAGAAGATTTAAATGTAAGCCCTTAGTATTACTTAGTCACAAAAATCTCATTGATTTTCTTTTGTAACGATGATCGATCGAATCTACACAGGTCGTAAGAAATTATCGATCAACACAGGACTAGTTCGATTTGGCAGCGAATTTTGTGTTATTACGCAAAATCTGACTCGAGAGTCAGAGAAAGTTATATCTTTAGCTGTCCAATCTTAATTTTTTTACAAATAATCATTGGGGTTCATCACTATTTTTTATTTTGTTGATGTCCTTTTTTAATCTTGTTTTCTTTGCCATTAAAATAGGTAAGATTATAACCGGTTTATAGAAATATATAATAGTGGGGTAAGTGACATGCTAGTGTACGTGCTAGTTCTCAATTTTGCGCGAGTTCTTGAATTGTGCTTAAATACCTAAGTCTAATAGTAATTGTAAATTAGTTATAAACGGTCAAGTTTTCTTTTGGAATGCATTGTTGTTTAAATTTCACAAGAGGTGTAGCATTTTAAATACATGTTGAAAATATGTTTTATCTTGTAGAAATGTATTTTAAGATAGGGGAAAATAAATTTAAACACAAACTTGCAGTTTTCTTTTTCGGTAATCGCAACAATTGTTGACAATGGCGATTAAACTAGGCAAGTGCAGATGGATTTGGAGGAGAATTCAGTATTGCAGCGCAGTCTTCAGTTTATCTGTGTTGTCTTCTTTATACTGTGCAAATATACCAAGACTATGTTTGCACATAGTGCTATTAGAAGTTGTTACCTTCGCTGATTCAGAAAAAAGGTAACATTAAAAACAAGTACTTAACGTTTACTAAGTTCTCTTCTAAATCCAGTGTTTTCTTGCAACAATCGCTGATGATAGACTAACGGCGGAGAAAACTTAACCTAACCTAACCGCTCGCTGTAAATTTCGTAGTACGCAAGTAAACTATCCTTTGGAAGCCAAGCTTAAAAAATATGCTAGTCTAGTGCCAGTGTGTCGGATGTCTGTATAGCTTACCCAGCCAAATCAAATATATAGCTAAAGCAGTTTCGTAACTAGACCTTTTTTCGAAAGTTGTTTTTTTTTTAAACTGAAAGTTTTCTTATATTTATTTAAAATTTGATTTGTATTCTAGGATACTCAAAAAATCAAATAAAATTAACTACCTTCAAAAGAAAGACTAAACAACATTACTTGTCGTTTTAATAAGCTCGCCAAAGTTTTGTTGTTAAGCGTGTCTGTGTGAGTGCGTCGATTTGAATTTTGTATGGAGTTGAGCTACAATATTTACTGTACCATAGTGTTGCAAGTATGAACAGGTCATATAGGCAGTGCTCACTAATTGGCAAATTCTTATAAAAGTCTAAAATAACCTAACACTTAATAAAAAAATGATACTGATGCTACTAGCTACGACGACCAATCTAACAAATGTATATACATGTATGTAAATATATAGTCTGTGTTCGAAGAGTATAACTCCGTCTGTGCTTAATGATAATTTGATTGCATAATTTATTGATATTATACTTATGTGATTAAAATATACTTCAATATACTTAATTTAAGGCAGTGATTTGTACTAGAAGTTTGTAATAGTGAATTTGCATCAGTAAGAGTGAGACTACATTGTATGTGGAGGCGGTGCAGTGCCTGTGCGGCGACGCTGTTGCAGTATATGAAAATCCTTGGCAAGAGACACTGTGCGGCTGGATTCTACACGACGTCCTTTGCAAGTTGACGTGATGAGACGCCGGCGCCGGCGCGGAATAGTTATCAGCTTCTAATTCCGCATTCAGATATTTAATATAAAAAATATATCTAAGCATATGGTCGCCGTAGTGTTGCCAAAGATTGGAGCTATCCCATTTGGACATGTTTTAATGTCTATGAACTGGGACTTTATTTTTTTAATTATTTCAGTTAATAATATTTTGGTATTAAATCAAATTTTATATCGCATTCCTCATTTAGTCATGTATTTGATACTTTATCTAAACATTATATTTAGATAAAAAGTTTATATTGATGTTCCAATGAAACAACGTCATGGTTACTTTTTTCAAAAATGACTTGGGTAATATATATAAGATATATATGTATTGTTTAGAAAGCTTGATCTTTAGGCTTTAAAATAACATTATTGTCATTTAAATTCGTTCAGTTCTTTAATATCGTTATATCCATGTAAGCATCAAAAATGCGCTATGTAGCGCAGCCGCGCTGGCGCGGTTTAACCTCCCATACATATAACTCCCTGCAAGCAGTGCACACTTATCAGTCACTTATACGTTAACCTGAACACACCTACGCAAGTTAAGATCGCCGATTTACAACCACAATGGATACAACATCAGATGAAGCCGCTCTAGTTGTTGCTTTACTGCAGCAGAGCTTTAGTCAGCGAGAAGTCGCTTGTCGACTAAACCTGAGCTAATCTGCTGTGTCAAGGGTGTACATATTTCAAGAAACTGGTTCTTACTCTAGGAGGCCAGTTACCAGTCGGCGCCGGCTTACTTCTTTCTGTCCAGCATCAGCTGAGAGAGGTTCGAAGAGTAGCTCTCAGTCAATGGACGGTCAGAAGATGATTGAAAAAAGTGAACCTCATTCCAAAACGGCCTGCCGGAGGCCCAAAATTGACCACAGCTTACCGACAAGCGCGCCTTGTACTTGCTCGCGAAGACCTTAATTGGAGTGCTGAGCAATAGCGGCCTGTCCTGTTCACTGATAAGTGCAGAGTGTGTCTACATGGCAAAAGACAGAAGTGCTCAGCTCTACAGGGGTCCAGGTGAGTAGTTTTCGCAGTGCTGTTTTGCCGAAACAGTGTCCTACGGCAGTGGTTCGTGTACGATGTGGGTGGGCATTTCGCTGGAAGGAGAAACGGCGCTCGTTTTCGTCCCTGGTGGAGGCCGAGAAGGTGGTCCGACTGCCGCGCGATATGTGGAAGATATTCTTCTGGATCATGTCTTGCCTTATGAAGGCTTCATCGAGGAGACCTTCCTCTTAATGCATGACAATACCCGGTGTCATACAGCAAGAATCACTCGACAGTTCATGGATAAAGTTTGCATTCGGACCATGGACTAGCCCGCACTAAGTTCTGATGTCAATCCCATTGAGCATCAATGGGACGACCTCAAACGGAGGATACGACCCAGAAATCCGGCGCCTACAAGCATCGCAGAGTTGAAGATAGCGCTGGAAGAGGAGTGGGAAAGACTTCTTCAGGAACTAATTAAAAAAACTGATGAGAAACCGCCTTCGAGGTGTTATAAAAGTCAACACCAAGTATTAAGACAATAAATATGAGTAATAATCATACATTTTCTTTTTATTTTAATTTTGATCAGCCCAATATTTACTTTAATTAACTTCACTATTGTTGCGTTTCCATTAAATCCTGATTTATTTAAATATTACTGGATAGATTTTCAAAAATATGCTATCATTTTGAAGCTTAGGTACTTAGGTATTAAACTTTCATTCCTTTTATTTACATTATTCAAGCTATTATTGATTAAAAAAATACACTGTACATTTTGAAGAGGTGAGTCGATTCAGTTGCTCACGAGTGTATATAGAAAGAACAACATCAAGATCAAGTGTCATTATTGGTTTCTATACAAAGGTTAAGCTCTGCTTTAAAAAATCAATCGGACGATACCTATTCTGAATTATAGGTCAGATACTGAAGTATAATTTGTCTTTAACACCTTCGGCGCCATGTGTATCTTTTTGTCACACATTGTCTGGAACATTGTGTATCCAAAAGTATACACATCTTTCTACTTGGTCAAAGTGATGTGTATATTTTAGGCACACGTTTTCTATATATTTATAATGCAAAAATAAAAGCCCTGGCCTGTCGCATTTTTTTCGTATAAATGGTCTGGGAATCGGTTATTTTTTAAGAAAGTTATAGGCTTTTAAATTTTAGTGTGATATTTCGCGAATACCTAGGCAAGTAATTAATAAAACCATTTATACATTTTAGTGTTTTTAATATATCTTTCTTTATATATGGCACCAGAAATGACAAATAATAAAAATAAATTAAAATCGAAAAAAAAAAACAAAAAAAAATTAGTGACGATCATTGAAACAGCTTTTACAAAAAGCTACTTCACAAACAGAACATTTGGTCACTACTTGGGAAGCTTTTCGCAGTTTTCCGTCGATGGGTTTTCCTTTCCTGCCGTATTTTTTATAGCATTCAAAGCAACGGCCTTTCTTTTTCACTCCGTCTTTTATGTTAGTGACCAGGTAGTGTTTGGCACTGACTGATGAGCTAGGCGTAGTTGATGTATTGGCTTTTTCAAGCATACCTGTGATAACCTGCTCACGAAACTCTGTTATTGTTAGTTTCTTTTTATGGGTATATTGGTTATATAAGAAATGAGCATTCACCAAGCTTGTGCCCCATATAATTTCAAACATCAGTTTCCGATACCATTTGGTGCATCTACGTAAAGCTGATCCATAAGTCGCCATCTGGTCACTGACATCGATTGAGGATTTACCATGGTTATAATCAACAATACATGCAGGTTTTCTTATGATTTCACCTCTTCTGTTTCTTTTGGTGGCTGTTTTCAGACCAGATTGCTTTGTGGAAAGCATGAGAACGTCTCGCTTGTCACGCCATTTCAATACTATGATACCGTCACTTGATTGTTGAGCTGCTATTTCGCCTTTTTTCAATTTAGTGCTGGTAACTTGCCTAGGTAAGTACTTTCTGTTACTTCTAAGTGTCCCTACTAAATGCGTCTTTCTTTTACGCATTCGCAGTGCAAGTGGAACACTTGTGTAGTAGTTGTCCGTGTACATGGTCCTGCCTTCATTGAAAAGACCATCTGCCAAAGACAGAACCACCTTTTCTGAGACTTCTGTGTCAGGGTCCCTCGATTTACCACAGTACACAATCAGGTTCCATGTATATCCCTTTTCAGTACACAATTTGAATAGCTTTATTCCATATTTGGCACTTTTATTCGGAATGTACTGCCGGAAAATTACCCTGCCGCGCCAAGCAACCAATGACTCATCGACACAAACTTTTTCTCCTGGTGTGTAGACATTTTTATAGTTTTTTATGAACATATCGATTACTTTTTTTACTTTGTACAGCCTTTCATTAGTATCAGCAGTTTGGTTGTTGGCGAAATGGACAAATTTCAGAATCAGCTCGAATCGATTTCGAGGCATAACAGTACGAGCTAGGGGTATTCCATAGAGTTTGTGGTTTCTCCAGTAATCTTTGATACTTGGTAATTTGACCAAACCCATCCAGCCAACTAGAGCCCAAAATTTCAACATATCTTCTCTGTTTACTGGAGTCCATAGGTGGTTTCTTGATCCAGCAGAAGAATCAGAAGATAGCAGACACTGTGTTGCGTATAAGTTGGTTTGCTCAGTGATATGGATTAGAATATCAGGGGTCAGAAACAAGTCATAGTAGTCTATTGGATCTGCATTTGCTAAAACTCCGACATAAATATCCTTCATACCAGAGCTTGGTACAGTATAATCTATAGCAGGAGGATCATCATGACTAGGCATGTACCAATGTATATTTGCCAGTTTTTCTTTCACCCAATCTTGTTCAGAAATTTGAGCATCAGTGGTACCAGAAGTACTTGGTACATTTGGTTGCTGCTGTTCTAAATTGACTGGTGCTGTTCGTGATGACCTACGCCGTTCTATTTCAGGCAATGGAGGTATATCACTATCAGAGAATGTTGACAGACGTCTTGAAAACCTAGGAGGGTTCCAAATCTGACTGTTATCGTGATCACTTGTGGCTGTGTCACTATCACTAAAGTCATCACCAGGCATAAAATCGGGATCCTCAACGGAATCATCACTTGAATAGTCCATTATCTCTTATAAAATCACTGATTTGAACTGTTCGACTATTACACTGTACAGAGAACTTTGAGATGGAATTGTGTTGAGGTATCGAAGGATTTGGTTTAAATAGTGTGAGAAGCTAGGAGGTGGGGGTAAAGATAAGGGAACTACGTAATTGTTGTTTGTGTTATCTTTAACTTATTCTAAGATACAATTCGGAATGGTAAACCATAAATATTAGTGTTTAAATACTATAATATAATTAGTTTGATTCTAAGAAAGTAAACAATATGACTTAGCTTTTAAGTAAATAAACAATATGAAGTATAAAGGTCCTATAACATAATATAAAGTAAATAGTATCCATGACATAACATTAGATTGACTTCTAAGAAAGTAAACAATATGATTTAGTAAACAGGACTTATAATATGAAGTAAATAGTATCTATGACATAACACCAGTGTTCTTAAGTCCTGAAACGAAAAAATTATTGGCTTTCGTTTCGTTTACCTTATTTTTAACCGTGTATCTATTTGAATACACATGGCCTGGGAGGTGTGCACTTCACATAAACTATTTCCCAGGCCACGTGTATCTAAATGTCACACGGATAAAAATCCCTTGAAAAAAAGGAAAAAAGGGAGGGTGTCAAAGACAAATACGATTATTATGTTGTTTTAAACACATTCGAACAGAAACATAAATTTGCGAAATTTGAAAGAACGGCCACTTAGGGTCTGGCGCTGAGGGTGTTAAATTCACTTTCATATTGCAGTTTAGCAATTTTCCTTAAATAAATTTCCAGAACTTATAAATCTTAGGACCTTACATATATTAAGTCTTAGAAAGTATTTTAAAACACTTTGTAACGTAACGAATGGAACTAATTGCAATCCCAGAAGCTTTAATCAACATAGAGACTTTGAATGGGCAAAGGTGTGTAATTTCTACAGATAAGTACGTTACAATTACAACATTTAATTCGGTGTGCTTTTGGCATCTGGGGTTTACCAATTTCGTATTCTTAAGAAAGTATTCGGAATTTATCGCAGACGGATTTAAGATTGCAATGGTTTCCAATTCATATATTATGCTTAATATTTAACGAGGAAGCTGACATATTAGCTATAACTGAAGGTACAAACAGTTTTTATCCACACTGTTAAAAAAATATTTTGATGAGCGAAGCAAAGAAAAAGGCATTTAGTACAAAACAATACAATGTTAATTTCCTCATTTACCTTGGTATGTTGAAATGGAAATAAGTAGATAAGATATTATTAGAGCCCATAGCAGTACGTCCTAGATGGACTCTACCCATCTGAAAAAATTGGATATTTAACGAAGAAAACTGATTCATCAAACTGACACGTGTGGTAAGTTTTACGATGTCTAACATTTAATATGTTAAAAAATCAGAGAAAGAGGGAGTCGTTACTGCTACGTAAGTGAATACATTGGTGCATTTTTTTTGTATTTTATCGCAAACACTGATTGGAGAATGCAGCTAGTTATTTTTGACGTAATTGTTAATGACTCTCTTTCAATTTATAGTGCAATTTTTGTTTGTGTTAAGGAAGACAACAAGATTGACACCCTCCTTGAGAACAGGCTTAAAAATAATAATTACATAAAAGTGTAAAGTCTTCCAAGTTGAAAAGTTCACAATAGTCATCATGCTGCATCAATCATCGTTTATTGGAAGTGTCCTACCAAATAAACGAAGCTTCACTTTTGTGAAATAGAAGTAGTCTTCGGCCAAAGTTTATCAAGAAACAGTTTTGGACCGTGTAGTGAAACTTTTCAGTGATTTTTATTATTTTTTGTATAATGATCCACTACATAACATAAAATTGATAATATGCCTTCGTTGTCGTTGCTAGTAAAATAGAAAACAAACCTTAAAGTAGGTATCACGCAAGTACGTCTAAATATGGATGCGTGTTTGCGTGATACTTGAACGCAGCCTAGATATACCGGACGAAGCTCTATAGTTGACGTGATTATAATTGTGTCCCTGTTCACCTTAAACCTCCAGAGAGACATTCGTGATAACTTCTTTTAGCAATTCTACCAAAGTGGACAATCAGAGGTAAGTGATGTATTCGTCATTTATGTACAATACCCTTGAATAAAACTATTTTTTACGGATTTTATCGCGTTTAATTTACTATTTTAATTCTCGACGTTTCGGGTGCTTTATAGCAACTTATGGTCACGGGGTGGTGGGTGGGGGTGGGGGGGAGACAGATTTTTGACGTCCCGATGTCACAGTTAGCCCGGCTACCTTCAGTTTTTGAATATTAATTTTTGGTTCCATTTACGCAGAATGAATTATTACGCTATTGTGGCATTGGGACAACACCGTCACTTCACCCCCGTGCTCAGATCAGAGATTGATCTATGAAGCAGTCCAGTTGTCCACGAAGATTGCCAGGAGTTCCCTTGTAATCTGCGTTATTTCAGAGGAAGGGAAGTAATTTGCAAGTGCCATGAAGCAGATGCGATTAGTACAGGTTCTCGGCTGAGCCGAACACCGAGAGAGAGAGAGTAAGTTGAAGAAACAGGAACAGTGTTATTCTAATGCTGCGATGAACCTTGTAAAAAGCTAGGCTGGTTGCAGGAACTAATGTGCCAATGATGTTTGCTAGGGAGCGAATGTACGGTCTTCTTGAGGACGATGGCGAAAGTTTGAAGATTCCAACGGTTACAGGTGGTGTGTTCACATCACGTAGGGTATTCACAACTTTAGTCATGGAATGAAAACGGAAGATTGCCGGAAAAGGGGTACAGCTTGTGGAGCAACGCTCTAAAAAATGATATATATTCATGTCTGACGTAAGAAAATAAAATTGCTTACAGTGGTGTTTATATAACGGAGTAGTCCGGGAACTTCATTTGCGTGATTTAGGCTTCCATTGTTGTTACTTTTATTTACGCTAAATGGCGCGGCAACAGCGCTGCCACAAGACGGTTTTTGTATTTTTAATATGCATACTTTCTATGATGTTTGTATATACCTACTTTATATTATGATCTTTGATGTTCTGTTTTAAATGTGAAACTTATTCACTAAATCATTTCATGCATAACGAAAAATAAATATCTATGTTTACATATTTTGTTTTATTTATTGTTCTCATTATTATCTGTTTTGTTATTATTTAATAGTTAAATTAAAACAGCAAATAATAAGCACTGTTTAACATCAATATATATTCAATTTAATGTAATGGTAATAACTATTTTATAATTTAACGATGTTATTAACACGCATAAAATTAAATTAGAATTAATAGTAATATTAGCAAGGTTCAACCATCTAAGAAATCGTCAAGCCACTTCTCGAGGTCTTCTGGAGATTCAATGATAGGATTTTTCGACAATTGAGGTTCTTTTATCGGATCATCAGCACCTGAAACTGGAAACGACCATATGACAAAGGATTGCGATGCGGAGATATATTGCACAAAATGGTACAGGATGATGATGTGATATATTTTATTATGTTCTTCATTTTCTTCATCAACAGATGACTCAGTCGCAAACGTCTATTTATGTTGGAATACAGGCAATATAAAGTCCCGTCCACATGCTCGTTTTGACCTGCACAGTTATAATTGTACAGTCAAAATGACACAAAACTCGGAACAGTTGCCACACGGTATGATTAAGGCAATCAGTACCAATAAGTACTTTAATAATGTGGCCAACAGAAGTACAGTGTAGTGGTGGTATAAGAATTTCCACTATCTCATATTATCCCGTGGGTGTCGTAAGAGGCCACAGGAAAACTAATCTGGGATGGGCCAGAGTCTTCCTAATAACGACAAAAAATATAAGAGACTGTGGTTACCAAGCGTGACAACTATGGCAAATATCCCCCTATGAAGCAATCTATATTCAGCAGCGGACTTTAATAGGCTGTAACGGCATCGGTTACATTGGCGATGGGCCAAATTGAAAGAATTGTTTACAGGCGAGAGTATATGAATCGACGAAAATGTATGTGCAGATATATGGGTATGAAAAAAAAGAGAGAACGCGAGAGAAGATCGTGCCAAATGGAAATCTGTAGTTTCTGCCTACCCTTCCGGTTGAAAAGATTGCGTTTCCAAATATGTGTATAGCAGGTCACGTCGTCTTGAGTATAGAAACAAATATTAATTGCAAAGCCCTCGCTGGGCACGGCTTTACATTAAAAGAAAATAAACAAATTGATAACTCTTTCTTTGAATTTGATTAAAAACTAAAAATTACCTTCATATACTTTTTCTACTTTCTGCTCTACATTGACACTCTTTTCAATATTTTCTTTCTTCTTTACATCATCATCTGCATTGTTTTTCACAATGTCTATTATGTCTTCGATATCATCCACAAATTTGTAATCTACTTGTGTCGTTTTAGCACTAAGTATCTTTATATCTTCTTTGTTTTCTTCTAAGTTATCAGGCTCACTTGGTTTAATTTCTTCAGTTTCTAATTTAGACTCATTTGTAGTCATCAGTGTTTCTTTATGCGTAGCTGGACTCTTTTCTGATATTTTACTTACAATTTTAGGTGTAAATTCATTACTAATTTCAAGGCTTTTAGTAAAATCTACAAGATTAGTTGTTACTTGAGTAATATCTTCTTTGTCTTCGTAAGTGATATCTTTTTCTTTTTTTTCATTTTCGTCTGATTTTGTTAAACTATTCAAAATCTTTTCTTGAACATCTAAATCCGGTGTCGTATATGATTTGTCGTTATAGTATTTTTGTTTGAATTTAATTATTCTATTGTTCATACTTAATATATCTGTGTCGTTAAAAATAGATTTATCTAAACTATTTCTTTCATAGAATGGTATTGTTGAAAGAGCTATAGCTAATTTGTCCATGTCAATTTCAAAATATTTGTCATATAAAGAAGGTCCTGAACTAATGTCCCAGGATTTTTCGTGTTTAAACTGAAAATGTCCTCCAATTGACAAAGGTGCTTGAATAAGAGTCTGAAAAAATAAAAATAGCTTTTTTACATTAGCTATTGTCATACATATTACATATTATCATAACACGCTGATAATAAAAAATAAAAGAATACTCATTAAACAAAACTAGTTTTATGAATTTTATTGCGTATTTCGAGTAATTTACAGCACCCATGGTCACGGTGGGGACTGAGGTGTTTGACGTCCCAATGTCATAGTTAACCACGGCTACCCCCAGATTAAAAATTATTAATTTTTTTTTATAAATTTTTGTACCGACCTACGCAGTATGAACTTACAGTATTTTGAAGTCTTGCAGTTATATGCTTGGGTTAGGATTTAATTTTATTAATTATAGGATCCCAAGCAGATGGTAGCACCCAGCCATCTTCTCTATTGAAATTATGATGTTTATTTGATTTCAATAGCCTCGCGAATCATCCTTGGAAAGAATCGGTGTTCCTTAGCGAGGACTTGTGGTCTATCAAATCTAATGTAGTGATCCTGTACGTGTTCACAGACTGCAGACTTCCCGGAGCGTCGATTCTTCACAGTGTGGCTCAAGGTGTTATAAGGATTCCGAATTATTAACACACCTAGAAAAGCTAAAGAATTTTTTGCCTCTAACTCTGTATAGAAAAAAGATACATATATTTTAACGGTGATTCGCATCACCATCCTTCACAGTTAGCTACCGTGGGTTAATCTTTATTTCAGAAAGCACGGGGGATCTGGGACAGTAAACAGCTGGTCGCCGAGCTCCAACACGTCAAGCAAGTTTTGCACGACAACAAACTTCAGTAAGCTTAAGTAAATATAAGAAATTATGTAAATTCATTAAAATTTATGTATAATATTTTATTCAACATTAACAGAATAATAAATACTTTAATATGTATATATTTAATTTACATCTCATGAGTAATCTCGCGTCTTACATGGGTGAAATTACCGATGATGTTGCGTCCGACCCACCCTGATAATCAGCCAACAGACTTCATATTATCGGTAAACCATCTGGGTAAAATATTAGCATGGACTTTATTTCATCATTGCAATGAATATCGACGAATATTTTAGTTCCACAACTTGCCGCACAACATTTGTAGGTCGCTACTTTTAGGAGTACATAAGCGCTGTGTATATTCGACTTTTTTCCATGTATTACTCCGCGTATCCTGTGAGCGTATATTGTAGAGATTTTTAAAGTTTTTGCAAACTCAAATTGATGATTTAATTACATCCGCAAAGTGAGCTCTCGATATGGGCTGTACGGTGAAGTAAAGATGAAAGGGGGCGGGAGGCTTTAACGATTCGCGCTTGGGCATGTAGCAAATATTTGTTTACTAGCTAAAGGTCGCTGGTCGGTCATTTGGAGTCCGTTTGGAGCGGTCGCTGCATAATCGTAAAAATGAAGTGAGAATTTTGAGATTGTCTTATTTTTTCTTAGGTATCATTTATTTGAATTATAGATTTACTGATTGTACTGATTTTATTAAAAAAATTAAACAAAAACGATATTGAATTTAGAAGTAAAATCAAGTGGAAAATATTATTCTATTTTCTCCCTGGATAATAAAAATAGGGCAAATATTTTTGAAGTGAAACTTTTTAGAGGAGGATTTTGAAATTCTGATCCGCAACCTTTTCGTTTGACGAAAAGTGGTGGTGGTAAACATTACTTACCGGGTCATTCAGGTCGATCATTCAAATCGCGAACGCAGTACATTACATACCATAAAGTATATAGTAATACAATTACAATTACAAGATTACAACGGTCTTTCATTCTACTAAATACTAAAATAAATATAAATACTAATCTTTATATTAATTTTATTTAAGGTAGTTACCAAGGTACAAGTATTTATTTTAGAAAGAGTGATCGCATTTGAGTATTAGCGCCATCTACTATATTGTATAGGTAAAATCATTTTATTGAACAAAAATTGATTGAATCTCATGTCTCAGTGGTACGTAGAGTAGATGCAAGATGTCATAAACCCAATAAAGTTAATATTAATCAGTAAGTTTTGAAATCATGGATTGTTGTGAATGGATTGCCAAACATTATAATTATTTTTTGTGTTGAAGCCATCTAGCATGGAGTCATAATTTTGGAGATTTATGTATTCGGAACTCGACTCCAAATAACTTTAAAACCGCACCATCATTAAAGTGACTAAATAATTTCAGTTTTGTATAATACTTACGAAATAGACTAACGGTGAAAAATAAATTAAATATAAGCATCTTGGCAGCTCTTGACACAGCAGAAATGAGGGCTGCCATATGGTCCATAACTAAAAGTTTACTACATAAATGTAATTTAATAAAATTGCTAGTGATTTTATTGGATTGCCAGAAGTTAAAGCTATACCTACATCACAAGCCTCCACTCACTTCTGAGACGGTTTTAGGGCAAGGAAGTGTTTGCCAGCGCTGCGCTGCCCCTATGCGTGTTGGCGGATTACACATCTAATTTCCTCATAAATTTAGCTAAAAATACAAGTAAACAATAAAAATAAATAAATAATGTACCTCAAAATCGGCTCCCATATTCTCTTGTTCTTCAATTTCATCATAGGTCTCAATGGGCATTTCATATTTGGCCCAATTACTTTGTATTTCCTTTTTTTTATACTTTAAGTTAGCTTCCTCTGTTATTTTAAGTATTTCATCTGTTTCCCTTTTTAAGCTCTTATAAAATTCTGGCCCAGGTGGCTCATATGCTGGTTTTTCCGGTGCCGCTGTATCTGCGAAATAATTGAATGTTTGACAAATATATTATACACAGTAGAGCCATGCTACAGCATACGTTGGTTGGCACAATTGGGGAGGCAACATAATGGACACCATAATCATCATCTCATCATCAGACTGTGACAATCCACTGCTAGACATGTGCCTCCCTCATAATGACACCATAATATAATAATATAAAGAAAAAGACATTCTATTCTATCTCAGTCCTCAGTAGGTGACAAGACTAATGCAAATCATTATAATTCTTAATCAAGGATAAATGTAGGTGTCTATGGGTCACAGATGCATATTTACTTACCATCAAGTAAACTGTGTGTTTGTTTATCAACTTTACTTAGGAGAATAAATCATTATTTAAAATCTAATAACTTTAATTCAAGAATTTCACTATCATAATATTTATGTTATGAATGAGAATGAGATCAATTTACAGCTCTAGTTTGTTAGAAGATAATCTTTAAAATATTTGACTAATTCAAAATATAAATTTGTTTATATGTATATTCACCTAAAATTAAAAAATGTGTATATTACCAAGTATAAAAAATTATCATCCTCTCCCTTGCATGTTATATTTCTACTACTACAAGTACCACAAATACTATCTTGTTACTTTTTCAGCCTTCTAGCCCATTGTATGACCAGCCTAAGTTTTCCAAGAATATGCCGACTGGCATTATTTCTTGAAGGAGGTTTCATCATGTTATAATGGTAAGCAAAGCCATTTGGCCTCACACTGATGCAGCCTTAACTTGCTTTTTCCATTAGCATTTAATACACCACAAGGAATCGAGCTTTACTCTTGGATAGACAGTTATTAGGCTCCTCTATACATTCACTTACTGCCTCCCCATAGATTGGCAGAAAGTTTTTTTTTAAATAAGTGTGACAAATAAGCACACACTCCACATGATGGTAAGAGGATGCTGTGGCCCATAGAAACATCGACATCTATCCTCAATTAAGAATCAAAATGCAGATGTGATGACACCCCTGAAGACTATGATAAAATGTCTTGATTCCAACAAAAGGATCTCCGGTTCTCTAAACTTACCATATGAAACGTAGCAGCATTAAGCTGCTACTTCATGCTGGTATTTTGTGAGTATGGTCATTGCCTGGTTTACCCTATTCATTAGTGCTAAAACCATAATAATCCCACAGTGTGGCTCTACCACATAATAATAATAATAATGTCCTCCAGACCGAATATCAGTCACGGTGGCCATACTCAACGGAGACTAGCCAACCGTGTAGGACAGGATTATAGTGCCCAAGTGTATGCACAAGCACATGTGCACTCTCTATTCCCTCACTCTCATAGTCCGATGGGACGGTAAACCGACGGTAAACCAACACAACTGGAGAGAGATCAGGCACAGGACCAACGGCTTTATGTGCTTTCGGAGGGCATGGGGGTGAGACACCGCCAACTTCCTGACTGGGCAGCTACTGAGAATTCTAGATGGAAAAGCTAAATAACAGATTTTTTGGTCTGACCTGTCATTCGAACTCTGGCCCTTATGATCAGCAGTCGCACTACTACAACCACTAAACCATAGAGGCAGTCATATCACATATAAAGCCATATATATATATATATATATATATATGCCATCTTCATCCATTGACTGCCTATTTGTATAAGGGATAGATACCCTCCATTCCTTATACACTACCATAATAAATTTGGTACGACTTTCCATTGACTCCCATCGAGTTGGGGGATGACACGTATTTTTACAGAAAAGTTACACTATTATAAGCACACACACAAAGTTACAACATGTGGAAGCGCGTAATTTTTGAGAAAATTAAAAATTAAATCTAATCCTACCATAAAACTGACTACATTTTGTAATGTCATTGTCGTCAGTAGGGATGTCGATTCTTTCCGAAAAATTTCGATTTTTAAATCTTAATATGTGTATCTGTCTATGGCATCGTAGTGCCCATGACATTGAATGAACCCATTTTTATTTTGTTGTTTTTGGTTTGAAGGTGCCTTGATTGAGTGTTCTTAGCTATGATTCAAAAAAATCTAGCCATTTGAAGACCATCAGATCTTTTCGTTTCGGGGGATCTTAAATTTTTAAATAATTTAACACATTAACTGCCAGAGTAATAATGACAAAAATCACAAAAAAATAAAATTGTGTCAATTGATGTTATGGGTCTAGATATACATAGTATTAAATTTTGGGGTCAATCGGAGGCAGGGTTCCGAAGAAAATTAAAAAAAAAACTTCACGAGGTCACCGGTACCCTTACATGGCGCACAGAAGTAATTATGTTGATTTCTGTTACCAAGACGCCGTGCGGTCATCTCTCCGGGCACCCGCGCACCTTAGCCGCTTACACGCGCTATCACGGAACGGATGTTACGTTATGTCATTTTGCGATTACCACTTTCTTTTGTCGTACGTACTTAGTAAACAATGTCCGAGTTAGATATAAACTCTGAGGACTTATTTTTTACCCAGGATAATTTATATGAAATTGATTTACTGGAAAAGTCATTGTTGAATAAAGTAGACACGTTATGTGACAATGTATACGATTTAGAGGAAGATTTGTGTACGGAGAGTGGGGATGAGAATATCCCTCCCCCAAAAAATCGAAGGCGTCTTTGTATAAGAAGCGATTCAGAAAGTGAATGTGATTCGGTGGAAAATTTTGTCACTCAAAATGTGGCTCTTATGTCGTCAAGTAGGCCACAAAAATGGAGAGAACCAAGAGGACTCCAACCATCAGTGATTGCATTTACGGAGCCAACAGGTATTTATAATGATATTAATATAATAATATATCATTTATGTGCTATAAGTTTGTGTTTTATTCATTAACCGACTTAAAAAAGAAGGAGGTTCTCAATTCATCTGTATGTTATGTCTGTATTTTGACTCATCGACCACGTCCAAATGGCTACAGACTCCGTGCTACAACAGGTCCCATCCGCAGAGATCGTGATACTCGGTGATTTCAACGCCCACCACGCTGAATGGCTTGGTTCTCGTTTAACCGATCATGCGGGTAGATCTGTCTATGACTTTGCTTTGGCATATGGTCTAACACAACTGGTTACTTCGCCTACGCGGATCCCAGATGTGGAAGACCATGTACCTTCCCTGTTGGACCTTCTGCTGACCTCTCATCCGGACGGATATCAGGTCTCCGTCGATGCCCCTCTGGGCTCTTCGGACCATTGTCTGATCCGGAGTACGGTGCCACTCACGCTCCAATCGCAGTTGCGATCTACAGCTTGCCGCCGTGTTTGGCACTATAGGTCAGCGGATTGGGACGGGATGCGGTCTTTTTTTGCATCCTACCCTTGGGGGCGGGTTTGCTTCTCGCCGGAAGATCCCAGCGTTGTTGCCGATTCTGTTGCTGATGTGGTACTTCAGGGTATGGAACTTTTTATTCCATCCTCTGTGGTGCCCATCGGAGGCAGATCCCAGCCATGGTTTGGTCGCTCCTGCAAAATAGCATCACGCTATAAGCAGGAGTGCTACCAGGCCTGGGCTGACGCATCAACGTCTCGGGATGTAAACACCAGCGCACTTAAAAAGAAGTATAATTCCGCCTCCAGGTCCTTCAAAAGCGTCATTGCCAAGGCAAGGTCTGAGCACATGGGCAGAATTGGCGAGACGCTAGTTCGCCTTCCTTCGGGAACCCGTGCATTCTGGTCTCTCGCCAAGGCTGTCCAAGGGAACTTCTGTCAGCCATCTCTTCCATCTCTGCACAGAGAGGACAACTCACTGGCCCATGCCGCAAAGGAGAAAGCCGATCTGTTGAGCTCTCTTTTTGCGTCCAACTCGACTCTAGATGACGGGGGGAACACACCGCCGACCATCCCGCGATGTGAGTGCTCCATGCCGGATGTGCGATTTACACAGCGCTCGGTCCGCAAAGCACTCTTCTCCCTAAACGTCTGCAAGTCGAGTGGGCCCGATGGAGTCCCTCCCATTGTGCTGAAGACGTGTGCTCCGGAGTTGGCACCGGTTTTAACGCGTCTTTTCCGGTACTCCTACTCCCAAGGCGTAGTCCCGAATTCATGGAAGACAGCTTTGGTGCACCCGATCCCTAAAAAAGGCGACCGCTCAGACCCGTCCAACTACAGGCCTATCGCCATCACCTCCTTGTTCTCCAAAATAATGGAAGCCATTATAAACTGCCAGCTCATGAGGTACCTTGAGAATCACCAGCTGATTAGTGACCGCCAGTACGGTTTTCGTCGGGGTCGATCAGCTGGTGATCTTCTAGTCTACTTAACTCATAGATGGGCGGAGGCAGTAGAGTCCAAGGGGGAGGCATTAGCCGTTAGTTTGGACGTAGCGAAGGCCTTTGATCGGGTCTGGCACAAAGCGCTTCTTTCGAAGCTTCCTTCCTATGGGCTTCCCGAGAAATTGTGCAAATGGATCACCAGTTTCCTTGCTGATCGGAGCATCAAGGTCGTAGTAGACGGTGCACGCTCTGATCTCAAGCCTATCAACGCTGGTGTTCCACAAGGCTGCGTGCTATCACCAACGCTGTTTCTCCTGCATATCAATGATATGTTGCTAACTGGTAGCATTCATTGCTATGCGGACGACAGCACTGGTGATGCCTTATATACCGGCCGTGCCAATATTTCTCGGGAAAACGTCGCCGAGTACCGGAACAAACTTGTGTCCGAAGTCGAGTCTTTGCTTAACAAAGTCTCGGATTGGGGCCGACTAAATCTAGTCCAGTTCAATCCCCAGAAGACACAAGTTTGCGCGTTTACCGCTAAAAAGAACCCCTTTGTCGTATCTCCTCAGTTTCAAGGCACTCCCCTTACTGCCTCAGCCAGTATCGGAATCCTTGGCGTCGACATATCGAATAATGTGCAGTTTCGTGGTCACTTGGAAGTGAAGGCCAAATTGGCCTCTAAAAAGCTTGGCGTGCTCAGCAGAGCGAGACAGTATTTCATGCCGGCACATCGCTTGCAACTTTACAAAGCGCAAGTTCGGCCCCACATGGAATACTGTTCTCATCTCTGGGCCGGGGCACCCCAGTGCCAGCTCCTTCCACTTGACCGCATCCAGCGCAGAGCGGTTCGAATCGTCGACGACCGAGTTCTTTCTGATCGGCTCGATACACTGGCACTGCGTAGAGATGTTGCATCTCTTTGCGTATTTTATCGCATTTATCACGGGGAGTGCTCTGAGGAATTGTTCGGACTAATTCCAGCCGCTCAATTTCACCATCGCACATCGCGACAAAACTCGCGTTACCATCCATACCATCTGGATGATTGGCGGTCCACCACTGTGCGATTTAGAAGAAGTTTTCTCCCTCGCACGACTTCCTTGTGGAATCAATTACCACCAGCGAATTTTCCGGATCGATACGACTTAGGAACCTTCAAGAAAAGAGCTTACACCTTTCTAAAAGGTCGGCAACGCATCTGCAATTCCCCTGGTGTTGCGGTTGTTCATGGGCGGCGGTAGTCACTTACCATCAGGTGAGCCGCATGCTCGTTTGCCCCCTATTCTATAAAAAAAAAGTGTTTTCTATGGTTAATGCTCAACAGTCAAGAATATTTTTACTCTTTTTAAATAGTCTACTGTCTATTTATGTCCTTTTATAACCAAAGTACGGATTTGTTCTAGGTATCAAGAAACCGTATGATATTGAACTACGAAATGCAGACCCAGGAGCCTATTTTTCATTGTTAGTCTCAGACGAAATTTTTGAGGAAATAGCTGTGCAAACCAACTTGTATGCTGAGCGACGCGAAAGCTCAAAGTCGTCATCGCGTTTGAATAGTTGGAAGTCAACAAACAAAAATGAAGTCAAGGCTCTTTTTGGACTTATTATGTACATGGGACTAATCAAACTCCCAAAAATAAGTTTATATTGGAGCACAGACAGAGTTTTCAAACAAACTTTTGCACCTTCGATCATGAGTCGTAATAGATTCGAACTGTTGTTGCAGAATCTGCATTTCGTTGACAACGAAACTGCAGATACCACCGATAGAATCTATAAAATGCGCAGTCTGATACGTCATTTCGACGGTACTATTCGCCTAAAGAAGAAGTTTGTGTCGACGAAAGTCAAGTACCTTACCGCGGGCGATTGATCTTTAGGCAATATAATAAGATCAAACGGCACAAATATGGTATGAAGCTGTTCAAACTGTGCACAATACCAGGTTATACTTGTAAATTAGAACTTTACGCTGGTAAAAACCACGAAGAGCTGAATACAACGCCTAAAAACGTTGTAATGTCACTGTGTAAAGAAATACTTGATTTGGGGCACACCGTAGCTATGGATAATTGGTATTCGAGTTTGGATTTAGCCAATGAACTTCTAGATAGGTATACTCATTTAGTAGGCACGCTGAGAAAAAATAGAAAGGGCCTGCCCAAACAAGTTATTGATACAAAACTCAAACCAGGCGAATCTGTAGCAATGGAAAACGAACGCGGTATAACAGTGTTGCACTGGAAGGATAAACGAAGTGTATTCATGCTCTCCACTAAACACTCTAAAGGATTTGCTAGTGTGCATAAAAAAGGAAAAGTGATTCGAAAACCTAAGATGGTTATAGCATATAATAAAGCAAAAGGATCTGTAGACATGAGCAATCAGATGAGCGCATATTCATGACCATTAAGAAAAACTATAAAATGGTATAAGAAATTAGGCATCAAACTAATTTTAAATACGGCTGTAGCAAATGCCTGGATCATGTTTTGCGAAAATACAACTCAACAAGGAATTGTAGAATTCCGACGTCAATTAGTGGAATATCTAGTAGACTCTGGTAAAAATGAAACCGAAAATGAATCTATTTCTAAGAGACCTAAAAGACTGAAACATACATTAAAAGCAAAGGAAGGCAAAGTAAGGCAATCCAGGCGCTTCTGTGTAGAATGCTACAAAACCAGTGTCACAACGTTTGGATCAAGACTTGCTAAAAACAAGGCAAAAAAGTGGCAACCTATTGTCCTGAATGTCCTGGACTACCCCACTATTGTCTTCAATGTTTTAATAAGTGCCATCGGTATTTGTAATTGTGGTTTTTTTTCAGATTAGTGGGCAATTTTATACTAAAAGGTAAAAAAGTTTAATTTTACTACTCGTTTTATTATTCTTCCCATACCATTTATAAATACGTTTGGATTTAAAAAAAATGTTATGTTCTGGGATTTTTAACGTTATTGAACGTTTATTTTCAATAATTCAAAATATTTTTACGTTACATAGAAACCATGCGAAAGTATTACTCCTGAGCGCCATTCCGGTCACTTACTAATAGGAAATCTATAGAAAATGCGTCCTACGGCGCGTAAATAAACTCTGAAAACAGGTTTACCATGAGGTCACCGGTGTCCTACGTGGCGCCTTAATACAAGACCACCTCCGGTCACCGGTGCCCTACATGGCAGTCAATGTGTTAAGTTATATTATAAAAAAAAATTATCAAGTGTGTTGTAAACTATAATATCTAATAGCTCTGTTCAGTGAATAGGCAATGCTATTCAATGATGGTTATAAGTTGCATTAATGTTGTTGTCTTTTTAATCTACTAAAGTATGACATAATATACATAATGATTTATCTTCTCTACTCACTTGCATTGTATTTCTCTGAACAACTTGTTACGGGTGGCGAGTCCCACCAAGATGTCTGCATCAGCAGAATATTCTGATTGTAGATCACAGGCATGTGCTGAGTAGACAAATGGAAACTACCAAGCTTCTGTGTGGGCTCTCATGCATTACTTTTTAGGCATAGAATATTAAGGTAGTCTTAAGTGAGTTTTAAAAATAAGTATTTTTTAAACATCCTATGGCCCCTGCATAACTTGACTAATACAGATTATTTGTTTGTGTAACATGATAGACATCATTACATGATAATGCTAAATTAAAGGGTTATTGTGGGTGTTAAGGGTTACTTTCAAGTCACATACTATATATAAACTTGACAATTCATTGTAATCCAGGTGAATAATATATTAATCTTACCTTTGGGATTTATCTCTGGTTGTTTAGACGTTTGCTGGATTTCCTCCTTTTTCACAACTTGTTGATCATGTCGCCGTCTAGACCTCCTTTGTTCTTTAGGCTCATTTTTTCTACTATAATGAAAAGCACATCACCAGATTACGTACATGTATTAAGGATAACCGCACAATTTGTTTAAATACTTACTTCGATTTCTTTTCTTCAGGCATATTTATTAATTTTATATTTTCAGCTTTCAAATATTGATGTTTTATTTAATGCCAATATCAATTGATGATCAGTAACTTTATTAAAATGTACGAAATAATACAGGAATATTAGAGACGACAGTAGTTTGGAAGGTATGCAAGTGTATATCAATATATCACTACGTGTATGGTGTATGTAGGGTTAGGCTAGGCCACCACTTCTTGCACTTGCACCGTTCACTAAATTGACAATTATTAAATGAATACAACTAATTTCACGAACTTTATCACATCCTTTGGATGTCTATCATTATTTTTAAATAACATTGTTTACCTTATCTATGAAAAAGTGTCCGAGAACGAGAACTGCCATGTCAGTGTAACTAGGGACATTCCGATACTAGTAATAGTAAATACGAGTAGGTACTCGATACTTTTGATTCGATACCAAGTACTAATATCATCGAATCAATCTTGCGATACTTACTTGGTATCGAAACAAAAGTACTTGGTATCGAATCGAATCGGGCGAGCCGAACCCGTCCGACTTCACCCGAGCCCGAGCCGAACCGAGAGAGAGAGAGCCACCATTACACTAAAATTGTTACTGGTCCAGTCAGCATTAGCAGTGTTCTGCATTCCACAAGTGATTGCTTACGATTGCGTTACTAGTAATTTAAATTATTGTAGTCATCGGTTTATTGTTCCAATATTATCATGGCACCACCAAAATCTTTAATATGGACATATTTTACCAAAATAAACGTAACAACTGCAAAATGTAAACAATGTTTTGTCGGAATGTCGGTGAAATATTGTGGCAATACTTCTAATTTATTTAAGCACTCCAAAACTCATGGAATTACTGTGGATAAAGGCAAACTACTAGAACTATGGTTGTCGGACAACAAAGTAGCCCAAGTGAATCAGAAGATGATGCTTCATCTACTGCAAAACCCGAATATAATTTTTGGAAACATCATAAGGAGTTAGCACACGGACACAAGAAGAAAAAAATATCTCATCAGGGCGATGAAGTTTCTCTATATTTATCAAATCCAGTAGTTTCCCTTAAAAGCAACCCATTTGCAGAATGGGATGATATGAAATTTGTATTTCCTTGTTTGTACAAATATGCACAACAATATTTAATTGTAGTCGCAACATCGGTTCCAAGCGAGAGCTTATTTTCCAAAGCCGGAGCAACAATGTCGCAAACAAGGAACAGATTGTCTCCAAAGTACCTAGAGCAGTTACTGTTTTTGGGCAATCTTCATACTAATGAGTTTTTTTGTTTAATATAATAAGGAAAAACAGAATGTTTGTTTATTAAATAAAAATTAGTTAATTAATGACTTGACTTTCAATTTTTATTCTCACAAAATTATTGTCCTTTAACATTTGCTACGTTAGTTTCATTAAAAATATGTAAAAGTATCGATATGAGTAAGTATCGATACTTTACGAGTATTTATATGAGTAGTATCGAAAAATGATATGAGTACTACTGATATGAGTAGGTATCGATACTTTCATGGTATCGGAACATCCCTAAAGGTAACATTGACATGGCAGTTCTCGGACACTTCTTTTCATAGATAAGGTAATGTTGTTTTTAATATTTGCTCGAGAGAGCAGGCAAAGGAACTATGCCATACAGCCTTGTCTTCATTTATAATTTTATCCTTCATAGTTCACTGCTTCACAATATGTTGATGCGTCACATTTTGCAGCCTTTGGGAGATTTTGACTTGAGCCAGCAGGCAGCTGACAGTTGGCGATGGTATCTAAAGGTGCCTATGCAACAAACAGCTTATCTTGAGAATCCATCACCATCAGAGCATTTGTTTCACCGTTTCCACTAATAATTCACATGTGTAGACAGCTAATACATAAAATCGCACCACTTTTACATATCAAAATCCACTTCAAACTATTATTTAAACTATAATACAGGAGCAGCAAACCGCCGCCGATCAAGTTCCCGCCAAAACTCCCACAGATAAGGTAATATAATCGGGAGCAATCGAAAACAATCAAATACAATTACAAAGCATATGCACAAGCATTCAAAAGGGCACACAATTTAATCTCAATTTTCCGTGCAACAAACAAACACAGTGATCAAATATATTTACAAAACATATGCAGCAGCATTTAAAGGAGTATATTAAATTCAACCTTTTAATCACAACCGCTACAAATATAAAAATTTCGCGGAAAACCCAAAAGCATTTTTAATTTAAATTTAAAGCGTCGTTAATTAAGTACTCGACCAAACCCAAATCTAATACCCCTTGACAGCGTGATTCAACGCTCCAGGGGAGCCCTAATCTTCCCACCACCAAGTGGAGGCCACACGGCGTGAACCCGAGACTAATAAAGTGCAAACCGCTAACAGTCGCCACTCGGGTTGTACGCCTTCACTGAGGCCGTCGGCAACAGAACATTTTGACAAGTGGACTGTTGACGGCTTAAGGCTCAGTGGAGGCGGCCGTGGTGGGAGCTAAGGCGGCAGCTAGCTAGGGCCGCCTCCATCAAATGGTGAACAGTGGTACACCAGTCGCGGCCACTCAGCTAACGGGAGTGAGAAGGGTCTAGCGGACTGATGAGTGGCCGTGAAGTTCCTCTCCACACGTTGATGGGGGAATCCCGCCCCTGGGGGAGTTACCCCCCGACTGGTCGGGGGAGGGTCCCTTTTCGAACCTAGGGGCCTGGTGCCTAGTCGGCGGGCGCTGAGCGTTGCCCGTCAGAGGGCGTGGCGGAGCGCCCCCGCCCGTGGGGATCGAGGGCCTGGTAGAGCCCCGAGAGGAGACGCCGGTCGCACCCAGGCACAGAACTGCATGGTGATTGCCCTGGCAATGCAGACAGGGCCGCCGGTGCGGACAGTCTCGCTGGAGGTGCCCTTCCAAACATGAGTAGCACCAGCGGTGCTCCTTGGCGATAGTTCGCCTCGCCGGAACCGGCTTACTTAGTAATTTCGGGCACGACGTTACCCGCTGATCAGACGCTCGACAATAGGAGCAGGGGGGGGGGGGGGGTTGACGACGACTTGCCCGGCGGATTCCGCCTCTCACTGGGCACGGCTCGTAAGTCGTCAACGGTGCCCGCCGCGTTCTCGATCTGTCGGCACTGCTCCTCCAAAAACCGCAGCAGGTCATAGAAGGGCGGAATATAGGAGGCCTCGTCCCCGCCGTACCTCTCCTCAGAATGTATTCTAAGGTCGAGAGGTAGGCGGGACAGCACGATGCGGAGCAACAAAAAGGCCCATTCGCCCACTGGTAAATCCAGCCGCCTCAACGTATTACAGGCCACCAAGACTGGATCCAATAGGTCCGGACGTAGTCTGGCCCGGTCACTAAGCAGCGGGAGGCTTAGAAGCTGCTTAACATGTTCGTCCGCAATTCGCCGGACGTTGGCGTATCTTCTGGCTAAGAGGTCCCGAGCAGTCTGGTAGGCGTCGTCCGACAATCTCAAGTGGCCGATGACGTCCAGGGCCTCCTCCTCCAGTGAGGTCAGGAGGTACGCCATCTTCTGGCTTGGGGTGAAGTCACTCCGGGCGTCCACTAGACTGTCGAAAAGACCAACGAAGGTCAGCCATTCGGAAAGGACCCCGGAGAACCTTGGCAGGTCCAGAGTTGGGAGTCGTCCCAACAGCTCCGGCTGAGGCTGCTTCTGAGAGGACTCGGGCAGGCCCCTCATCCGAGCTTCACGCGCCTCCTCGGCATACCTGCCTTCAGCCTCGATCAACTCGTCCATGAGCGAAAAGAACTGCTCGTAGTCCGCGAAGCAGGAGTCCAGGACTCCCTTTTCCACATCCGAATCCTCGAGCTCAGCGTAAGCCTCCTCCACTGCGGCCCTTCGAGCATCGACCTGCTCGAACCGCTTCATCAAGTTATGGACCCTATCCGGTCGACCTATCAAAGCATGGGCGCTGGTGGCCCAGCGCAACTCAGTCCGCAGGCAACGGATCAGTAGCTTGGGCGATGACATCACCACCAAATACAAACCACGACGCGGCTCGAGCACAAATTACAAAAATAACAAATAACAAATACAAAAAAAAATTAACAGTTAACAAATGCAGTTCTTATTAAATCGAGTTGAATAGAAATTACACAAATACGAATTACCACTTATCAAACCAAATACAAGTTAGCACAAAAGAAAAGAAATCAAATTAACAAATAACATACTATAACATACTAGTGCGATCAAATCAGCTAAATTCAAATTGCGTAAATACAAATTACTACTCTTTAGTTCAAATACAAATTACAATACAAACGAAGATACACATCACGGTCGATCAACAAAAAATGCCTAGCTTGGAAATCGACCCTTCGATAAGTAATCCACTGCAACTATCCGACAACGATAATTAACCGATTACGTAAAAATAACCATGTACCTACATGACGCAAACTCCCGCTTGCGCACTAAACGGGCGCGGCTTTTCAAATTTACCCGCTAACAACAAAGCAAGCCACAAAAGAAAATAATTTTATTATTATGTATATAATAAAAAAAAAATTTACGTATTACGGGCAGGCGTGATTGTAGACACAAAATTAAACCAATCAACCCAACGCTCCCTGCCACCAAAATTGTTTAATTTTTATCAAACACTATGGTCGGGATCGACCGGGAATCGAACTCGGAATCGTGCTCTGCTACCAATTTGTTACGGCCTGCAACTACCTATCCAGGAGTAGGATCCTCCGCGGCCCATTACCGGAAGAACCTACAGGCAGTTGCAGTGGTAGGGCCTCCGACGGCCAAAGTGGAAAGTTTCTAATTACAATAAACAATCAGGGGGGAGCGTTCTATTCTATTAGTATTCAACGGGGAGAATATTAAACCGAGCTTACTTACCTATATCCAAGGCGACTGGTCCCTCAGGATTCGGTCAGGTTGCATGTGGTTGTATAGTGCTAGGAAAGTAGGGGTTAGTGATGTGTATCTGGTCTCGGTGTGGCTGGTAGTGTTATTGACCTTATTAGACCGTTACCATCTGCAGCAGTTCGGACCTTAGCACCGCTCCAAACTTCGGTATCCTTCCGCGGCGCCGTCCGCAGTCACTTTCTTCGTTCGTCACAATGACAGTCCATTACTCTATCGGACGATTAACTAACTTACAGAGGCCACTAACTCTCGTTTGTTATAAAGCTTAACACGCGAAACCGGATCAAAGGTCACTACCGCTTCGCGTGGCAACAGTTATTTCTAGAATATCAAATACCGCACTAGTAGCTAATACAGTCGAATCCACTTATACGGACTCAGCGCTAAACCCAAATAAGTCCCGGGTGAAGCTCTCAGCAAGGTATACGCGTTACAAATCCTAGACTATTCCGAGTTCCCGACAAAATGATAGCGTGCCATCTAAAGCACCGCTGAATAAGGACTGATATTTGCCCTCGCGTGTTCTCGACACGACGGGACGTCAAACCGGTATCGCCGAGGCACGTGCGCCCTCTGACGTCAATTCTTGACATTAGCGCTCTGCGCGAACAATGTTGATGCGTCACATTGCGTAGTTTTTGTGCGATTTTAACATCAGCTTAACCCAGCGCCCCAGCAGACAGTTGGCGATAGTATCTCTAGGCGCCTATGCAGACCTTATCTTGAAATTTACATCACAATCGGAGCATTTGTTTACCGTTTCCACTAATAGTTCACATGCGCAGACATTTAATACACAAAATCGCACCACTTTTATATATCAAAATCCACTAAAAAACATTATTTAAACAATAGTACAGTAGCAGCAATCCGCCGACGGTCAATTTCCCGCCAAAGCTCTTTTGGTAAGGTTCTTTTTATTATTATTTATTCCGTGGATAAGGTGAGATAATGGGTGCGCACGGTTGTTGTTACCTTTGCAAACATAGACTTAGAATATACTGGCGTATAGACCGACATAGTGTGCAAGGGAGAAGAAAATTCCTTATAGCAAAAATGCAATATAGAAAAGGATACCAAACCTCATGACTCTGTAACCGATTTCGAATGACAGCTCGGTACAAGTAGTCACGCAAGAAATAATCTCCTAGATATTTTGTAATTTTTAGAGTGTAATAGTGATTATTTTTAGTAAGTAACATTTTATCAAAATGTTTACTTGTTCTGTGAGTGACTATGTTTTTAATAATAGAAATAATCCTGATAATTGCTCATTTCACAGGTAAAACAAGACGTCGTCAATGTTATGACGCGTTTATTTTTGGTCAAAATTTTTGTTATATACTTTTTAAAATATGAAATATTTTGAATTATTTTGTTAATTTTGATATTTTGCAAAGAAAAAAGTCAAGTTGTTGAAAATTTGCATGAATTTGATAAATACATTTTTATACTAAATGTTTTACATGTACGCTAGGGATTGACTCAACTATATTAAAATTAATGTCGATATTTATCTTGGATGCTTATATTGAATCGATAGACTTGCCCACACAACACGAAAATAAATCCTCGGTTTGCGTTCTATGAATGTAATTTTATTTTGCCGTTTGTTAAACAGATTCCTTCGGGATTCTATAATTGGAAAAAATGGTTAATGTTAATTAGACGGGTTGGTTGGAATCTAAAGAAAAACTTAACAATTTGCAGCAAGCATTTACTTGAGAAGTATAAAAGTAGAAAAAAAAAACAATAAAAGGAGCCATTTCTGCATTATTTGCATCAGTAAGTATAATATTGTTACAATAATAGGACTTCAAAAATTTTACTTTCAAAAGTTTAGATAAAAATACAGACAGATTTTTATACATTATCAAACTGTAGTATATTAAAGATAAAAAAATCTTGCGATTATCCTATTTCAGCCATTATGAACCCAATTAAGTATCTATTTATTAACCAAAAAAATGTATAACCTTACTTCACCACCCGTACCGGTTGGTGTCGGTCACACTAGTGCAATATTCATAGCATCACGCTATTTTCCCCAAGGGGTTGTGCGGAGCTTCGGATTATATTCCCAAGTCACAATGATAAAACTTTTAGCGGAGTTAGTTATATATTGTGTGTTGTGTTTATTATGTTTACTTTTGAAGCGCCACTAGACGCCCGTGCTAATACAACTTCCGATCTGATTCTTGGGGAATTTTTTTTTAGTTTATCGGTAGAGTCACCTGGGGTTTTTTTACATTTATTTTATAATTAAAATCCAACAAAAGACAGGTAGGTTCAACTTATTCCCAGGAACATTTTTATGAATATTTTTTTAACTATTTTAGAACTATCATGGTAAAAATTCAGTAAATTTTTGAAGTTATTCAATTTCGTGCACTAAACTATTTTTTTAAATGTTTTTACCACTTTCTTAATAATAAATTTTCCATAGTCCTTGTAAGGAAAATATACATAACTAGCTAACGCACACAATGGCAAATCAAAATTATTCACGCGTTTTCGGGCTGCCAGGTCGTCTATACGCCAGTATATTCTATGTTTGCAAGTGTCAGGTAATAATAAATTACTTCAAAATGAGGATTAAACATTTGTGAAAAACAGTGCATAAAGAAAACCTAAGGTAGGTAGGTAATACAAAGTTATAGAGGTAGGTTTGGAAAGAAAATCTGCTCCATGAACTAGGATTCCCTGTGCTATAGGCCACTATCTAAAGGCTACAATTTGTAATTAGGATTTACATTTTACATTTCTACAGTACATTTCTGTTCAGTATTAATTTGACATGCAATCACAAAAACAGATTAATAAAAGTTATTAAGATTTTTTTATAGGAGAGGGGGCAAGATTTCCTAACAACTAATCACAAGTTTATAATTCCTAATAATACACGTATTTAATTTTTGTTTTATACAAAGACACATTAAAGTTGTAGCTTTAACATATACAATTAGTTAAAAGTTTTTATGTTTAAATTAAGCTACTTTATAATTATTATTTTATTTGTCATCCTCAAATACTTATACAAATGAATAAGATTGAAGTATTTGTTTGTAATGCAAAATAACGGCTTTATTCTTAGAAATTAATATAAAAGTATATACGGTACTTATAACAAAAAAAAAACAATTTTTAAAATTTTTGTCTGTCTACCTGTCTGTCTGTTTGTTCCGGCTAGTCTCCGAAACGGCGGACCGATTTTGACGGATCTTTCACTAGCAGATAGCTGACGTTATAAGGAGTACTCGTATCTTAGCCTAAGTTACATCTTATAAAATCAGCTATTTTCTACTTTTATTTAAAAAAAATAAGGTTCCATACAAAAAAAAATTAAAACCCATAAAATTGTGAATAAAATCTGATCCAAATAGGCAAGTATAATAATAAAATACTAAAAATAATACTATGCGAACGAAGTAAAGTAAGTAAGTTAAAAAAGACTCACATCAAGAAGAAGTCTTACATCAGTTTGTCAGATCTAACATAATTGTTAGCTGAGTAAAGATGAAGATGACGAAGAAACTACTTCTGTAAAATCATACATTAGGAAAAACCAGATCACGTTCGTTATAGATCCACTTACTGGTAATTATACCTGCAATCAATATTTCCTAGGCCCTACCTGGTTTCCACAAACCTGAAAAACAATCCTTAGTTATATTTCCAAAATATCATATAAAATATAAATATACTCATTAGCGAATGAGATGAAGTACTTGCCGATATCAAACCCGCATTTCCTATGCATCAATAACAACAGAGTCTTGTATAGTAGGCCTACCTGTGAGGAGCAACTCATGAAATACGAGAGCAATTTTACATGCAGCAGATAGAATCCCGTCTATCTAGAGGACTAAATTTCAGAAACTCGACGCTAACTGTTGGATACTTATTGTTAAATTGAAAACGACGTTTACGAAGCGACGTGTCGATGAAATATTCAAATATCCAGTATTTGGCACAAACGAGTATATCTTGACCCTTTTTTTTTTTTTTTTTTTGCGGATGGAAAATCATCAAATGACGCCTTTCGCTCTGGGTGGAGCGGAAGGGAGTGTCAGACTTTTACTGACTAAAAACCATCCGTGTTCCTTCAGTGCCCTTACGTTCCGGAGCCGCGGTATCTCTTTCGAACAGCCCGCAGCCCCGGCAGGCGTCGGCCCTTGCGGGCACCTTCACGATGCTGACAGCTCTTTGAGGCGCGCGTGGAACAAAACGCGCCGTCGACACGGCCTGTCGTCGTTAGACGGACGGACGGCGAGCTACCCATTGCTCGCCATCCACAGGCCCGCGCCTACGGTGGCCGGGGGCCACGACGTAGCCCCCGACGCCCGGGGCGTCTCCCGCGGCGGCCGGGAAGGAAAGCTGCTGCTCTCTCCTTCTCCCGCTCCGCCACCTCCTTCGCTAGCATCACTGCTTCGCAGAAGGTGGTGACGGCATCCCATTCCGTCTCGCTCCGGACCATGGCTTCGACCAGGGCCGGACGCGAGAGGTCGCCGCCGCCTATCGCCGCTACGAGGACACGGCGGTGCTCCGCCCAAGCAGGGCACACCTCCACGGTGTGCTCCACCGTGTCCTCCGGTCGATCCTCGCAGTGGGAGCACCCGGGCGTTTCCTCCCGCCCGATTCGGTGCAGGAACCTCCCGAATACACCGTGTCCGGTGATGACCTGCGTCAGGCGGAAGGCGACGTTGAAATCAACGAATCTTTATTTTGTCAAACATGGATAATTTCGGTCTTATGACGCGCTATTTTCAGTCCCAACCATATGTGCAAAGTGTGCAATGCACACGGGCGCCATCCTTTAGGGGCGCCAAAACCCAGGGTCAAAAATTCCAAAAAAAAAAATTTAAATAAAAGTTGAGAAATTAAATAGGATTAGGTATAAATACACACGAAATTTTATTAGTATATATCATCCAGTTACTACCGATTCCTATGTTGCGAGAACATGTCAGGCGGTAGTTTCTTGATTTTTCCTGTTCAGATATGAACAATGCCCGAAGCGCTATAAAAGTAATGCATCGTCAGAAGTATTTTTCACGTTTTTACCTGAATAGGCTCAACAGTATGTTGGGCCGACACAGTAGAATGTCCCTCAGAAACAAGCGTACCCTTTATAAGGTCTGTATACGACCAGTCATGTCCTACGCGGGCCCCATTTTTGCCCACGCTAACCCTAAAATTATTAATGAACTCCAACTAGTTCAAAACCTTTTCTGTCGTCGAGCTGCGAACGCACCTTGGTACGTCCGTAATGCCGACCTTCATCGGGACCTAGAGCTACCTACAATTCAACAATTTCTTAAAAAAACTCTCTGAGAACTTCTTCAAAGCCTCAGAGTCGCACTCCGATCATCTTATTCGTGAGGCAGCTACTTATGCAGCCCCACTCCCCTCTCGTTATCGAGTCCGCAGGCCGAGAAACTCTCTCTCGGACCCGCCTAATAAACTGTCAAACGACCTGAACTGCCTCATGGCGGCTCAGGCCAACTCTAATTAAATTATTCATAATTAATTTGCCTTCGTATGCACTCCCTCAGCGGCTCGTAGCCGCCTGCGCCCTCTTTTCCCAAATGAGGGTCGCTTCCGATACGGCATAAGAAGCTTTAAACAGCTGGTTGCCAGTCCCAGAAGGCGGTTTTTAGCGGGTATCACTTAGGTCCCCCGGTAGGCAGTGAGTCCCGCATAACCAGGACAGACCGGCTGTCGTGGTATGCATAATGCATTTTCTGCCTCCCTCTGTGGTAGACCTTTTCCAATTGCTTCGGGCGCAAAAAAAAAAGTGTTTTTAAACTGGTTAGTTCACTGGACCGTGCAACAAGTGCATAAAAACAAGTAATCCTATTAAGTTTTACATTTAAAATTATTTTTATTTCGTCAAGTGTTGTGTTGTATAATATTCTGTTTACTACCTTTTTTTTCTAAAAAGTTTAGTGCTGAATACCTGCTGACTGCAATTTCAACGGTTTGATTTTTTATAAAATGGTAAGTGTTCCCTACTTTACTTTATACTATCAACATTAACCCTTTATAGGAATCCTATCTGTTTGCTATTCCTGTCTGTTTTCTGTTTTATCTGATAACTTCAATAGATAATATACGATAAAATCTACAACTTCTGCATAAAACATTTTTTTTCTATCTGACATAATAAAGGCTCTAGGAACTACGTAAATATAGTCAAAGACCCTGTACGAGTTTAAAAAAGTAATTGATTTTTTATCCATAACTCGCTTAGTTATTTATGCTATCGATCTTTTTAAAAAACTATTTTGTAGGTTTTTTAAGGGCTATAAGATCAAATTAGTTTAATACTTTTTCTGCCTTAATTTTTGAAAGGGTTTAAGCTGAAAGGGCTCGAACAAATTCCTTTTTACTTAAATATGCAATATGCAAACTTGGTGCTTATTATTGTGATTACTTTAGAAGTTAATTCCTAATTCCCATAAGTACTAATTATTTATTTGTTTTTTTTCAGGATAAAAGAAAGAGACCTTCAGGTGCGAAGTTGTGCCAGCAAAAGAAACTGAGACTACAAGAAAGGGAAAAAATGGCTGGATCTTTAAAGCATTTCTTGCAAAACAATGAAGACTCCACGGAGACTATCGATGCGACCGAATATCAAGATTCTAAATCCGTAATATCAGTAACCGTGAGTGGATCATCTGAAATTTCAACAGAGAATAGAATATTGGTTAAACGTGGTCCGCGCTTAATAGACATCAGTTTTAGCTTTCCTAGTAATAAAGATAAGAGAAAGTTTACGTGCAAATACTTTGTAAGAAGTCTAGCAAATGGAGAAAAAGTCTAAAGGACTTGGCTTATTTACTCTATTTCTAAAGATACTGTATTTTTTTTTTGTTGTAAGTTGTTTTGTAAAACTCCTAACACTTTTTGTGATACAAATGGAGTATCTGATTGGCAACACTTGTATTTGTTAATAAAGAGACACGAAACGTCAATTTTACACAATAGTTATATTAACACTTGGGTAAATTTAAAAAAAATGTTGGAAACATATACGACTGTTAATGCTCATCACCTGCGGATTTTAGAAACGGAAAGAAATATATTGGCGCGACGTGTTGGAAAGAATTAATACGATTGTTAAGTATTTATCTACACAATGCTTGACATTTCAAGGTTCTTCGAAATTACTTTTCGAACATGATAATGGAAATTTTCTAAAAGCTATTGAGATGATTGCCTCTTTGGCGGCGCTGTCGTCGCGTTACAAGTCGAACTACGAAAACACGTCGAAGTCTAAATCGCACTCACAAAGTTCCGAAGTTAAAGCAGCATATTATATCAGCATATTATAGCATTACATAGAATAGCTCCGAACTACCAATCGGAGCGTTGGCCGCTCCCCGGGCAGAACACCTTGCCCGGCGGGAGATCTCCGCTTTTCCTTCCACCGGCAGTGGTGACCCCGACGTGATATTACCACGCAACCAACAAACCTTCGGAAACTACACCTTCAAACCTTCATCATCCTCAAGTACCCTATTGATTCGCTCCCGAGCAGATATTTTCTGCAGTCTTCACATTCTGCAAGCCATCTAGCTTTATGAAGGTTCATCGCAGCACTGGAATAATAATGCTTCCTGTTCCTTCAAGCTACTCTCTGCTCTATAGTGTTCGGCACGGCTCTGAGCCTTACTGCTCGCCTTTGCTTCACAGCACCCTCGCAGATTACTTGCCTTCTTCTCGACTCACCGCAGACTACAAGGCAATCCCTGGCACTTGCTCCGGCACATCGTTCGCACCGGAATCACTTGCAAGTGCGTTCTACGGAATGCATTACACACCGGCATATCGTTCGCACAGGCGTCACTTGCCCTTACGCACACAGCATGCATTCCTCACCGGCATTAAGGACGCACAGGCAATCAGACTGCACTATCGACCTCTCGTCTGAGCAGGAGGGTGATGTGGCGGCGCTGTCGTCGCGCCACAAGCAAAAAACATATCAAAGCCTAAATCGCTCTAACAAAGTTCTGAAGTTAAAGCAGCATATAGAGAATAGCTCCGAACTACCAAGCAGAGCGTTTCCTTTTCCTTCCACCGGCTACACCTCTTTTGATTCAGTGATGAGACAGCACGTTAGCCGAGTGTGTAACGTCCAAACAAAATGTTTTAAAATGACTCTGAATTTAGGCGTGCAAGTACAGAATAAAATAATTGAATTATTGTCGTCTAAAGTAAGAAATAATATTTTAGAAATGGTTCGCAGTTCAAGATATTTTTCAATAATATTAGGTTGTACACCAGACACTAGTCCTACTGAGCAAATTAGTCTTGTTCTGAGGTATGTTGTCCTTAACACAACATCAAAAAAGGTTGAAGTTAAGGAAAGTTTTATTGCGTTTAATCCAATACTGAACTCTACAGGGAAAGGAGTATATACATTTGTGACAGAAATTTTAAAAAATGAAATTTAGGTATGTTCGCGCAAAAGCGCTAATGTCAAGCATCGACGTTAGATGGCACTCGGCTCGGCGCGATACGGGATGAAGTTCGTCCGAGCGTGTTGAACGGTGGGTGTCGAGAACGCGCTAGAAAAATTAAGAGTCCAAATTCAGCGCTGCGATCGGCGGCACGCTGTCTTTTTTTGTCGGGAACTCGGAGGCGGAATACGGCACGCGCATCTAGGAAATATACGGTTTAGGATACGTAGCGCGCATTCCTTGCTTGTTAGCTTCACCCGAGACTTATTGTATCTAACTCAGAATCTATATAAGCGCATTCCACAATAATAGCTAGTGCGGTATATGATATTCTAGAAATAACTGTGGCCACGCGAAACGTGGCTTCTGTAAGGTAGTTGATCGTACGACAGAGTTACTGGACTATCATCGTGAAAACGAAGAAAGTGACTGCGGAAGGATACCGCAGTTTGGAGAGGTGCTGAGGTCCAAACTGCTGTAGAGGATAACGGTCTAATAAGGTCAATAACACTACCAGCCACACCCAGATACACATCACTGACCCTTACTTTCCTAGCACTATACAACCACATGCGACCTGACCGAATCCTGAGGGACCAGTCGCCTTGGATAGAGGTAAGTAAGCTCCGATCAATAAAATAGAACGCTCCCCCCTGATTGTTTATTGTAATTAGAAACTTTTCACCCTTGGCGTTAGGACGCCCGACCTGCACCTGCTTGTGTGTTCTTCATCTATGGGCCGCGGGGGACTCTACTCCTGGGATAGGTAGTTGCAGGCCGTAACAAGGTATATAAAAAATATTAGGGGACAAGGTTTTGATAATGGGGCAAACATGAAGGGGCAGCATGTTGGGCTTCAAAAACGCATTCTTGACGCGAATCCGAGAGCCCATTTTTACCTTGTGCAGCTCAAACTTTGAACTTAACAGTAAATGACGCTTCTAAAGTGTCAGATGCTACAATAAACTTTTTTAATCTTGTTTAAGAGTTATATAATTTTTTTCGTCATCCACAAGAAGGTGCGATATTCTGAGAAAAAATGTCCCTGGGTTAAGTTTATGCCAAACCTACCTAAAAAATTTAGTTGATCACTTCCTTGACCAATCGTTTGAAGAAATTCTTGTACAAGCGAAAGAAGTAGCACTCTCTCTCGAAATTGAAGAAGACTTTCCACCGTTACCAACGGTCAGGAGGAAATTTAAACCAAAACTGTTTGACTATGAACACCGAGATGAGATCCCTTATGATCCAAAAACTGCCTTTAAAATTAGTTTTTTCTTAAAAATTATAGATCAAACATTAAGCTCTCTAAAACCGATTTGACTTATTAAATGAGTATGATAATATTTTCGGATTTTTAGCGACATATTCAAATTAAGTGACAGCGATATTTTAAAACATTGTTCTGTTCTTGAAGAACGACTGACAGATCAGGATAATAGGGATATAGACTCCAATGATTTGTTTAATGAAATTTAAGCGTTAAAGTTGTTTTCATTACCTGATGATACTGACCCCTTAAGTATTTTACAATATATATTTGAAAACAATTTAATCCAAACGTAAACATTTCACTTCTGGCGAGCGATCCTTTTCAAAGTTAAAAATCATTAAAATTTATTTAAGATTGACAATGCTTCAAGAAAGATTGTCTGGGCTAGCGATATTAGCAATTGAACAAGAAATATTTGATGGTATAAATTTTAGCGATGTAATTAATGAATTTGCAGTAGCAAAATATGGGAAAATATCGCTGCTACAATTGCTATTTTGTATTTTTCTATTGTACCTAGCTATCATTTTTGATTTTACAACAAAGTTACCTAGGTATTTTTTATCAGAAGTATCTGCATTGCATATTCCATATTTTTAAAAATATCTAAGTATTACTTATATAGACATTAGGCAATATTTCTGTTATTTGTTCCTAAAAAGATGTTATTTTTAGTTTTGGATTATTTTCTAGTATTTATAAACAACGTGTCTGTACCCCATTAATTAAGTAAATGCTTTAAAATGGGTCATCATCATCATTACAGCCTTTCATAAGTCCACTGCTGAACATAGGCCTCCCCCAAGGAATGCCACAAAGCACGGTCCTGAGCCACCTGCATCCATCGACTTCCTGCATGGCTTACCAGGTCGTCACTCCATCTAGTGGGGGGTCGCCCTACGCTTCACCTACCGGTACGAGGCTGCCACTCGAGAACCTTTCTTTCCCATCGGTTGTCGATTCTTCGAGCTATATGACCGGCCCACTCCCACTTCAGCTTACTAATCCGTTGGGCTATGTCGGTTACTCTGGTTCTACTGCGGATATTCTAATTTCTAAGTTTATCACGCAGAGAAACTCCGAGCATAGCCCTCTCCATAGCTCGCTGAGCGACCTTGAGCTTCCTCATATGGCCAGCAGTGAAGGACCACGTCTCAGTTGCATAGATCATCACTGACAACACGCACTGGTTGTACAATTTCGTTTTCAGGTTTTGAGGTATGTCAAACGAGAAGATGTGTCGTAGTTTCCCGAACGCTGCCCAGCAAGTTGAATCCGTCGATTGACCTCTCGGTCGACGTTAGATTTACCTAGTCGGACTATTTGTCCCAGGTAAACATACTCGTCAACAACTTCGAGCTTAGTGCTCCCAACAACTACCGGCATCGGTGTGACATGGATGTTAAACATGATTTTTGTTTTGTCCATGTTCATCTTAAGACCTATTCGTTGGGAGACAGTATTGAGGTCATTGAGCATAGTGCTTAGGTCCTCCAGCGATTCTGCCATAAAGACTATATCGTCGGCAAATCGAAGGTGAGTGATGTACTCGCCATTGATGTTAATACCGCTTCCTTTCCAGTCCAGTAGCTTGAAAACGTCTTTCGATGCAGTGGTGAAGAGTTTCGGGGATATAACGTCACCCTGTCTTACACCTCTCTGCAGTTGGATAGGTTTCGTACTCTGATTCTGTACTCGGATAGCCATCGTAGCTCTACTGTACAAACACTTCGATATACCGACAGTCAACTTGGCACCGCTGAAGGGACTGCAGCACCGCCCAAATTTCGACGGAATCAAAGGCTTTCTCATAGTCCACATACGCAAGGCAAAGTGGCAGATTATACTCCTCTGTCTTCTGTATAATCTGCCGTAGGGTATGTATGTGGTCTATGGTACTAAAGCCTTTTCGGAAACCGGCTTGTTCGGAAGGCTGGAAGTCGCCCAGTCTGCGTGCGAGACGATTCGTAATGACTCTCGAAAACAGCACGTAGACGCGGCTCAGAAGGGAAATTGGTCTGTAGTTCTTCAAGAGAGCGTTGTTGCCTTTCTTGAAGAACAAGACCACCGCACTTCTGCTCCACGCCTCCGGAGTAGTGCCACCATGGAGAACGGAATTAAAGAGCTTCTGAAGGACTTCAAGTACCGGTTTTCTACCCGCTTTCAAAAGCTCCGCTGTAATTCCATCCTTGCCAGGGGACTTGCCGTTTTTAAGGTGCTGGAGAGCCAATCTAATCTCGCTAGGATTGACGTCCGGGATATCTTCGGAATAGTGTCAGATAAGACTCGCTCTTGGCTCGTTACTCAAACTTGCGTGTGGCTCCAACGATGACGTGTACAGCTGCCCATAGAACCTCTCAATCTCACTCAAAATTTCAGGTGTCCCGGGAACGATGCTGCCACACTCGCTCTTCAGCTTTGTCAGTTGGCTCTTTCTGGCAGACAGATCTCTGGCAAAGACTTTGGAGCCTTCGCTCCACTCGATCGCTTCTTCAATACAAGCTGTATTAAAGTTGCGTAAGTCCCGCTACATGTATTTGGAGATCTGTCTGTTCAGTTGCCCGTATGCTGTCAAATCTGTCTAAAAGCAAAAAATGTCTAACAGCCATGAGATTGAGAGTGTGATCGGAGAGTTTTTGTGTTCTTCTGCGGCGGGTCTTGCAGAACTTAGCTCTAACCGCATGGACAGTTTCCACGAGCTTGTCATTCATATCGTCCACTTCATTGCAGTCTTCTAGGCACTGAAAACGGGCTTGTAACTCGAGCTGAAAGGTTTCGGGACTTTGGAACAGAGCACGAGGGGGACGGAGCGTTGACTTCCTTAGACGAGACCTCTCCAACTTAACGTTTAGGTTCATTATGCCTCTAACCATTCGGTGATCGCTACCAGTTTTCACCCTCGCGATCACGGAGACATCACTGAACAGTTGTCGTCTGGTCGTCATAATGAAATCAATCTCATTTTTTTATAGGACAGGGTGACAAATAAGCACACAGTCCACCTAATGGTAAGTGGTTGCTGTGGCCCATAGACATCTACATCTATCATCGATTACGAATCAAAATGCAGATGCGTGGTCACCCGTGAGGACTAAGGTGGAATGCCTCGTTTCCAGTAAAAAGAGTCTCCGGTTCTCTACACTCACCAAACGAAACACAGCAGCATTAGCTACTATTTTACTCTGGTATCCTGTGAGAGCGTGGTTCTTCCCCGGTCGAGCCGACCCATTCGTGCTACAACTATACTACAATATAACTGCAGCATGGCTCTACCACGTATAAATTTTAATTTTTTGTCGAACCATCGGGGCTCGACCAGGTCCATTTCCTGTGGGGCTGCTTCTGGAAGAAAGAGTTCATCATAAAGAGTCCCTCTTTCTCCATGAAGTCGGCCAGCTGCTGGCCCCTTGGGTTCCGTTGCCTTATTCCATATTTCCCTACTTTCAGCTCGCCGTTCTCTCTTGTCCCTAGTTTTGTATTGAAGTCTCCCATTAACATCGTATAGAGAGTTTAGGAGGAATGCATGGCTCTAGAGATATCCTCATACATTTCCTCCACCTCCTTATCGGGGTGTGCCGAGGTTGGTGCGTAAACCTATATGACCTTCAGCGAATACCGTTTGGTGATTCTGAGTATAAGGTACATAACCCTCGTCGACACACTCTCAATCTTTACAACGTTGTTAACGAGAGACTTGTGGACGATAAATCCGACACCTCCTTGGGACAGATGGTCGCCCTCCCGGTAACAGAACAAGTTGCCGGATTCGAGGAATACCGTTTCCTCCCCCTCTCTTCGGACTTCGGATAATCCTGTAATATGCCAGCGTAACTTTTCTAGCTCTTCTTCCAGCTCAGTCCTCAGGGTGCGTGCTTTGTATGTTGCCAGTTCGAGTCGTCTTAGGTGGCAACCGAATCTCCACCGGAGATTCTTAGCACCCCCTGCCCCGCCGTTACCATGGTCGCCACCGTAGCCAGGAATAGCGGGACCGCCGGGGACTGGGGGCCGTCTCTTCGTTGATCTCATCATTGGGGAGTATTTGCCATAGTTGCCACGCTTGGCGAGTGGGTTGGCAACCGCAGTTTTTTTATTGTAATTTTGCTGTTATCAGGAAGATGCTGCTGCTCATCTCCTGCCTCTTTCCCTTTGCCGCCTTTTACGACACCCACGGGAAGATATTGGGTAGTGGATATTCTTAACCGCTACTACATGGTGGTAAAATGGGTGTGAACAAGAATTTATTTTGTTATGATTTTATTCTATTTGTTTCATTTTGATATTTTAGTCTATAAATAAATATGAATTTTAAAGTTCAGTTTTTTTGCTTTATTTCAAGTACCTACCTACCTTCAAAAAATAAAAAAACATGATCCCAAATGCCTTAAGGGGCGCCGAAATCCTTTTTCGCACACAGGCGCCAGTAGCCCTTACGGGGGCCCTGGTGCCAACTCGTAAATTTTGACAACGACGACTTCCGTCGTTGTCAAAATCAGTCAGCGGCAATGTCGAATTGCAGAACCGTCATACGTGAGGTTCCACTCCGGATATTTCTACCATTTTGCCCCATAAACAGAATATACCTGTTGACCAAACGCTCCCTACGCTAACGTTGCTATTGTTCGTATGTAAAACATAGATAAATATATATGTAGCAAGTGTAAAACGTCTTCACCTAGAATTATTTTGTTCTGGCAGTCACTGGCAGCTGCCCGATCCCCGGACTCGGATTGCGAAACTTTTAATATAATAATAATGTTTATTATTTTTTCTCACAATAGAAATAGCATATAATTAAAAATTAAAAATTTTGTACAACCGACTTCATTATAAATTATTGACAATAACTCAAAAACGATTGGTCAGATCTTGATCAAATTTATATGGGACCACATGAGACGAACGCAGGAAATAGTCAAATCACTGACTTAGCCATTTCCGATTTTGCTGACCCGTTCTCTAAATTGTCCTCTACGAAAATCTACAATATAATTGCCTACATATTTCACAATACTAACATTAAATTCATATATACCGAAATCAAATTATTTACCCTACTCCTGCCGAATTTTCACGAATTCTCAAAGAAAATCAATACTCAACAATTAAAAGGAAGGAAAAACGAATAAAAGGATGTTAAATCGTTTAAAAGAGCTATAGTTTTGGAAAAACATGACATAGGCTTATGTTAAAAATAGTAAATTGTTCCAAGTAAATAAACCACAAAGAACATGTAATAAGTCTCTAATGGTGATAACTTCCACAAGTACAAAACCATTCGAAAGATTATCTCTAGATATAGTCAGTCCACTACCCGAAGCTGGTTTGCAAAACTTCAAATTCATATTAACTCTTACAAGATGACCTAACCAAATTTTTATGTGTATATCCAATGATAACTTATTAGTTCATTTTATCTCATATTATATTATTAGTTCATTTTATCTCTTTGTTTGGGATTCCTAAAACGATATTAACAGATCTCGGCACATGTTTCACGACGAAATTATTTAAACAAGTAACTAAAATATTTAAAATAAAACCCTTATATACTACTCCCTATCATCCCCAAACAAATGGTGCCTTCGAACGCAGCCATGCTACACTCAAACAATATCTGAAATCTTGTTCATTCAGTGTTTTCTTATAATACTACCCCACATAACACTACTACATATACATCCTATGAATTACTATATGGGCATAAACCAACAATATCTAATTCTTTATATAATACGAGCAATGATACAACTTATCATGAATACATCCGCGCATTAATTGCGCGTGAATTTTAGTCAGAAGGCATTAGAACACAATCAAAAGTAAAGACATATCAAAAAATAATATGACACAAATATTAAAGATATATCCTACAAAACAAGCGATATTGTTTACTTAAAACGTCACCATAGACTTCGCAAAGCCTTATAAAGGTCCTTATAAAATTATTAAATTAAATGGCAAACATAATGTAACTCTTTTTATAGGTCGTAAGCACGTGAAATACCATATTAATAAAATTAAACCAGCTCATCCCTATTTCACTTTAAATCAGCCACCAATTCAACGCTGAAACTCAAATTCTACCTATTTATCAGGTATTTATTTCGATCAAAAAACTACAATTAATTTTTATAACGATTTTTGGAATGTTGTAACGCATATAGACGTAGTTTCACTTAAGCCACATCTAGACAATATACATTCACTTATAATTAAAACTGCAACGCTCTGCGAAAACTTCCAGTTCCGTAGTTTCGGTGAATGTAATGATGTCATAAGTCCTATTGAAGTATTATTAAATTCTAATTTTGCAAAATTCGCATCTTTGTCGCACATAGCTTCTACTGAGAAACAAACAAGCCATAAACAAGCTTTAGAATTCGGTGGAGAAATTTTGGAATTCTTTTTTGTAACTCTAGATGCTGACGATGCACGAAAATACGATGCAGCCACTAGTGCTTGTCAAAATAGCGAATCCGAACTTTTAAAAGTAATGAAGGATAATATCCACATAATTAAATCTTCTATTAATGTTTTAAACTCAGCAATATATAAATTAACCCTTTCGCTGTCCCGTGCACTACATATAGGGCACTGCTATTGTCTTACTATTGTGTCTGGAAACCGGACAGTGAAAGTGTTAAATATGAATGAAAATAAATTAAATTCTCAAATAAATTCTTCAAATATTGTGTTATCTCAAATTGTCAAAAATAATAATCAATAATCACATATTTCTAGAATATATGCTTTACTTAATAAATATAATAGAAAGCTCTTTGTTATATAATGTGATAATTTCTTAGATAATGTACTAAACTTTATCTTATTTTCTAAGGAAAACATAGTACATCCTAGTGTGATAAGTCCTACAAACTTATTTCGGGAGCTATTAGAACACAGTAACTAAGTATATAAAAAAGCGACTAGATTTTCCAGTACCATTAACGGTTTAAAATATACATACTCTGATAAATATTTTAAGATTTTTATTATAATAAAAGTATAATTTTCATATTACGCATACCACTGATTTCTTCTTTAAAGTTCACTTTATACATACCCATAACAACTGCTCATAATCCTAGTAATCCTAACTCTTTCGCCCTAATTCAACCCACCAAGACTTATCTTGGAATAACAGAAGATAGACTTAGTTATAGTTTGTTAGATAACTTAAACGATTGCAATATTATAGTAGGTAATGATTATTCTATATGCCTTTTAATTTCTGTATTTTCTACAATAAAGAATCCATTTTGTGAAACAAAATTGTTAACCGAAGTAACGTTATCTTTACCATCTCAATGTAACTAAACTTTTATATGGACAAATCGATGTATGGCATAAAATAAATAATAATAAGTGTATTTATGTACAATCTGAAAAATGTAAATTAAATATAAGATGTAATAATATAATACAAGATTTTACCATTTTAGGAACAGGTATCCTAAGTTTAAATAAAAGCTGTATTGGTTTTTCTAAGACAGTTCAATTATTACCACCTACAACTAAATCTATTAAAATCGAAACTTATGTAATAATTAATAACTATATTACTTGACTATACTTATATCATAACGTTTTATGTTACATTAGAATCTAAGTTTATATTTTTAGTTTTATACACTGTGTCTTAGATATTAATATTATTCAACGTTTCTATTTGAAATGAAAATAAAATAAATAAATCTTAGCATTAATACAACACAGAATATTCTACTATTTCATTGTTCACTGAATCTTATAAAAATATACTAGTTCATAATGTGAATAAATAAGTTTTAATAATTTTGTGAAGATATTGTTTAAGAATAGTTTAATTTTACTATATCTTTGTATAAACTCAGTTGTGATTTTATAATAATAATAAATAATTTAACCAATTTTATTTTACTAGTTTATAATCATTTTTGTATTCTTCAAATTATATTTAATTTTCACTGTATTGTTTGTAAGACTGCTCGCCCCTAATTTAAAAGAAGGACGAGCTCCGTCAAAAGGGGGGGGGGGTGTTATGCCCAACCCTAATTAGTTAAAAGCGCTGACTCGATTATTTTATTTAGTATATAAAAGCGTAGTGTTTGAGGTAATCGAGGCAGTGCAGCTCCAACCCATATTAACACTTTCACTGTCCGGTTTCCAGACACAATAGTAAGACAATAGCAGTGCCCTATATATAGTGCACGGGACAGCGAAAGGGTTAAGTGCACATCGCACACGTCGTTTGCGGCTTTTGTACATTTTTTGTATTATTTTAATATTGGGGAAATAAACTTAAAGAACTTCCGGGATTAGGTGTAAAAGTTTTTTTTAAAAAACACCTTCAGAGTGGCCCCCTTAACAGAACGCACAGGCGGTCATACGTGACGCATACATACGGACCACATACATACGGAATCCCGAAACGGAATTCCGTATGTATGAGGCCGGCCTTAGACGAAATTTGGGATCGAGATAGTTTAAATCCCGGGGAAGGAAATAGGATTGCTTCGATCACGGAAATTATCCCTAAACAGGGTGATGGATTTTACTATGAAAGTGCGATTTTTGATGGATCATCTATGGTTTAAAGTATAATATATAATATAAAGTATAATATCAAGTCGCGGGCAAAAGCTAGTAATAATATAAAACGAAATTCATGGAATCATATCTACAAATTAAATTCGAAAAAACATTCGTAAACTTTCTTTTTTTAATGGCATTTACTAATGTTTTTGCCCAGTACGCACGATAATTACAAAAGGAACAAATTAAACCTTTATTTTTGCGTTTCTCTAATGTTCATGAGTAGTATAGTATAGTTGCAAAATAATTAGGACACGTAACATGCAGGTGTGCTGCGAATGAAAAATGTGATGAGAGAGTGAGGGCGATGTAGGAGTAATTAAGTAGACGGGGCGCGCTTTGGAAGCTCTACATCTCTAATATATTTTTTATTTGATGGAAGTAAGTACTTACTTAATCTTTTTCGTTTAAAAACTTCCGTGCGCGCCCCTAGGCATGTGTTAATGATAATCCGCCACTGCTATTAAAAATGTTTTGTTTGCGGAGTTACGCACATTTTTATGGCGCTACTGCGTATTTTTAACCGTGAGGTGAATCAAAGCTTTGCTCGAAAAATACTTCTTAGCCGTATTTTTATATAAAATAATAATTTTATTGTTAAACAAATAAAAGATAAAAGATATTTTACTTTGCAAATATGGGTACAGTACATGGTAATATAAGTAGTGAGATCAGCCATATTTTACCAGTAGGCATGCAAAAAACACAGAATTATTTTTCAGTCAAGAATTCTGTTACCCTATAGCTTATTTAATATACAAAAAATATTTTTGTTTGTTCGTATTTTATGCGCTGATATACCGTTCATCAGACGTCCTTACTCTTTACTCTGTGATCAGACTGCCCTAAAATTCGTCAACGTATTTTTGCACAATTGTAAGGTGCAAGCAATAAGCGCGCATATTGATGTATTACCATTTCTAATTCCTAATTAAATACTATAACTCCAACTTTTCCAACTCCAAATTTAAAACGATATTTCAGCTACCAGCTAGTGTGTAATAAATATTACACATATGGCTATAGCATGCTTTGACTGTCTAAAAGCTTTGAAGCCTATTTTTTAAATAACGATAGCGGCAATTCTTTCCAACTTTTAGGTATTTTATCATATGACGGAGCCATACAGTAGACACTTTTGCACATTAGTGCTGTCTCAGCGGATTAATGACACAATAGGGCACTGTCGCGTCTATTAGGTACGGGCGGGCAATAAGAATAGGTTAAGATTGACATTAAAAAAAGATATAAAAAATCAACGTGTTTAATCAGGCTTTTGGTAATAAGGAACAATAGTTACTAAAGTTTTAAACTTCTAAAAACTAAAAATCAACTAAAAAATTAATTATTCTTAAAATAACATATTGTTTTTTGAAATCATGTTATTATCCATTTTTGCCTTATCTGGGCGGGCGAAACGAATTTGTTCAGCGGGCAATACGATTAGAAGCTAATAATCGCCATTTAGTCAAAGCAATTGTCACAAAAATATGATCCTAGACCCATGTAAGAGGAATATGCTTGTCCACTTGTTCACTCTCGGCATGTGTCGCACTGGATCCAGTCTTCTAGTGGAGACGAAACATATTTTTCCTTACGTACAGTGCAAAAGTAGTCCTGCTCTGGTTCTTTATGGACATTTTTCTTAGTTAGGGCTTTTTAGGGTTCCGTACCTCAAAAGGAAAAACGGAACCCTTATAGGATCACTTTGTTGTCCGTCTGTCTGTCTGTCTGTCTGTCTGTCTGTCTGTCTGTCTGTCTGTCTGTCTGTCAAGACCCTTTTTCTCAGGAACGCGTAGAGGTATGAAGCTGAAATTTATATCAAATACTCAAGTCTACTGTCCCTTGGGGCTGTGAAAAAATCAACCTTCTAAGCCAACGCAATCAAAAGATACAGCCGTTTATGCCGCAAATTTTCGATATTCGCAAGGGAATCAAAAGTCAAAACCTACAGGGTACTTCCCGTGAACTGAGAATCTTAAAATTTGGCACGAAGCAACATATTATAGCACAGATAAAGGAAAAATTGCGAAAAGCATAAATTTTTAGTTACATCATATAATAAAAATATTTTTAATAATTTTAAACTCATATACCTACGGATTTGTTCGGAACCCTCGGTGCGCGAGTCCGACTCGCACTTGACCGGTTTTTTTTTGCTTTAATCTTTGATGGTACTTAAGAGCCACTTTCTTCTTAGCAGAGGCTACATCATGCTTCCTTTTCTGCCCCAACTTTTCAGGAGTGCTGGTTAGTATTTCTGCCTTTTGTGTCTTGCGTTCTCTGTTATTCCTCTTCTTCACTTCTTTCGGGATCGGTCCTATATTTGAAGAATATCCAGATTTGATATATCGGCCAATGCAGAACCCTCTGTATTTTCTAACTCCTTTTTAAAGGTTTTAGGAGATTGTGCAACGCGAGATGGTTCTGCAATAGGAAGCTCGTTTTCTTTCGAATAGATCTCTGAGTTTGTCTGTCTGTCTCGATTGATCATTCCTGGTTCTTCAGCTATCTCGTATACATCTGACGGCGCATAATGTTTTTCACTAATTGCGTGTTTATTAAATGGATAAATGCCACTGGCACGAAAGCCGGTGATTGCATTTGCTGGTATCACTCATTTCAAATATGCCTTTATAAAAAGTTGGGCCACATCATACTGATAATGCGTCCTCGATGGGCTTTCTGAAATGTATTTACTTCAATCTCAAAGAACTTTTTTATAGGCCAAAGAACTTTTTTTAATTTTTTTTTATAGTGGTTAAAGCCTGTGAGACGTATGTGGAGGAATAGAAAGAAATTTTACGTTGTTTTTTGATGCCTGCTCTAGTGTAGCTTTGGTGGCTTTCGTGATTATCCAAAATCAATAGCGCTTTCCTATCTTCAGTGGGACGAACATATTGTACAAAACTCTGAAGTCAGCTGTAAAATCTTTCACCACTAATCCATCCACTATCTGAAATATATACTTCTAAACCTATATCTAAATATCAGTATATATCTTTCACCGGAAAACTGAATCCTATAGTATTTCCCTATAATTTTAATGGAATTTTAATTAAGAGGGTCACAGTTGTTCGAGGTTTAGGCGTACTATTTGATGCCGACATGACCATGCGAGATCATATCAATAGTATATGTAGTAAATCTTTTCGTAATCTTGGATTTGTCATGCGCACATGTCTTCCAATTACAAAATTACTAAGTCTTAAAATAGTACTCTCAGTTTAATATGCAAAGAAAACATACTAGAATCACCAAGAAAACTATGTTTAGTATTCCTCGCCACTCCACACTTTACAGTAAAAATAGTATCTTAACACGAATGCTATCAAATTATAACAAAACATTAATACCATTGATCCCTTTATAGGCAATATAAGTGATTTTAGAAACAAGGTACATGCATGCATTTTGAACACAGCTTCTGTTGTTTAAATTACCTGTGCCTGTAACCAGTTACGTATTATGCAGGTAAGGTACCTACATTATAAAGAACAATTACTATAGGTAGCTATATTTAAATAATAAGTAAGCTATATAAATATTTTAGAATATGTATGTATATGTACGTGGGCGACACTGAAAGTTTTTAGAACTGGCCACTTGTAAACGATATAATAAAAAATAAGTTAAAATTTTGAAAATGGAACTCTTTGCCAATATTATTGTGTATGTATATTATTAAATTGTCATTTGTTTACAATTTGGCGGCAAATTGAAAATTGTCTGTGTCATATCAGCATGAATTTAACGCGAGAATATTTTCGAACAACAAGAAAGTTATGATAGACTTCGATTGGCCTTTCACGATGAAGCTCCATCTCGTGCTACTGTTTACAATTAGTTTAATGAGTTTAAACGTGGTCGCACTAATGATGACCGATGATCTGCGTGAGGGCCGGCCTTCTACGGCGACGACTGAAGATAACATCAGTGTTTTGCGGCGTATGATATAGACTTACAAAAGAGTGACTTATCAGCAGATTCGGACAAGCTTAGGCATCGGTATGAGTCAAGTGCACAAAATCCTCAATGAAAATTTAGCGGTCAGGAAGCTTTGTGCCCGGTGGATACCTCATAATTTGACAGAGGCCCAAAAACACCGTCGTGTTGATTGGTGTCGTGAAATGGTTCAAAGATTTAACGGATGTGACTCAAATGCTGTGTTCGACATACTTACGGGCGACAAAAGCTGGATTTATTGTTATGATCCTGAAACTAAAATACATTCTGCTGTCTGGGTGTTTCCTTCCAAGGAGTTGCCAACTAAAGTGAAGAGAGGTCGAAGCGTGGGAAAAAAGATGGTGGCCTTGTTCTTCGGAAGGACAGGTCATTACGCAACAATTGGTTTAGAGGATCGGAAAACAGTTACTGCAGAGTGGTACACTGACAATTGTTTGCCACTTGTCTTGGAAAAATTTTGGGAGAATCGACCTTGCAATAGGATCCTCCTTCACCACGACAACGCCTCGTCGCACACCGCCAAGCAAACAATCGACTACTTGGCGACGACACACGTGCAATTACTCGATCAGCCGCCCTATAGCCCCAACCTCGACCTTACGATTTTTATTTATTTCCGAAATAAAAGAAACACTTCGAGGTAGTCGTTTTATGGACGCCGAGGAGGCAGTGGCTGCGTTTCAAAATACCGTCGAAGAGACCCTAAGGACGAGTAGGTAAAGTGCTCTTGTCAGTGGTTCCATCGGATGCAGCGATGTATTGATGTAAATGGACACTATTTTGAAAAGATATAATAAAACTAATAACTTGCTAGTTTGTTCAGTTTTTGATTTTCTAAGAACTTTCAGTGTCACCCCCGTACGTGTGTGTATGTATGTGTATGCATTTGTATGTATATATGTACGATAGATATATTATATTATGCCATGATATAAATAAATGAATAAAAAAAAGTTAACTCGAGGAGTAAATCGCATATCAATTTATCACAAAGGCTTAATATCGAAGTGTTAGTAAACCTAAAATTACTTAAATTTTATTACTGTTTTTGTTTTATTAAGCTATTTTAAATTGGTTTAATTTCCATTGTTTTTCTTCATTATAATTGTACATGGTGTACCTTTATATTTAATATGTGCATAACTGTTATTGGCATACATGAAGTAAATTTGTAAATTTTATTTAGTGCTATACGCTGTTGTTATCCTTATTAAAATAAAATAAAATAAGGTGGGATAGCGGTCAAGTACTGGCTTATAATAAGTAAAAAAAATTAAACAATCCTATTTCTGAAGGAAAAGCAACTACCCTAAATATTTAAACTCACAAGTTTCACTAAAGGAATAATTACTTTACTTTACTTTTACTTTACTTTACTTATCGTCACGCACAATCCCTGACGGGGTAGCCAGAGAGAACAGATCGCCAAGTGTCACGATCCTTACATACCTCTTTCGCTTCTTTCAGATTCATCATCTTCTTCATACATGCACGTCTAGGTATCCGAGTACTCTTGACCCTCCCCTCTTCGAGCAATTTGCTCACATGGTCTTCGAAAGTTAGTCTCGGTCTACCTCGACACCTTTTAATATTAACTTTCGCGCTATATATTTTCTTCACCATTCGGTCTTCACTCATTCGCTCAACGTGCCCAAACCATCGAAGCACGCCCTTATCAATTTTTGTGATAAGGTCATCTTTCAAACCTGCCATATTGCGAATCTCTTCGTTTCGCTTTCGGTCAGCCATGGTGACGCCGCACATTTTACGAAGAGATCGCATCTCCACTGCATTCAACTTGCTTTTATGCTTCTTCTGGCATACCCAGGTTTCGCTGCCATATAACAAAGTCGGTACCAACACTGCGTTATGTATTGCAAGGCGTGCACTCTTCACTACGCCTTGCCTTTTGACTAACGCAGTCAGGGCACCATTGACTTTGTTCCCGGCAGCGACACGCCTGTCCACATCTAAATCACATCTTCCATCCCGGCTAAAAGCACTCCCCAAGTATACAATTTCATTTACCTGTTCTAGACATTCCTGATTTACCCATATTTCACACTTCGTTCTCTCTTCGTCCCTTTCAAATACCAGAACCTTAGTTTTATTAGCATTCAAGCGGAGACCTTTAATTTCACATTCATCTTTCATACACGTGACTAATGCCTGCAGTTCTGCCTCTGATGGTGCAATAAGCACTGCATCATCAGCATACAGCAGACAATTTACTTTAATGTCACCCAATTTCACACCCAAACAGCTATCTTTCAGTTTCTGTAAACAGCTGTCGAGATACAGTATGAACAGCCAGGAAGACATGACACAACCCTGTTTTACGCCCGTTTGGACGCTAAACATGGGTGACAGGTCATGCCCTACCCGCACACAGGCTTTACAGTCACAGTAAAGTGACTGCACAGCCCTTAGCAATCGACCATCCACACCATACCCCGGCAACAGTTCCCACATTTTCTTCCTTACAACCTTATCAAATGCTTTCTCAAGATCCACAAAAGCACAGAAAATCTTCTGGTTAGCAGCCAGAAGCTTTTCCGTGATCATGCGGAGAGAAAACATTTGATCCGTGCATCCTCTTCCAGGTCTAAATCCGCATTGTGCCTCCCATAGAAATCTTTCCGATTTCTCTTGCATCCTACGTGTCAAAACCTTCGAATAAACTTTACTTGCTAAACTGGTCAAGCTGATCGCCCGATAGCACCCGCAGTCAAAATGTGAACCTTTACCTTTATATAAAGGCACAATGACTGCGGATCGCCAATCATCCGGGACATCCCCCGTCCGCCAGCACAAATTGCACAGCAGATGAAAGCTGTCCCAGACGCGAGGCCCACCATACTTGACCATTTCAGCAGTAACTCTGTCTAGTCCCGCAGCCTTACCACATTTCAAACTTCGAATCGCACGTTCAATCTCTTTCATACTGATGACCTCAGTGTCATCGAGGTCCGGGTCTGGCGTACCAGTCTCGACGTCATCCCCGGATCCCTCACTAAGATCATCACACGCATACATTTCTCTATAAAATTCGCTCCATCGCTGCATGACGTCCGATTTTTCTGAGAGGACGTCATTAGTTCTCGAAAGCACTTTGTTCATTCTTAAGGCCGTCACACCACTTCGGGTCCTTCCAACCTCTTTCCAGAAGAGTTTGGAGTTCTCCTTAAAGTTGTGCAACAACCTTTCGTCCGCTTCCATTCTACACCTTTCACGCACTTCCTCAATCAATGCTTTCGTGTGAACTTTCTGCAGCTTATATCTTTCTTTCATCTTCTCTCTCATATCCTTATCATTACTAGAGGCCAAGTAGTCTAACCATGCTTTCTTCTTCTTCTTTACAGCTTCTTTCACTTCATCATTCCACCATGCATCTCTTCTTTTACTACTGCCTCTTTTAATCGTTCCACACACTTCTTCCGCTGCACTTACCATTCCATCCCTAAGGTTCTGCCATGTTCTTTCAACACATTCTTTTCTGCCATCGATGTTGTCAAGCTTTTCGGCTACCCTCGCATGATATTTGTCCCTAGTATCCGCTTCCTGAAGCTTCCAGCTTCGGATGCGACAGACCGACTGTGGTTCTGTTACTGCCGTCCGGTAGCGCCAACCCGCGAACAGACCCCTAAATCTAGTAATCACTAGATAGTGATCCGTTCCCAGGTCAGCACCCCTGAACACTCGCGTATCCATCACCTGTTTTCGCAGTCGGTCATCCACCAGGAACAAATCGATCATACTTCTCTCATTCTTACTTTCTCTAGTATACATATGGATCTTCTTGTGATTAAACATAGTGTTTGTCACAAGAAGACCCTTTTCCTTGCATACCGCCAGTATAAGCTTGCCAGCATCATTAACCCTTTTATCGCCAAACTTTCCAAGCACCGACTCGTACCCTGGTCGAGCGGTACCAACCCATCCATTCAAATCACCACATACAACAATTCTTTCGTTTCCCCTAGCCAAATCTAGAACTTCTCTTACATTCTCCCAAAACTCCTCCAGCTCAGCCCTGGACGACGAAGCTACCGGCGCATAAACAGCCAAAAGGAATAACTTCGTCAGTCCCAATTTAAAGCGAACCCAGAGAAGTCTTGAGTTCACAACCTTATATTCAGTCATAACATCGACCAACCGAGACGACAGCAGCACCCCCACTCCCTGGCGGGCGCTCTTGCTCTCCGGGACTCCGGACCATAGAGCTAACGCCCCGCCAGGGAGCTCTTCAGTACCACTGCCCTTCCGTTTGGTCTCCGACATACACACGACATCTAATTCTCTTTCTTTCATTATTTCGATCAACTCATTCGTCTTATCTCTCATGCCTCCTCTAACATTCCACGTGCCAACTCTGCACTCTGTCCTCCACTAAAGGAATAATAATAGTTTAATTCTAATTTTATTCTAGTATTTTAATGAGTCCCAGCTAGAAGTCGAATTACCACACAAGTCATTTGATAGAGCTACTTATCTCGTTTAAATAAAAATCTCAATTGCTGTCCGTTAGTCTCGATAAAACTCTAAAATGGCTCCACTGATTTTGATGAAACTTTTTTGTGTGCTTGAGTGGTTCTCTGGACGGTTTAAATTCACATTTTTTGATCCGGTAGGTGGCGTTGTTGTCGAGATCCAGAAATCACCAGTGCGACGCGGAACCGGCTTCACTAATCATAAAATAAATCAATCTTAAATCAAATAATAAAATTATTTTATTTGGTTATTTTACAACATCTATATGTAATCTATACTAAGTATATTATGTTTATTGAAAGAATTTTATTTATCTTGCAACAAATTAGTAAAACATCATTTTTAAATCTTTGCTAAACTAGACTCTATTATTGTACTTTATTCAACTTTTTATTCAAAATAAATAAAGCAGACGCATAGTGTAATTAAAATGCTTGCATTGTTTATAATTAATGTCCTCCTACATAAACCTTATTCCGGTTTCGGCTACGCTTTGTATACTAAAGTACTCAAGATTATGACAAACAACAAAAGTAACAAACGAAAACCACGGTCTGGGATCACTAAGCGAGAATGGTTAGTATAAGCTGTATAAACTCAACCAGTTTTATGCCTCATCTTGTATGTATGCTTATTACAAAGTGCTAAAGTTGAATTTTATACGCTTTTCATCCTCTTTGATTATGAGCGGAGGCTTCGACAAATGGGGCGTTGGCGTTATGACTGTGGGCGAAAGTCTCGAAACAAAATGTATCATGTAAAGGGACGAGATTATGTAGGAAGATAAAATAAAAAATAGAACAATTTTTTAACGTAATGTTGGAAAGGATGCGTCTTTTTGTGGTATTAATAGGTGAGCCCTCGGTGGATGGAGTGTTCGGCGGGGCGGGGGCGAAGCGTTGCTCTCCACTGACACGATGGAATAAACTACGACTAGAATTTATTTTTAATAGTAGGTACTTACCTGTAACCTATAATGGTCGTCACACACGGTCAGTTAAACTGATCAGTTTAATGATGTACATCAGGTACATCCAAAAACTGACCGTGAGTGTGAAATCTTAAGTTGAAATTTTTAACTCACGGCAACCCACGGATTTTTCCGGGCGCACCGTAATCCGCTGGCTTCAGTTCGTTTCAAATATTGGTAAGTACTTACTTTTTTAGCAGCTACTTACATTATTTCTATGCTGTTCATATTTTATATATTTAGAGAAGTTCGTTTGACGGAGGAGGGAGACCAAGGGGACTGTGATAATGTCACCTTCCTTATGGTAGACTCAGAAGGTGGTTGAAGGATCTCAGTGGTGCCCAGTGGCGTGTAACCAAGAGCCCCGGGGCAAAAATGAAATTGGGACCCTATTTAAACTAAACTAAATACTTCAAAGGTGCAAACCTACTTCATCACTGCAGGGCATAATAAAGCAAGGCTACTACTAAATATTATGTGTAACGCATAAACAATGACGAAGTAGATTACAGTTAATAATATAGGCAGACAACATAACAGTGGAAGAGCCACACGGCAGCTTTTGCTGTCGCACGGGTGAGTCAGACTAGATGGAGTGAAGACCTGGTAAGACATGAAATGAAGAGCTGTAATGAATGAATGTAATGAATGGATGGATCGGCTCGAACCTAAGAGACCCATGACCTTACATACAGATAACCAGCGAGAAGTAGAAGTTTACTTAGCCTGTTAAGTGCAACTGGTCGGATGCCTAACCCCTCTCCCATTTAACATGATAGTGTAATTAAATAAGAAATCATCCCAGGAGGGTACCAGCATCCGTGGTATTGGAGAATCCCTGGCTGAACATCCACGTCCAAGCTACCCTACTCTTCCTTAGCGCGGGTGCTCAGGGTGCCCGCGTATCCTGGGGAGGGGAGGGAGTCGGGGCCAAATTCCACTCAAGACTGGGCCAATTAATACTGCTCGTGACAAGTAGAGCAATAAGACAAAGGTGACTGCTGCCACGCTATCCGTGAATTTCTGCAACATCAGGGGATTTCACTCGAACGTTAACGAAGTCCACTAGGCACCGTTTGAAGACGGCGAAGCCAACCTTGCTCTTTCTAACCGAGACGCATGTGTCTTCTCCGGTCGCTACTTCTCTCCTATCCGGGGTACAAATTATAACACCTTTGTACCTCGGGCTGGAGTTTGCGTATATGTCAGACAGGACATCTTGGCAGTCTTGAAGGTCGGAAAAGACCATCCTCGCGTCTACGGGTGCCTCTATAGGTAATGCCGACACAGACCAACTCATCGACCACGTCCAAACCGCTGCAGACTCTGTGCTACAACAGGTCCCATCCGCAGAGATCGTGATCCTTGCTGAATGGCTTCGTTCTCGTTTGACCGATCATGCGAAAAGATCTGTTTATGACCTTGCCTTGGCATATGGTCCGACTCAAATGATTACTTCACCTACGCGGATTCTAGATGTGGAGGATCGTACACCTTCCTTGTAGAACCTTCTGCTGACCTCTCATCTGGACGGATATCAGGTCTCCTTCGACGCCCCTCTTGGCTCATTGGACCATTATTTGATCTGAATTATGTTGCCACTTAACTCCCATCGCGGTTGCGTTCTGCAGATTGCCGCCATGTTTGGCACTATTGGTCGGCCGACTGGGACAGGATGTGGTCTTTTTAGCATCCTTCCCTTGAGGACAGGGGTGTGCTCCTTGCTGAATGATCCCAACGTGATTCTGTCGCTGATGTGGTATTTCAGGGAATGGAATTCTTCATTCTATCATCTGTGATGTCTGGTTTGGTCGCTCCTGTAAAATTGCATCGCACTATAATAAGAGTGCTTCACCAACGCTGTTAAAAAATATAATTTCGCCTTCAGGTCGGTACCATACGGCTTATACAGCGGTCGATGCATAGCACTACTCTCCCTAGACATCAAGTCGAGTGGGCCTGACGGAGTTCCTCCCATTGTGCTCAATACGTGTGCTCCCTAGTTGGCACCCGTCGTAACGTGTCTTTTCTAAAACTCTTTCTCCCTAGGTGTAGTCCCGAACTTAGACGACAGTTTTAGTGCACCAGATCCCTAAAAAATAATCGAAAATCGACCGCTCAGACCTATCCAACTTGTTCTCCAAAATAATGAAAACCATTGTGAAATGCCTGCTCCTCATGAGTTGAGGATAATTAACTGAAAAGTGACCGCCAGTACAATAGAGCCACTAAATAAACAAACTATTTTAAATTGGCTAAAAGAATACGCCTACGAAAATTACCAAAACCTACTTTAACATAACATAACATAACATAAACACTCACGCCTGTCACCCAGAGGGGTAGGCAGAGACTATGGAATTCCATTTGGCACGATCCTGACACACCTCTCTCGCTTCCTCCACATCCATATACCTACGCATACACGCTCGTCGGTTAAAGGTACTCTTAATTTGGCCCATTTTCAATATATCGCCTATTTGGTCGATAAACTTTCGCCTAGGGCGACCCTTCCCGACTCTGCCATTCACCTCTGCAACATAAATTTGCTTTGTCACTCTTTCCTCATTCATTTTTTTTCACTTTCTACATGACCAAACCACCGTACCTACTTTAAGTAATGTACAAATATTACAACACACACCCTCACACACACGCGCGCGCTCCCGTGTGCACGCACGCACGCACGCACACGCACACGCACTCGCACACGCACACGCACACGCACACGCACACGCAAACGCACACACACACACGCACACGCACACGCACACACACATGCACACGCAGATGCACACGCACACGCACACGTTTTACGTGGTAGAGCCATGCTGCAGCTATATTGATAGTATAGTTGTAGCACGAATGGGTCGGCTCAACCGGGGATGGACCACGCTCTCACAGAATACCAGCGTAAAATAGCAGCATAATACTGCTGTGTTTCATATGGTGAGTGTAGAGAACCGGAGACCCATTTTACTGGAAAAGAGGCATTCTATCTTAGTCCTCACGGCTGACAACGCACCTGCATTTTAATTTGCAAACGATGATGTAGATGTCTATGGGCTACAGCAACCACTTACCATCAGGTGGACTGTGTGCTCGTTTGTAACCCTTATTCTACAAAAAAAAAAAAAAAACACGCACTGTATACGAAAAGGACACGAAGTCACACGAATGAATGAATTTCTGCGATCAATAAATAATTATTATATGGGGGCCCCACTGATGCTTCGCGTCAACAGAAATTTCGAAAAAATCAGTGGCTACAATAAGTCTCAGCTCCACTCTATTTAAAAGCACACCGGGATTCACTATTGTTGACATTAAATCAGTGAACTAATTTTGACATTATTCACTTCATCATAGTTTAATAATAATTAACGAAGTATGTATTATCAGCAAATAAAACAATATCCCTACCAGGTAATGTAAGCCATTATAAACTAAGAACAGGAAGGGGCCAATAATTGAGCCCTGTGAAACACCCATAGAAATTACCAACCCGGAAAAACTACTCCCATTGATAACAACTGTTTCATTATTTAAATATGATATAATAGGTTATAGGTTACACGTTAAGTTTGGCGTCAGTTCAGTCTGCGACTTTGATCACGTACGAGTATAGACTGATGGCTGAATGATTGATTGACGGGCGGTATTAGACGGTAAGTCTGACTGACGATCAGCCCCCATCAGTCCAGCGGAAAACTTCTACGCGATAACACGCATACGTATTAGGTATGGATTTTAACAAGAAAAAATTCAAGAATTCACAGCGATACCCACTATCTTGGGATCTATTCAAAATTACTAATAGTTTCTGCAGTACCTCGTTTCTCTTATATTTATTCACATGTTGGTTATTCGTTTCATCCCAAACAATAGGTAAAACTTCTAAAGTTCTCTTCTAAAGTGACGGCTTTGAGGCGCAGTGGCTTAGCAATGAGTTGCAGCACTGGGGGCCGCGAGTTCGAATCCCGTACGGAACAAGTATTTATATGGCCTACAAATAATTGTTCCAGGTCTGGATGTTTGTCCTTGTGCAATTTATGTTTGTAAACTGCGTCTAAGGTACAGGAGAAAATCCTAGTATGGGGGGTAATGTTCAAAAAAAGTTGGATTAAATTCTTTCTCCGGGGCTGGTTGAGAAGGAGATGTCAGGGGTGGCGGGGTAATCGGCGCATGTGGTGACACGACGTGCGACTCCAACGCTGTGTAAGCAGTAACGTCTGACATCAGACTGATCTGATAGCTATTAAACACACGTTCAGTCTGGAATCAGTCTGACCAGACTGACAAAAATTATTAAAATATTTAAATAAGCATCATTCTGGACCATCAATCTATCAGTCTACGCGTATACAGTCAGTTTCCCGTTAAAGCATCTTTTGAGTTCTTCCATGGACAGAAATTATGTTTAATCAGCTCAACACCGGGGTAAATAAAATACCCATGCATTTCCTTATGAAATATTTTACAATATCTTCTGACAACACTTATTTTATGATGTAAATTCTTTTGTGATGTGTTACAGACATCTCAAGGGATATGATTAGTTTGTTGATTTTTAGATTTTTGTTGTTCAATTTACCTATGTAAGGAACGTAAGATTAAAAAAATTCTTCAAATCAGGCGTTGATTATTCCATCCATATTATTTGACACTGACAATTTACCCTTCACATTAATTGGTTTAGTCGTTCGGTACCATCGTAAGCAATAATCTGGTTACGACTGATGCGGTCGTGTTGTGAGGTATAATACATTTTTCATCGAACTTTCGTGACTTTAGCCTGGGACTTACGGACTACTCTGCGACCAAGTCGCATACGTACGACTGCAGTTCGTGAGACGGTCCGTATGACCATCACTACGTGAAATGCCGCCCCATATAATGTCCCATATGGAAGATATTTACCTACCATAGCTGATACGCTTTGCAGGCAAGTTGACAACCATAGTTTTTTAAATTTTCAAGTTGTTATCAGATATCAGAAGACGCTGCTGTCCATCTTCTGGTTTGTATTTCTTCACCTTCTACGATAAACACGGGACGTTATGAGCTAGTAGATATTTTTATATCGTCACTACACAATAAAATAAAATCCTTCGTGAGGAGCTATGTGTACAGCAAGGAATAAGGATGGAAGGCCGCGTCAAAGTGCGGCGGGTGCAACAGGGGTGACGCATCGCGCATGCGCCGCGCAAGGGGCGGCCGCGCGCAGTCGCCACGCGCTCGTCCTCAAAACAACATGGCGTGTTACCGCGTCCCTCAAGGACACGTTTGACAGGCCGGCGTATATGCCCAGCTGTTGTGAATTATTTAATAATACGCGTTTTTAAGTGATTAAAGTTGTTTTGTGTATTTTTGGTGTAGTGTTGAACTAAAGTGCTAAACATTTGGAATATTGACGCTTCACACGCCCTATTTTGAAAGGTTCGTACGCAAAAACAATATGATATTTTAATGCATTTCGATATCGGGACAATTTTTAATAGGAAATGTATCATTTATATAACCTCAAAAACATAATCTTTAAAACTAATTTAATAGATGGTATGCTAAGGAAGCACCGAAAGTTCTCCGATTAAAAAAAAGTAAGGACAAAATAATATATTTTTGCCGAAAAAGGAGGTTTACAATCAGACTGTTTTTAAAAAAAAGTTATGTTACGCGATATCTGTGAACCGATTTGGACGATTCTTTTTTATTAAATACCTAGTTATTTTTCAGGGTTGCTCCCATATACATTTGGAGAAAATATTCCACCCCTAAGGTGCCACCCTTAGGGGTGGAATATTTTCTCCTAAATGGGGGACGAAGTTAATAATGATTTTGATTGAGTCGACAATGGGATTGCGGAGTTCTTTAGTCCGACTAAAAGAATATTTTACAACATTGCACAGGATTAGATCTCTATGCGTCACACTGCTTCAGCTCAACTGATTTCCATTTATTATTATCGGTGCTGAAATGAATTCCATTAAATGCTACTCTCGAAATAGATAAAAGTCAGAGGATTCGATATCTAAAGTGCCCGGGAGATGGCTAAGCTATTTGAACCCAATAAATATCCTTTATTACTACTTGCATAATTTTGGTTCGCATGAAAATTGCGGAGCAATGAATGTTGGTAATTATGACATATTTTCTTGCAAGATGTCAAGGGTTAGATTAGTATTAATAGATGTTTTTAAATCTAACGTCAAAATTTTTATAATCCTAGTGAACTGGACAGGACAGTTTTATCATCAGATTTTTCTCCGATGACAGTTTTTTGCCTTTTAGTTATCGTTCCTATGTCTCCCGGCATTTCACCATCATTAAAATATAGGGTCGTATTTGACTTGCCAATTCTACAAAAGTCAATCGCGGGATTTTCTTCTTTGATATCCGGGACTTGACCTTCAGGATATGTCACACGACGCGCTATTTTTTTTTTCAAATTTCATCATTTTTAATACATGTAGGTATGTGACCATAGATTTAGATGACACAATGTGAAATGTCACAAATGTAGATATTATATTCAATAAAAGTTGAAATATTGTTTCAAAGAATCGTGTTACATATTTTCAAACATTACTAATTTGTCTTTTTGGACACAAAAATGTTTGGAAAATTATTATAATATGATGATTGCTCTTGCAATGATTTCAGGGACATTTGGTATCCCGTGCCATCAGGTTTTTGTCGCAAAGGCTTTGTCGGGAAAACTGAAATTATGAACCAGGTGTTTGCAAGCCTAGTCGTAATAGATAATCATCGTTTTGTAGCCTGTTTCTATGGATTCCAAATTCCCATATTCCCATGACATGACTAGAAATATTATTTTGAACGGCTGAAAGAAATTTAGGATTCTAAATTAAAGAAAGAAATTTAGATTCTAAATTATAAATAATATATGGATATTATGGATATAAATTAGAATAGGACTTAAGATTTCTATCTTACACAACTTTTTGTTCATCTTTATAAGTTTGCAGAGATTTCTTCGGATGTTCACTTAAAGAAAATTAGACTGCACTTCCCAAAACCCAACCCGTCAAATCACCATTTTCTCACAGCCTTATTAACTTTTTTTAAATGCCTGTCCTCTTGTCGAAAATTAAACTGCGACCCGAATTTCAGTTTTATATGTATTTTTTTACACGAATGTAATTTATAATAACTATTAAGAGCTAGACTTGACGGCTCCGTGGCGCAGTGGCTTAGCAATGAGTTGTTGCGCTGGGGGTCGCGGGTTCGAATCCCGCACGGAACAAGTATTTGTATGGCCTACAATAATTGTTCCGGGTCTGTATGTTTGTCCTCGTGCAATATATGTTTGTAAATTGCCTCCACGATATAGGAGAAAATCCTGGTGTGGGGGTAACGTTTTTAATTACAAAAAAAAAGAAATACTAAATTCAATAGATATTACTCTGAAGCAAGTCGAGAATTGTCAGGCCGAGAAATTTTTGTACACTAAGTACGTCATATTTTATAAGTATATTAGTGATTATAAAAAAGTCTTAAGATATTACGTTTTGAATTATGATAATCGATTTACAGACTTAGATTTTCTTGGTTTAAATAATTAAATTGCTATAAAATACTAGTTAGGGTGGATGCCCCTATTACCAGCCTTTTAGTGCCAATTTCAACTTTAAAAATTCCTGCTATTTTAATTAGGGCACAATATTTCAAAACATTTATTTTAATCGATAGGTTATTTATCTAAAAGTATAATGAACATTTATTTACAATCATATTATTTCAAGAATAATTTTAAAAACGACAATAAGCAAAAAAAGGCGTTATGGCTCAAATTCCAGCCACCCTGTACCGAATGTCGTCCTTTTGTGTTTATAATGCCAGCATAGATAGCATAGGGTTGTGGCTTTTGAGTTTTTGGTAAGTACCTATTGTAGGTAAGTTTTAGAGGCAAGTAAGTAAGAGAGATTTAATTTTGAATCTGCATGTAACAAGCATGGGATATGTATTAAAGCACACCACAACATTGTTTTATTGTAATGTTTTACTACTTAACTTACTGTATTTTATTTTAAAGCAGTTCAATAAATTAAAGCAAATTATGATAAAATATAATGTAGTATATCGATTTCTAATAATTTAATCATCTAAGTTTTCAAATCATCATCGTCATTACAACCTTACATAAGTTCACTACGCAACATCCTCCTCCATAGACTGCCGCAAAGCCTGGTCTCAAACCACTTTCCTTGTCATGAGTTTTTCATTTATGTTCTAAGTTGTAATTAGTATTACTAAGTTATAGTTTTTGCTTATATATACTTTATTTATTGCTTGTCTTTTCTTCTTTCTCAAAAACTAATTGAATACATAAGGTGTCCTTAATATGCACCGAATGTCAGATAGAAAAGGTAGTAAGTACATATTTAGCTAAACTTTAAAATCTAAAACCAATTTTAAAAAAGAGGTATTGACCATTATTCCCTTAACTATAAAATAAGTTATGATCTAATTAATAGTATTTATTCCAGTTTATGACAGCCCTGATTTATATTACGTGGCTGAAATTAGGTACTTCTTATTAGGTACGTCAAACCAAATAACAGCCGGGCGACTGACATTATGCACTCCACACATTTCGTATATCTAATTACAGCCCCAGTAATTTCCACTAAAAGAAAATAAATAAGTTGAAAATTTTAACAAAAATAACTGCATTATTATGTCTATAGTCATATTAATACAAATCAAAAAGCCTATTTATGAGATAATGTAAAGTAAGTATAATTTTACCGGGATCATTACTTGTCAAGAAATTAGAAAAATGAACGTTTTTCGTCGCGTATGTGTTTTGATTTTAAATTTAACACTGTTAGGTTTAAAACTGTAAGGTAATATTTGAAATATACTTTCCTCTAGTTACGAAGAATTTTTTAGGTGACAATATTTGTAGTTAAGACTAATAGAAACCTTATTTACGAAGTAAAAAGGCGAAAAGGCTGGAATTAGGGGCACGGTTGGTATTAGGGCACCCTAAATCTTAGATACGTTTTTTAACACGATTATATACCTATATTTAATAAATAGATTTTTAATACTAGATTTTTTACAGAATCTTAAGACAGTGATCTATTTATGTATTCCTATATTTATTTTGCAAAGTTAACATACATATTTCTTTGCGATGCAATAAAAAAATCCTAAAACTTTACTCTCGTCGGTGTTGTTGTGCGCGTAAAGTTTTTTCCTATTTGCAATCGTCATTGAGTTCAAAATTGTTTAATATTGACATAATAATAAACTGTGTTAGTAGGCTAAAGCGAAATTCTATGAAAAGAAAAATATATTTACAAAGTTGTTAAATGATGCATTAGACTATAATGACGCAATTACCTGACATGGAACATGAAATGTGAGGAAACGCATTTCAAACTATGTTTTTACACGTGTTAAATGGTTACACATTTTCAGTGTGGTGAGTTTGAGAACAAATTTGGGTATTCTTCAACATGAATAAAAGGATAAACCATTTATACGAATATGTTTGATATTAGGCAGGTCTGAAATTATAGAATGCATAAACTTGCCCATATAGGTATAATACTGAAACTTACCAAATATACAAGAGCAATGAACTGTGAGACTGCAAATATCTGCACGCCGGCCCCTCCCTAATTCGATGAGTGATCGATATGATTTGTCAGACGGCCGAAAACAAACTGGCAAAATTGGGATGTCCCAGTGAAAATTAATAGGTACTGTCACAAAATTATAAAAATGATGACAGATGTAATAGCCTGGCAACGGCAAGCAGCTCGAAGGTTCAAAGCGTCTGGAATTACAATAGCTAAAAATACGCTTGTCAAGTCTATTGAAGATGCCTATCTTGAAGAAGATTTTTACCGCACTAAAGTCATGAAATGGCAAAGTCGAGTATTTGTTTAAATAAAGTAGTTTTTTGTAAGGGACTAATGAGTACCTAGTTCACCTGTTAGTAAGTGGATGCTATATATAGCCTTTATTATGTCTATGTCCTACATGTATTCTGGATTTAAATGGCAATGCAGATATGTTTTCTACGTGGTGGAGCTACGCAGCACCTATATTATGTTGGTAGCACGAGTGAGTGGTCTCGATCGGGGAGGTACTAAACTCTAACAGAATACCAGCGTAAAATAGCAGCTTAATGCTGTTGTGTTTCTTATGGTGAGTGTAGAGAATTGCAGACCCTTTTCACTGGAAACGAGGCATTCAGACATTCAAAGACCCTAGTAGCGAATCATTCCATCTTATTTCTTAGGGTAGACACCATTTTTTTAAATTATAATAAGGGTTACAGACGAGTACACAGTCCACCCGATGGTAAGTGGATACTGCGGCCCATAGACATCTACATTTATCTTTAATTAAGAATCAAAATGTAGATGCGTTGCCACCCCTGAGGACATAAATTCTTAGTTAAAAAAATGTTGTCTACCCTGAAAATTAAGGTGAAATGATTCGTTACTGAGGTCTTCGGTTTTCATCATTCACTATAAAAAAACATCGAACCATTATATCAGAATCATAATATTACTTTATGGCTCGCATTTCCTGGTTAAAAACTACGGCTTGCATCATCGCACACCAACGTTTCAATTTTGCTAATTAACATGCTAAATACATCAAGTGTTGCGAAAATTAACTTTCTTTTCATTAGTACGTGCATTTCGTTTGATGAGCTGTTTGCAAATTTGGCTGTAATACGCAATAATTGTCTACCTGCTGTACGAGCAATTCTGAAATTCCCGAAATAATGCTTACTATTTAAAAATGAAAGTGATATTTATGAATCAATTAATTGTTAATTGTAAGTGATATTATTATACAGCTATTTATTGCTATTGAATATTTCTCTGATTTTGTAATTTTAAACTTCGTTGAAACTTGCTGAACTTCGTTTTTTTTTGGGTGCCATACCTTACAAGCAAAAAGCGGAATTCTCATAGGAGCACTTTGTTGTCCGTTCGCCTATCTGTCGATCTATGAAGACCCTTTTTCTTAAGAACGGGTTGAGGTATCAAGTTATAACAGATACTACGGTTTACAGTAGGTACCTTAGAGGTGTAAAGAATTCAAGTTTCTGAGTCAACGCAATTAAATATTTTAATAGGTAGTAACAACATATTTGGACTGTCGAAAATTCATTCATGAAAACCTAAGCCTGTTTGTGTGTCTACCTTTATGGACTAGGAAGTATAGCCTTGTAATTAGTAAAAAAAAAAAACCGGCTAAATGCGAGTCGGACCCGCGCATGAATGGGTCCTTACCATCGAAAAACACGTTTATAGTATGGGAGACCCCTTTAATTTTTAACTTATTTTTTTTTTTATTGTTGTTATAGCGGCAACAGAAATTCACATTCTGTGAAAATTTCAACTGTCTACCTATTACGGATCATGAGATACAGTCCGCTGACATACAGACAGACGGACGGACGGATGGACGAACAGCGGAGGCTTAGTAATAGGGTCCCGTTGGTTAGTTTTCGGGTACGGAACCAAAATAAAGGCCTCCAGTTCTTATAACTCACGGCACGAAGTCAAGATGCATTATGCAACCACAGTGCACTAGTATTTTATGAATGCGTGGTTCTTCCTTGATCATTTGTGCTGCTTTTATATATTAACGCTTTTTTTCGTAGCTGCTGACATCGATAGGAGGAAAATACAAACTAGAAGAAAACTAAACAATGGCAAAACATATATTTCGTTGAGGGATTTAAAAAAGAGCGCTGAAACATAACGAAATGTAAACTAGCCAGTATTAAAAAGAACAGTTTCTTATAAGGATCGTATTAATGTGCTCTAGTATAACATTTGCCTGACGTGGGAAAATCCATTGTTATCAGAGTCTGTCAGGTGGATATTATTATGAATATGCTTGCATTACAATCGATATATGTGTCATACGCTACTGCTATATCTAAACATGATAGCTGTACCTACGAGGTGACATAATTTTACTGAAACCGCAAAAATATTATGGATGTGGTCATAGAATGAAATGTAAACAAGTATACCTAATTATCTACGATAATTCCTATGCCTAACAGATTACATACATTATTGGTTGTTAATTCATCTCAAGTATACTACCGGATTAGTGTGACCAACGGAAGGTTATAAAAAAGTCTAAATATATCAAATATTTAGATTTTTTTATAACCTCCCGTCGGTCGTCGGTTGATGTATATTCACTGAGAGAAATAAATAAAATTAAAAAAAGAAACATAATTATGTCATTAAGGGAACTTAAATACTATACAAATTGTATGAAAAGGTGGTGCTGAATTGCAGCGTAGCTGCACAGTAAACTGTCCTTCAATACCCTCAAAAAATTGGAATGTTATTGTAAATCAATGGTATTCATGAGTTTTAGGTCATTAGGCTAACAGAATTATCTGAACGCAATCCTTATCGGCGTACTCCCACGTACTAGCACCGCACGGTTTTTATGATAATGCTCTTATTTGTGGATGAAGCCGCTGCATTTGAAAATTTATTTATGTAGAGTTCGCTTATAGTATATTGAATAATAATGATTAATAACAAACCGTATTACATTTTCGTATAAAAGAAGATATTAGGTAATATGGAGCTGTGGTATCTCAGAGAGTAAATACATTGAAAAATATATTTCAACTAGCAAAACATATAGAAAGTCGATAGACGCAGTGTGTGTTGTGGCGTTCCTTGAGGTCTATTTTCATTGGTGGTCTTGTCAAAGGCTAACTCATTCTGCAATCATCACATATCAACAATTTTAACGCAAACAAGGGAGTGTTTTGTGTTCCAAAGTAAACGTTCGCTTTACAATGTGTATTAAAAGGTATGATCTCATAAGGGCCTAAGTAATATGGAAACAATCATAAAAGTTGTTTTATTGAGTTTCGTAAATAATAATTTTACTAATAAACATCAATCTTGCATTTGAATTCAAAAACACGTAAACCGTGATATTTAATGTTTTTGTATGCATACATTTAATGGAAGACCATTGTATATGCTAAACCACAGAATTTATTTGATCTACTAACCCGACTCTTGCTTGTGTTATAAAAATAAAGTAGCATAGTTGGTTTTAAGTGTTTTATGGCAAACTATGGGGATGGCCTATATATATTTTACAGTTCCCTTGATATAATATTCATGGTGATGATGATAGGTAAATATTATTTTTTATAGAATAAGGGTGACAAACTAGCACTTCGTCCACCTGGTGGTAAGAAGATACTATGGCCCATAGACATCTAAGTCTGTCATCGAAAAATAATCTAGATTTAGATGCGTTGTCATCCGTGAGCACAAAGATGGAATACATCGTTACTAGTAATAATTTAAAATCAAAAATTTTGTACAACCAACTTCAATATAAATTATTAACAATAACTCAAAAACGATTGGTCATTTCTTGATCAAATTTATATGGGACCACATGTGAAGCACCAAATTTCAAATAAAAAAAGAATCGTCGAAATCGGTTCACCCAGTAAAAAGTTATGAGGTAACACTCATAAAAAAACATACAGTTGAGTACCGTCTCCTTTATGAAGTCGGTAGAAAAGGTATCCGGTTCTCTACATTCATCATACAAAAGCAGCATTATTCTGCTGTTTCACGCTGGTTCCTGCTGGAGCTGGAGCATGGTTCTACCCCGGTTGAGCCGACCCATTCGTGACGTAGCCTTATAAAAAATTAAGGAAATACCACTTTCTCACAACCGAGGAACGATTGTAAAATCGCTATGCATAGCTGGAGATTTGGTTAACAGCACTACCAAATATCTTGCACACAATACGCTGGTTATTGCCACTGTCTTACTTCCATGACTTTATGATTATTACCTAATTTTTATTTTTGATTAGTTCGCCATCAGAGGTGACGAGAGATCTTGCATTTCCCCTTGACTAAGATAGAAACACTATCGGATAATGGAGTCCCTAACACCGCTAACGAACGGTGTTTGAATTTTTTTTTCTATTATCCGGTCCGACTTATCAGTGTAATGTTAAGTTAAGTTTTTAAGGCTAAATCACAAAACACCATCTTTTCTCTGCACCCATATACGTATACAAATCTCGAGAAATTCTTTAAATGATGATAAAACCACATTAAATCATAAAGTAGTATTTAAATAAAAATAGCGGTAGAGCCACGTGGCAGCTTTTGCTGTCGCACGGATGGGCCGGCTCGAACCGGAGTGGTACCACGACCTCACAGAATACCAGCGTGAAGTAGAGGTTTACCTCTGCGTTTTGCTTGGTGAGTGCAGGTGGCCGGAGGCCCTTTTAACTGGAAATGAGGCATTCCATCTTAGTCCTCACGGGTGACAACGCATCTGCATTTTGATTCGCAAATGAGGAGAGATGTAGATGTCTATGGGCCGCAGCAACCACTTACCATCAGGTGGACTGTATGCTCGTTTGTCACCTTTATCCTATAAAAAAAAAACCGAATTAACAGACAGAATAAGCGACATTGTTTTATACTGTTTGGTGATACCTTTTTAATCGATTTCAAAAAAAGGAGGAAGTTCTTAATTCGACTATAGTTGTGTAGTTTATGTGTTACCCCAGAATTAAATGAAACTATATTTTACGGATTTTATCGCGTTTAATTTAACTTTTTAATTCCCGACGTTTCGGATGCTTTACAGCACCCATGGTCACGACGGGGGATCTGAGATGTTTGACGTCCCTATGTCATAGTTAGCCCTGCTACCTTCAGTTTTTGAATATTAATTGTTGGTCCGATATACGCAGAATGAGCTTACAGTATCTTCAAGTCTTGCTGTGGTATGCTTAATTAATATCAGTAGAACAATTCTAATTTTCCTTGATGTAACGAATTACCATTGAGTTACGAATTGCTAACAACTTTGCTCCCGTATTTTGTTTTTTTCTTTTGTTTTTTTATTTACATTTTTAAATTTTGAAAATAGAATAAAGGAGGTTTCAATCTGTATATAAACTTTTTATAGAAACTAAAAAGATTTTAAACTATAAAGTCGTAAATAATTTAAGATAAAGGTAACCTGTTGATGTATGTATATCTGGTGTTAAAGTAAAAAGAATACGTATATTGAAGCTGAATCAGATCCCGATCGGAACTTAACGATGCAAACAAGATCAAATAAGATTTTACTTGCGCTTTAAACTCATGTTTAGATTTCTAAATATAACGTGTTAGTCTGAAAGCAACCGACATCTAGTGCCATATTATTTCAAATCCTAAATAGTAATATCTACTTATATTCTTACACTACGAATATAAATAAGTATTTTGACTCACGATCTAGATAGGTTTAGTCTAGCTGAGCAGTCATGGCTTTCGCGTGAGATTTTTAACTATAAATATAGCCAACTACATAACAATCTTGGGGTGGCCATCGTGCATGGCTCTCTGTCTTGTCGAGACTCTAGTCTAGCTTAGTGGTTATGGCTTTCGCGGAAGTTTTTTAACCATAAACATAACTAACATAACAATCTTCTGGTGGTTATGCACGAACACCGCGAAGAGATAATCGTTGAACAACCTACAGAAACCGCACGAGCAGTCAATCTCAACTGTTTGAGCAATAGTGTGTAACTACTCCGGCAGTTGCACCTCTTAAACACCTGAAAACAAATTTCAAAGGTTACAGAGGTCCTAATGACTGACATGGATTACTTCACGACCAACAATTGTACCGACTCTCTTACTATTCAAACTAATATAGCAAGGGCACTGCTGCTTGCTGGTAGAATACTAATCCATATTCCATACGGACATCAAAGCAAAAAAGAGCTGTACCTTAATTGACCATTAATGTTTTGTTGTTTGAAAAAGAGACAAAGTAAATCATATATTTTTTTTTTATAGGATTAGTGTGACAAACGAGCACACAGTCCACCTGATGGTAAGTGGTTGCTGCGGCCCATAGACATCTACATCTATCCTCGTTTGCGAATCAAAATGTAGATGCGTTGTCACCCGTGAGGACTAAGATGGAATGCCTGAATTCCAGTAAAAAGGGCCTCCGGCCACCTGCACTCACCAAGCGAAACGCAGAGGTAAACCTCTACTTCACGCTGGTATTCTGTGAGGTCGTGGTACCACCCCGGTTCGAGCCGGCCCATCCGTGCGACAGCAAAAGCCGCGTGGCTCTACCACTATTAAAATATAACCTTTCAGGATAAAGCGACAAATAACTAATTAGTCGATGACCACGACGCAATTGTAAAAAATTGTATCTGGTGTTTTGTACTAAAATGGAATGAGGATAAAAGTAATTAATTAATGTCTCTTGTCGCTTCACAGGTTTGAATAAGCAATATTGTAACAAAGTTGACCAGTCTGTATTTAATTTTGAATACTTTACAATTATAACAAAGTAGCATTGTGCGACCGAGGACAATCAGCTCATTTCAAGCGTACGCTGTTTAAAGTCTTTGTTGAAAAAGAACGTTCCATTATTTTCCATTAGCTTTGCGTAGTAAATGCCAAAACTTTTAACTTGAATTTCAAATAATATTATCGCTTATGTATGGATAGAGTTGCCATACGTCCCGTACTTAAATACGGGACTATTACCGTATTTGTCCAACTCGTCCCGCATTGATGTGTGTCCCGTATTGGTCTCGTTTTTTGACAATTTCGACAAAGTACTGAAATGGCCCGAGCTGAGCGGTGCGGGTGGCCGGCGGGCATTACGGGGGCGCGCGCTTTTGAGAGGAGGTACAGGTAGTTCGGCGCTCACGCACATCTCGCTCTGCAATGCTTGTCTTGCTAATGAACAAACCCTACCCACGACGCAAATGTAGAAAGAATATTTTCGTTCATGACGGACTAACGAAACATGTTAGTACATACCATTGAAACCATATTGATTTATCTTTATAATTTCAAAATTATATGCAGCCAGTTCTATTATTATGTTAAAAAAGAAAACGAGATCACTACAAAACTAAAATCAACCTCAAAATGTGATTGGCCATAAAATTTAATTTAAAATAAAAATTGTTACTGCGTTTACTTCGAATATAACAGCTTTGATATCGATTTTTTTTTATTAGAGACATTTATTATGTACTTTTGACTATGTTATACTTACCACAATTGAGATTAGAGGATAGCTGTCAACAAAATGGGTGATTTGTCTTTCACTAGTATACGAGTACAATTATGTTTTGGTGTAGTTGAAACGCGTAAAATATGTTTACGTGTTTTGGACATTGAAAGTTTTAAGCGTCCTGTATTTATTCCTGGCAGTGAAGGCAACCCTATGTATTGAGGATATTTATGTTGCTTATAAATATTTGATGAATAAAATTGAAAACGGTAACAGTAAATAAATCATAGTGCTACATTGGTAAGTTTAGAAATACGTAAGTAGATTTCCCGTTACAGTACATGACATTACACATTTTTTCCATGTATGACATGTGGCAAAATGTGGTATAAAGACCACCTAGGAAAATAAAACGGCAAATTCTGTTAACTGACTTGAGATATATTGTCCTGTAAAGATACTTAAAAAAGAAAATACAGCCTAATGTCCTCCTTTTCTAAAGTTGACTTAAGTCTTAAAAGTGTTTTGGCATACTTATAGTGGCTGAAGGACTAATATGTCTGGTATATTAAACACAGTCTTACTATGTTTAGTATGCCAGCCTTAAAATACCGAGACCTGAAGACCGTAAGCGGAACGTTCAAAATCTTCGTGCATGCGATTCACCTGATGTTAAGCAATCGCCCCTATCCTGAATAGCAAGGTATGTATGGTTTTTTTTGTAGATATGTAACCATAAATCTTAGCGGTCTGAAAAACCGTTGGCAGCAGCAGATCCCACGAAGCGGTCGTCCGAGACAGAGAAACCCTAAATTCTTAAAATTCCTAAATCGCACAGTGGTGGATGGCCACCCATCAAGTGAGTGTAAATGAAGTTTAGATTTGTTTCGTATTCTGTCATGAAACTTGTAAAATAGAATTAATTCAATAATTCATTAAAACATTGAGTAGATGCTATAGCCAACGCTAATCTAAAAGAACTTGGTTGTCAATGATTCAAGCTGTTCTTCGTTGACTAGTCCTGAGACGCCCTAGAACAGAGCGTCTCAGTATCTTTAAATTAATTCTTTAAGCAAGCGGAGGGCCGATTTGAAATAATGTCCGGCTCTACTGCTACTACTAGATTCTAACTGACGAACACGTAATGATATTATCTCGACGTCAAGTATTCCGATACTGATTGAGGCAATAAGGTGATTGCTCTCAAAATATGGAGATACGACAAAGATATTATTTTTAGCGCTAAACGTACAAACCTGTCTTCTCTGACGATTAAAAGTTACTTAATTTATAGCCTATATATATTCCACTCCTGGCCAAAGGCTTCGATTAATATGTGAGGGCTTTAGGGCAAGGAAATGTCCGCCGTGCCAGCCCAATGCGTGTTGGCGAACATTACTTGTCTTCGATATATTGCATGCCTTAAGCGTGATGCGCGTAGGTATGTTCTACTAGCACCTAAAAATTAGGATATTGTACATATAAATGTTATAAAAAGCACATCGACAGAAAAATAAATGATTGTTGAACTTATTAAAAGTTCTTTCAAATCGATTAATTGCTATTTTTACATAAAAAAAAGTGGTTTTTAGTGGCTTATGGAGTGGAATTATCAAGTTCGCATGAAGGGGTAAACACGATAACTTTTGAAAATATCAATTGTTTAACTCAATCTATTTTTTAATCTCTTCATTTATCATGTGGGAAGCCATGCAATGTAAATGCTAGTTTACCATTCACAATCCATGGCTTTTTTAGTTATAATTATTGTATTATTGTTATTATTTATTATTACATTATTTATTGTATGAACAATTTTGATTTGTTTAGTTATAATTATTTTTTTTCGGCTAAGAAATCCCAAAATTTCCGGTGTTTTGAGCAGCCTTGTAATAATTTATTTTACTAAATACACTTTGCCTCACTCCGTCACTCCGAGCTCGACCGCCGTCGTGAGTGTATACTGTATCGCTTGTTTGCAGCGAAAAAGATAGCTGTAGAAATATTGTTATTTTTATAATCACAGATTTTTATTACAATCTTTTCTTTCGCTAAAAGTACGAGTAGAACTTGGTGTGCCGAGCTTGGGCTCGTTTTGTTGGTTATGATGAAACCTTACCTCCGGACTTGATGGAATGATCTGAAGGTGACTGATACTGGAACTCTATGATGAATAGTACAATTTACATTTTTTTGTAATCTTTTCATTATCATATGAGTCGTGCACTATTGGATTTTCCAAACTTTTTTTAATATTGACGTTTGACATAAAATTATCGGAAAATTGGAAGTATGGTAATAAGGTCATTAGTGAAAACTTGTGTGTATTTAAACTCCTTTAAAAAATTACGTATAACATGAGTGCTGAAGGCACCTTTAAGAAAAGAGACTACTCCTTTTTAAAAGGCCGGCAACGCATCTGCAATTCCCCTGGTTCCCCTGGTGTTGCAGTTGTTCATGGGCGGCGGTAGTCACTTACCATCAGTAATTCAGTCAGTCATCATACTTATTTTTGTATTTAAAATGTATTTATTTATTATAGTATTATGATTTATTGATTATATAATTATATGTATGTCGTGTGTATTTTCCAACAACCTACGTAGGTCATTTTATCCTCTGCAATGGTTGCCTGGTAGAGATCGCTCCTAAGCGATAAGGCCGCCAATTGTCCCTTTAAATAATTGATGTTTTTTTTCTTTCATATGTATTTTTTTAGTGTACAATAAAGTATATTTCATTCATTCATTCATTCATCAGGTGAGCCGCATGCTCCTTTGCCCCCTCTCCTATATAAAAAAAATGCACATTTGAATTTACCAAAAGCTTTTTTCTTATTTCTCAGACATACAAAAATGAGACGTGGCCAACCAACACTTTAAAATTGCAATTTACAATTTCATTGGTGTCAGCGGGGATCGAACTCAGGTTGCTCGCGTATTGTGCAATTTACAGCGAGCGTTTCGCCCCACGGCCATTCTCTGACGATTGATTTGGGTTAATTCAGTTAGCGACATTATAGACTTTGTATAACAAAGTTTATAATGAAAATAAAAAGGGGCAAGTCTTTTATAGAACCTGAAAACAATTTAGTAGTTCAATATTAATTATGTTTGTGTATTTCAACAACATTTGACTAAAATCTGATAAAAATTATAATTATACGTTAAAAGTAAGGTTAATTTTTTGATTAACCTTATTTTAAAGTTGACTTTAAACAATCTAACTATGAATGTACCATACTATTTTAAATCCAAATAGGTTTTTTAATTATTCATTTATATTTATTAGAACGAAGTTTCTTATCGGACGGTACGGGTTTGGCGGATGGGAGCTAGACGACAAAAAGTGTAAGATTTTTTCGTCACTAACCCTTGTGTCATAGTGTATTTTAATTTAAATGACGCTTCATTTTAATAGACGCTAATAATTAATTAATTAATATTTGTTAATCAATAATATAATACGTTTATCAATAATAATATACTATGAAAGGAACTTCGTTCCAATCGAGTGTTCCACGACACTCACGCATGTTTTTTATTTTATACAATTCAAATATTAAAAAAAAGTAAAATTTTATAAGCTAAGTGAATTGAGGACAGTCGGCTAATATTAAAGCTTAAAACATAATACCAAACCTAGGAAGCTGCTGCATCTAACTAAGGTTTTCTATCATGATATTAATAGTCTGGCACGGATCCAACGCGCGAGACATCCTTACATAATAAACTTCATTGACAACAAATAAGGTTCTTAATACGGTGAATAAATTATACTCTATTGTAACGCGTAATGTATTTATTCATTTCATTTGACGCCAGTAATGTTTTTTTTTTGCTTATTTTCTTGGTGACTAATTCATAGTGAGTAACAATAGACACCCAGAATATAATACGTTCAGTATGCTCAGTCTTTCTCACAAGGTAGGCTCACATTGACTTTAAGCTATTGATACAGGTTCGTTATCGTTTTTATAATATTGCGCGCTTATATTACGAGTATAACAAATAAAGTGTGATATTTGCTGCACTTTCTTGAGCATTGGCATTACAATGACAAGAGTGATGACTGTCCCCACTTAACTAGCTAACGAAGGAAGAGGATTGGTGTTGGATTCTAACATTACCACTGTATAGCATATTAATCACATCAAATTGCCTGAACGAGGCAGAATTTTAGATAAATCTTATTAACGAAGTTCCAAAAAATGTTGTGCTGCAAGGCACTCATTTATTTTCAACTTCATTGCGACAGTCTACGCAGAAAGTTTTGAGAAAATAGTTTTTTTGTATGTATTTGTATTTGCCAGTTATAACTTATTTCGAAAACACGATTATTTTATGAATAAAATATGAATATTCCAATTTTAATTTTTTTTACGTTTCTTCCAAAGTAATTTTAATATCGTGTTTCAAAAAAAAAATTAACTGCTAAAATAGAAAATCATCTGAAAGGGATCTCTCTCTAGGTTATATCTCTCATCGCCAGAAGATGCACTAGTAGCGTTCGTGCAGGCCGTAGAGATGTATGGTCGGACTAGAAAAAGTGCCAAAAATTGATTTAGGGGTAGAGAGTTCTTTAAAAAGATTTTTAACAATAAACTCATTTTCCATATAGAACTTTTTATAACTTTTTTTTAACTTTTTATAGTTTCGCAAAACTTTCTGAGTGGCCTACGTATTCAATAAGAAGGTTATATAAACGCAGTCACAAATTGGGAATGATCATAAAAAGCAGTTTTTGCTTTTTTATGATCCTAGAGTGACAGACGCACTAACAATCCATCTCAGCCCATGGATGTCTGTAACCGACCACAAAAAAGAAGGCCACTGATGCATTATAACCCAATAGGACTGATAAGGAATGAAATGCAGCAGTAGAAAAAAGTAAGAGCGTGTATGAGTCAAGATAGAGTTTTAACAGAAACGTTTTACACGTTTTTAACGTTCTACGTGCTGCAGCTATATTAATGGTATAGGTGTATCACGAATGGGTCGGCTTGAACGGGGAAGGACCACGCTCTCACAAAATACCAGCGTAAAATAGCAGCTTAACGCTGCCGTGTTTCGTATAATGAGTGTAAAGAATCGGATACCCTTTTTACTGGAAAACAGGCATTCCATCATAGTACTCACGGGTGACAACGCATCTGCATTTTGATTCATAGTCCAGGATAGATGTAGATGTGTATGGGCCACTCCAATCACTTACCATCAGGTGAACTGTGTGCTCGCTTATCACCCTTACCCTATAAAAAAAAGAAATAAAAGAAGTCCTATCGCCTACACACCACGTGCTGACTGCTTGAACCCACATATTCCACATATAGGATCCGGAGAAACTCTACGAAGGAATCACGCATTATTGCACTTCAGGGCAAATTCAATTCATAATACACACTACGAGGTCATGGTAATGTTTCGTAGCTATTCTCTTATTTGTGGATCATAATTAATTTTATAATAAGACGCGATATAAACCACACAAATGATAAAATAGAAAATTACCGACAAACAAATTTATTTTCTTTATTTGTATTGATAGTATAATTAATTTTCCTCGACCTACATCACCGAAATATTTTGTTTCACTAAGTAAGCGTCGATTTAATCTCTTGATCTTCTCCATTCTGCCCCTGAACTTCACTCCGGTGTCGGGGCTCGTAAAAATGTTGTTATCGCGGGCGTGGGTCGGTGCGTGCGGTCTTTGAACTTCCCAAATTCCCCTCGCGGTGTGTAAGACCCGCCTATATTTAGAACTGCACGCTCTGGCCAAAACGGGATTACGATTTATTGTACACAATTTTGTTATACGAAATATCGTGAGTATCGTGAGTTTGTGTAATTAGAGTAAGAGGTGTTACGAAAGCTCGAGCAGTTGGTTGATGGCGTTATGTATATTATTGTAGTTTGGCTAAAATATTGTTAGCAGATTTATAAATAAAATCGAAGTGTCTTTTTATAACATTAGGTGATAAACGAGCACACAGTCCACCTGATGGTAAATGATTGCTGTGGCCCATAGACATCTACATCTATCCTCGTTTGCGAATCAAAATGCAGATGCGTTGTCACCCGTGAGCACTAAGATGGAATGTCTCTTTTCCAGTAAAAAGGTTCTCTGGTTCTCTACACTCACCATACGAAACACAGCAGCGTTAAGCTGCTATTTTACGCTGGTGTTCTGTGAGAGCGTGGTCCTTCCCCGGTCGAGCCGAGCCATTCGTGATACAACTATACTACTAATATAGCTGCAGCATGGCTCTACATATAACTTTTGAATGTGTCTGTCTGTAATATCAAAATAAGTGGCTTAGAGGACTATTAGCATGCTATTAAGACATGAATGCTTGGAGTTTCTCTGCGTGATAAACTCAGAAATGAGAATATCCGCAGTAGAACCAGAGTGACCGACATAGCCCAACGGATTAGTAAGCTGAAGTGGCAATGGGCCGGCCATATAGCTCGAAGAACCGACAACCGAAGGGGAAGAAAGGTTCTCGAGTGGCAGCCTTGTACCGGCAGGCGAAGTGTAGGGCGTCCCCCCACTAGATGGAGTGATGACCTGGTAAGATATGCAGGAAGTCGATGGATGCAGGTGGCTCAGGACCGTGCTTTGTGGCATTCTTTGGGGGAGGCCTATGTTCAGCAGTGGACTTGTGAAGGGCTGTAATGATGACGATGAAGACATGAATAACTATTTTTAAAATTTTTGTCTGTGTGTCTTCGAAATGGCTTAACCAATTGTAATGAAACTGGAGTTTGGATGATGATCTAAGCAATATTTTATCCGAAAACTTGGAAATTAAGTACAAAAAAAAACAACGAAAAAATTTATAAAATTCACAATTTCCAAGTATCTTAACCCTAAACGTCCTATCCCACCAAGGAGGTCGGTAGTTAGATAATATTAAATATTTCTATCGATAACATGGACGTATAAATATGGTATTTTATTTATACGTCTTTATTTATACGTCCATGATCGATAATCACAGCCTTTTTTCTTCAGTTAACCTACTTCTGTTTCGTTTTGATACGAAATAAGAGAGAGTAAAATAATTATTAATTTTAAGTTATAATGCATTCCATCTTAGTCCTTAAAGATATTTAGCACATCCAGCCGTTTACCATCAGGTGCAACGTGTGCTCTTTGTCACTGAAGTGAAGTGCAGTAAGAATGAACCAGCTCTGTTGCAGAAGTGATCACAGCGGTTATTTCATATACAATACTCAAAGCGAATACACAATACAAGAATTTTCAGAAGAAAATTCTTTCTGCTTGACTAAGAGATATTAATAGCTCGAACCACAAGCACAAGGTTGAATTTAAATTAAGTGACCGCAGAAGAAAAGAAGTCGTTATAAAACAATGATATGTACTTTATCAACGTAAGGCTTGGTGCACACCGCAGTTGATCTTTCGCTGATAATAAATATATATTTTAAAAATCGAATTATAAAAAATTCTAGCAATACATTTCTTAAAAGATTTTAGAGATCGTTATATAGAAATTCTTTAAAATATTTTAAGATGTTATCCCAATTTATATAATTATTTTACGTCCACTAAAACGCGTAAAATATAATTATTTTACGAGTTTTGGTGGCTGTAGCTATATTATTGGTATAGAGGAGCAGGAATGGGTCGGCTCGACCGGGGACGGGGAAGGACCACACTCTCACAGAATACCAGCCTAAAGTAGTAGCTTAACGCTGCTGTGTTTCGTACGGTGAGTGTAGAGAACCGGAGACCCTTTTTACTGGAAACGGGGCATTCCATCTTAGTCCTCACGGGTGGCAACGCATCTGCATTTTGATTCGTAATCGAGGATAGATGTAGATGTCTATGGGCTACGGCAACCACTTACCATCAGGTGGACTGTGTGCTCGTTTGTTACCCTTATCCTATACCTTTTTTTCTAATATAGCTGCAGCAAGGGTCTACAGCGTAAAATATGGGTAATTTAACCATCACATAGTAATATTCGACATAGGAAACTGAGATTAAAATTTTGTTTTTCTTTGTTTTACACCTAACTTAAGCTTTGAGTATTTTTATAGTCTGTATAAATCTTGGTCTGAATATTACATATTTATGTAATATTCAGATCAAGTTAGTTTTTGTCATGTCTTAGTTCCTTACATATTATAAAACGTAATGTTGTAATATATTTGTCTGGTAGTGTACTAATAACTAGAAAACCACTTAACTGGTTTACGTGTTTATTTTCTTATAAATATTTTATGTGGCTACGCCAAGAGAATATTTTAGTTAATTTAGATTATCTATATCTGTAATTATATTATAGTAATATGGATTTCGATAACATTTTGCAAAATATATATCTTGGATTTACATGCGAATACAAGATATATAGGAACAAGGTTGAGAAACGAGCACGTAATAAGGTAATCGGTAAGTAATAAGGATTTTTTTGCTTAATCAATATGCAGATGCGTTGCATAATGTAACTCTTATTATACATATTAAGTTACAAAAATCCAAGAGTGTCGGGGTGAAGGTAATAATTCGCGTGCATATTGCATTATTCTTAAATATTTGGTCCTATGTGCGTTTCGATTTTATTTCACATTCTATCTTCGTGCCGACCATTACTCGATCTCGATCACTCGATCGTCGAGTCGAGTTTTTTTACGGCGATTCTTCGTGCAGCATTGTGGATCTGTCGGATCATCTTTTTGCATTTTTGTAGGACATGTAATTTCACCCATGCCGGCCAATACAGAATTTTAATTGATGATACTGATGATTACCTAATATGGAAAGCCGTTTTAAATTGTAAAATATATTACTTGCATTTAAGGACTTTATTATTTACTAATCAAACAAAGATACAAAGGATTTCTATGGGAGTTTAATGACAGTATTTTCAAAGTTTTTGTTTCGTGATTTGTTTCAATAAGATGGATGCTGATACACAAATTTATAAAGTACAGGAGAGCATTTAGCTTAACGAGTAAAGTAGATTTTATGTTAGTTACTTTAATTCATTATTTGGTCTTGGTAGTCACCATCGTGATTCAGAAAGAGCCGTAATAGCTCTGGTACCTTGCCTTAAATATCATTGTACTTGTTCGATTAACAATGACGTTACCACGTACACCGCTTGCAGTGTAGTGGTGGCGTAAGACAACTATTACCTCTTATTTTCATACGACAGAGGAAATTTGAAACAGAAGATGGACAGTAGCATCGTCCTGATAACAGCTTAAAATAGTATCAAACTGTGGTTGCCAACCTGCGTCTAAACGCTGCAACTATGGCAAATGTCCACGGGGAAGCCTATGTTCAGCAGTGAACTTTAGACACAATGTAATGATGATGATGATACAGTGTACACGGATACACAGGAAAAGATCGTGAACAAACCTGAGCAATTTTCAAAATATTTCGAAGGCTTGTGATATCCGCTAACATCCATTGGGGGTAGCGCGATATATTAATCTTCGGTGCTCTAAAAACGCTTATAAATGCGAGAAGGTATGAGGTTAGTAAAACGTATGAGAGGTTCTCAATATAGTATAAAACAAAGTCGCTTCCCGCCGTCTGTGCGCTTACATTTTTTAAACTATACAACGGATTTTGATGTGGTTTTCATCAATAGATAGAATAATTTAAGAGAAAAGTTTATATGTATAAAACTTGCATACTATGGACTAATTTTGTTTGTGTGATTAAGCTGATTAGAGAATGATTGTTGTCGAGATCCAGAAATCAACCGTGCGAATACGGCGCTAGTATTTACAATATTTTTTAAACTTATGTAGGTATATATCTTGGAATTAACGTATAGTGAGATGAAAGTGAAAGTTCTACCAACTTCGGACATTATATTTTTGTTTATTTTACCAAAAGGATTATTGAATGAATGTTAGTTGAGTATAATAATTATGGTAATTATTGGTGATTTTGTAATAATTTGCACTTTATAACGTAATTTCAAGCCTTTAAGAGAATTTTTTAACAGTGGTAGAGCCAGGCGGCAGCTTTTGTTGTCGCACGGATGGGCCGGCTCGAACCGGGTGGTACCACGACCTCACAGAATACCAGCGTGAAGACTCTAGTTTTACCTCTGCGTTTCGCTTGGTGAGTGCAGGTGGCCGGAGGCCCTTTTTACTGGAAATGAGGCATTCCATCCTAGTCCTCACGGGTGAAAACGCATCTGCATTTTTATTTGTAATAGAGGATAGATGTAGATGTCTATGGGCCGCAGCAACCACTTACCATCAGGTGGACTGTGTGCTCGTTTTTCACCCTTGTCCAAAAAAAAATATCGCAGCAGGATTTCGGTATCGTACGATAATGATGATAGGTAATTAAATAATATAAAAAAAAATGTTTTTATAAGTTATATGGAGACAATGCATCGATGTAATTGACTTTATAATCGTTATTGGATTATTATTCATTGTTTTCGCTACGTGAGCTTACTAATGCATTAGATGTAAATATAAAAAGGTTTGCTTAATGCGATTGAAAGCGATAATAGAAGAATGGCGTCAAGTATATTATTAGTATTTTTCGAACAAAAATATATGTTTAGTTACATAGAATCATTAGTCTAATTACTCTATGCTTAGTTACTAATGATATTAATTGACCAATGCCACTATCATGCAGGTTTGTAATCAAAAATTGACTAAATGTATAGAAAACTATAAATTAAAGTATTCCACCGCGTCTGTATGTAGGTTCTGCTAATTTTAGAAACTAATGTAGGGATTTTCATTAGTTTTTCACGAATACAAGTAAGTATGTAATTTGTAAATATTTTGTGAAAACAATAAAATATAATGTTATAGATTATGTTTGTCGATTTAGTAGAAAAAATAGTTTTTTCAATGTCGCTCGCTGCTCTTTGGACTTTGCCTACCCTCTCGGGGATCACAGGCGTAATGTTTATAACTAATAACTCGGGCTGTTCGCATATGATTATGAAATTAAAGACGAGCGCATATTCCCGGAGCTACCTACCGCAGCTTATATCATATTTCGTTTGTGTAATAAAGACGTACCTAGGTATTCTATTTTAAACCAAGCTCGCAGTCTAAGGTTCAGTAGGGAACGTTTGGCGTGGCGTGCGGCGTGATTGTCATGCACGCCGAATGCTCCGCCCCGCTGTACGCTCGTAACTAAATTCTTATACTAATATTTTGGTTTTATACTCACTATCATTACTTCTAAAATATAAGGTATTTGAATCATCATTAGTATCATTATTACCCCTCGCAAGTATACTGCTGAACATAGTCTTAAGGAATGCAAAAAAATAAAAACAATATGTTATATTCAATCTTAACACTATTTGTATTGAAATTCAATAAATTAGCTTTTCTTTTATAAAACTGAAGTGACAAAGGAAGAAAGGAACCCCGACGGTGTTCAAACTTTTGATATTTCAATTTTATATCATTTGACACGAAAAGATTAGGAATAAGTGATACTTAGTCTGATTATTTTTGGTCCTATTTATATATGCACTGCGTAACTGATAACTTCCGAACGCCTACGGAAGTCGTCGCCATGGTCAAATTCAGTCAACGGAAACCCTTTAATTATATATTATGTTATCGTATTATGCTCATACGTATAAATGTTTCGATTTTTATTACTCAATCATACATATACGGCTTTGGAATATTACATTTTGGAATACAGATAAACTACGCCCTAACTCAATAAATGGGGTACTTTTACCACGGTAAAATAAAATTTATCTTTATCGTTACAGCCTATCAAAGTTCACAGCTGAACGTAGGCCTCCCCCACTGATTGCCTCATGGGGGGGGGGGGGGGAGGATAGAAAATTTACTGCAGGAAAACGCATATGAAAGTGTTATATTTTGATGCACGCTAAAACCGAGCAGAAGTTCGTGATAACTATGCAAATATTACTCTGTATTTATTTCCCGCGTTTGTGTGCAGAATTTTGAAACCCTATCGGAATTGGAAGCGGTACATTGTCTTCCCTAAATGGAAAGGCGAAGGGAAATTGAACACCGGCCGATAGTGTCTTATTTCGATGGCTCACCGCACAAATTTACCTACAATAATATGTATTTCACTTTATTTGGATAAAGTTCTCGGAGCGTAACTATACAAATAATATACTGAGCTTTACGCCGTACTTTACATGGATAATATTATTGAGCCAGCAGTTTAATGCTTGGATTATGGTCGTATATGCACGACGCTAATGCAAAGTTAAGCTATAATGAAGATAACTGGTTGCACCTGGTATAGCCTATAACTTCATGCTCATTTAAAGTTCTTTCAGGTGGGCAGAGTACTTTTAAATGTATCTGGTGGACGCATAGCTTCTCAATATGTACTGGTAAACTTATATACAAGTAGGGCGATGACCCATTTTACTAGTAACAAGGCATTCCATTCTAGTCCTTGGTTCGACAACAATTCTGCTTTTTAATTCTTAATTGAGGATCGATATAGGTGTTACTGGTGTGGCCCATATACAGCATGCCGCATACGGCATCCAGTTACCATCACTTGGTCCATGAGCGCTCTTGGCACCCTTAAAAGTTAAAGTTACAGCCTACATACGCCCCAATGCTGGGCATAGGCCTTTTACTGAGAGGCTCCTGTACTTGTTAGTGGACTTCACATGTCTTAATAAAATTATGTGTAATATCTGTTACAAACACATTAAATAAAATATATCAACATTAATTATTTACGTTACGTACTGCTGATATCAAACACTTAATAGTATGTGGTAAACAGTCGCACAAGGAGAAGATTGTTGCCAAAAAATTTTAACGTTGCCGAATACATAAATACCGGGAGATTGACGGAATGAGCTGTGAATTGGTGTGATTTCAAATGTTGCATTTTCAATAGTCTAGTATATTAGATATATGTATTTGATTAGATATTTATTGATCGATTGTTTGCTAACTATGCAAACTTAAAACTTTCGTGAAATACGGTCTAATTTTAACCACTAGGCGACCACTACTAATATTTTATGAACCTTTTGAATGTTTATTGTGTTGTTGTAGGTATCTATTGTGCCTATATTGCGGACAGGAAAACTCTGAAACTACATTGCATTATGAGTGTTCACTATTATTTTAGTACCGTCCCTATTTATTGTAAATACAATACTCAAAAATATATTGTATGTATCAATTAATTACGACAAGGTGTTTAAATATCCTCCCTAACAAGGGAGAGGCCGATGTTCGGCACTTTTACGGGTTGATGATGAACAATATTTTTCTTTTCTCATCATCTGCCCGTCGAGCACTCTGCTGATAGCTGGATGAAGATCTGACGATAAAGTGTTAGCGAATAATCCATCTAAATACGACGAAGTCACTAACTAGTGATGGAGAACAGTATTGCCAAGTGAGAATGGTCTCGGCTCTGTGTCCATCAACCCAGACGGGTAGGTGAATGAAGCGCAACCCAGTGCGGTTAGTATTGGCAACACTTAAAAATTAATTGGCAAATGGCGAATTTTTTTTTAAATTTATAATAAACAAAGCATAAACAAAATAATAATTCTTAAGTGTTGAATCAGTCACAGTCCAAAATATGTGAATACAAATAGAGTGTTTTCATATCGATATAATAAAAACAATGTACAATATTTCTTTTGAGAATGAAATTATGAAATATATCAAAAATACTAAATGTAACTTAAGGTCTATTGATTTCATTTACTTACTTACTTACTTATCTTCACGCACAATCCCTGACGGGGTAGCCAGAGAGAACAGATCGCCAAGTGTCACGATCCTTACATACCTCTTTCGCTTCTTTCAGATTCATTAACTTCTTCATACATGCACGTCTAGGTATCCGAGTACTCTTGACTCTCCCCTCTTCGAGCAATTTGCTCACATGGTCTTCGAAAGTTAGACTCGGTCTACCTCGACACCTTTTAATATTAACTTTCGCGCTATATATTTTCTTCACCATTCGGTCTTCACTCATTCGCTCAACGTGCCCAAACCATCGAAGCACGCCCTTATCAATTTTTGTGATAAGGTCATCTTTCAAACCTGCCATATTGCGAATCTCTTCGTTTCGCTTTCGGTCGGTCATGGTAACGCCGCACATTTTACGAAGAGATCGCATTTCCACTGCATTCAACTTGCTTTTATGCTTCTTCTGACATACCCAGGCTTCGCTGCCATATAACAAAGTCGGTACCAACACTGCGTTATGTATTGCAAGGCGTGCACTCTTTACTACGCCTTGCCTTTTGACTAACGCAGTCAGGGCACCATTGACTTTGTTCCCGGCAGCGACACGCCTGTCCACACCTAAATCACATCTTCCATCCCGGCTAAAAGCACTCCCCAAGATGATTTCATTTGATTTGCTAAATAGCCCGTTGTATATATAAGTTATATGTTACCATACCTACGAGTGTATAATAATATATCTGCAATTATCAAAATAGCAAATGTAAGTAATCGAAGCGTACGGATATTATGATTGCACTCGAACCCGGAGCCCCAATTTAATTGTGTTAACTTTGGATGATTATTCCATGCGTATCACGAAGGGACAGATGTGCACTGATCGACTGGATGCAGCTGTTAAGTCGATATGCTATATTTGGTGATCCGTTTTAAATATAGCAACGTTTTAACTTCGGCAATTTGAAGGTTTATTTTTTATATCATCATAAGATTAAAGAGAAACATTTATATAACAGTGTAAGATAATATATAGATATAATAAAGTTTCTGTTATAATACGTTTCAATGCTGGGCACATGCCTTCTCCCACTTCTAAGAGGCTCTCTCACTGCTCAGTTATAAAGGTATTCCCACGATATTTTCCATTACTTACTAGCAGCTGGTAAATCAAATTAAAATGCAATTAATTTTATAGCGGGTTCTAACGCAGGTTGCTCGTGTAGTGATATGACGGCGAGGCCTTAGCTCTTAAACTACCACGGCTCGCATAAAGCATCTAATTATAGTTATTGATTTAAAGACATAAAAATTATTGGAGAAGTCTGCATGCTGTAATACATTACCAGGCTTTTTAAACGTACAGCTGCTTTTGCCAAGAATTAGCCAGTTGAGCTGAATTTGATTGAAAAATTTGCTCATTCTCACAATACCTACTTGATAGAAAACCATTTTTGTACCGCCTTCTTACTAATTTCTGGTGCCGAATAGCAATTTTAGCACTGCTGAAGGGAATAGAGAGAGGAATAGTAAGGAATCTGTGAGGCATTCCATCTTAGTTTATAGAGATGATAACGCACCTCTAGCCTTCTTTGTTTGAAGTTGGCAGCAGATGCCCTCGGACTGCAGTAGCCACTTACCATCAGGTGACCGTCAGTTTGTTTGTAACTTCACTTTTATGAAAAAAATCGGACCAGCGCGGCGGGTTGTTTGTGTAGTGCCGATATCTTTATGTTGGTAATTCTGCTCTCCATAAGCAATGTGTGATTTTATAGTTCAGCGTTTTTGGATAAACTTTCCGTCATTAGGAAGTTGTAAAAAGCGCGTTTGTCAAGTTTATGGAACTCTATGCGCCATTGTGAAAATATGTTATTATGCGTATGTGTAGACCGTAACACTATAATGCCAGTGAACAGTCAACAGAGAACAGCGGTTAAAACATTAAATCGCCATTAGTGATTTCAACCTGACAGACTCACTAATATATTAAAATGGGACGTCTAATATTAACGTTACGACTGTGATTCATATATATTATTGAATAAATTTCATCATCCTTTATGCAGCAGACAGTTCCGCCTTTTTACTAACTATAAACGCCACGTAACCGCTTCACTATGAGGATGATTTCAGGTAAGACTCATTTCTGTTAGGGCTTACAACACGTTAAAAAGTAAAACAAAATATTTAATACTTTTTTCTTATATTAGTCCGGTGATTTGAATATTATTAAAGACCTTACATGTTATAATATGGTATGCTTTGTGCTCTAGACGGCAACAGCTTTTAGAGTACTTTGGGAACACACAATTACAGATTTCTTATGCAGAAACTGCTGTGATATATGTATATAATTCCAAGATTGATAATAAAATATCGAAGATTTTTTTGATCACCTAAAATTAAAAAGAATAATTCTTATTTGTAGTAGTGAAATGAATAAAAATACATTAGTAAATAAAATAGTTTGGAAAATCCAAAAGTGCACGCCTTAAGAGTATTTTATTTAATTTTGATGAAAAAAATAAATAGTATTCTTGTCTTTTAAAATATATTATTTAGGTGTTTTAAATTTAGCGCCCTGTGATTTTAACAGTAGTGTCACCCACAGGGAAAAATTAATAATGTTTACCAAAATAAATCGATTACACAAAGTATAAAATCGATAAAGGCTGCATGGTTCATTTGTCCTTTGTCTATCAAACGCTAAAAAAATATGAAGACCCTTTAAATTTTTAATAGCAATAAAACTTAATTATAAAAGTTTAAAATCATTTTATAAACAAACTACGCGTACTAGACTATTGATATTATGAAATAGGTCACCAGTTACTTTGTTACTCCGAAGGTAATAAAAAGACCCGGTATCGATACGTCATTTTTTTCGGGAGTTGTAGTGACCATATTCAAAATCAACATTCGGACGTCCACCTAAAACTTTTTTGAAACCGTTTTTTTTCAAAGATATAAAATTATTTTTTAGAAAATATAAGATGGATTAATTAGAGTGTTTTCTTGATATACGGCTTCTCATATTATCGTGTAAATGCAATATCGTTATGATAGAGGCATTTTAAGAACACAAAATTGCTTGACCTTGACGTGTCAGGAGTAAAGCACTACCAAATAAGGCTTCACGTTATGAGGCGTCTAATAAAATTGGATAATAATAAATAAAATAGAAAAAAAAAACCATTGAAGTACCTACCCATTAGTTTATATTGACTTGATTTTTTTTATTTATTATAATAATAATTCTTAATGGATCTTCTTTTCAAAATCCTGTAAAAGTGTCTAACACTTTTGAAGCTGCTTCTTATAACTGGTTTGTGATTTGATTGTACAAATAAAAAAGGTAAATGAAAAGATGAAAGTGTTCAAGTCTTATATTCTGCTGTATCTTTAATATTATGGATCTCAAACATGGTCATTTTAATAATAAGGTAAAGTAATCATGGTCAAATAGATAAAAAGCTATTACAATTTTAATTTATGCAACGGTTGTATCTTCATCTATGTTCATTTATTAGTAGCCAAGAGATCTTTTTGAGTTTATCTTAGCTGCGACGATATACGACAGGAAATATACCCTAGATACCACATATAAGTAAAAACGGTATAGACTGATAAATTACTTTATTCTACGAATACACAGTACTAATTAGTTGCGCAACTGTCATCATAGAATGCTAAAAATGCCCATTGCCAGAAATAATAAATAGTTTCAGTTTTAAAGAGTAAAAAATTGTACCATCAACGTTGTGTCAACCCTAACGCAGCGCCGTATGTACAACTCAAATAAATCTTTATGACTGTTCCCCGAACACGTGAGTTCATACTAATTGCGTTATGTACGTGTTGTATCTAAAGGAGTGTGCAGGATGCCCGCACTTCCATTTTAGAAACATGCACGTGCTACTAGAGAAACGAATTAATTACGATCGAATTTCGTTATGTAAGCCGTAAATTTTTGATTAAGTTGACGTAATTGTGTGACGTAAGTGCGTGTTACTAGTGATGACTTATGGAACTGAGACGTGGTCCCTCACTGCCGGCCGTATGAGAAAGCTCAAGGTCGCTCAGCGAAGATATCCGCAGTAGAACTAGAGCAACCAACATAGCCCAACGCATTAGTAAGCTGAAATGGCAATGGGTTGGCCATATAGCTCGAAAACCGACAACCGATGAGGAAAAAGGTTCTCGAGTGGCGGCCTCGTATCGGTAGGCGAAGTGTAGGGCGACACCCCATTAGATGGAGTGACGACCTGGTAAGACATGCAGGAAGTCGATGGATGCAGATGGCTCAGGACCGTACTTTGTGGCATTCCTTGGGGGAGATCTATGTTCAGCAGTAGACTTGTGAATGGCTGTAATGGTGATGAATTGAGTGAAAATTAAATTTTTCTGGTTAGTGTTAGTAATACTTTTAAGTTTCGATTTGGCGTTCAGCGGTAATTATTAGCCATTGAGTTCTTCTAGACATTTTTTTAAGATGCAATGGATATTTGAATTTGGCAGAGCCACGCTGCAACTGTATTATGGTTGCAGCAACCAATGGCTCGGTCGTGATGGGAAAGACCACACTCTTGAGTATCACGAGTTGTTGCTCGTAGCGAGGTAGTTCATCTTCGTCCTCAGGAGTAGTAACAATGACGATAGGGTGTTTGTGAGCTACATCCACACCTATCATCATTGTGAGGTAGACTATGTACTTATTTTTCCATTTGCCATTACTTGTTTACTGCTTGTAGTTTTTAGATATACTCTAAACAATTAAACTTTACGTTATTGTCAGTTTATTATTAAAAATAATTTCAGGCGCAAATTATCCCAATAGTAATAATATCATACGGCTTTGCCCTGTGCTCCCGCAAAGGCAATTTTTCGCACATGTAAGCTTACATTTGGGACTCATGGATAGTGTGTGCCGTAGAAAAATGGTTTAATAACGTCTACTACAGTCATTCTCATTGCTGTATGGTTTCATTATTTTGCGATTTGCGACGTTATTCAACCTCAAATAATTATTTAAAAACTTGTAAAGATAAGTAACGTCCTATGTGATATATCGAATATCGTAAAGGTTTTCGTTAATTATTACGCTGTCTTCCTTTTGCTATTGTTATAGTTTTATTAGGCTTATAATTTTGTAAAAAATTGAAATTATTTTGTTATCTGCCATAATATTTAAAGTCATTGGATAGGACCCCCTAATCTATCCGCTGTATTATCATACCATATATTATGTTTATTTATTTGTATGCGGCACTGTACCTAGTTTTACATAGTGTATTATTCCCTTATCTTTGATATATATTCCTGAATCACCAACATCATCATTGTAATAGCCCATCACAATTCTACTGCTGAACCAAAGGAATACCAGAATACACGGTCTTGAGGCATTCATCGATTTCCTGCATTTCTTACCAGGTGGTCACTTCATCTATTAACTTGCTGCCCTGCACTTCGCTTACGAGTACGAGGCTGCCATTCCGGAAACCTTTCCTCTCCATCGATTGTCTGCTCTACGAGTTATATGTCCGTCTTTAACTCTTTAACTTTCTGATCCGTTTCTAAACTTCCCTAAATAATACATGTATTACACAAAATATAATATTAAATTCAGATCTTAAATCCAATATACTTCGCAAATATTTATCAAGGATCACAACCTAAGGCGACTAGTTATATTCATGGTTATCCATACCCGTAGTGTAATATCTATAGCACATAGGTGCTGTAGATATTACTACGTATATTATTACTAAAATTAATCGACATGAACACAAGAAAATAACGTTCTATAAACAGCATGTACAGAGTTCTCATTCGGGAGATCACTCTCAGTGAGTCATCGCGCGGCGTCGTTGCCGTCGTCGTCACCCGATTTATATTCGGTACTTCGGTAGTTGAGTTTGCGACAGGAAGCATACAGTCTTGAGGGTTGTCGGTACCGGGTGTATTTTAAGTATGTAACGATGTGACGGTCTATTTGGGGTTGCCAACTATTAAATATTGCTTTCAATGTTGTTTTAGTTACTTTTCAACAATTCAAATAAGTTTTTATGTGGTAAGTTGTAAAAGAAAAATAACTAGAAATTGAAAAAAAAACATGTAGTCCTCAGTGGCGTAGCTAGCTACCGTAGGACTAGGCGGGGCGGTGCCCCAGTGCCCCGGGGCCAACAAGCTCAATGGGCCGTTTATTTTTTACTAGATTCCACCCACGACTTCGTTCGCCTGGTACGTTTTCGCAGGATTGTTAAACAATGGTTTGAGGAACAATGCTTCTACTCTATTGATATTAAAATGAACTAAGTAATTACAATTATATTATTTTAATTAAATTAAATGTAATAAAATGATTATAATGAATTTGAAAGTATGTTATTTTGTTATATTATTAATATTAGTTGTGAAAATGTAATTTATGTATTAGATAAATATTTGCATGTCAACATTATGACAAAGCATGCTGCTCTTAAATAACTTACCAACCTGTAATGTACCATGTTTTTTGCAAATAAATTATGATTATGATTATTATTAATTGTTTTTTATTACTTTCGATTAAAATATTAAGAAAAGCTAGCGTCGAAAATTCTGTAAGAGATAATTAGCATATTTTAACGTGGTAGAGAATTTGTAGCACAAATGGGTTGGTTCGACCGGGGAAGGACCACGCTCTCATAGGATGCCAGCGTAAAATAGCAGCCTAACGCTGCTGTGTTTTGTATGGTGAGTGTAGAGAACCGGAGACCCTTTTTACTGGAAACGAGGCATTACATCTTAGTCGTCTTCATTTTGATTCGTAATCGAGGACAGATGTAGATGTCTATGGGCCACAGCATCCACTTACCATCAGGTGGACTGTGTGGTCGTTTGTCATCCCTATCCTATAACAAAAAGCACACGCATAGGTATGCGTGTGCTTTTTGTTATTATCTTATCTTATCCCCTACCATTGGTAGGGGATAAGTATCATAATATAAGTTAAAATTATTAATTTGATTAAAATGTCTGCTTTGAAATTGGAACTTTGTTAGGATTTTTGGCTCAAGCGCCCCGGGCGGCAGCATCACTGCCACGCCTAAATATATTTTCTGCCGACTTCCAAAAAGGAGACGGTACTCAATTCGAGTGTGTTTTTTTATTATGTGTGTTACCTCATAACTTTGTACTGGGTGAACCGATTTCGATGATTCTTTTTTTATATGAAAGCTGATAGTTCTCGTGTGGTCCCATATGAATTTGATCAAGGTCAGACCAATGGTTATTGAGTTATTCTTAAATAACCTATATTGAATATATAACCTCACAGAATACCAGCGTGAAGTAGAGGTTTACCTCTACGTTTCGCTTGGTGAGTGCAGGTGGCCGGAGGCCCTTTTTACTGGAAATAAGGCATTCCATCTTAGTCCTCACGGGTGACAACGCATCTGCATTTTGAATTATAATACAGGATAGATGTAGATGCCTATGGGCCGCAGCAACTACTTACCATCAGGTGGACTGTGTGCTCGTTTGTCACCCTTATCCTATTAAAAAAAAAGTCGCTTATATTGAAGTCGGCTGTACAACATTTTTAATTTTAAATTATTTCCTGTCTAGATGTCCCTTTTTTATATGAGAGGGGGCAAACGAGTATACGGCTAACCTGATGGTAAGTAGCTACCGCCGCCCATGAACAACTGCAACACCAGCGGAATTTCGAATGCGTTGCCGGCCTTTTAAAAAGGAGTAGGCTCTTTTCTTGAAGTTCTCGAAGTCGTATTGGTTCGGAAAAATGGCTGGTGTTTGATTCCACAAGAAAGTAGTGTGAGGTAGAACATTTATTGTAAATCATACAGTGGTGGACCGCCAATCATCCAGATGGTGCGGATGATATCGCGAGTATTATCGCGAAGTGCGATGGTGAAATTTGGCGGCTGGAATTAGTCCGAACAATTCGTCTGAGCACTCCCCGTGATAGATACGATAGAATACGCAAAGAGGTGCAACATCTCTTCGCTGCGCCAGTGAGTCAAGCGGATCTGAAAGAGCTCGGTCGCGGATGATTCTAACTGCTCTGCACTGGATGCGATCAACTGAAAGGAGCTGGCACTGGGGAGCCCCGACCCTGAGACGGGAACAGTATTCCATGTGAGGCCGAACCTGCGCCTTGTAAATTTGCAGGCGGTGAGCACTGACGGCATGAAATACTGTACCGCTCTGCTGAGCACGCCAAGCTTTTAGAGGCGAATTTGGCCTTCTCTTTCAAATTAAAACAGTGGTAGAGCCACGCGGCAGCTTTTGCTGTCGCACGGATGGGCCGGCTCGAACCGGGGTGGTACCACGACCTCACAGAAAACCAGCGTGAAGTAGAGATTTACCTCTGCGTTTCGCTTGGTGAGTGCAGGTGGCCGGAGGCCCTTTTTACTGGAAATGAGGCATTCCATCTTAGTCCTCACGGGTGACAACGCATCTACATTTTGATTTGTAATAGAGGATAGATGTAGATGTCTATGGGCCGCAGCAACCACTTACCATCAGGTGGACTGTGTGCTCGTTTTTCACCCTTTTCCTATGAAAAAAAAAAATTACCACGAACCTTGTGGGTGGTTCTGCTAAAAAAGCAGCAGTATACGTATACTGCTACTTGGAGTGATTGTACTAAGTAGTACTTCCGGTCTAAAGGTAAAAAGAGTTAGTACTAAAGACTGTGAGGTGATCTATATTACCTACATATACGGCGTTAGAGTAACAAGGCATTTGCAGCCTTACTTTTAGAGCTAGTGGTGTGTGTCATGCTTTGCTGTAACCGTTTTTATCACCACATGGATTGTTAGATTGCTTGCTAATAAATATAAAAATTATGACAGTTTTAAAAAAATATTTAAAAAATGCTTTTACTTAATACTTACACAGTCTGAGTATACAAATCTCTAGTAAAATTGCACTCTGGACCCTAAGATACATTTATTATTATCCCAGTTTAAGTTATGTAGTAAAATTACAGTGACCCCCGGTAATCCGACCCCTGGCTAATCCGCACCCCTTTGTAATCCGATATGTCCCTTATTATCCCGTATCCTTTGTTTTTTGAGAATACGTGGACAAACAGGATTCATCTAGTTCGCACCACCACGAATCTAGCTTGATTATTATTGTGCGTATTGTCGCAGATTAAATGTGACTATAACTATAGACTATATATAAAAAGTGACCTAGCGGCCAGTTATTATTTACTTTTTAATTGGAACGAATTTCCTTATCGGACGGTATGAATTTGGCGGATGGGGGCAAGGCGAGAAAAAATGAAAGATTTTCCGTCACGTCCCCTTCTGACGTAGTGTGGACGACCTTGGTGGCTATAAGGAAGCGAGATGGAATAATATCCATTTTCCTCGCACTCTTTTTTACCCTGACAGGAAAGAAATATTATTTTATTTTAACTGACGCTCGATTTTAGTAGACGCCAGTAATTCATTTATTTGTATTTGTTAATCAATACTATAATACGTTTATCAATAACTTCGTTCCAACGGAGTGTTCCACGACACACACATGTTTTTTTTTAAATAATTTCATTTTTGATATGTAATTTGTCGTACTTTTTTTCATAAAGTTCCTGACTACCAGGGGGCTGTGGCAGTACTCTATAGTCCGACAAATTAGATAATCCGACACCGCCTTGCAAAACGTTTGTCGGATTACCGTGGGTCAACTGTATTTAATCTATGGTTTAGGGTCCAAAGGTAAATAATTGGATGTATATCATTTCTTTTACATAGTTTAGTGTTTAGTTTACTATTCTGGCATTCAACTGTGAATTAATGGCTTAATCGATAAATTTATTATTGTAATTAAAAAGGAGTTATTAATACTGTCCTAAACCTCCCACCGTTTGCCGTGTAGTGGCGGTCAAGAATATCCACTACCCCATATCCTCCCGTGGGTGTCGTAAAAGGCGACAAAGGGAAACAGGCAGGAGATGGGCAGCAGCATCTTCCTGATAATAGCCAAAATTTCAATAAAAAAACTGCGGTTGCCAACCCGCTCGCCAAGCGTGGCAACTATGGCAAATACCCCCCAATAACTAAATCAACAAACAGACGGCCCCCGGTCCCCGGCGGCCCCGCTATTCCTGGCTACGGTGGCGACCATGGTAACGGCGGGGCAGGGGGTGCTAAGAATCTCCGGTGGAGGTTCGGTTGCCACCTTAGACGACTCGACCTGGCAACGTGCGTTGTGCACGCACCCTGAGGACTGACGAGAAGATCGTGGAGCTGGAAGAAGAGATAGACAAGTTGCGCTGGCATATTATAGGATTATCCGAACTCCGAAGAGAGGGGGAGGACACGGTAATCCTCGAATCCGGCAACTTGCTCTATCACCGGGAGGGCGACCATTTCTCCCAAGGGGGTGTCGGATTTATCGTTCACAAGTCTCTCGTTAACAACGTTGTAAAGATCGGGAGTGTGTCGACGAGGGTTGCGTACCTTATACTCGGAATCACCATACGGTATTCGCTGAAGATCATACAGGTTTACGCACCAACCTCGGCACACCCCGATGAGGAGGTGGAGGAAATGTATGAGGATATCTCTAGAGCCATGCATTCCTCCAAAACCCAATATACGGTGTTAATGGGAGACTTCAATGCAAAACTAGGCACAAGAGAGAACGGTGAGCTGAAAGTAGGGAAATTTGGAATAGGGCAACGGAACCCAAGGGGCCAGCAGCTGGCCGACTTCATGGAGAAAGAGGGACTCTTTATGATGAACTCTTTTTTCCAGAAGCGGCCCCACAGGAAGTGGAAATGGTCGAGCCCCGACGGTTCGAAAAAAAAATGAGATTGACTTCATTATGAAGACCAGACGACAACTGTTCAGTGATGTCTCCGTGATCGCGAGGGTGAAAACTGGTAGCGATCACCGAATGGTTAGAGGCACACTGAACCTAAACGTTAAGTTGGAGAGGTCTCGTCTAATGAAGTCAACGCTCCGTCCCCCTCGTGCTCTGTTCCAAAGTCCCGAAACCTTTCAGCTCGAGTTACAAAACCGTTTTCAGTGCCTAGAAGACTGCAATGAAGTGGACGATATGAATGACAAGCTCGTGGAAACTGTCCATGCGGTCAAAGCTAAGTTCTGCAAGACCCGCCGCAGAAAAACACAAAAACTCTCCGATCACACTCTTAATCTCATGGGTGTTAGACGGGAGATGAAGCTACATTCTTCAACAGACTTGACATCATACAGGCAACTAAACAGACAGATCTCCAAATGCATGCGGCGGGACTTACGCAACTTCAATACAGCTCGTATTGAAGAAGCGATCGAGCGGAACCAAGGCTCCAAAGTCTTTGCCAGAGATCTGTCTGCCAGAAAGAGCCAACTGTCAAAGCTGAAGACCGAGTGTGGCAGCATCGTTTCCGGGACACCTGAGATTTTGAGTGAGATTGAGAGGTTCTATGGGCAGCTGTACACGTCATCGTTGGAGCCACACGCAAGTGTGAGTAACGATCCAAAAGCGAGTCTCATCCGACACTATTCCGAAGATATCCCGGGCGTCAGTCTGAGCGAAATTAGAATGGCCCTCCAGCACCTTAAAAACGGTAAGGCCCCAGGCAAGGATGGAATTACAGCGGAGCTTCTGAAAGCGGGTGGAAGACCGGTACTTGAAGTCCTTCAGAAGCTCTTTAATTCAGTCCTCCATGGTGGCATTACACCGGAGGCGTGGAGCAAAAGTGCGGTGGTCTTGTTCTTCAAGAAAGGTGACAACGCTCTCTTGAAGAACTACAGACCGATTTCCCTTCTGAGCCGCGTCTACGGGCTGTTATCGAGAGTCATTACGAATCGTCTCGCGCGCAGACGTGACGACTTCCAGCCTCCCGAACAAGCCGGTTTCCGAAAGGGCTTTAGCACCATAGACCACATACATACCCTTCGGCAAATTGTACAGAAGTCCGAGGAGTACAATTTGCCACTATGTCTGGCGTATGTGGACTATGAGAAAGCCTTTGATTCCGTCGAAATTTAGGCGGTGCTGCAGTCCCTTCAGCGGTGCCAAGTTGACTGTCGGTATATCGAAGTGCTGAAGTGTTTGTACAGTAGAGCTACGATGGCTATCCGAGTACAGAACCAGAGTACAAAACCTATCCAACTGCAGAGAAGTGTATGACAGGGTGACGTCATATACCCGAAACTCTTCACCGCTGCATTGGAAGACGTTTTCAAGCTTCTGGACTGGAAAGGATACGGTATCAACATCAATGGCGAGTACATTACTCACCTTCGATTTGCCGATGATATAGTCCTTATGGCAGAATCGCTGGAGGACCTAAGCACTATGCTCAATGAAGTCAATAGTGTTTCCCAACGGATAGGTCTTAAGATGAACATGGACAAAACAAAGATCATGTTTAATGTCCATGTCACACCTATGCCGGTAGTTGTTGGGAACACTAAGCTCGAAGTTGTTGACGAGTATGTTTACCTGGGACAAATAGTCCGACTAGGTAAGTCCAACTTCGACCGAGAGGTCAATCGACGGATTCAACTCGGTTGGGCAGCGTTCGGGAAATTACGGCACATCTTCTCGTCAGGTATACCTCAAAACTTGAAAACGAGACTGTACACCCAGTGCGTGTTCCCAGTGATGACATACGGAACTGAGACGTGGTCCTTAACTGCTGGCCGGATGAGGAAGCTCAAGGTCGCTCAGCGAGCTATGGAGAGGGCTATGCTTGGAGTTTCTCTGCGTGATAAACTCAGAAATGAGGATATCCGCAGTAGAACCAGAGTGACCGACATAGCGCAAAGGATTAGTAAGCTGAAGTGGCAATGGGCCGGCCATATAGCTCGAAGAACCGACAACCGATGGGGAAGAAAGGTTCTCGAGTGGCAGCCTCGTACCGGCAGGCGAAGTGTGTAGGGCGTCCCCCCACTAGATGGAGTGACGACCTGGTAAGATATGCAGGAAGTCGATGGATGCAGGTGGCTCAGGACCATGCTTTGTGGCATTCTTTGGGGGAGGCCTATTATCAGCAGCGGACTTGTGAAGGGCTGTAATGATGAAACCTCCTACATTTTCAGCGCTGCTGCTGAAAATAGTATCCTATAATGGATAATATGCCAGCTTATTTTGGTACCTACCTAATGCCGTCCTCACCTGCACACGGTGCATCCTACTGATTGACAAAAGAGACTGGTGACAGATGTAGGCGGCGAAAACTTTATTAAAAGAGCAGAAGAACCCAAATTATGCAAACTAGTGATGGCAAGCATCTTGACCAATGCAATGGCATCGTCTCTGCGCACACCAAGGAGCTCGTTTAGTGTGGTAAGAGTAAATATTTCAAGTTATGTTTGCTAGTTAGCGCATTCTTAAATAGCATGTATCCTGTATGATTAAAAGAATAAAAAGCAATATGAGTACAGATACAAAAGCGCCACAAATATATACTTATTTGATTCGAGATAACGCTTATGCGATTAGGTTCATTGATGGTAAAAGGGATAAAGTGATAGAAACGCGAGGTCACACTAAATACTGCCAGTTGAAGAATTTTTCTCTAGCTGCGATTTGAACCCAGACCCCAAAGCTCACCATTAAATCAATCAAGTCAAGTTACGCAGTCCGTATGATTACAAATAGTGGAACAGATGTTACGAGTAATATATTCCCTTGTAAACTGGTTGTCGATGGAGACAGTTGTGGGATGTGCATTGCGTAAACAGTAACAAAAATGTAATATCCTATCTGGTATAATAATGCCAATAAATTTTAATTGTAATAGTGCCTGTGGGTACTATTATAAAGTATTGAAAAATATTGAACTTACTTGGACGTAGAACTCCATTCTCTTACCTATTTTTGTCGCCAAGCTGTTTATGACGTTAAATGAATTTTACGGCTGTATCTTAGTTAAGAGCATACATCTTCAGCAACTTCACGTACTCCTGGGGGTAGGCATATCATTAATTTAGAAACACAGATATAATTCACAAAACTTTTGTTCATTAGAAAGCTTTTACTTTTTTTTAATGTGGTAAGTGACTACAGCCGCCCATGAACAAGTGCAACACCTAGGGAAAATAATGAATAATAATAAAAAATAATAATTTATAACATGCGCCTTGAATTAAAGCAAATGCAACTCTGTGATATTGGCTCGGTGATAGTCTCGGTGATAGTCTCTTTTGTCAATCAGCAGGGAATCTTGTTATAGTTAGTTATACATCTACACTAAAATGAGCCGATAGTTTTATGGACCTTGTACTTTGGAACTGCAAGTTTATATTTATTTCGCGTTTTAAATAGTTTCTAACATAAACTATATCATCCAGTATAAGTTATGAAGCAACAGTTATAGTAATATAGATTAGTTGTAAAATCTCTGAGTGAGTCACTTGCTCCGGTAGATATTGTAGGTTTGTAGGTACACGGCACGAATGGCTCTTTTCTGTAGTACAAATTAATATATATTCTCAACACCAGTTGGCGATCCACTAAAGAATAATCGATAGGACATACATGAAAATAGCGGAAATAAACCAACCTTCCTGTAACTTGCCTTACATGTGGTAAACATTTTTGTTTTGTTGGCACCATAGAGAATATAACCAACTTAGTAAACCACACTTAGTAATTTTTTGTAAACTTGTGTAATACTTGACGTAGGTACAACATTATTTACATCGTCAAATGAGTTTCAACTTCTATTAATTTTAAGCACTAGGTTGGTATCATCAGCAAACAATAATAAACCTAGCAAGCTAACAGCATAGCAAAGTGGCGAAGCAATCAGCTTTGTAGCGGTTTCTAACGGAAAAAAAAATCAAAATAGGAGGTTCAGATGCCTGGGTGATCAGTAATCGATTGCTGAAAACAGAATTTGAAAATTCGAAACCGTTCTGGAGATAATCGTGGGACAGACGGACAGACGGACGGACAGACGGACAGACGGACAGATCGTGAAATCAATAAGTGACTTCGCAAGCTTCGCCACTTAATAAGTGACTTCGCAGGCTTCGCCACTTAATAAGTAAAAAGGAAGATTATTTTAGTACTAGCTAAACTCCGCGACTTCGCCTGCGTGGAATTTATTAAGATTGATGAATTTCATGGTTCTCATTTTTATTGCGCGGAACCATAATATTTTTTTTAAAATATGTAATAAAAATAAAAGTGGTCTAAGTTACTTCTTATAATATCAGCTATTTGTCAGTGAAAGTCCCGTCAAAATCAGTCCGGCCGTTTCGGGGATTATCCGGAACAAACATACAGACAGATAGACAAAAACTTTTTTTTGTTATTTGTACCGTATGTACTTTTATATGCATCTAGTAAAAAACTGTTATTTTGACATTACAAACGGACACTTCAATTTTATTTATTTGTATAGTAGCTGTTCCTGTTGGTTTTAGTTTCGTTGCGCGGAATCCTAATTATTTTTTAAAAATATAAGTAGCCTAAGTTACTCCTTATAACATGAGCTATCTAACAGTGTAAGTCCAGTCAAAATCGGTCCCTCCGTTTCGGAGATTAGCCGGACCTAACAGACAAGCAGACAAACAAAAATTTTAAAAATTGTGTTTTTGTTACAAGTACCGTATATACTTTCATATGCAATTAGTAAAAAGCTGTTATTTTGACATTACAAACAGACACTTCAATTTTATTTATTTGTATAGATGTATAGATTACAAACCGACACTTTGTTTAATTTCTTTTTAATTTGTGTAGAAGATTTATACAATTAAAAAGAGCAATGGTCCTTGGTGCATACCCATAATTAAAGAACTTGATTCCATTTAAAACTACTTTTTGTCACCGGTTGGACAGATATGATTCTACAAGTTTGGCTGAGTTTATTGAGACAACATAATGTCTTAATTTATTTAATAGTGTATGTATCATGTTTTACTCAATCAAACGCCTTTGGTAAGTCACAAAAACACCTATAGCATTATGTTCACCTTCCCAAGCTTCATATTACATGATGTGCTTGAGAAGTGCAATGTTGCGTGTGTGTACAGTAACCGTTAAACCTTTAAAGTTAAGAGATAAATTGTTTAACGAGATATGATATTTCAACTGATTATAAATTACTTTTTCTAAAATTTTACTAAGTAGGTACTGGTAATATGGACATAGGTCTAAAATTACTGGGATCACGATCACGTTTACTACCAGACTTAAAAAAGGGAACTATCTTACTGTGTTTCATTCAATTTGGAAAAGTTCATTGTGTTCATTGTTTGTTATTGCGTAATGGTATAAATTATTGGATTTAATAGCAGTTATTGAAATTCTCCAAAGATCTTAGAAATGCCCCAAAGATCATGCGGCTTGAAAGAGCCTGTATAAACTCAGATTGTGAAGAGTGTCTTAGTTATCAGGGGTAACAACGGACAACGCGATTGTAGCGTTTTTGTGATTTGTAATGTTACTTTTCAACACATGGACTTTTAGACCGTTGATCACTCGACTACATAATCGTCATCATTATGTTAATTAAAGCTGTTCCCACGTCTACAATGTATCATGTTTTCTCGGTCGGCACTTCACAGCTTTAAGACATTTATCTAATATAGCCAAGGCCAGAAAAATACTAAATAAAGAACTATACCCATTTTGAGATTATTACGCATCATTCATCAAAAGCTATGCGAAGAACTAAAGAAAAAATATCGAGGAAAATTGCGCGCTGAAGTGCTTTTCCATCTTGATAATGCTCCTGCCCATCGGTCTGATGTTGCAGGCTTTGTCATGCGAAATGCTGGGTTTCAGTTGATGCAGCACCTAATATATTCTCCGGACCTAGCTTCGAGTGATTTTCACCTTTTTATTCACCTGAACAAGCACTTGCGTGGTATAAAGTTCGACGGCGCCGATTAAGTGATGTGTTCTATGGAGGCCTTTTTCGAGTCCCAGAGTAAAACATATTATCTTTTTCAAGGGAATTAACCAACTTGCAAAACCCTATTCAAGGTGTAAGTATATATACTTATCCTAGAGTTTCATTGCGTTTCCAAAAACTTATTATCACTAGTAGTATAGGGGCGGGGGCTAGACTCCGCTTACGGATATGAAGCTGCCACTATAAGTAGACAGCTTTCAAACAATACCATTGTTTTACATATTAATGCTAAATATGTATAGGACTTTACGTTTAATTACTAATATTAATAATTTTAATTAACTAAGTACTATTTTATTATTACAGGTAATATAACAAGCGACTATCACATGGGTATGTTGTAGCTTGTAAGATATATGCCAACATTTATTCAGCTAAAGCCGCCAAATATCGCAGAAAATCGACCTTAGCCTTAACTCTATTAAAGCAAGAGAAGAGAAGAGAAGAAGGAGAAGATATTTTTAGGAACCAAAACATGGTAGCGCCTAAAGAGTAACACTGTTTGCATAGGTAAGTTCGTACTTTACATTGCTCATTAAAAATGATCAGGCGCTCTCTTGGATCAGTATCTGCAACGTCGCGTGGGTTTGTCTGTAAAGATATAATTAATTATAAAAGAGCATAAAATATACTTGTAACGCTATTCGATCTTTGTGCAGCGGCCGTTTAACTGGTTTACTACCACCCACTGGGTATATTATTCGCAATTTGCATATCAATTTAAAAGGAAAAAGATTCACTTTCAAAGATAAAAGATCTGCCGTACCATGTCTAGTTAGTTTAGTTTACAGTGCAATATTTGAGGTTCGTTTATGTTATAGAAACAAAGACGTTAAGATCGCTTTTTAAAGTTATTTAGCTTAGCTTAATACCTACTTACACTTTCCATCGTCACCAATAAGTAGAATATCTTTTTAAATAATAACACTTACTCGTATTTATATTTATTGATTCCACAAATGGAATAAAACTAATTTTACCGATTTTATCCCGCTTAATTTTAGTTTTTTTTTAATTTCCGACGTTTCGGTGGCTTTCAACATCCTTCAGCATTTTGAAGGTTAGAGATCGGGACGTCAAACACCTCGGTTTCCCCGTGACCATAGCTTCTACAAAGCTTTAAAAATGCTAAAATTAAGCGAGATAAAACTCAAAAATCTAATTTTATTAAACAATGCATTTATTTACATAATATAATATACAATATTTTATTAAATACGATATTAAAAAACCATAATAAAAAAAAAACTAAAACGAATAACTTAATTATCATACAGTTCTACTCCCCGTGGTATCGTGTCAAGAACGCTTGCTGCGTTTCCTCGTTGAATGTCTATACTAAGCCAGTCGTGGATAAAGTTCCTTTAGGAAATTAACCGCACGTGGACCTCACGGAGTTCAGCTGCCTTTAATGCCACCCCAGCTCTAAACGAGGTAACCTTGAGATGAGAGGCCGCCAAAGTGTTTACAAAAGTAGCATCCCACACTAGGGTTTTACCTATCTCCCAAGGGACCTATGTCACACCGTCGGGTCTCCTGCCATCATCTCTAAATACTCCACAAGGCTCTAAAACCGAGGCAACATTTATTTATTTATTTGTTTTATTCCATGTGTGAAATAAATACATATAAATCTTTATATATAAAAAGTACGTGTCACGTTTTTTGTCCGCGATGGACTCCTAAACTACTGAACTGATTTCAATGAAATTTTTGGTCAATGTGCAGTTTGGTCCAACTTAAAAGATAGGATAGCTTAAATCTCAATTTATAGTCGCAATACAATATATTATTTTATTGAAAATTATTTCTCTATTATTTGGCAGTCACAATTATCTGTTCGCTCCAAACGATTCTGTCAGATGACGATATCTGTTGACTGGATTGAGTAAATATTTAATAGATGGCGCTATGTTAAAAATACAAACGTTTAATATAAGCTACAATTTAGTAGTATAACCACCACGTGTTGCTGTAAGTATTCAACAGATAGAACCGATTTCATAAAAAATTTGCAGACTGTGTGCAATTTGGTCCAACTTGAGAGATAGGATAGTTTTTATCCCGATAAGTGACCCTCAATTTTTTATTGCTAATTTCAGGAGTTTTTTTGGGAAAGCAAATGGTCGTTCGGAAAGGGCAGAACAACGTCTGCCTGGTCAGCTAGTGTTATTATAAAAAATATCTGAGTAGGTAGTTTTTTTTAATATTTTTCAAAACCTCTCCCTATAAGTCTGCTTGCAAAATAAGCGTCCTATTTGGGCCCATTTTTAGTCGTTATAGCGGTCAAACCTCGAACTCAATTATCAAGAAGGCTCCGTGTTAGATCAGGGTTGTGGCAACTACGGAACCCTACCTCTACACTGTGCCAACTGTGCGTGGCGCGATACGCACTTACCCGGTTTTTTCTACAATATAGTTATTTTAAAACCGTGTTATTTCTGAATATGAGTTCCGGCGTGGAAACAATGCGCGTCAAACGGCACCCAATATCGATGGCGTATTCCGTGTATATGTCATTGATATTGCGTCAACTATTATTTATTCTGTGATTGCGTGACGTGCTTAGCACTTCTTAAAGCACCAACTTTTGATCGGGAAATATCTATCTCACAAATGAATTTTGTGGCCGCCTAGAGAAGAAGATTGATAATGACGAGCTGAACGCGATAGTGGAAGTAGATCCGTCGCGAACCACGGCTACAGATATAGTTGGCTTTAGTTGTAAGCGTAAAATCGGTAAAATAAAGATTTGACAAATGGGCATCTCACGAACTGAGTGACTAACAGCGAGAGGCCTGCGTCCGAGAGTTTTTAGTTAAATCGTTACTGTTTTTTTTTATAGGATAGGGTGACAAACGAGCGCACAGTCCTCCTGATGGTAAGTGGTTACTGTGGCCCATAAGACATCCACATTTATCCTCGTTTGCGAATCAAAATACAGATGCGTTGTTACCCGTGAGGACTCAGATGGAATGCCTCTTTTCCTGTAAAAAGGGTCTCCGGTTCTCTACACTCACCATACGAAACACAGCAGTGTTAAGCTGCTATTTGACGCTGGTATTTTGTGAGAGCGTGCTCCTTCCCCGGTCGAGCTGACCCATTCGTGCTACAACCATTGAGTTATATGTACTACGTACTAGAGAAGTCATTCCGAACATTGATTATGTTCAACTGAACTGTAGTGCAATCCATACAAACTAAATATTGCATAAATTTAAGATTTGTGAATTCCATAAAATAATTATTATTACATTTTATTTAGAAATATGTTTGTTTAGATTAAAATAAGAGTATTTTGTATTAAATTCTTATATTTATTTTATATTAATATCTTATTTTATATCAAATTAAATTAACATAAAGTAGCACACAATTTTTGTTTGGAATGGCTTCTCTAGTACGTAGTACATATAACTCAATGGATAAACCTATACTAATACTACTAATACTTATAGCTGCAGCAAGGCTCTACCACGTATAAATAATGTGATGAGAACTGCTCATAAAATGCGATGCGAATGTATCAAAAGTTTAGACAATTTTTCTATGTAATTGAATAAAAAATTATTTTAATATTCCATACAAAATAGCAATTTCATAGCTAAAGATCCAATATAAGAATGTGCGTTTATACAATATTTTTGAAATATTGTTTTAGGCGATAACGTTTTCACCCCCCTGAACCTTTACGAAATTAGACAATTTTGGTTTTATATCTAGAAAATTTCCAAAAATTATGAAAATTCTATCTTTCGCATTTACCACGGGGAGTACTCTGAGGAATTGTTCGGATTAATCCCAGCCGCCAAATTTAACGAACGCACATCGCGGCAGAACTCCCGATACCATCCACACCATCTGGATGATTGGCAGTCCACCACTGTGCGATTTAAATGTTTTCTTCCTCGCACGACTTCCTTGTGGAATCGATTACCATCAGCGATTTTTCCGGACCGATACGACTTAGGGACCTTCAAGAAAAGAGCCTACTCCTTTTTAAAAGGCGTTCACTTACCATCAGGTGAGCCGCATGCTCGTTTGCCCCCTCTCATATATAAAAAAAATTACGGGGCAAAAACGTTATCGCTTTTTGTATGAACATTTACAGCTTCACAATCCTCTTAAAAAACTTAAAAGTGTTTATCATATAAATAAACCTAGCAAGCTAACAGCATAGCAGATTTTTGAACAGTGGTAGAGCCACGCGGCAGCTTTTTCTGTCGCACGGATAGGCCGGCTCGAACCGGGGTGGTACCACGACCTCACAGAATATCAGCGTGAAGTAGAGGTTTACCTCTGCGTTTCGCTTGGTGAGTGCAGGTGGCCGGAGGCCCTTTTTACTGGAAATGAGGCATTCCATCTTAGTCCTCACGGGTGACAACGCATCTGCATTTTGATTCGCAAACGAGGATAGATGTAGATGTCTATGGGCCGCAGCAACCACTTACCATCAGGTGGACTGTGTGCTCGTTTGTCACCCTTATCCTATATATAAAAAAAAATAGCAAAGTGGCGAAGCAATCAGCTTTGTAGCGGTTTCTAATGGAAAAAAAATCAAAATAGGAGGTTCAGATGCCTGGGTGATCACTAATCGATTGCTGTAAACAGAATTTGAAAATTCGAAACCGTTCTCGAGATAATTGTGGGACAGACAGACAGACGGACAGACGGACAGACGGACGGACGGACAGATATCGTGAAATCAATAAGTGACTTCGCAAGCTTCGCCACTTAATAATTGAGCACACTAATCTACTCGCGAGCGTCGAAGATTTATTGTGACCCTATTGTGTTTACCTTGTAGTATTTTAGCTGTTCACAACTAATGGGCTAACGAGGTTATGCACCGCAGAGAAAGCTTTGGAAATTTCTAGGCAGCATGTGGTATTTAGCTAGCAGCACGCATCTCGTGTGCTTTTCACTAATTTAATGGCTTTACTCTAAATTTCCACTTATTGTAAACGTAAAATTTTCTATAGATATCAAAGATTGTTTCGACTACATCTTAATTATTATACTTTTATTATAAACTGGAGTGACAAACGAACTTGCAGTACACCTGATGGTAAGTGGCTACTCCGCTGACCTTAGAAACCTGCAGCCATGCGTTTTACTCTTGAGGACTAAGACGAAATGTCTTGTGGTAGAAAGTGTGTAATGTGCTATAAAGAGTATAACAACAGGTTATGAACCTATAGTTATACTCTTTGTACCAACTCTCTTCACCGTGGAGGCCAGAACACAGCAATGCAAGGACTGCTATTCGGCTGCTAAAATAGGTAAGAGGGTTACCTACCAAGGTGGAATCCTAGGCAGATAATTTAAAATTAAAAATTTTGTACAATCAACTTCAAAATATATTATTAAGAATAACTCAAAAACTATTGATCAGACATTGATCAAATTTATATGCGACCACATGTAAAGCACCAGCTTTCAAATAAAAAAGGATCATCAAAATCAGTTCACTCAGTAAAAAGTTATGAGGTAACACACATAAAAACATACAGGTGAATTGAGTACCGTCTCCTTTTTGAAGTTGGTAGAAAAGGAGTTCTACCTAGAAGACTTGCTGTAAAAGAGTCGCAAAGGGTATGAAAGAACTAAATAATAGAATTGGTTTAAAACTTTCCTTAAAATAAATTTAGTTTATATGATCTTATTCGAAAATAAACCAAATGATAACTGATAACACGAAAACCTAAATCGAGCTAACAGTCCAGAACGATCTGATAGTATTTATTCAATTTTAAACAAGGCAGGCAAACAGAAGGTAGGCTAGGCTATAGGCTTCTCCATATTTATATATCCGTTTTGAAGGTTAGGTATGGGAAGGCACTCCATACCTACCTGTCACCTATCTGAACACAACAGTTCCTGTGCAGTTCCACAACAGAGCACTGTAAGCAGCAGCTTAGAGGCAGAAACGTTCAGTTCATCTGGATAGTTACGATCCGTGTTAGCCTGCTAATCGCTCTTTAGAATGTTAGAGGGCCATGCTCATCTGTGGACTCTTATGTGCTAATAAAGAAGACTGACTCCTAGACAGAAAGGAAGTTCTAACATCTAGAATCGATTATTACTTTTGATTATAATTGGCCTATAAACTTGCTTGACGACTACACAGACGTATTCCTTGTTGGATATTGTTCTGTTATTGTCAAAATTAATAGATGCGCTTAAGTTCTCATTACCGATGTCTTGTCTTTTGACGCTACATCTGTGGATGCTGTAGCACATTTTGGTTCCGCAATAATAAGTCTAAGTATTTCACTACGTAATACAAGATTACCTACACTTCAACAAGGACGTCACCGTCGTATGGTGGCGGCGTATTATAATCCATCATCCCCATACATCCCTTTGGTGTCTAAATAGTGGTGACTAAATTTTTTTTATAGGATAGGGTGACACACGAACACACAGTCCACCTGATGGTAAGTGGTTGCTGTGGCCCATAGACGTCTACATCTATCCTCGTTTGCGAATCAAAATGCAGATGCGCTGTCACCCGTGAGAACTAAGATGGAATGCCTCTCTTCCAGTAAAAGGCGCTCCGGTTCTCTACACTCACCATACGCAACACAGCAGTTTGAAGCTGCTATTTTACGCTGGTATTCTGTGAGAGCGTGGTCCTTCCCCGGTCGAGCCGACCCATTCTTGCTAAAACTATACTATACTACTACTAATATAGTTGCAGCTGCATCATGGCTCTACCACGTAAAAACATATGAGAATTGCCAGATTTTTTATGTTTTCCACTAAATGGCAATATTCCTAATCTGCAACGGAACGGCGTCGAATGTGAGACAGTTATGTGATTGGTGTATACTGCGTGGTAATCGTAATCGTATATGAAGCACGGACACTATGACATCTACAATATGCCCATGATGACGGTGTACTGGTTGATGAAAATAGATAAAGTTGATAGAGGTTAGACGTTCCGAGTACTATATTAATTGCAATTGAAATGTTATTGTGTTTTCGAGATCTGTAATTTCTAATTAGGCACTTTGTTACGTAATAGATCGACTGAATGCAAGTGCCTTCCATTTGGTTGGACGTTTACATCGAATCCGGTTTACTTGTATCGTACTGTCGGAAATGTAATTTAGTAAAAGCAGATTTCGATTTAGACAAGCACTATATACGTTAGTTACATATTTTAAATAAATGAGCTTTGTTTATAAAAGGAAACACGGTTATTTTCTGATATCTGTTTTGTACCTACTTTTTGAGAGTTAAAATAAAGAAATTGGTAATCAAGCTAGTTGATTATGGAAAATAGTTTCTACGAGGGGAGAGGCCTATGTCCGCCAGTGGACTGATGAGAGATTGATGATGATGAAGGAAAATATACAAATGTGATTTTTTTTTTGGTAATAACATATAATTAATTTAAGTAATTGAAGATCCATGTACAGCTTTTACATTATACAGTATTTGTTTTTGTTTGTTTGTATGTTTGTTTGTTTGTTTGTTGAGTTTGTTTTACCACCGTCAGACAAAAGGCATAAGAACTACTGATCTAAATACACCGCAAGATGTCGCTTTTAATTGTAATCAAAATAATGGTTCAGCAAACATGTTGAAAAAAAATCGAGACGATTAAAATTATAGTCTTATTTAATTCTCCTGATCCTTCGCTTCTAATGTATGATTTAATCTTTAGTTTCTCATTTCCTATCTGTGCAATGTATATTCCTGTTTGTTCAATGTACATTGCACGTTTCAGCCACCGCATGGCACAATTAGTCACCAGGTACCACTGTGTAAGGTTAAATTGCGGTATATTTTATTATTTAATGAAATTTTCAACCATGGTCTATACCCAGCAGTAGCTTACAGTCTAGCGAGGAGCATGAGGAGTTATAGAAACAAAGGTGAAATTTAAATGGCACCACAATTACATAAAGTTCTGTGTAGTGCCACCTCTCCATATCAAACTGTTGGTGTTGTGACGACATAGGGAAATGAAATAGGAATGAACTGCAGATACCAACCCGCCTCACCTGCTAAGTAAGGGTGGGAAATATTCACATTAATATAATAACCAATTGGGGAGGCCTATGTTCAGCAGCGGACTTCATATGCAACAATGAATAAATGAGGAAAACATATGAAATGAATACTTTACCCTTTGGTAGTTTAAAATGATAAAATGCCTGTATTGTTCCGATGAGCTATTAACCTTTGAAATTTTATTCAATCACATAGGGCCACGCCATAAATGCCTAAGTTTTGTTATACATCCGCGTCGTCGTGGATCTTGACCCCTATTCGGCAGGCACGTAGCTCGTGGCCTTCGGACTTGTTTTGCATCTTGTGCATTCGTCGCGCAACTCGCTATAATAGTGATGGAGCATGGTCGATACTTTTATTTATCGATTTTATCATAATGCTTAACGTTATTTTTGTACTGAGGTATTTACTTCGAATGGCAATACAAAATTAAATTATAATAGTTCAAGTAAATAATTAAAATTTGCAAACATTTTTATAAAGTGTCCCATGCAAACTAAAATAAATTAATACTAGTAGCATAATAACTACTTACGGTCACACTGTTTTATATTATTCATTAGTAATCAGACAGATTCATTGTCTGATTCTAAAATATACAATTATACCATGACAAAGTAACTTTTAAAAGCAATGTCATCTCCGCCAAGTCGAGCAAAAAAGTGGCACGGCCGTACCATCCTTTTCTCGAAGCAGTTCAGGCCATTTCCGAAACCCTATAACTTCGTTATGGATAAAATTAGAAGCCTGTTTTTTACTAATTATGTAGGCATTGTATAAACTCGGTATATTTCAAATTTCATTAAATTTTCACAAGTAGTTTAAGAATTATAACTAGTCAAAGTTTCTTAATTTTGTCACTCACTGACTGACCGATCATCAAAACTCTAAGGCACTTCTAGCAGACATAGAAACTTCAAATTTGGAATACAATTATTGTTTAATATATAAATCAAGGAAAAATTAAAATATTTTAGAATTTCGCTCCAGTTTTCGAGATACACCAACTGCATAAATAACTTTGTAATCCCATATAAACATATAGTATTACAAAGTTACATTTGCAGCGAATGAATCAGTGTACCTATATATGTATAATGGAATAATAGGTGTAAATAGCTACCTAGATATAACTATCTACAAAAAGAAATGAAATGCCATCAAAAACATAACTTGTAAAAAAAGCCAAGTCTCGCAACTCAGTTCTTCTACCGTAAAAAGTTGTGAGATCCATGTAATACCAAGTCGGTTAGTTTATTCAGTCCATAGATTGATACATAGATATGATATGATACATAGATACTACCCTTTTTCTTCATCACTCAATTATTTACATTCGAAAGTAATATGAAGAAACATACAGATTATCCATATCCAGGAGGATTTACAATTGCAACTTTATTTATTTCCAATACTTGTGCATTTCTTATTGTGTTTAGCAACATACATACTTTCATTCGAATTCGATAAGTGACAATCATGTTTGTTACAATCTTATCGTATATCGATAGGTGGCATGTGTCATATTGAGTAACAGATCGATGAACCGCAGTATTACACATCACTAGTTATATGGCACAAACATTATTGTAGTGTAGTATGAGGATATAAAATTAATTGTTATTCAACAAGCATATGGCAGTGGTCCCCTTTCTCCAAGGAAGCATGTATTCCCTGTTGTTTTTAACGTTTTTTTAATGTGATATTTATAATTCTCTGAATGTACTGTCAACGATACTCGTATGTCTTTCCTATATAATATTCACTAGAAATATATGTCTCACAAGTTTATAGATTGTTTCAGGTGATATAAATGTACAAACAATAATAATTATAATAATATTTAAGATGTAATAAATGTAATAATTTTTAATAGTGGTAGAGCCACGCGGCAGCTTTTGCTGTCGCACGGATGGGCCGGCTCGAACCGGGGTGGTACCACGACCTCACAGAATACCAGCGTGAAGTAGAGGTTTACCTCTGCGTTTCGCTTGGTGAGTGCAGGTGGCCGGAGGCCCTTTTTACTGGAAATGAGGCATTCCATCTTAGTCCTCACGGGTGACAACGCATCTGCATTTTGATTCGCAAACGAGGATAGATGTAGATGTCTATGGGCCGCAGCAACCACTTACCATCAGGTGGACTGTGTGCTCGTTTGTCATATCCCTTATCCTATAAAAAAAAAGATGGCATAAATGACATTTTTACGTTGTAGAGCCATGCTGCAGCTATATTAATATTATAGTTGTAGCACGAATGGGTCGGCTCGACCGGGGAAGGACCACGCTCTCACAGGATACCAGCGCAAAATAACAGCTTAATACTGCTGTGTTTCGTATGGTGAGTGTAGAGGACCGGAGACCCTTTTTCTGCCGACTTCCAAAAAGGAGACGGTACTCAATTCGAGTGTATGTTTTTATTTTTATGTGTGTTACCTCATAACTTTGTACTGGGCGAACCGATTTCGATGATTCTTTTTTTATATGAAAGCTGATAGTTCTCGTGTGGTCCCATATAAATTTGATCAAGGTCAGACTAATAGTTGTTGAGCTATTCTTAAATAACCTATATTGAAGTCGCTTATATTGAAGTCGGCTGTACAAAAATTTTAATTTTAAATGATAATAGAAAAGATGCATTCCATATTAGTACTCACGGATGACAACGCATCTGCATTTTGATTCGCAAACGAGGATAGATGTAGATGTCTATGGGCCGCAGTAACCACTTACCATCAGGTGGACTGTGTGCTCGTTTGTCACCCTATCCTATAAAAAAAAAACAGAAAAAGAAAAGAAATCCACATAAAAATATTTCGAAGACATGTGAAGTTCGCTAACACGCGCAGTGCGGCGGACACTTCCTTGCCCTAAAAACCTTGTCAGAAATGAGAGGATGCCTGCGCCTAGCAGTGGGACACGTGTATAGGCTGTAACTTTAACTTAATATGTATTTTAAGTTGCAGCAACGAAAAAGCATCCGTCTCAACTTAGTGCACTGATTCATGTGCAGTTTTTTTTAAATCGTTACCCTCACACTTGGATTTTCTCCTGTATCGTGGAGGCAGTTTACAAACACAAATTGCAACAGGCCAAACATCCAGACCCGGAACAATTATTTGTAGACCATACAAATACTTGTTACGTTCGGAATTCGAACCCGCGGCCCACAGCGCAGCAACTCATTGCTAAGCCACTGCGCCACGGAGTCGTCAAGTTATCAGATATTTTCACCCATTACAGAAAAATATTTCTATTATAAATATAAATTAATGTTTCTTTGTTTGTCCCTTGTGCGTCGTTCCTTTATCATATTATATCAGAATACGATGTAACTTTGGTAAGTTTTTATGAGTTTTGATAAATTGTGTCGCACGCACGCCTTCAAATGTTTCTGACAAAAAAAGGCATTGAACGCATGATGAGTTGAGGAGTGACAAAAAATTTCGCCTTGATAATATATGAATATTATATATTTCAATAGCATGTAAAAATATTTATTCCAGTAATGCAGGCGAATAAAAATTCATCTATATAAAAGAACATCATACAATACCAAGTACACAAAGCCACTCACACTTGTTTTGAAACAAGATAAAAAATTAATGGATTGTTAAATTTTCATTAAGCTTAAGGATTAAATTTCAAACTTACTTAGAGTTGCGTCTACCGATAAAGAGTTAAAGAGAGCCAAGTTTGCGTAAGCATACTCACTCCAAGACATACAGCTAGCTGCATTTTATAGAGTGCAAAGAAGACAAAGGAAATAGCTGTGAAGCCTTTAAACATTACCACAAATCGGTTATATGTTTAAGTATGCCTTTCTAAAAATTTACTTAACAGATTAAAGTGAACTGCTTCAGATTATTTCTAACAGAAAGAAATACAGACATTGTTGCTTCGTTTTGTCTTGTGATTAAAAAAAAAAACAATTATGACTTAGTAAGTTCTGTTTGTTAGTTAGTTAGGAAAGCTTTTATTTAAAAAAAATAACGTAAATATCTTTCATGACTGCGCGTTGACAAATAAGATATTTTTTAACATCCACTTGCACCATCATCGAAAAGAACTTATTGCTGCATCTTAAGAATAATAATGGGATCTTGTTCTTCATCAGCTCGTAATCAGCCCATTGCCAGACATGTGCTTCTACCATAGTCGGGAGGATTTGCCATTGTCATAAATAAAATGGCGTGTATAGCTTTCGTAATGCATACATCAGAGGAGTGGAATAATTTGCTCGTATCTGTTTATTTCTGTCCAATTATACAATTATATATATGTGTTTTAAAGGCAAGAGTGAATAGGCTTTTAACGCGACAGACATTAACTATCTTGGGCTTTATCATCTTCATTGTTGTTTGTAATGCGCCAAATTTACACGGTGGGGTTGTCGTGAAGTATTGGCTTTTAATAATTAAAAAATGTAAATGTGGGAAATATTTTTAAATATTCAGTCAAGTTAATAAATAACCGTTTTTATTGCACACTGCGTTTCGGGTGTAAGCAAAATAAGGTAAAAACCAACAGTGATGTGGAGCATTGAGGTTGGGTGTTCCTGTTCTTGTCCGTTTTAAAATTGGTTTTTCATAGCCAAATCATTACATTTAAAATCTGAAAATTTTTTTTAGATACATTCTTTCTCCTTACGATAATACCCGGTCAATCTATACAAATAAATAAAATTGAAGTGTCTGTTTGTAATGTCAAAATTACAGCTTTTTACTAAATACATTTGAAATTATATACGGTACTAAAAACAAAAATACAATTTTTAAAGTTTTTGTCTGTCTGTCTGTCTGTCTGTCCGTCTGTCTGTTTATTCCGGCTAATCTCCGAAACGGCTGGACCGATTTGGACGAGATTTTCACTGGCAGATAGCTGATGTCACAAGGAGTAACTTGGCTACTTTTATTTTAGAAAAAGAATTAGGATTCCGCGCAAAAAATTAAAACCCCAAATAACACGCGGGCGAAGTCGCGGGGAACAACTAGTACACAATACAATATTCTAGATAAAATAAATTACCGAACTACCTTCAATTTGCAGTTTTTTTACAAGCCAAATTTCATTTTAACCAAGTAATTCGAAAGTAATATAATAGTAGAGTAATTCTCCTTTTTTCTATAAAAAAATATCAATTTATAGGTAATTCATTTTGGAATTGATTCCACCCGATCGTTTTTTTTTTCATTTATTTAAAAAAATATCGATTATTCAAGTGATTTTCGATCCGCGCGTCGCTTGTTTGCCATTGCCACAAGCAACCCGCAGGACGTTGCTGAGGCAGTGGCGAAGCTAGGGCTCCAAACTAGGGCAAGTTTTGTTATTTTTAGCAGTTTTATAAAAATACACCAATCTTGATCTGTCTCCACTCTTCAGTTTCATATTCAGCAAATGCATACCTTCGGTGGCTTTGAAATTTGGGTTTGCTTGAGCGAAAGAAAAAGATATTTTACATATAATACAATAATACATGAACAAAAGAAAAGCATAAACAAAGTACGAACGTGACGACTCCGCGGCGCAGTGAGTTAGGAATGAGTTGTTGCGCTGGGGATCGCGGGTGCGAATCCCGCACGAAGCAAGTATTTGTATAGCCTACAAATAATAGTTCCGGGTCTGGATGGTTGTCCTTGTGCAATATATGTTTGTAAACTGCCTCCACGATGCAAGAGAAAATCCTAGTGTGGGGGTAACGTTTTTTAAAAAAATACAAAAATACAAACAAACTATGTACAAAATTAAAAAAACTTTTCTCTCTTTCTTAAGGAAAGATTAGATTACGTCCGCGTAAAATGTTGGTGAACGTTTCAATTGTACCAATAACTGTTTATGTGGATATGAGCTGTTTGTTTTCAACAAAGTTTAAAGATTTTACCATTTCCTTGCCGATTAGCACTTTAACACTCTTCAATTCATCAAAAGTAACACTATTATCCTCCATTTTCACTGAAAAGCTTTAAAAAAGTATAAATTTTCAACTTGCAATATTTATTCGCTCAAGTAAACATTGAAATGTGAAGTTGTAAACGTATCGCCCGCGCGCCCCCGTGCTCGAATAACTTCACACCGAAAGCCCAGCTTATGGCTACGTATTAATTGCTATATAAACAATCGTAGTTATATTTCATAATAGAACATTTTGCCACAGGTTAGAAAGGGAGCGATCGTCTTCTTGAAAGCCCGGTAAAAAGCCCACGCGTGCAAGAGAGACGACTAATCACACAACTCAACTCCTTTTTTATAACAGCAGTATCCCGCAGTTTTGCCGCAACCACTGCGTGTTTTGACAGTTCGCATTTAGACAGAGAGAACACGAATCAGTGTATTTAGAATTGAAAGCAATCTACCAATTGTTGAAGTTACATAATAAGGCTACGAGGTCATCACCTGTGTAGAACAGAGGAGCATGCGGGAAATTTGAAATAGTTTGAAACAGTTTGCGAGTTATTTTATTAGTTGATATTATTGATTAAGCAGTTTGATAGGGCAAATCTGGCTTCTCGGCTTCTATGGAGGCTTCGTGCCGAGGTAAGATCTGTGCCATTTTTCCGCACGCGGGCTGCTCTTCTGCTACTTAAATAATATTTAGGAAATAAAATAAATTGTAAATAACTATAGTTTTATGGAACTTATATAGACTATAGTTAAGCTTTTGTTTGTGTGTTTATTTCTCATTGTGTAAATATTTGTTTATAACTTGAAAAATTTTAAAAATCATACTATGTGCGACCCGACTCTATCTTTGCGGCGGCCGCTTGTAAATACCTAATGCGCTTGGAGCACCCAGCCTTAATACCAGTGTAAGAGTAGCGGCATTGCATTCACCAACTTGCTCCGCGTAGTTGGTTGGCAAATCTTTCAAGGATTTAGGTTATAATAATAAGAAGGTGTTTGTTTCAGCCCATATGAAAAAATACAAATAAAAGAAACATTATGCAACACTACAATAATATAAAATAACAGAAAAACATAACAGCAATACTACTTACAGTGACTGAAGAGAATCAGAGACCTTTTAAATTGGTAACGAGGCTTTCCATCTTAGTCCTCAGGGATAACAATTAATAACGCACCTGCATTTTGATACTTAATCGAGAATGGATATAAATGTCTGTGGGCCACAACATGCCCTTACCATCAGTGGACTGCGTGTATGTATTAAAAACCACTCGTTCACACTTATAAAGAAAGTAAAACGCTGGTTATCTGAAACTGCATCCACAACATTATTTGTGCATAATATATTTGAATGTTCGAAACACATTTGAGATCAAAAGGTTACCCTTTTTATATACAAATTTATTTATAAGCACACGTGTGTGTGAACTTGTTCTTGTTATGCGGATAAGAAATTCCAAGTATCTTGAAAAAGTAAATATATGTTAAACTATTACAACAATTTCAGAATGACTGCTCGGCTGTTCAACCTTTTTCGACTCCGTAGTTAGTCGTAATTCTCTTGTTTGTGTTAAACGCATGCGCAATCCAAAGCAAACGTTTGTAAAGGATGAATGTGTTGTCTATTTTTACCGGTTTTCAAAATTTACGCTCTTTCTTAGAACAACATTTTTGTATACTGTATTCTTTAAATGTAAACGATATGAGTGCTACAGCTTGCTTTAGTGTGTACAATTAAAATAGCATTATGTACTTGTGTACTCGAATAAATATATATTTATCTGCCTGTGGAGTTAGATTTTTTTTGTTATTTTAATAAAAGGTTAACATAATTAAAAGTCTTGCTATGTACGTTATATAGAGAATTTTAATATAACTTTGAGGTTATATGGAAGTTCTATATGACCTATTTATACGAATACTTTTCTCTACCGTCTCGATATATCACGCAATCGTACCCAACGGTTTGCTAAGTCGTTCGCAATGCTTACAGCAAAGAAGTAGAAACATTTGACAGCCTCTGTCATACCATCATATTGCAATTAAGTGTCTTAAAGGCAAAAGTAAATACATAGGTTTTTATTTATTAAAACGATTGCGACTGTTCATTAGGTAAGACCGTAGTCAAGCACTAGCTTATAACAGTTTAAAAAGCAACGTCGAATTATTTGATACTTTTTGTTCATACTCTGTGGTAGGCCTATAATCTCTATAAATCCTCTCATTATTGCTTGCTGCTTCTATAAAGTATATTCCAGTACCGTAAGTAAGCCTTTTTAACCAACCAATATTTAATTTTGTATATAAGCTTATAAATTTTATTATTTTGTTTTAAGTTTATTATCACCTTTGTCTCCAAAGTACTAACCATTAAACAATTGATAAGTTTAATTGTGATAAATATTTCAACATGGCTGTTGTTCGAGAATAGGGTATTACACCCATTTTCAAAAAGTGTTTTAAATGAATCCTAGAGTGATAATGAACCACTATAATTTTCATATAAATTTTTAAAACCGAATAGTGACATAAAAATTACTTTTAATCTATCGTTTTAAATTTTCGCGTGAAAACGCTAGCCGCCACACTGTTCAACTCGTGACGTCACTGTCCTAGAATTTTGACAGTTTTGGAAAGGAATAATATACTTTTGAATGTTTAATAATGAGGTATCGTGTATATCATTGTTGTGTTGTGCCTGATTGCAAAAATACGAGCATAAGAACGCCGGGAAAGTTATGGATTACAGTGTCAACTGATTTAAATATGAGAAATACTTGGTTAAAACTAGCAAGAAGAGACCCGAACGCATTGTCTACAAAATCTAAACTATACTTCTTTGAAGATCACTTTAATATATTTAACTATCGATTAAACATAACAAAATATCATGACATTGTAGGTACCTATTGCAAGTCAAATTTTGTAATAGATTAGGTTAATCGCTCGTCTGTCCCGCCCTTAGTGGGCCATTTTGATAGTCCTTGCAAGTGTTTTTACAATGTAAGTTTTTACCATAGTATAAAGAGATGGGAAGTACGTTATCTTCATACAAACGCACTGCGCGCGGCTTGTATGTGTGCGCCATAATATCTATGAGGCGCCGCACGCACACTTAAATACAATCTCGAAGTAATTCTCAATGCGCCAGTCGAGGCTAACACCGCACGAGGTTCGCGAGTCACTTATTATAGCATATAATTTTTACTTGACGATGAGATACCTACTTACTTATTTTTGTTGTATTAGTTGTCTATCAGACAGAGGAAGAATAGTAACTAAGTACCTACTTACGGTTATAAAATCGTAATTAAAAATAAGTAATTGACTAATTGTGAATCAGATAAATAGAGCAAAGTTAGAATAATAACAACAGAACAAAAAATTGATTACAGTCTAAGAGGCAGGCGTTAGTAATTTTATGTTATTGTACGATGTTTTTTTTACAATATTTTAGTCGCTTTATTCAATTTTTTTATTATTATATATATATTTATTATACTGCTCTGAATCTTAATACATTTCTGTATTTGTTAGGAAAACCATTAATGAACTTTATCGACTTCACTGAATTAGTTATACAGAGATGTATTATCTTTGGCAAAGGCCCGGTTTTAAACTAATGACAGCTTTAGTGCACCAGATATCTAAAAAATAACCGAAAATCAACCAATCCAACCTTGTTCTCCAAAATAATGCAAACCATTGTGAACTGCCTCTCATAAATCGGCGGAGACAGAGAGGGAGACCTGGCCGTTAGTATGGACACAGCGAAGGCCTTTGATCGGGTTTGGCTCAAAGCGCTTCTTTCGAAGCTACCTTCCTATTGACTCCCTGAGAATTTGTGCAACTAGATCAGCAGTTTTCTTGCAGGTTGGAGCAACAAAGTCGTAGTAGAAAGTACATGCTCCATTTACAAACCTATTTATGCTGGTGTTCCACAAGGCTACGAGCTATCACCTACGCTGTTTCTTCTGCTTATCAATAATATGTTGCAAACAATAAAAAAATAAAAGTAACGTGCAATGGTGATGCTTTATACACCGGCTGTGCCTATATTTCTGGGGAAAACGTTGCCGAGTACCGGAACAAACTAGTGTCTTAAGTCGAGTCTTTGCCGGATAAGGTCTCGGATTTGGGCGACTAAACATAATTAAGTTCAATACCTAAAAGACACAAGTTTACGCGTTTACCACTGAGAAGGAGTTACGACAAGAGGAAATCTCCTCAATTTCAGGGCACTCGTTACCCACCTCTTGTTACCTCGGCCAGTATCGGAATCTTCGGCGTTGACATTTCGAATAATGTGCGGTATCGTGGTCACTTGGAAGGGAAGGCTTAATTGACTTCTGAAAACCTGATGGTAAGTGGTTGCTGCGGCACATAGATATCTACATCTATCCTCTATTACAAATCAAAATGTAGATGCGTTGTTATCCGTGAGGACTAAGATCGAATGCCTCATTTCCAGTAAAAAGGGCCTCCGGCCACCTGCACTCACCAAGCGAAACGCAGCGGTAAACCTCTACTTCACGCTGGTTTTCTGTGAGGTCGTGGTACCACCCCGGTTCGAGCCGATCCATCCGTGCGACAGCAAAAGGTGCCGCGTGGCTCTACCACTGTTAAGTAGACAATTATTTTTAAAAATGTTATATTTGTGTTCTGGAAGTGGGAGTAATTTTTGTGATTTCAGTTCGAGCCGTTCGCGGTCAGGAGCCAAAAAGTTAAACTCGAAAATTCTCTATACAACTAGGATAGTACATAATTTTTCGAACGTGGTTCTTGGAGGCCAAGGGGCCCCTTTAGCTTGGGGGCCCCGGGGCACTGCCCCGCCTAGCCCCAGGGTAGCTAGGCCACTGTGTAAACCGCCTAAGTGTGTTTAGTTTTTATCGACAAGCCGAGCTATATGTTCCGCAAGTAAAACGAGTGCCTGCCTGTATCCGGCACAAAAGAAAAAATAATAGGTAATATTTTCAAAGATGTTGTTAATTCGAAATAATATCGAACCTTAAAAGGAGTTACTGATGTATTTTATTGATTATTCGTTTCTTTCCTCTTCATTAGCCCGTTAAATCGACTGTAATGCAAAGGCCTCTTCTGTTGTAGGAAGGATTTGATAGAATCGACACCCTTGGCCGGCAGATTGATGGTTGCATTACCAGACGTATCGCACCTTTGATGCTGCTTGCACCGGTCTGAGTATTTTACGTCTGGCGTAAAGTAGATAGCTATATCGCCATCTGTCGTAAATTATAAGATATTAATTACATCCTCCATAGTTGTCTTTTATGACAACGATGAAACGATGTCGTGTGATGTATTCTCTTAAGGCGCGGGTTGAGCAAAATGTCGCGCTAGTCGTTATTTGTGCGGTTTTTAGGAGCTATCTACTTTTTATTTAAAAGATATATCAACAAATAAAAAACACATTATATTTCTACATAATCTTGAATCCATAAGAGCTGCATCCAATTTTTTTAAAGGTATAAATATTTATATAATCTCCTTACAACGAAACCATATAAATGTAAAATAATTATTGATAATATGCATCTCCTCGTAAAGTAAGTATTATTTTATTTTGCGATTTACACCAATGGATAGGCAATTTATTAATGAACATTTGTATTGTAAAATTTTTTTCAAAAGACCAAAATTTGATTTTATTAAGAAATTATTTTAAAACCTGGGCGTATTCACTGCCCACGGGCTTGCTGGATCATTGAGCGTTGAGCTCTTGAACGTGGAACCCGTGTCGTTCGTCAGAGCATCGGCCTGCGCACACGCTCACGTCTTATCAGTCGATAATATTATTACTTATTAGGTTATTTATAGGTAGTATTATTTGTTTGTTTTGGGTATAATTTTTCGTATTAGTTATACATATATTTGTTGTGTTTTTACTGCGCAATGAAGCTTTTTGCGTGTATTTTCTTTGAAGTAAATGCAAATAAAAAAATGAAGCACCATTAGCATGTAAGGTTCGAATCCATAATTAACATTTCGACAAATATTATAATTTACACTAAAAAGGCTACTTCAATATTATCAGTATAGTACATACATACATAAACACTCACGCCTGTCACCCAGAGGGGTAGGCAGAGACTATGGACTTCCATTTGGCACGATCCTGACAGACCTCTCTCGCTTCCTCCACATCCATATACCTACGCATACACGCTCGTCGGTTAAAGGTACTCTTGATTTGGCCCATTTTCAATATATCGCCAATTTGGTCGATAAACTTTCGCCTAGGGCGACCCTTCCCGATTCTGCCGTTCACCTCTGCAACATAAATTTGCTTTGTCACTCTTTCCTCATTCATTCTTTCTACATGACCAAACCACCGAAGCATTCCTTTCTTAATCCTGGTCACAACATCATCTTGCAAACCACACTCTTCTCTTATTAAACAATTTCTCACTCTGTCGTTCAGATTCATCCCTAACATACTCCTTAATGACCGCATTTCTACAGCATTTATTCTACTCTCGTGCTTCTTCTGCCACACCCAACTTTCACTACCATACATTAAAGTAGGCACTAACACAGCATTGTGAATTGCCATACGTGCCTTTTTGGACACATTCTGACTTTTCACAATAGAGTGTAGAGCCCCATTCACTCTATTTCCTGCATTCACTCGTCGTTCTATATCCTTATCATATCTACCATCCTTGCTAAACACACATCCCAAATACACAAACTCATCTACTTGTTCTACCAACTCCCCTTCTATTCTTATTTCACATATCGTTTTACTTTCTTCTCTTTCAAAAACCATAACTTTCGTCTTACTTGCGTTCACTTTCATTCCCTTTTCTTTTAATGTCCTGTTCATTAATGTAACCATCATTTGCAACTCGGCCGCCGAAGACGCAAGTATGACTTGATCATCGGCGTACAAAAGGCATTTGACGGTTAACTCACCCATTCTTAATCCGCATTCTTCTACTTTCAAATTTTCCAAACAACTGTCCATAAATAGGTTGAACAGCCACGGGGAAGCCACACAGCCCTGTCTGACACCTTTATGGATGCCAAACCAGTCCGAGTAAGCCCCGTTGATCCTGACACAGGCATTAGAGTCCCTATATAGAGACTTCAATGCCTGTATCAGACCAGCGCTCAACCCAAATGAGGTCAGTGTTTGCCATAACACGTTCCTGTCCACTCTGTCATAGGCCTTTTCCAAGTCCATGAACGCACAAAAAACTTTCTGGTTTTTGGCCAAAAATTTCTCCGCAATCATGCGCATGGAAAAGACTTGATCCGTACACCCCATCCCCTTTCTAAATCCAGCTTGCACATCCCAAATTTTTCCATCAGTTTCTTCCATAACTCTTTCAATTAACACCTTAGCATACAGTTTACCCACAATGCTAAGCAAGCTGATACCACGGTAGTTTTTACAGTCCTGCTGCGACCCCTTTCCCTTATATATTGGGACTATAACGGCTTTGCACCAGTCTTCCGGTACCCGCTTCAGTTCCCAACATAAATTAAACAAGGTGTACAGCAGGCCTGCAACTACACCCTCTCCAGCCCTTAGCATTTCGAGTGATATTCTATCATATCCGGCTGCCTTACCTGCTTTCATGCTTTTCATTGCTTTCACTATTTCATCTACACTTATTTCTCTACCTCTCTCTTCTTCCGGAATTTCTATTTCACTTACTTCAGACGACTCTTCACTCTTAAACACGCTTTCAAAGTATTCCTTCCATCTCTTTAAATTCGAAACTTCATCATTCAGCATGCAGCCATTCTCGTCTCGTATAGCATTCATTCTAGGCTGTTTTGAATTGCCCCTGGCAGTTCTTACGAGCTTCCAGAACATTTTAATATTTGCCTGGAAGTTATCAGATATTCTTCTATCATTCTTATCTGTCCTTTCTTGTTTTTTCCTTTCAACAACTTCTTTTACTCTCTTTTTTATACGTCTAAAGTCTGCCTGTTTTCTTTCAATCTCATCATTCATACCGCCAGAATTACCAGCTTTAGTTGCTAGTAAATCTAGCCATGCTTTCTTCTTTGCTTCAACTTCCATCCGTACCTCATCATCCCACCACAACGTATTACTTTTCCTTTCATTCGTTCTCTTACTTACACCACATACTTCGGTGGCTGTATCCACCAAAACTTTTTTAACATTATTCCATACATTCTTCAAGTCTAAATCATTCATACTAAATTCATTCAACACATTTATATTTTCTCTCAGTCTGCATTTATACTTCTCTTTCACACCTTCATCTTGTAGCCTCTCTATTCTTATACGCTGTAACGCAGTGGTAGACACAGATGTCCGATGCCGCCAACGCTTGAATAGACCATTAATTTGGCATAAGACCAAGTAATGATCCGTCCCTACGTTGGACCCCCGGTAAACCCTTGTATCTACCACTGCGCTCCTCATTCTTCCATCCACAATTATGAAATCTATCATGCTTCTATCATCCCCTCTTTCCCATGTATACATGTGAATCCTCTTATGGCGAAAGAAAGTGTTCGCCACAAAAAGATTCTTTTCCACACATATGGTGAGGAGGTCTTCACCATTCTCATTTATTCTTTCATCGCCAAACGCTCCTAATATCCTTTCATAACCAGACCTCTTCACTCCAACCCTTCCATTAAAATCTCCTAACATAATAATACTTTCATTTTCCTTGCATTTCGTCAACACCAGCCTTACCATGTCCCAAAACTGCTCTCGGATATAAGTGGGCTTAGACATATCTGGGGCGTACACCCCAAGCACAAACAACTTCTTTAAGCCCACTTTCATTCGTATCCACAGCAGCCTTGGGCTTACACATTCATACTCTTTCACACATTGACCCATTCTTTCTGAAAGGATGACACCGACTCCCTGGCATGCCCGCTCGGTCTCGTCTACACCAGACCAGTAAGCGGTATACATGCCATGTGCAGTGACATCTCTTCCCTTTCGTTTCGTCTCATTCACACATAACACATCTATTCTTCTATCATTCATCATTTCGCATATTTCATCCATCTTATCATTCATTGCTCCACATACATTCAGCGTAGCCAGACGGGCCTCCGCAATCCACTTTTCGCCACTCCAGGAGACAGGACGTGACGGGTGGCGAACCTCGTCGCCGGTTTTCCTCCCGGAGATTCTTCGCACCCCTGCCCCATTAAAGGGGCGCCGGGAACTCGGGGCCATTTCATTCAATTTTTGGCTCATGGTGCAACATAAGGGGTGGTAGATTTTACACCGCTACCACACGGCGAGGAGCCGAGTCTGTCGTTTCGGCTTTGTCGCTCGTTTAGCACCACCCGGGGGACACGTGTAGGGTGGGCCTAGGGTTAGGTGGTCGAAGCCTACGGACGCGAGCGACTCATCCCCCAGTATAGTATACAGTTAAAAATAATTCTAAGACACAACCGCAATATTTCGTTGTACGCTGTGTGTATTTCCATAAAATAGTTTATTGATGTTGAAAAAATACTACGTCCGTACAGTAGGTGGCGTTTTACATATTACTTCTTACGCGATCCTATTTTGTAGCAAGTCGGCGCGGCACGGCACACAAATGCTCAAGGTCGTTCGCATGGAGTAGCCGCGTCGACTCGCTAGCTCGCTACAATATAGGATCGCGTAAGAAATAATAATATGTAAGACGCCACCTACTGTACGGACGTAGTATTTTTTCAACATCAATAAACTATTTTATGGAAATACACACAGCGTACAACGATAAATGTATTTTAAATTTTTTATTCGGTATACAATGTGTCCGGTTTCCGATGTCCGATACTTTAAGGGGTTAAAATACAATTAATTTTATCGACAAATCAGGGATCAATGATTTTTTTTCGCCATCAATAAAAAAATGGCAGCACTTTAAAAAAATTGTTGGCGAAGCATAGATGCTTGTATTAATTTAACAATATCTACCCAAGTAGAAGACTTTCAAAAACAAAATTGGTCTCAAATGTTAGTTAATAGTGTAGACAATAAATCTAAATTCAAAATATTATTTTTTAATTTTTCAGTATTAGTAAAAAACATTTTTGAAAAAATAAATTAGACAACAAATTGATGTTGCTTTTTTAAGATTCTTAGCTTTAAAAAAAACCATCGTGTTAACCAATTTTTTTTACTTGTTTTCATTATAATACAGGATATTTGCTATAAATGCACATTTAAATCTTAACTCTGAGTTAGATAGTTTAGGAGCTATGACAGTGTAAACATACTTACTTGAAAAGCGCGGATACACTAGCAAATGAAATAAAACAAAATAATTTATATCAATTGCATTTAATTTGGCAAAATAATTACAAAAACTGCTCAAAGTGACCTCCTTGTCTCTGCAGACATGCTGTTGCTCTTATTGCAACGTGTTGCGTAGAGCGCTGGATCATTGCCTTGTCTTCTCGCAATTCGTTTGCTGCTTGAATTATTTTTTCTGCTAACTCCTCTCGTGTATTTGGCACATTTACATACACTCTTCGTTTGAGTGTGCCCCACAAAAAAAAATCGAGAGGTGTTAAATCCGGCGACCGCGGTGGCCAAGCAATTGTTCCTCCGCGTCCGATCCACGACGAATAGTGTGCATTTAAATGATTCCGCACAAGAAGCGCGAAGTGTGCCGGTGCACCATCCAATTTCAGAATCATTCTGGCCCTGTAGGCCAATGGTAACTCCAATAAAGCATCCAAAAAATTCGTTTCCAGGAAATTTAGGAATCTTGGGCTATTCATTGTCTCCGGTAAAATGATTGGTCCAATTAGAATGTCGTCAATCATTCCGGCCCAAACGTTGACAGGAAATTTATGTTGAAAAGAACTTTGGCGGATCGCATGTGGATTTTCTTGAAGCCACAGGTGTTCGTTACGGTAGTTCGTATACCCTGATCGCGTGAAAGTAGCTTCGTCTGTCCACATAATTCTTTTTAAAAAGTTTGGATCATATCGCGTTTCTCTCAATATCCACGAACAAAATATTGCTCTTCTTACATAATCCGGTTCCAGTATTTCTTGCACCCTTCGAAAATGGTAAGGATGTAATCCTTCTCTTTTTAAAATTTTCCACACCGACCATTTTGATAGACTGAGACGATTAGCTATGCGTCTAATGCTCAGGCTAGGGTCTTGAGTAATCATTTGCAATATTTGATGTTCATCATGGAGCGACAAAACACGAGTACGTTCGTTACAGAGCCTTCTTATTCCATTTTCCGCAAGTCTCAAATGAATTCTCACGAAAGTGAAGTGAAACGAGCATTCGGCGTACGTCTGTTAGGAAATCTGCGTGCATACTCTACAACAGCTCTATTTGCACTCCCGTTACACAATCCATACACGAAATGGATGTCAGCGATATGCTGGCTTGAGTACTCGTTCATTGTAATAAACAAAAAGTAACAGTTCAACAACAAAACAAAAACGTAACAAAGTCTAACAACAAACAATAATTATGTACAGTAAGTAGATTTACTTAAAACCAGGAATGTTATCACAACGCAGAGCGAGGGACGACTACTCGACGGCACAAGCGCACACTGCACCCTTTTTACCTGGAGACAGCCGTTATTCTGTCTCGCTCGCACTGTTGTGCACAGCGTTTTTTACCTGCTCACACAAAGGATACTATTGTGCTTGCTTACGATTCCTTGAATTATTGAAGAATTTTATCTTACTCACTGGAGTGGGTGTTTAGTTATCTAATATCGGGGTAGAGGCACTTTGAACAGTTACATTCAAATTATCATAGCTCCTAAACTATCTAACTCAGAGTTAAGATTTAAATGTGCATTTATAGCAAATATCCTGTATTATAATAAAAACAAGTAAAAAAAATTGGTTAACACGATGGTTTTTTTTAAAGCTAAGAATCTGAAAAACAACATCAATTTGTTGTCTAATTTATTTTTTCAAAAATGTTTTTTACTAATACTGAAAAATTAAAAAATAATATTTTGAATCTAGATTTATTGTCTACACTATTAACTAACATTTGAGACCAATTTTGTTTTTGAAAGTCTTCTACTTGGGTAGATATTGTTAAATTAATACAAGCATCTATGCTTCGCCAACAATTTTTTTTAAAGTGCTGCCATTTTTTATTGATGGCGAAAAAAAATCATTGATCCCTGATTTGTCGATAAAATTAATTGTATTTTAACCCCTTAAAGTATCGGACATCGGAAACCGGACACATTGTATACCGAATAAAAAATTTCAAATACATTTATCGTTGTACGCTGTGTGTATTTCCATAAAATAGTTTATTGATGTTGAAAAAATACTACGTCCGTACAGTAGGTGGCGTCTTACATATTATTATTTCTTACGCGATCCTATATTGTAGCAAGCTAGCGAGTCGACGCGGCTACTCCATGCGAACGACCTTGAGCATTTGTGTGCCGTGCCGCGCCGACTTGCTACAAAATAGGATCGCGTAAGAAGTAATATGTAAAACGCCACCTACTGTACGGACGTAGTATTTTTTCAACATCAATAAACTATTTTATGGAAATACACACAGCGTACAACGAAATATTGCGGTTGTGTCTTAGAATTATTTTTAACTGTATACTATACTGATAATATTGAAGTAGCCTTTTTAGTGTAAATTATAATATTTGTCGAAATGTTAATTATGGATTCGAACCTTACATGCTAATGGTGCTTCATTTTTTTATTTGCATTTACTTCAAAGAAAATACACGCAAAAAGCTTAATTGCGCAGTAAAAACACAACAAATATATGTATAACTAATACGAAAAATTATACCCAAAACAAACAAATAATACTACCTATAAATAACCTAATAAGTAATAATATTATCGACTGATAAGACGTGAGCGTGTGCGCAGGCCGATGCTCTGACGAACGACACGGGTTCCACGTTCAAGAGCTCAACGCTCAATGATCCAGCAAGCCCGTGGGCAGTGAATACGCCCAGGTTTTAAAGTAATTTCTTAATAAAATCAAATTTTGGTCTTTTGAAAAAAATTTTACAATACAAATGTTCATTAATAAATTGCCTATCCATTGGTGTAAATCGCAAAATAAAATAATACTTACTTTACGAGGAGATGCATATTATCAATAATTATTTTACATTTATATGGTTTCGTTGTAAGGAGATTATATAAATATTTATACCTTTAAAAAAATTGGATGCAGCTCTTATGGATTCAAGATTATGTAGAAATATAATGTGTTTTTTATTTGTTGATATATCTTTTAAATAAAAAGTAGATAGCTCCTAAAAACCGCACAAATAACGACTAGCGCGACATTTTGCTCAACCTGCGCCTTAAGCCACATCCACAAGGCGGACTTATTCGACTATAATATCGCGTAAAATGATGCTAGTCGTCATTTTCCTTATCGTCTTAGACCTCCCGCGCATTAGGCAGCCTGGCTGCGCAGCCAGGCTGCGGCGGCCGAAATATTTGAGCAGCCACTTCTAAGTAGCCAATGGGCGGCCAGTTGTGACTGTTTCTACGTCATTTTGTGGTTTCGGAACACAAAATACGCCTAGCTGCTACGACAAGTGCGTGGTGACTGACGGCAGCCACATACATTTGCCCTACTCATTCTGGCTGCGCGCAGCCAACGGGCTGCCGTGCAATCGGACGCGCTTTTATGGCTGCCGCAGCCGAGAGTTCGTGGCTGCTTAGGTGCGCGGGCTCCCATACACCGTCATAATATGTTCGACTGGCTGCCGCAGCCTGGCTGCCGCAGCCAGGCTGCCTAGTGCTCTGGGGGCCTTAGAGACTTAAATGATTCGAATTTACTACAAGAACTCGTCCCAAATGTATTACTTTTAATCACTGTAGTGGCCTGACGTTAATACCTCAACTACATTATCAAGCGTAAAGTCATCCATTATATACTTGTCCATGTTAATTACTAACCAAAAAGCACGCCGTGCTTACAGCTAAAACGTAGTGATTATGATTATATGCTCTTTGGCTACGGCATCTATTTTGAAGTTGTGCTCTAACTGAACTGAATTGAATAGGTGACGTCATAAAGCGGTACAACGCAATATTTTAAAATAATATTAAAAATGTTATGCTAAACTTGTGATTTAAACCGGTCGTGATCGATTACAATGCCGGGGTTATTTTTACAGTCCTAAGGCGAAACAATGGGTTGTTGGTATACTGTTGGAATTGGTATGCCAACTGTACCAAGGTCAATTGATTTGCACTGCATTTTCAACACACAAAAATGAAGTCCGCAAGTGATGAACGTCAGCGGGTAGATTTTTATTACTATATACTAGCTAGCCATGCAGACGTTGCTCTGGCCTTTCCGACGACTCTTCCTATAAAAAATCCATAAATTCATAATAAAAAAATTTTGAAGGGTCACTTAGCAGGATAAAATCTATACTATCTCTCAAGTAGGAGCAAGCAATACACATTTACAAATTTTCGTTAAAATCGGGTGAGTGGTTTCGGAGTTCATCGCGGACAAACAATTTGACACGTAATTTTTATATATAAAAATATACACCGTTGGAGAGAAAACTAAAAAAAAGAAAATTCAAATTAAAAAGAAGCTGTTTTATAAGATTTGCATGTCGAATTTCGCAGACTTGAAACGCTGGGAGCAGCGTTTCAAGTCTGCAAAATTCGAAAACTTCTTTAGCTTTGTCTGTTCTATATAAAGCAACGCTTCTTATACCAGTTCATCAATCCAGTCAGTCCATGTTTAGTAGGACAAGCGTATTACATTACTTATAAGCCATTTCCGTTTGTTTCTTCTTTATGTATATAATAAGTTTTCTCTTCTGACGTTATTTTGGTGCAAGCCTTCACATCACCTCTCACCTCATGATTGGGACTTACATTGTTGTCACCAAGAATTGAAGTAACGAATATATTCGTATTTGCTATATAAACGACATAAGATGTATGATGTACTCACGTGTTATCATTACAGCTCTTCTCAAGTCCACAACTAAACATAGAGCTCTTTTTTTATAGGATAGGGTGACAAACGAGCCCACCTGGTGGTACCACGAAACATCGAGCATAGCCCTCTCCATAGCTCGCACTTACGTGAACGTAGACAGATATTTACGTAGTATGTAATCGCTTTCGACTTCTGAATTGGATTATAGCAGGCACTGCCATTTCATAATCGGTCCCCGTCAAGTTCCACCCGCCCTTTTCATGCTGATGTCAAATAATTTTAAGTTATTTTTTATGACTAGCAAAGCATTAATTATTTCGATTTTGATGTTATATTATAATATTATACAAATAATATAAATGTCTTCTTCTTTATTAGTTCGTAATAATCCCTAAATACACGGTGTACGGAGGTTTATTATTTATAATATTATTAAATAATCCATTAAATACTCGTATTTATGTATAATTTACCTGTTTGTTTTACGTTTTATTTAGAGATTCAAATACTATTATTTGAATCTCTAAATAAAGTTAATTAAATAATATATTAACCCAGTTCCTATGAATAGATAGCACGTTCTTTATACAATATGTAACAAAAACAGTGTGGTTCCCGTTAAGTACGTCATCAGGATCATTATTCAAACGTATAGAAATAACTTTTTTTAGAAACGCGATTTTTTTTATTTTAATTAAAAAAATAATTGTATGCTAACTGTATGTGGTTTTACGAGTATTACCTCTGCATTGTCTGGGGAGTAAGAGGATTGTCAAAGACCCCGCTTTGCTTTACTTAGCTTTAGCATCGGCTAGTGTCAGTAAGAGGTAATAAAACCACATAAAATAAAATAAAAAAAAATAATAAAAAATATGGTCGTGTTTTAAAAAAAGTTATTTGTATAGGTTTGAATACTGATCCTGATAACGTACTTAACGGGAACCACAGGGTTTTTGTTACATGTTATATAGAAGTACTATAATGAAAGAGAAAAAATAGAACATCGTGTTGCTAAGAAATATCAAAAAACAAGTTTTATTCTTTTGTCTTGACAGTACCCTTATAAGCTGTTTTTCGACAATTTAAAGGAGTTAGAAAATATTAAACAAATGCATAATTTTTTTTTCAATGGTATTCTACGCTTTATTTATCAACTATGTCGTGGATTGTTTGTAAGCCATATAATTTCTTGCATTGCGGCGTAGGACAATCAAAGGGCATTACTGTTCTGTGGGGGCAATCGAATTATCGAACTTAACCGTCGCGTTGGCTGTGGCACTGTCAGAGCAAGAAGCTGAGCTAATTTTAGCCGACGTATATACATACGTATAATATTGCCATGTATATGTTTAACATATTATATTATTTTAGGGCAAAATAATTGTGGTTTTACGTGACTGATTTACAAATGGTGTTAAAGTGGAAGTCACAGCCTATATCTATACGGTCTACTGCAGCCTACAGGCCTCTTATTATTGAGGTTATAGAGCATTTAGTCAGCCGCACTGTCTTCGATTTATTTTATTCTTCTGACATTGAAGTTTCTTAACGATGTTTTAAGCCAAGCACGTGGTAAAATCAACACCTAAAATTTCAATTAATTATATTATATATGCTGGCGAGGATTTAACTCGGGTTTGTCCGCGTATTACGAATGTTTAGGCGAGCACTTATCCCCTATTCCTGTATCCCCACAGAACATAGAAAGAGGTTCAACCAGAGCTGTGAAAATATCCTTATTGTGGTTAAACTGGTATCACGCAGTTTAAAATGTTGTGTAAACATACTCAGTAAAGTCTAGCTATCGCATCCTGTTTGTAGTGGTCCTGCGGTTTCTAAATTTAACCGCGTTGAGATTAGTAGCGCTTTGTTGGAATAATTTAATTGGACACATAACTGGACGACTCAGCTTCAGGGAATTAATTCGTGTACTTATTTTTGATTTATTAACTTTAGAATGAATTTATTACACTGTTTTACTATGAGCGTGTTATTTATATACATTTAAGTGCAAACAGTTTCATTTAGTTTTTTAACATCCATTTTGACTTCATAACCTGTCACAAGATGTCGTTAGTACAAAAATAATGACATCTGGAATCTAATTTTGAAACGAAGAATGTGTACAGTTATTGTTCTAAATTTTATATGTTTAACATAATTTTATTACTTTACGTCGAAATTTATGTTTTAATTTTAAATCCTATAAATATTGATTTTGCCTTTAACATAACTCGAAAAGAAATTAGCATTTTTCAAGCAACTTTCACTTGGACAAGCCCTCCGTGTGATATATTGTGTCGAGCCCTGCACACGCAGAACTGTCGAGGCAATTAATCCCAAGGATTTATTGGACGTAACATTGTGAGGTACTAGTGAGATGGTGAAACAATTTTAAAAATTATTATGTTCTCATCGCAATATATCGATTTATGTTTATTTTATCCAAGGCTTGAAAAAGAAACACCTGCTTGTAAACAAAATTTACATTTTTGAATATAAAATTATAGATATTGCATCGCCATTACATCGATAACTCGTTCCGTTCACACGAATATGATCCGTCAGCGTGGTGTTATATTTTTACGTATTTATTACAAATCTTCAAGAAATTCTATAAATAACGGTGAAAATTGCATCAAATTCGCCACAAATTCGACACACGTGAATTAACGTCTTTGTTTCATAATCTTTAGTGATTTTTTTTGGCTTAATTAGATAAATTAATTTATTATCAAGTGACGTAATATGATTATTTTTAAATTTGCATAATATTTTAAGTGATTGGTTAGTGGTTGGAGGAAACTTTTCTCTTTTAAAGAAGCTAACTTAACACCACAGTTTTGTAAAATATACATGTATAAGTATTCTACTTATCATAAAAACTATAACATGATGTTGAACGAAAAACTGTGTGAAGCTGACTAGATTCAAAGCCGCAAAGTGAATATTATCTATTTACAAGTCATGTGAGTAACTATTCGTATGTTAAACGATTATCCTTATCGATAGGTAATTAGTAGTTATTGTTTCGAATACCGAATCTGAAATAAAGGCTCGAGTAGTATGCTAAAAAAACATGGCAAATGCGTGTTCAGACACAAGTCAGGGTTCAAAATTTAGCGATCATTAGTCGTTATAATTTCAATCGAAACTCAAAATTGTTTTCCAAACACCCATTGTCATATGCATGAGGTGCGACTACGAGTAACGAGGTGACAACCCACAATGGCAATGACAAACGATGATGAAGTTTCGACATTTGGAAATTGCGAATCCGCAGATCGATGATGGGGTTAGATTTATCAGTTTGAAGGTCTCTCCTGAGACAAAACCTGCCTGCGTAGCTTGGAGGTTTAAATCTTTAAATTTGTGCATGGCAGTTAACTCATTCTTGAAAAGGCAATCCAGTAATTCTTTAAGGCTGTTAAAGGAGAGGAATCAGACAGCCGTGGTAGCTCACGAACTAAGCACTCGCTGTAAAATTTCACAGTACATACTTGGAAAACCCGGGTATCCACCCAGCAATAATAGTGCTAATTTGCAATTTTAAGTGTTGCTTTACCAATTTCCTAGGCCGTGAAAAAAATATCGTAAGGAAACCTGTACGTCTGAGATATTAAAAGATATACAGGGTTATTTTTCAAAGAGTAGTCAAATTTTAAATTTAAGTTTAAATATATAAAAAAATATTATTAATTTAATGCAGGTTTTGAAAGTACGATTAAATAAGGCTTCTACTTTTATTTGAAACTATCCCAAACTGAATATGATTTATGGACAACAACGTTTTTGTCTACCAATCGACCCTGTACTTATTTACGAATGTTTGCGTGCGCAGTAAAATCAGTTAAAATAATACATTACCACGCATCTTTAATTTAAAAGATATATAGGACAGAATGTTTAAAAAAAATATTATTTTTTCTTCTGATCTAGTTACTTATTCTGAACATTCTCTAAAAATTTGGCCAGTTATTGCAACATAACCCTGTATACGTCGAAGACATAAAGTCCGTCAAAACGCATAGGGACAGTGCGGCGGATATTTTATCCTTGTTTAGGACCACGGAAATGAGAATCTATCGATGTCCAGCAATAAAACGTATATAGGCTATAACTTTTTACTTTACTGTATTCTCTTTTTCACGGCTTATAAAAACTAAAAGGAATAAATTAATAAGAAAAAAATTCCGCCTTTACTAATATAGGTTACACAACAAGCGGCCTGTCGCACCTGGTAATGAGTTATCCATATTAGTTTTGCTTTTATATTTACCACACTTCGATAATAATTAATTTATTCGGTAATTTTAAGTAAAGGTTCTGTTAGAATTTAAGGTAGTGCTAGAACAACGTACAGTTGGAAAACTGTGCTTTGAATTTTAAAAAAAACTAACAATGCTTTTAATTTTATTCTTAATTACTCCAAATAAGTTTTTTTTAAACTGTAATAACACACGAACTTTCAACCTGATAGTAAGTGGATACTGTATTCCATGGATTCCTGCAGCCAACTTTAAACGAAGGAAGCTACGGATAGGATGTCACATCTGAGGATGTTTGTGTTAGTAATGATTTACGAAAGTGAAGCCTTGAATTTGCAATTTTTTTTACTTTAAAATGTTTAATATCAATTGTTATCAGTAGATCACTGCAAAGCATTTCTTTGTTTTTATTAAACATGTATTTTTTTTATTGATATTTGAAAAACATAACCAAATAGGTTTTGCTCCTGCAACATGGGAGATTTTCATAAATATAAAATTGCACATGGGCAAATATCTAAACTCGGAACAATTATTTGTGGGCCATATAAATATAAATATTAATATTTGTGTCGTTGTAGGATTCGACTCTGTGCCAAGCGGAGGCGCACTAAATGCTTAGTTTTTTTTTTATGGAAGACGAGGCAAACAATCATACGGCTCACCTGTTGGTAAGTGAGCACCACCTTTAAGTCCAAGATGCCAATAAATGTATTTGCAGTGTAAAGGTCTTATGAAATAATAAGATAAATTTTATAAGTGAATGTCGTGTCGCTTATTTCCTAAATGCAAGACATTTACAGATAAGATTTGTTACCTACTGATAAATTAGGGTAATTCTTACTCAGTGTAACCAACATTTCACGGTTCCAAGCTTCAACAGAAATCATATTGCCATAATTATGTAGGTACCTATTAATATGTATTGAAATTGGAGTGACATAAGTATTTTTAATAATTATCACATTATGTACGACATACATTATTTCATGCAAGAGTTCATACTATTGTCAATTAAACAAATATTAATTAAAAGGAACTTAGAATACAATTGTAATTACTAGTTATCATGTTTATATTTTGTCTACATTAATATATTGTGATTTCTTAAAAGAAAACAAGCAGATTATAAAAGTCTGTAAGAAGCCTAGTGTGAATTAAAAGACTAAGGGTAGTGAAGAAGTAGAAGGCGTTCTCAAGATTTGAGTGGATAATGTTTGCTGATGCACGGGCATCGTTTCCTATGCAGCTTGAGATATTCGGGACATCGTAATACATCAGTATGCACGTCGAACGCTCCGCTCTGTTGCACACTCGCACCACAGAGTAAAGAAGACCAGAGGGGAAGCTTTCTAACAACGTCGAAAATTTATACCTATTCTGATAGGGTTATCACCTGATGCATGTGAAAATTTTAAGGAAAAAATATCTACATTTCTATCAATATCATTTTCGTAAGACAACGTATTCATGAGTACAAAAAATCTGATGGTATTAGTAATGACTGTGATGATGGTAGTGGGCAGTGGCGATGTTGATACACCACCACCACCAATGTTACTACCAGTATGATGGTGGCGGTAGTAAGGGCTGTGGTGGTGATGCCGGTCGTGGTGGTAGTGCCAGTGGTGGTCCACTACCGACCACCACCACCAATAAACTACCAGCACCACCACAATCACTGACACCATTACCAACACGTACATCACCACCTTCCACCGCTACCAACACCGCACAATCAGCACCACCGTCCACCATTACCATCACCAGCACTCATACTACTAACACTACCTGCACCACTGTTTGGCTATTATATTATTTTCTTTCGAATTTTTCATACATACTGTACAACTTAGGTATTTAGCTTATACAAAGACTAATTATCTAATATAAATATATACTTATAAATCTATAATGTCTTATTTTATAGTACACAATATCTAAACTTAACTCTAATTGTAAAAAAAAATAATAGATTTATTGATCTATAAAATCACGAAATATTATTCGTCTATTTATTTCAATGCGCGTGACCAACAGCCCTTTCATTCACACTCTGACTGAGCTGGCGCAAACCGGTTTGTACCCTGACGGAGCGTCGGTGAACCTGTCGGTGAGAGCTCACGCACACATCGCTGCGCTGTGTGTGGGTGTACTCGTAGCGAGACGTTTGTATGTAGCTTCCCCTCTGGTCGGTTTCTTTACTCATGTGCTCGCACTGTGTACACTGCGCTGGCACTCGTTGGGGTGTTCAGGTTCAGAAATGCGTGCGACTTGGTGGCGCCTTTCCTATGCAACTCGAGCGTCCGCCCCACAGGACTCGCACTACAACAGCGCGTGTTGGTCACGACGCTACGCTGTACGCTTCGCGAAACGCACTCTACGGAGGTCTTAATATAAGTTTTAGAAGTATCATACGCAAATATACATATATGCTTAATTAATCACGTTACTCTCCGTGTAGAGGTGGCGCAAGACAGTCCACTACCCCATATCATCACAGAGCAAATGAGGAAGGAGATGGGAAACAGCATCATTCTAATAACAACCTAAAATAATAAAGAACTGCCGTTACCAACCAGCGAACGAACCGTGGAAACTATGGCATATATCTCCCTAGGAAGCAATCTATGGGGCAGGCCAACTTTCAGCAGTGGACTTTTGATAGGTTGTAATCTATACTTTATTCAAATAAATAAAATTGATGTGTCTGTTTGTAATGTCCATATTACAGATTTTTACTAAATGCATATGAAAGTATATACGGTACATATAATAAAAACACAATTTTTAACATTTTTGTCTGTCTGTCTGTTCGTTCCGGCTAATCTTCAAAACGGATGGACCGATTTCGATGGGACTTTCTCTGGCAGATAGTCGATGTTATAAGGAGTAACTTAGGATACTTATATTTTAGAATAAGGATTAGAGTTGCGCGGAACATAATTAAAACCCTAAATTACACGCGGGCGAAGTCGCGGGGAGCAGCTAGTAAAGGAAACATTAATAAAATCACGTTACATTGAAACTTTTATCTGAATGGGTTTGTCTATCATAGTCTATCTTCGACGTGTTAGAACCATGGTGCAGCTATATTAGTGGTATAGTAGTAGCGCGAATGGGTCGGCTCGACCAGGAAAGGACCACGCTCTCACAGAATACCAAGTGAAAATAGCAGCTGAATGCTGTGTTTCGTATGGTGAGTGTGGAGAACCGGAGACCCATTTTACTAGAAACGAGGCATTCCATCTCAGTCCTCACGGGTGACAACGCACCTGCATTTTGATTCGTAATTGAAGATAGACGTAGATGTGTATATGGGACCCATAACCAATTACCATCAGGTGAACTGTGTGCTTGTTTGTCACCCCTATCCTATTAAAAAAAACAGTTTTAAAGTAATTAATTATAATTATTCGTACGAATATTATGTTCTCTATAATGTTCAGTCAATTATTTCAAATCGAACGTCGTATAAGGGGCAGAACTGTGACAAAATTGTCAAAATGTTTACAAGCATTTTGTTAGTCGCATTATTCGATTAATTTAGTAATCAGCCAGCCACCCACCTACCGGGCCAACATTCCTCATGCAGATCATGCGCTAACTTGAATCATTAACCACAGATACGGCTGGTAACTTATATGTTAGGACTTAAGATAAAGCAAATTGTCTCCTGTGTTTAATTATACAGTATTAGTTTGTGACCATGAAGTCACATTTTGTTAAAATTTACATTGTATAATGAAAAGCAATTTTGTAATGTTGGTAATATGTTTTTGGTACTAAATTAATTTTTTTACCGAAACTATGTATACTTTTTTCTGATGAATATCGATTGTGTCTCACTATAGAAGAACCGAGTACTCGTATTGGCGGGTAAGAGAATCCTCCACTCCATTTTGTCCTGTGACTGTCGTAAGTGGCAATTACGTATCTAGCTCAACTCATCGGTAGCACTATAATCATCTTCTATATTTATAAACCATGTTAAAAGGAGTGAGAGTTCAGTTTTATAGTTTGCAATTTAATCATATAAAACGCGGTAAGGTCTTGCTGCAGCTATATTAGTTGTATAGTTGTAGCATGAATAGGTCTGCTAGATCGGGAAGGACCACACTCTCATAGAATATCAGCCAGAGTGTAGAGAACGCTTTTTACTGGAAATGAGGCATTCCATCTTAGTCCTCACGAGTGACAACGCATCTGCATTTTGTTTGATGTAGATGTCTATGGGCCATGTGGACTATGTGCTCGTTTGTCACTCTTATCCTATAAAAAAATATAACTTTTGTGCCTAACTATACAATTGGCCCAAATATTTTAACAGTGGTAGAGCCACGCGGCAGCTTTTGCTGTCGCACGGATGGGCCGGCTCGAACCGGGGTGGTACCACGACCTCACAGAACACCAGCGTGAAGTAGAGATTTACCTCTGCGTTTCGCTTGGTGAGTGCAGGTGGCCGGAGGCCCTTTTTACTGGAAATGAGGCATTCCATCTTAGTCCTCACGGGTGACAACGCATCTGCATTTTGATTCGTAAACGAGGATAGATGTAGATGTCTATGGGCCGCAGCAACCACTTACCATCAGGTGGACTGTGTGCTCGTTTGTCACCCTTATTATATATATAAAAAAAAATAATATCACTCCCACCTTTTTGGAGGGATGTTGGTTAAGCGAAAAATACATTACAGCCCTTCACAAGTCCACTGCTGAACATAGGCCTCCCCCAAAGAATGCCACAAAGCACGGTCCTGAGCCACCTTCATCCATCGACTTCCTGCATGTCTTACCAGGTCGTCACTCCATCTCGTGGGGGGACGCCCTACACTTCGCCTACCGGTACGAGGCTGCCACTCGAGAACCTTTCTTCCCCATCGGTTGTCGGTTCTTCGAGCTGTATGGCCGGCCCACTGCCACTTCAGCTTACTAATCCGTTGGGCTACGTCGGTTACTCTGGTTCTACTGCGGATATCCTCATTCCTAAGTTTATCACGCAGAGAAACTCCGAGCATAGCCCTCTCCATAGCTCGCTGAGCGACCTTGAGCTTCCACATACGGCCAGCAGTGAAGGACCACGTCTCAGTTCCGTTAGTCATCACTGGCAACACGCACTGGATGTACAATTTCGTTTTAAGGTTTTGAGGTATGTCTGACGAGAAGATGTGTCGTAGCTTCCCGAACGCTGCCCAGCCGAGTTGAATCCGTCGATTGACCTCTCGGTCGAAGTTGGACTTACCTAGTCGGACTATTTGTCCCAGGTAAACATACTCGTCAACAACTTCGAGCTTAGTGCTCCCAACAACTACCGGCATAGGTGTGACATGGACATTAAACATAATCTTTGTTTTGTCCATGTTCATCTTAAGAACTATCCGTTGGGAGACACTATTGAGGTCATTGAGCATAGTGCTTAAGTCCTCCAGCGATTCTGCCATAAGGACTATATCGTCGGCAAATCGAAGATGAGTGATGTACTCGCCATTGATGTTAATACCGTATCCTTTCCAGTCCAGAAGCTTGAAAACGTCTTCCAATGCAGCGGTGAAGAGTTTCGGGGATATAACATCACCCTGTCTTACACCTCTCTGCAATTGGATAGGTTTCGTACTCTGGTTCTGTACTCGGATAGCCATCGTAGCTCTACTGTACAAACACTTCAGCACTTCGATATACCGACAGTCAACTTGGCACCGCTGAAGGGACTGCAGCACCGCCCAAATTTCGACGGAATCAAAGGCTTTCTCATAGTCCACATACGCCAGACATAGTGGCAAATTGTACTCTTCGGACTTCTGTACAATTTGCCGAAGGGTATGTATGTGGTCTATGGTGCTAAAGCCCTTTCGGAAACCGGCTTGTTCGGGAGGCTGGAAGTCGTCAAGTCTGCGCGCGAGACGATTCGTAATGACTCTCGAAAACAGCACGTAGACGCGGCTCAGAAGGGAAATCGGTCTGTAGTTCTTCAAGACAGCGTTGTCACCTTTCTTGAAGAACAAGACCACCGCACTTCTGCTCCACGCCTCCGGTGTAATGCCACCATGGAGGACGGAATTAAAGAGCTTCTGAAGGACTTCAAGTACCGGTCTTCCACCCGCTTTCAGAAGCTCCGCTGTAATTCCATCCTCGCCTGGGGCCTTGCCGTTTTTAAGATGCTGGAGAGCCATTCTAATCTCGCTCAGACTGACGTCCGGGATATCTTCGGAATAGTGTCGGACAAGACTCGCTCTTGGATCGTTACTCACACTTGCGTGTGGTTCCAACGATGACGTGTACAGCTGCCCATAGAACCTCTCAATCTCACTCAAAATCTCAGGTGCCCCGGAAACGATGCTGCCACATTCGGTCTTCAGCTCTGACAGTTGGCTCTTTCTGGCAGACAGATCTCTGGCAAAGACTTTGGAGCCTTGGTTCCGCTCGATCGCTTCTTCAATACGAGCTGTATTGAAGTTGCGTAAGTCCCGCCGCATGCATTTGGAGATCTGTCTGTTCAGTTGCCTGTATGCTGTCAAATCTGTTGAAGAATGTAGCTTCATCTCCCGTCTAACAGCCATGAGATTAAGAGTGTGATCGGAGAGTTTTTGTGTTCTTCTGCAGCGGGTCTTGCAGAACTTAGCTCCGACCGCATGGACAGTTTCCACGAGCTTGTCATTCATATCGTCCACTTCATTGCAGTCTTCTAGGCACTGAAAACGGTTTTGTAACTCGAGCTGAAAGGTTTCGGGACTTTGGATTAGAGCACGAGGGGGACGAAGCGTTGACTTCATCAGACGAGACCTCTCCAACTTAACATTTAGGTTCAGTGTGCCTCTCACCATTCGGTGATCGCTGCCGGTTTTCACCCTGGCGGTCACTGAGACATCACTGAACAGTTGTCGTCTGGTCGTCATAATGAAGTCAATCTCATTTTTTGTCGAACCGTCGGGGCTCGACCAGGTCCACTTCCTGTGGGGCCGCTTCTTGAAGAAAGAGTTCATCATAAAGAGTCCCTCTTTCTCCATGAAGTCGGCCAGCTGCTGGCCCCTTGGGTTCCGTTGCCCTATTCCATATTTCCCTACTTTCAGCTCACCGTTCTCTCTTGTGCCTAGTTTTGCATTGAAGTCTCCCATTAACACCGTATATTGGGTTTTGGAGGAATGCATGGCTCTAGAGATATCCTCATACATTTCCTCCACCTCCTCATCGGGGTGTGCCGAGGTTGGTGCGTAAATCTGTATGACCTTCAGCGAATACCGTTTGGTGATTCTGAGTATAAGGTACGCAACCCTCGTCGACACACTCCCGATCTTTACAACGTTGTTAACGAGAGACTTGTGGACGATAAATCCGACACCTCCTTGGGACAGATGGTCGCCCTCCCGGTGATAGAGCAAGTTGCCGGATTCGAGGATTACCGTGTCCTCCCCCTCTCTTCGGACTTCGGATAATCCTATAATATGCCAGCGCAACTTGTCTATCTCTTCTTCCAGCTCCACGATCTTCTCGTCAGTCCTCAGGGTGCGTGCGTTGTACGTTGCCAGGTCGAGTCGTCTAAGGTGGCAACCGAACCTCCACCGGAGATTCTTAGCACCCCCTGCCCCGCCGTTACCATGGTCGCCACCGTAGCCAGGAATAGCGGGGCCGCCGGGGACTGGGGGCCGTCTCTTCGTAACTCTCATCATGGGGGGTATATTGCCATAGTTGCCACGCTTTTACACACTTTTTAGACACTTTTAGGCACGGTTGCGGTTTTAAATACCGATACCCTATTACAAGTTTTTCGGGTTCGAAGTCGAAAGTGGAGGCCTTTGTAACGTTATAGTTTCGCTTCATTTTTATATCGTTACTTTGACTGTAATCGATCTATGAAGGAGGCCTGTGTTTACCAGTGGACTTTTGTTGGGCTGTAATGATGATAATGATAAAAATATATCAATAGAACAATTATCATAATACTTTTGTGATTTTAACATGAAGTGAAGTTATAACTCGCTTTGCACGTATACCGTTTATTAAAGATACCTTCAGTTTTATTACAAGTATCAAAATCACTAAATGTGGTTACGTATCTTTTAATTCTTTGGCCTTTTTACACAGGGATTTCCAGCTAACGTAATAAGACAGGCAATTTGACTCTTGCAAAAGTTTTACCTTCCGTTGTGATTTAAATTATGTATTTATACCCATAGCTTTACGGGCAGCTTTCTTTATTTTAACAAGTGATCACTGTCATTTCAACTATATTGGCGTAATTTTTGTTTAAAAATAGATTTTATTTTGTTTATGGAATATAACAGCATGAACGAAAACCGTTAGTGTTCTAATGTGGTATATTGAAGATATGCGAACGATGATGATAGTATTATTTACTTCAGCCCTCATTGCAGCCCATTCACTAAAAGTCCACGGATGTACCGCCTTTACTATCGTAATCATTGGCGTAGCGTGCCTTAGATGGGCCCTGTATCAAAATTTGTTAGGGGCCCCAATGTAGAGTAAAGATTTCATAAAAGGAACAAAACAAGCGTTTTTGCTTTGAATTAAAATTATTATACATTATTGATAATTCGTTATTCATCATCATTACAGCTCTTCACAAGTCCACGGCTGAACATAGGCCTCCCCAAAGAATGCCACAAAGCACGGTCCCGAGCCACCTACATCCATCGACTTCCTGCGTATCTTACCAGGTCGTCACTCCATCTAGTGGGGGGGACTCCGGTACGAGGCTGCCACTCGAGAACGTTTTTTCCCCATCGGTTGTCGGTTCTTCGGGCTATATCGCCGGCCCAGTGCCACTTCAGCTGGCACTGGGCCGGCTGATGTTGGTCACTCTGGTTCTACTGCGGATATCCTCATTTCTAAGTTTATCACGCAGAGAAACTCCGAGCATAGCCCTCTCCATAGCTCGCTGAGCAATCTTAAACTTCCTCATCCGGCCAGCAGTGAAGGACCACGTCTCAGATCCGTAAATTATCACTGGCAACACGCAGTGGTTGTACAATTTCGTTTTAAGGTTTTGAGGTATGTCTTACAAGAAGATGTGTCGTAGTTTCCCGAACGCTACCCAGCCGAGTTGAATCCGTCGATTGACCTCTCGGTGGAAGTTGGACTTACCTAGTCGGACTATTTGTCCCAGGTAAACATACTCGTCAACACCTTCGAGCTTAGTGCTCCCAACAACTACCGGCATAGGTGTGACATGGCCATTAAACATGATCTTTGTTTTGTCCATGTTCATCTTAAGACCTATCCGTTGGGAGACACTATTGAGGTCATTGAGCATACTGCTTAGGTCCTCCAGCGATTCTGCCATAAGGACTATATCGTCGGCAAATCGAAGGTGAGTGATATACTCGCGATTGATGTTAATACCGTATCCTTTCCAGTCCAGAAGCTTGAAAACGTCTTCCAATGCAGCGGTGAAGAATTTCGGGGATATATCAACTACATAACGTCACCCTGTCTTATACCTCTCTGCAATTAGATAGGTTTCGTACTCTGGTTCTGAACTCGGATCGCCATCGTAGCCCTACTGTACAAGCACTTCAGCACTTCGATATACCGACAGTGAACTTGGCACCGCTGAATTACTGCAGCACCGCTCAAATTTCGACGGAATCAAAAGCTTTCTCATAGTACACATACGCCAGACATAGTGACAAATTGTACTCCTCGGACTTCTGTACAATTTGCCGAAGGGTATGTACGTGGTCTATGGTGCTAAAGCCTTTTCGGAAATCGGCTTATTCGGGAGGCTGGAAGTCGTCAAGTCTGCGCGCGAGACGATTCGTAATGACTTTCGAAAACAGCACGTAAACGCGGCTCAGAAGGGAAATCGGTCTGTAGTTCTTCAAGAGAGCGTTGTGACCTTCTTTGAAGAACAAGACCACCCCACTTCTGCTCCATGCCTCCCGTGTAATGCCACCATGGAAGACGGAATTAAAGAGCTTCTAAAGGACTTATGTACCTAAGCTCCGCTGTGATTCCATCCTCGCCTGGGGCCTTGCCATTTTTAAGGTGCTGGAAGCCATTCTAATCTTGCTCAAACTGACGTCCGGGATATCATCGAAGTAGTGTCGGATAAGACTCGCTCTTGGATCGTTACTCACACTTGCGTGTGGCTCCAACAATGATGTGTACATCTGCCCGTAGAACCTCTCAATGTCACTCAAAATCTCAGGTTTCCCGGAAACGACGCTGCCACAGTCGGTCTTCAGCTTCGAAAGTTGGCTCTTTCTGGCAGACAGATCTCTAGCAAAGACTTTGGAGTCCTGGTTCCACTCGATCACTTCTTCAATATGAGGAGTGTTAGAGTTGCGTAAGTCCCGCCGCATGCATTTGGAGATCTGTCTGTTCAGTTACCTGTATGCAGTCAAATCTACTGAAGACTGCAGCTTCATATCCCGTCTAACAGTCATGAGATCAAGAGTGTGATCGAAGAGTTTTGTGTTTTTCTGCGGCAAGTCTTGCAAAACTTAGCTCCGACCACATGGACAGTTTCCACGAGCTTGTCATTCATATCGTCCACTGCATTGCAATTTTCTGGGCACTGAAAACGTTTTCGTAGCTCGAGCTGAAAGGTTTCGGGACTTTGGATTAGAGCACGAGGGGGACGAAGCGCTGACTTCATTAGACGAGACCTCTCCAACTTAATGTTTAGGTTCAGTGTGCCTCTCACCATTCGGTGATCGCTGCCAATTTTCACCCTCGCGATCAATGAGACATCACTGAACAGTTGCCGTCTGGTCGTCATAATGAAGTCAATCTCATTTTTTGTCGAACCGTCGGGGCTCGACCAGGTCCTCTTCCTGTGGGGCCGCTTCTGGAAGAAAGAGTTCATCATAAAGAGTCCCTCTTTCTTTATGAAGTCGGCCAGCTGCTGGCCCCTTGGGTTCCGTTGACCTATTCCGAATTTCCCTACTTTCAGCTCACCGTTTTCTCTTGTACCTAGATTTGCGTTGAAGTCTCGCATTAACAACGTATAGTGGGTTTTGGAGGAATGCATGGCTCTAGAGATATCCTCTTACATTTCCTCCACCTCCTCATCGGGGTGTGCCGAAGTTGGTGCGTAAACCTGTATGACCTCCCAATCTTTACAACGTTGTTAACGAGAGACTTGTGGACGATAAATCCGACACCTCCTTGGATCAAATGGTCGCCCTCCCGGTAATAGAACAAGTTGCCAGATTCGAGGATTACCATGTCCTCTCTCTCCCTTCGAACCTCCGATAATCCTATGATATTCCAGCGCAACTTGTCTAACTCTTTTTCCAGCTCCACGATCTTCTCGTCAGTCCTCAGGGTGCGTGCGTTATAAGTTGCCAGATAGAGTCGTCGTAGGTGGCAACCGAACCTCCACCGGAGATTCTTAGCACCGCCTGCCCCGCCGTTACCATGGTTGCCACCGTTGCCAGGAATAGCGGGGCCGCCGGGTACTGGGGGCCGCCGGGGACTGGGGGCCGTCTCTTCGTTACTTTCATGGGGAGTATATTGCCATAGTTACCACGTTTGGTGAGCGGGTTGGCACCCCAGTTCTTTTATTGGTGTTTTGCTGTTATCAGAAAGATGCTTGTGCCCATCCTCTGCCTCAGTTTCCCTCTGTCGCCTCTTACGACACCCACGGGAAGATATGGAGTGTGAGTATTCTTACCCGCCACTACACGGGGATTATTACACGGGGATATTCGTTATTACTTACAGTTAATACTCCTAGGAACTAAGCTAGCCAAACAATTAAAATCAAATATACACTTTTCTTGACTTTTGTTCAGCGAACATAGCTGAAGACGATTCGGCGGCATTCATAGCTGAAGACGATTTCAGTTTTTCTAAATTCTTTGCTTCTATAGACGATAGTGATAGCCTTTCCTGTCCCATAGAAGTCCTTGGAATTTTTGCTTACACACGTTCGGGGCCCCTGTAGCCCGGGGGCCCCGTATCATTGATACGGCTGATACGGCGGTAGCTACGCCCCTGATCGTAATAAAAACGTTAAGAGTTCATGGTTGAATAATATATATATATATATATATATATATATATATATATATATATATATATATATATATATATATATATATATTTTATGTAGAATCAAAGTTGCGTTTTGATTTAAATTTATTTTCTGAGAAACACTGATCATTCTGCAGTCATCTTTTAACCGACTTCAAAAAAGGGGGAGGTACTTAATTCGACTGTATTTTTTTATTTGTGGTACCTATAGAACTTTTTTTACAGATGAACCGATTTTTATGATTGTTTTTTTATTTGAAATTTGGTGCTTATCATGTGGTCCCATACAAATTTGATCAAGATCTTACTGGTAGTGTTTGAGTTATCCTTAATAATGCGTGTTTAATGACTTCGACTACATTGATGATGTTCTTATTTTATTTAAATTGAAGTCGATGGTACAAAATTTTTAATTTTACTGGTATAAATGACTTGTAAAGCTGTTTAATATAAAAAAATAAAAAATAAATTCATATATATTTAATAGATAATAGTTATATTATGTATTGTGTATATATGTAGTGTATGCATGTATATGTGTATGTATGTATTTATATATGTATATATTGTGTGTATTTAAGTATATATGTCTATGTATGTGTGTGTATATATATATACAATTTTTTTAGCGCTTTTTATTTTGATTACTGCTGCACCGCCTCTTGTATGTATATCTCTGTTTAGCCTAATGGTTGACTGGGAGAGAATGCCCTATGGCATTAAGTCCGGCATATGTACAACTTTGTGCGTGAAAGATTAAATAAAAAAAAATTTTATCGTTTTGTCACTGTTGCGTCTGACCGCTTATCGTAATTAAAGAAAGTAAGTAATGTAAAACTTAAAAGAAAATTCTGCATTCTTCCTGCAATTTCAACACCTGCTGTGAGCATTGAGGCATCGCGTGTACATAACACGTGTGCCTTTCAAAGGAACAAGTAACATTCCCTCGCTTTCTTCTCAAGTTTCCTTTCAAAACGATGTCGGATAGTGAAATATTCATTCGGAAATGACGGGTACCTTCCGTCCGACGCGTCTGCTAAGTGAAGTGTTGTGTTCAACCAGATATCGTGAAAGTGGGGGCGAATTGTGACAAAACAAAACAAATACGACCTTTTAAAATATTGTCTGTTCTAGTTAGTGAGTTGTTCATAGTAACAATGTATTCCATAACCATTATCATACTTTTGACCGATTTCGGTGACACATTGAAATAATGTCGAAAGTGCGTGAGTGTTCGTGCAAATACAGGATCTACTTTTTATTTCATTTACACCTTCTGCCATTGTAACTTTTGTGCGAAGTGTCGAGGCAAACTTTTAGCGTAATGCTAGAAACAATAAAAATAATCAAATACTTAGAATCATTAAGTGTGCTATCTATGTTTGCAGAAGTACTCTAAAACAAATATTTCCGTGCTAAGTATGCGAAGGGAATTAGACACCAAACAATTATGAAAAAAACAAAAGTCATCTACAATCTACTCGTTTTTTATTAAATGCTTTTATAAGTATTTTTAATTGTCAGATATGAAATAATTAGAATTAGAAAAGAAGTGAGACGTTTGGTATTGCGATTGCCAGTACGTGCTATGCGCAAATATTTAGGATTGAGCCCCGCCATAGAGAGCTCTATCTGCAAGGGACTGTTTATACAATTATAGTTAGTAAGAGAAGAAGAAGATTTTAAGTAATCTATTTTTTTATAGTATATGGGTGACAAACGAGTACACAGTCCACCTGATGGTAAGTGAATGCAGAGGCCCGCCGACATCTATATTTATCCTCGATTAAGAATCAAAATGCAAATGCGTTATCACCCCTGAGGACTAAGACGAAATGCTTCGTTTCCAGTAAAAAGGATCTCCGCTTCTCTACACTCACCATACGTAACATATGAGCATTAAGCTGCTATTTTACGCTGGTATTCTGTGAGAGCGTGGTCTTTCCCCGATCGAGCTGACCCATTCCTGCTACAACCATAATATAGCTGCAGCGTGGCTGTACTACGTACAACCATTACTACAAAGCAATTAGATCCATCTCCCCTATGAGGCAATCTATAGGGGAGGTCTATGTTCAGCAGTGGACTTAAATAGTCTGTAACGGTACATAACGGTTTGTCACTTATGTGGCGTTTTCGCCATCTTACGTTCTCGAGAGATAAACACATCTACATGTAGATACACCCAGTGCTACAGTTCTATTCAAAAGAATGCAAGTGCAGTGTAACGTTACGTGGTGAAGTAATTTATTACAGGTACTAGTATTAATACCAAACCTTTACTTCTCTATTGCTACAAGAATTTTCTGTAAAGCTCTTGTAATATTTAATTCTAGTGACATTAGTGTTGAACTGAGGCTGACTTATTACGAAAACGTAAAAACAATGGTAGTATATTTTGAACGGTGTGATTGAAATCGCAATTTTGTTTTATTTTCGTCAGCAATTATGTGCCGTTTTTCGTCGTAAGAAAGAAGAAAATTATTCTACCAATATCGCTGTTGATAAACATCACTGTGTGTATTCAGAAAAAATTAGGTGTTCAGCAACAAATTGTAAAAAATATTTTATTCAATGTTGAAAAATTCCTTTTGTCAGTTAAATTATAAATGTATTCTCTCAAATATTCGTAGACAGGAGAAATTGTTTTGCAAAATTGATAAGTTTCTGTACCATGTAGCGAATTTAATTAATTTAATTGACGACGCCACTCCACATACATGTGAGAAGGGCTGTAATGATGATGATGTTGAATTAAAAAGTGTTTAATTTAATAAAGTAGTATTATTCACTGTATGTATCAATTTATTTATGCATTTACTTCATTCATAACCACAGGTGACATCAATGCCTCGCTAAAGTTGTGAGGCGTGTGATACTACGACCGTTAGTCATATTCCGCACTTACGGCATATCCTTCTTACAATATAATTTAATACAATATGGCTTTTGCCCACTGATTGATAAAGATAATGAAGAAAAAAGTTCTTAGTATAAAATAGTATTCGCAATTCTTTTGATAATAATTTCCTTTCTTTGAAAAGTTAACAACTAAGATGCACAGTTTATCGAAATAATTTCTATAGTTTGTTTGGCAATGATGTTAATGATTGCTAATTTCTATTGAATTAATTTTGTTTGGAGCTTCTCATTTTCTTCGTTATGCTAGACTTCAATATTATTATAGTTCGTCCTTATTCAATTTTAAAATTTAACTAGTTTAATCGTCTCATTCCAGAACGATTAGTGTCATTATTGAAGTTATACTTCTTTTGGGGCGTTTGGGAAAAATGATGAGAGTGAATTTGTTGTTGTGACTACATGAACTTGTACGATGCGCGCACACACTGACACCTAAAAGCGACAACTTCAGTTGGTAATTGTCTCTCAAGTTTTTTTGCTTTGTTACGCTAAAGAAGTATAACTTCCTACATGCGTACATAAGTACACTTACCTATTAAATCTGTCAAAATTCTTGAGTGTACAATGTACAACATAAGACAGGACAACATTAAAGTACACAACACAAGCAGAGTGGCTTATTGGTATGCTTATAAAGACAAAACGTCATGTCTATTTAACTCGCTCCAGTTGACGCGTCACAAGAAAATGCCTGTTTGATTTTAGCTCGGTATGAAACTGTGTAAATTAAGTCTTAAACTTTGGAATGAATATTGTTTCCATACAAAATCGGTCGCATAATACAGATGTATCAAAAGTTATCGGCTTTTTTAGTATGTACTCTAAGTGAGCAATTTTTAAATAATCTGTATACAGTACAACCTTGAGAAAACTAGAGGGTATTAGAAAATATTCGTTTTACCAAGTAATTTGTTACAATGAGGTTTGTTATATAGGTTGGTCTAAGATTCGTTTTAGCAAGGCAAGCAAATTTAAAAAAAGTAAAACATTGTTAAGAATGCTTACCACAACTACAACACTAAACATTCATTATGACAAAACGGCTGCAATGCTGCTGCATTTTTAAATTTTTTTGATAATGTTTTACTTTTCAAGTTTATCTAAATATACCAGGAAGCTTTTAACAGTGGTAGAGCCACGCGGCAGAATTGCTGTCGCATGGATGGGCCGGCTTGAACCGGGGTGGTACCACGACCTCACGGAATACCAGCGTGAAGTAGAGGTTTACCTCTACGTTTCGCTCGGTGAGTGCAGGTGGCCGGAGGCCCTTTTTACTGGAAATGAGGCATTCCATCTTAGTCCTCACGGGTGACAACGCATCCGCATTTTGATTCGCAAACGAGGATAGATGTAGATGTCTATGGGCCGCAGCCACCACTTACCATCAGGTGGACTGTGTGCTCGTTTGTCACCCTTATCCTATAAAAAAAAGCTCAGAAATTTATTATGTACCAGTGTTTTAAATGAATATTTGCTACTTCATCCTTTCAGAATAAAACCTATCATATCATACCTTAGACCGATTTTATTAGGCCTATCTCAAAACATGACATTGCCGTGAAAGTTAAAGCACGATAAATACGTTGGCAATAAATGAAACCAGCATTATGAAAATAAGGCTCTTTCGTTGTAAATTATGGCTACTGTCCCAGCGCTGGTCCGGTTATCTCATTTAGTGGATTTTTAAATAATAAAGAATAAGATTTATTAATAAGCCTTTTTCTAATCTATTTATAGCTCTTTTGGAATAGTATTTATAAAACTTCGATTTTAATCATATTTTTGAAGCGACAGTAGCCTAATGGCAGGGTGCGGACCGCGAACTCAAAAGGTCGTGGGTTCGAATCCAACATTCGACTACTGTCGTGAACCACTCCTAACACAAACATTTTCAGCTTACCAGGAGTGGTTGCAGGGAATATTAGTGATGTTAATAGTATTGCTAGTATTTAAAAAAATATATATTTAATAAAATAATACTCTATTATGAAAGTTAATACTTATTATTAAAATAATACAAATATAGTAATATTAACTTTGGTAATAAAGAAGAAATAGTTTTAACTTTAACAGGCTGTTTTGTACTGTTATTTTGTTAGATAGAGAGTACATTTAGTCGAGTAAATTGAATAGCAAAGGTGACTCCTTTCCTGATTATACGACGACCGTAAAATAGATTTTTAACAAATTGGATACTAACTGAGCAATAAAACAAGCACACAATACAAATGCGGCCATACGATCTGACGGAGAAAGGGCAGTACGCTCTTGTTTAACGACTTTTATTAAAGTTTAATCGAATTTAGAACGCTCGAGTCGATTTGATAATGTGTCAGTATGGCCATTTGAGTTTGAAAGTTGTGTAAATTGTAATTGTATTCTATGGCTGTATAAATTGGTGATATGTTTAAGTATGTACATAAAAATTTACGATTGAAACACATATATTGAATTCTAACCTAAATATAACTTTACGACGTCTCTAAACATCTTTCAATATGACTAATCAAAAAGTGATGGACGTAGAAGAAGGGCATGGTGTATAACTTTACATAGTATAAAACAAATTCGCTTCCCGTCGTCTGTACGCTTAGATCTTTTAAACTGCATAACGGATTTTGACGTGGTTTTTTGTGTGTGTTTGAATGGGTCCCTAGATGGTTTAGATTCACATTTGAACCCGTTAGGTGGCACTGTTGTCGAGATCAAGAAATTGCCCGTGCGAAGCCGGGTCGGACGGAAATAAATAACGGAATAATACAGTTTCCAAGTGAAAAATTAACTTTATGCATGCTTTTAATAAGTAAATAGGGCTTTTATTTTATCGACGGTTGCGTGGCGCAGTGGCTTAGCGGTGATTTCCAGCGCTGGGGGCCGCGGGTTCGAATCCCGCACGGAACAAGTATTTGTATAGCCTACAAATAATTGTTTCGGGTCCGGATGTCTGTATTTGTGCAATTTATGTTTGTAAACTGTCTCCACGATAAAGGAGAAAATCCTAGTGTTTGGGTAACGTTTTAAAACAAAATTAAAAAGAATTCTGACTTCGCTCTAAAAACTAAGCTAACTGAGATAAGAGATTTTGTCGTAAAAACACATAAATAACTATGGAGCCTTATCTTGTTTGTATCCTACATCGCAGCACAAATATGCAGCATTACGGCTATAACTGGATTTCCGAGGCGCACGTAATATGTTATGACCCCTTGTACACACTTCCGTATGAATGAACTTCCTGTTGCGTGAGGGACAGGACGGCAAGTCATCTGTATATTATGCTCTTATGACAGAGACGATGTGCACTGTGTGCAATACTGTTTATAGAGTGAACAGAAAAATACCTGCAATGTGAGCACAAATAAATAAATAATTTAAAATTAAAAATTTTGTACAACCGACTTCAATATAAATTATTAAGAATAACTCAAAAATTATTGGTCAGACCTTGATCAAATTTATATGGGACCACACGAGAAGTACCAGCTTTCAAATAAAAAAAAGAATCATCGAAATCTGTTCACCCAGAAAAAGTTATGAGGTAAAAACATACTGTCGAATTGAGTACCTCCTTCTTTTTCAAGTCGGTTGATAAAACTGCCATGCGTACATTGCTTAGTCTACATTTAATATTCTAGATTTGGTGTCCTTGACTAAATAAGTAATCAGTTTTTGATAAATTTAATTGTTAATGATTTACACAAGTTAGAGCTTTTCTCCGAGATTGTGATTCTGTAATCAATAGTCTGCTTTAAGGTGAAAGCGCCTTTTCTCAAATTTTATTACTTTTTTTGCAATTTGTATTTGCAAAATTATAATCATTATAATCATCAATACAACCCTATAAGTTCATATAATCCCATTGTATGGCTATTTCCAGAAAAACTAATTCAAAGGGATTATATGAACTTAGAGGGTTGTATTGGTGATTTTAATGATAATAATTTTGTAAACACATGCTCGTTACGGTCGCGAATCATATTTTGTAAAACATACAACCTGACCTTGAAACTTGAATTTCGCGGGCCACCCTTTCACCTTAAGAGCTTCGGGTATTGTGATATGTCCATGATATTATTATGACGTGTAACTCCCATTGGCGAGGTGCACCGCTGCTGCGCCTGTGTGGGTGCAGAAGAGTGTCGGTATTACGATACTTTGCTCGCCCTACTTTGTTGGCCCAAATGTGAAATGTATTGGAGTCATAGGAGGAGTTAGCAGTGTAGTGGCGGTGTAAGAATATTCACTAACACGCCTCGTGCGCTATTGTCTCGTGGGTGTCGTAAAAGGCGGCAGCTGAAAACAAACAAGGAGATGAGTGGTTTCTTCTCTGGTCCGAAGTGCTCCATTGTCAAATGATGATACGAGTATGAAATATAATGTTCACAACGAAATTTCATTTCTACTTATCGACTTCCCAAGAACATTGATTTCGGGGGTTGTCACGAAGAATGTTTACGTGCAGGTTACATTTGCATCATCGTTAAGGTTAAGATATGCCTAAAAAGCAGATGCGTTTGATACAACCCGTAGATATAACTCTATGACGTTCCACGTTTCCTTGATACGACTGAAACGAATTGTTTCTCGAGCGGCAATTTATTTTATGGCTGTGTGACCAGATATGTAACCATATGGGGAATGAAAGTCGTCCATATTTGGGTTTATAGCTGTTATCGGTGAATTACTTATCCTTTTACACTTTTCCTTTCGACCGGTCCATTGCTATAGATGTCGTATAATATTTTTATGTGAGAATAATTCAAGCGGGTTGTTTTTTCGCCGCAAAGTAAGTGTTATTATTAATTATGGAGCTACTAAATTTTTATTAAACACGACGTACGCAGCCTCTTACATTTTTATCTTATCAATTTGATAGAAAGTGGAATTATTTCCGTGTTAAAGTGAACAACGATGTTGCAACTAAGTCTTTAAACGGTAGAGTGAAAATTTAATTTCCCCTTTGTGTTGACAATTTGGAGAATTTCTTTCGAACTTATCGAATAATCTTTTTATCAGGTATTGGAAGAAAAGGAATGTCTCTGTGTTAGGTTGGTACAGTGTAGTAAACATAGCGCAGTTATTTGATGACAGAAACAGAAACAGAAAGACATTAATTAAAAATAAGTTTCATTACGTGAACCGACTAAAAAAGAACTAAAATTGTATGTATAGGTCCTTTCCATAAGTTTAAGATTACCTTAGTGAAAGAACAATCAAAATCGGTCAAGTAGTATCTGAAAAAAATCATGCAAATAAATCATACCACGCAAACTTACGGGGGAAACAAAGAACGTCCCTTTATTGTTCACTTCACTCAGTGTATTCAAATTAGTTTCAAAATAAATTGAGTGTAACACAGCTTCTTTGTTTTGATTATTGGGCCGCTGCAGAAGATTAGCGTCAAGTTTAAGCTCAAACAATTGTGATTAGTGGAGTGATTAGTGATTACTATTGTTAGAATATTTTTTTTTAATTTGATTAAACTTGAATTTTGTTCTTTACAAGCTAAAGTGAAGTGGTTATATTTTCGAACAGAGGTAACGTATAGTATTAAAATCTTGCGATGTCACCTATAAGGACTAAGATGGAATGTATAACAGCCTGTAATTTCACTGACTATATACTCTTTCGACCAAGACACAGCAGTGTGAGATAGTCTAAGCTACTCAGACATCCGCAATCCGGTCACCGGCTAAAGCTTGATATTATTGCCTGTACAGCTAAAAGCCACGTATCTATACATATAATAAATCCGTAGAAAAGTCGTATCTGTAATTTTGATATATTCTTGAAAAAACAAGTCCAGGGGACTAAATAAAAGGTTCTAAAGCCGAATCAGTGTCTGTCTGTCTGTGTATTACGGATTCACGCAAAAACTACTGGACCGATTTACATGAAATTTTGTATGTAGGTAATTAGTAACCCGTGGCAACTTTAGGCTACAAAAGACCGTGCTTCGGGAAATCATGCTGCATAACGATAACGCCTCTTCATATACCTCCCTTAGAACAAAAGCATTTATTGAGAAATCTGGTGTTGAAACTCTTAAGTCTCCCACCCTACAGCCCTAACATAGCTCCTTGTGATTTCTTTTTGTTCCCAAGGGTCAAAGAAAAAATAAAAAGCAAGTTTGTTTCAAGCGCCCCAGAAACCGTGGTTGCCTACGAAGAAGCGAATTTCCGACCTGTCAGATCAAGACTGGCAAAAGTGTTTTCAGAGTTGGTTTAGGCGAATGGAACTTTTTATAGAGCATAATGGAGAATATTTTGAAAAGATGTAAAATAAATATTAATAGTATCTAGAATACTTTTTGTATATCTCAAAACTTATTGAGTAACCTACGTAAAATAAAATGATGTGTCTTACCTAGTTTGAAGATCACCTCCCGCCCTCCCTCAATTGCGTGCACTATCCCCGTCACCACTAATCCCAGCACGACTACTCCCAACACCGCTACACTACACATTTTCAGGTAATGTAGACTCTGCAGTGGCTGACCGCTAAGTCGACAACCCACTAATGATAAGTCCGTGAAATGGTGTAGTCATTTCATGATATTTCACACTGTTTGTTGACCATCTCATGATATAGCTTGACCAAATCAATGAATATAAATCGTTTGAAGATATTAATAACTAAACACAACCTTGCCATTTCATGATATGTTCATATGCCGATATCATTAAATCGTTTTTCACCGCTAGCGGCGCTGATAGCGTATTTTTTTAACAGAAACAGAAATTTTAACAGAATTGACATCTCTTTATGCCTTAATGATAATAAATAAATGTTCGCTTCTATCGCGGATATTACTAGATAGTATAGTTTTGGCTTTCATTATTTCACTAATAATAGAGCCATCTACTTACTACTAAATAAACTAATATGGTAAGTCTGATAAAATTAAATAATAAAATGCTTCTTTATTTACGATGTAAATAATTGAAAATTCGTTCGTGGCATCGTTGGATGTGTAATTACTAGGTAGATGTGGTCAACAATCATACAAAATCTTGGTTTCAGTTTTTATGAACTAAAGAAATACGAGGCCCGTGTAGCTCGCCGTGAGATTTCATCATCGCACGGGAGCAAAACGTGTACGAATCCCTTGAGAATGAATCTGTTATAGAAAATCTTACGTGCTGACTTAACACGTGTCCGTCAAATTGGTGAAGAATAACTTCGTGGGGAAACCTAGATTTCTGAGTAATTAAAATGCATTGAAGCATTGCAGCATACACTATTTTTCTGCCCACAAAACACTATAGGTAATGAGAAGCCCTGTGCAAAATAGTGAGGCGTATATTAGTTGCCACCTTACTTTTTTACCTTTAATGAGATTTATAAGTCAGTTTGTAATTTAAAATAGCTTTCATATTTTATATTAAGATATTTTTGACATTCCTGGTTTCATAGCTCACATGAGTATAATATGTATATGAACAAGCTCTTGCGGAAGAATACACTTTAATTAAAGATAGCAGATTTTACTTATTAAACAAAGGTTCATTTTATTTTACTTGTCAAAGGCGGTAATCAAACTGATTGAAACTTAAATTTCATGGTACGTAAGCATTATTATACGTTTTAGCATATATTTGAATTGCAAGTATCGATTTAGCACGTTCTTGGCGGTGAAGGAAAACTTGCATATCTGTGAAGTTTACCAGTTGAGCTCATCCCGCGTTGGAATCAGCGCAGCGAACACTTTTTTGGGCAAAAACTCTGCGGCCTGTGTCCAGTAATAACATTTTTTTCTTTTTTTTATAGGATAACGGTGACAAACGAGCACACAGTACACCTGATGGTAAGTGGTTGCTGCGGCCCATAGACATCTATATCTATCCTCGTTTGCGAATCAAAATGCAGATGCGTTGTCACCCGTGAGGACTAAGATGGAATGCCTCATTTTCAGTAAAAAGGGCCTCCGGCCACCTGCACTCACCAAGCGAAACGCAGAGGTAAACCTCTACTTCAGGCTGGTATTCTGTGAGGTCGTGGTACCACCCCGGTTCGAGCCGACCCATCCGTGCGACAGCAAAAGCTGCCGCCTGGCTCTACCAATGTATGTAAGCTGCTACTTTTTTACTTTTCATGGGGCAATATTTTTTAATGCCCGATGTATTGGGCACTTTACAGCACCCATGGTCACGGGAGGACTGAGGTGTTTGACGACCTGATGTCATAGTTAGAATTTTTTTTATAATATAGATATTTTCATCCGAAAATACGTAAAAAAACCCCCATGTAAAATAAATTAAAATTAAACGCGATTAAATCCGTAACATTCGTTTTATACCATATAAATAATTATAGAACTGCATTTATGAAATTTTGAAGTGTACTCGAACGTACAAAAATATCTACATCTATTTTATGGTGCCAATCAATGTTAAATAGGACCAATGATATGAATAAAATATCTCAAATAAACATAATATCGCAAATTGATAGAAGACCATGAAATTCATCATTATTTTGTTAAATAATAATATATAATAATAATTGATTCCAAGACAATTTACCTTTCTTATGGATACATCGGAAGACACGCCCGATATAAAAAATAGTAGGTGTTTCTAAACATATATATTCACGTGTTCCTGTAGCATATTATATCTATGCAAAATACCTAATCTACGTCTAACAATAGTCTTTTAGAATTCAAAAAAATCTTTGACAGACATAGAGACACAGACACCGAGGTGACTCTTCAAGTGATCGAATTTTGCTAAATTTGTCACGCAATAGCATTTAATGATGTTTCTAAATTCAAGAGAGCGAAGCTGCTGGTAAAAAACTAGTATTGAACAAAACTACTTTTACGGATTCTATCGCGTTTAATTATACTTATTTTTAAATTCCTGAAGTTTCGGGTGCTTTACAGCACCCATGGTCACGGGGGACTGAGGTGATTGACGTCCCGATATAAGAGTTAATCAGGAGTACCTTCAGCTTTTTTAACTATTAACTTTGGTCCGATCTACGCATAAATGAACTTACTGTGTCTTGAAGTCTTGTTGGGGTATGATTAGGCTTAGTTTTAATTTTATACAGGATTCCAAGCAGGTGGTAGTACCCAGCCTCCCTCTCTATTGAAATTAGGATGTCTCTTAATTTCTCACGTATCATCCTTGGCAGAATCGATGTTCTTTGGCGAGAATTTGTGGTTTATCTGATCACGAACTGCAGACTTCCATATCCTAGGAGGCGAGGATATTTGTCCTACTTGGACAGACTGCTGACAACCGCGAAGATAGGAAGAAAAGCAATCCAAGACTGCGGCGGTAAATCTTAAATGGGATTGAATAATAACTTTTTACTGAATACGAGACATTCCATCCTAGTTCTCAGGGGTGACAACGCATCTGCATTTTGATTCGTAATTGAGGATAGATGTGGATGTCTATAGACCAGAGCATCCACTTACCATCAGGTGAACTGTGTGCTCGTTAGTCACCCATATTCTAAAAAAATACTGTTGTCTTTTATTCGTTAACTACGAGTTGTCTGATGTTTCATGTTTGTTGACACTTCCTAAAATACATTTGAAAGTAATTTGTCGTGTTGTATCAACGCTGAAGCTAAATTGACTCTATAACGTTCCTGTTTAATCGGTCGTTCTTTAGCGGCATGCGTCGTCACGGTCGTTACTGATGCTCCGGCATTAAGTTTAGGGTTTAGTTATTTAGGTGAATCACAAATACAAACGCAATAAAATTGTAAGAATATTTGGTGTTATTTTTTTATGGTCATTTTCTGACAAGGCTTAGTTATTAGCTCAATAGTCAATTATAGGACAATTATTATTTATTCACACCAGTGGAAGTGTTTTTATTACAACTAAGTGTGACCATAGAGCACATTGTTTATCAAATAGTAAATTTATGTTGAGGATCATCGACACCATACATCTTTCCACGATTAAGAATCAAAATTCAGATGCTTAAGATAGAATGCCTTTAGTTAAAAAGGATTTACGGTTCTTAACCTCGCTAAACGAAACATAATAGCGTAGCCATACCAATAACAGTATAACTGAAGTATGGATTCTTAATAGAAATGTTTTTTAGTTCTTTCGATGCTCATTTGCAATTAATAAAGCAATATGTATGAATATTAAATTACATTTATGTTGGTCTATTTTGTACGGATCCCTTTAGTTAAAGTTCTTTAACACGCTTGCCGGTAGCAACTGTCTCCATATTGAAATGCCCCATTTCTTATTCATATTGAACTTAAAATAGTATGCGGAAGCGTTTCCCGTGGGTATTTGAATATGGTAGTAAAGGGGCATGATATTTATATTTTAATGCTCCATGTTATGTCGATGGACTTGGATCGAGGAAATTCTTTATTTTTCAACTGTTTTATAATGTATTTGAGCCGTGGTATGTCAGCAGCTAAGCGCTCGCTATAAATTGCATAGAACGCGAGTAACTCAGGTTTGATCCCGGCCGGCACCAATGAAAATGTTAATTTTAAGTGCTGATTTACCACGTGTTCGTGCGATGAAGAAAAACATTCTGAGGAAATCTGGATGTCTGAGAGTGTATTGGAGGACATGGTGTGAAGTCTGTCAATACGCACTGGAACAGCGACGCGCAGCATTTTGAATGCCCTACGATCCTCTCAGAAATAGGAGTAGGTCAGTGGTCACAGTAGGACATATAGAACTTGTAACTTTTCTACTTTTTATTTGTTTAGTTATTTTTATCTTGTATTGATACTTTTTCTACCGACTTCAAAAAGGAGACGGTACTCAATTCGACTGTATGTTTTTTTTTAATGTGTGTTACCTCATAACTTTTACTGGGTGAACCGATTTTGACGATTCTTTTTTTATTTTAAAGCTGGTGCTACACATGTGGTCCCATATAAATTTGATAAAGGTCTCGCCAGTAGTTTTTGAGATATTCTTAATAATTTATATTGAAGTCGGTTGTACAAAATTTTTAATTTAAATTATATTAAGCTCTTCCTTACCTGAACGCAATTTTATTAGCATCTTTGCAAAACGGCTATAGCGTATTATGGAGGCTTTTATAATTCCGTTTCAAAACTACATCTTAGCTGCAAGAACGCGTGATCGATTGACCGAGCTGAGTAACCTAGACAGACAAGAAATATTGACGAATTCTTTACCTATTTCCTTACTTACTTACTTACTTATCGTCACGCACAATCCCTGACGGGGTAGCCAGAGAGAACAGATCGCCAAGTGTCACGATCCTTACATACCTCTTTCGCTTCTTTCAGATTCATCATCTTCTTCATACATGCACGTCTAGGTATCCGAGTACTCTTGACCCTCCCCTCTTCGAGCAATTTGCTCACATGGTCTTCGAAAGTTAGTCTCGGTCTACCTCGACACCTTTTAAAATTAACTTTCGCGCTATATATTTTCTTCACCATTCGGTCTTCACTCATTCGCTCAACGTGCCCAAACCATCGAAGCACGCCCTTATTAATTTTTGTGATAAGTTCATCTTTCAAACCTGCCATATTGCGAATCTCTTCGTTTCGCTTCCGGTCGGCCATGGTAACGCCGCACATTTTACGAAGAGATCGCATCTCCACTGCATTCAACTTGCTTTTATGCTTCTTCTGGCATACCCAGGTTTCGCTGCCATATAACAAAGTCGGTACCAACACTGCGTTATGTATTGCAAGGCGTGCACTCTTCACTACGCCTTGCCTTTTGACTAACGCAGTCAGGGCACCATTGACTTTGTTCCCGGCAGCGACACGCCTGTCCACATCTAAATCACATCTTCCATCCCGGCTAAAAGCACTCCCCAAGTATACAATTTCATTTACCTGTTCTAGACATTCCTGATTTACCCATATTTTACACTTCGTTCTCTCTTCGTCCCTTTCAAATACCAGAACCTTAGTTTTATTAGCATTCAAGCGCAGACCTTTAATTTCACATTCCTCTTTCATACACGTGACTAATGCCTGCAGTTCTGCCTTTGATGGTGCAATAAGCACTGCATCATCAGCATACAGCAGACAATTTACTTTAATGTCACCCAATTTCACACCCAAACAGCTTCAAGAAATCTTTCAGTTTCTGTAAACAACTGTCGAGATACAGTATGAACAGCCAGGAAGACATGACACAACCCTGTTTTACGCCCGTTTGGACGCTAAACATGGGCGACAGGTCATGCCCTACCCGCACACAGGCTTTACAGTCACAGTAAAGTGACTGCACAGCCCTTAGCAATCGACCATCCACACCATACCCCGGCAACAGTTCCCACATTTTCTTCCTTACAACCTTATCAAATGCTTTCTCAAGATCCACAAAAGCACACAAAATCTTCTGGTTAGCAGCCAGAAGCTTTTCCGTGATCATGCGGAGAGAAAACATTTGATCCGTGCATCCTCTTCCAGGTCTAAATCCGCATTGTGCCTCCCATAGAAATCTTTCCGATTTCTCTTGCATCCTACGTGTCAAAACCTTCGAATAAACTTTACTTGCTAAACTGGTCAAGCTGATCGCCCGATAGCACCCGCAGTCAAAATGTGAACCTTTACCTTTATATAAAGGCACAATGACTGCGGATCGCCAATCATCCGGGACATCCCCCGTCCGCCAGCACAAATTGCACAGCAGATGAAAGCTGTCCCAGACGCGAGGCCCACCATACTTGACCATTTCAGCAGTAACTCTGTCTAGTCCCGCAGCCTTACCACATTTCAAACTTCGAATCGCACGTTCAATCTCTTTCATACTGATGACCTCAGTGTCATCGAGGTCCGGGTCTGGCGTACCAGTCTCGACGTCATCCCCGGATCCCTCACTAAGATCATCACACGCATACATTTCTCTATAAAATTCGCTCCATCGCTGCATGACGTCCGATTTTTCTGAGAGGACGTCATTAGTTCTCGAAAGCACTTTGTTCATTCTTAAGGCCGTCGCACCACTTCGGGTCCTTCCAACCTCTTTCCAGAAGAGTTTGGAGTTCTCCTTAAAGTTGTGCGACAACCTTTCGTCCGCTTCCATTCTACACCTTTCACGCACTTCCTCAATCAATGCTTTCGTGTGAACTTTCTGCAGCTTATATCTTTCTTTCATCTTCTCTCTCATATCCTTATCATTACTAGAGGCCAAGTAGTCTAACCATGCTTTCTTCTTCTTCTTTACAGCTTCTTTCACTTCATCATTCCACCATGCATCTCTTCTTTTACTACTGCCTCTTTTAATCGTTCCACACACTTCTTCCGCTGCACTTACCATTCCATCCCTAAGGTTCTGCCATGTTCTTTCAACACATTCTTTTCTGCCATCGATGTTGTCAAGCTTTTCGGCTACCCTCGCATGATATTTGTCCCTAGTATCCGCTTCCTGATGCTTCCAGCTTCGGATGCGACAGACCGACTGTGGTTCTGTTACTGCCGTCCGGTAGCGCCAACCCGCGAACAGACCCCTAAATCTAGTAATCACTAGATAGTGATCCGTTCCCAGGTCAGCACCCCTGAACACTCGCGTATCCATCACCTGTTTTTGCAGTCGGTCATCCACCAGGAACAAATCGATCATACTTTTCTCATTCTTACTTTCTCTAGTATACATATGGATCTTCTTGTGATTAAACATAGTGTTTGTCACAAGAAGACCCTTTTCCTTGCATACCGCCAGTATAAGCTTGCCAGCATCATTAACCCTTTTATCGCCAAACTTTCCAAGCACCGACTCGTACCCTGGTCGAGCGGTACCAACCCATCCATTCAAATCACCACATACAACAATTCTTTCGTTTCCCTTAGCCAAATCTAGAACTTCTCTTACATTCTCCCAAAACTCCTCCAGCTCAGCCCTGGACGACGAAGCTACCGGCGCATAAACAGCCAAAAGGAATAACTTCGTCAGTCCCAATTTAAAGCGAACCCAGAGAAGTCTTGAGTTCACAACCTTATATTCAGTCATAACATCGACCAACCGAGACGACAGCAGCACCCCCACTCCCTGGCGGGCGCTCTCGCTCTCCGGGACTCCGGACCATAGAGCTAACGCCCTGCCAGGGAGCTCTTCAGTACCACTGCCCTTCCGTTTGGTCTCCGACATACACACGACATCTAATTCTCTTTCGTTCATTATTTCGATCAACTCATTCGTCTTATCTCTCATGCCTCCTCTAACATTCCACGTGCCAACTCTGCACTCCGTCCTCCACCTTCCGCCGTGTGGGGCTGTGCGTGACGGGTGGCGGTCCCCATCGCCGCTTTGCGCGCTGCATTCCACACCAACGGGGACGAGCTGGTGTGCGTCGCCTTGGGGGGACACCCTAACCCTCGTTGACATGGGTGCGCAGCTAAGTAGAATTGCAGCCCTGAAAAGGGCTGGCAGGGGTCGCGACGAGCACGCTTCTACAGTGACCCCCTAACCTATTTCCCCTTGCTCCAAACAGAACATATTTATTTTTTGAGAAAAATGGAAGTTGTGGCTGTCTGTATATTTTTTTAGTTTTATGTTCTTCACATTTATTTGTCGGATGTCAAATAACGGAAGTTTCCATTACCGTTACAGCATATTAATATCCACTGCTGAATATATGCCTCCCCCATAGATTGCCTCATAGGGGGGATATTTGGGATAGTTGCCACGTTTGGCAAGCGGGTTGTCAAACGTAGTTTTTTTAGTTTCAGTCGTTATGAGTAAGACGCTGCTGTCCATCTGATTATTTGTTTCCCTCCGTGGCGTCTAACGACACACATGGAATGATATGGAGTAGTGGAAATTCTTACACCGCCTCTGCACGGTAGAAGGTTCTAAGTTTCTATAGTTATTTATTTATGAAAAAAATAACACAGTAATCTGGAAGTGGTGGATGTAGATTGAGACATTGAAAAAAAAAACGACGGGTTGCACTCCGGGAGTGCCGGCAGAAGTGAAAACTTGAATATTAACGTTGTGCATTTTTGATATTTTGGAATGGCGGAGATTATTTATTACTATCTTATTTCATTTATTTTAATTCGAAATTATTTGTTTGGTAAACCTACACCGCACATGTGCTTATTGTGATGTTATGAAAATATAGGTTAATGCTATAAAGTATAAACATATTACAAATATTACATCTGTTTTACAAATATCATCAATGTGTAAGTACATATGTATCTTAACCTAATCTTAATAATAAAATTATATTAATTAATAAATGAAAATTAGTTAAACCTAACTTACTTCCTCTCCTACGCCGCGCCGGCTGTCTACTCTCCGTCCGTCTTACGAATTTTCGATCAGGACACGTGACCTGACGCGAGTTTAACATTTTTTACCCATTACAAATAAAGTGCACAACGCCGCTAAAAAAGTTTTCTCTTCAAAATATTTGCTTTATTGTCATTATCCAAGTAGAAAACAAAGTAATATTTTAGTTTGGACTTACAGACTTTTTAACAGTAGCAAGTATCGATTATTTTTACTTTGGAATTATATTCTTACCAAATGTCACACAAATTGAGCATGTAGCGTCACTGCCCTGGTTCGGTCAAATTGCTCCTCTCCGCATTGTTGCGTGCTCGTCTTTGCGCAATGGGGACGATGTGGTTCGCTGACATTAATCGACTGAATTGCTTGAAGACAGTATTGTTGTTGAAAGATGATGGCCGATAACGACATAATGTTAGTGAAGGTTTGGTTTAGTGTAATTATTATTTTTTATTTATCTTCATAATATTTTACACAACAATGACATGTAAACATGCCTGAGGTATTTTCTATCAGTATACGTTAGAGTAATGTAGATATTTTTTTCTTTTCTCATATTTTTATTTTTAATAAAACTGACGGTTCGGTAGCGCAGCGGCTAAACGTTTGGCTGGGGTGTTGCGGGCCCCGAGTTCGGATCCTACACGGAAGAACTGTTTATAAATTAAATTATTTTAACGTGGTAGAGCCATGATGCAGCTATATTAGTAGTATTTTGATTCGCAAACGAGGATACATGTAGATGTCTATGGGCCATAGCCAATACTTACTATCAGGTGGACTGTGTGCTCGTTTGTTACCCTATCCTATAAAAAAAAAATATGGCCTACAAATTACTGTTTCGGGTCTGGATTACTGTCTATGTGCAGTTTTACATGTGATTAATAACCGTACCGTTAAAAAACACATAAACTGTGATTTCTTATTAGATCACACGCCTAAATCACAGTGAAGCACTATCATAATATGTCAGAGGAGTCACAGACAAGATTGGCTACATTTTGAAGCTAGCTTTCATTAAAACCTACTAGGAGATTAGTCGATTATTACCATCCGTCAATTGAAATATCCCTCTACAAGATGCAGGAGTGTACAAGCTTGATTGTGAATGTGGTTTCCCTTATAGAACAAATAAGAAGATTGATAAAAATCTACGTAAAAGAACATGTAGCTGACGTGACACACCGACACTACGGGAAGTCTGCAGTCTGTGAACATGTCTCAGATCGTCTCTGCCATTACATCAGATTTGGTAAACCACAGATCCCCGCAAAAGAATAAAAAGAAGGATGGTTCGCAATGCTATTAAAATAAAATAAAAACATCCATATTTAGGATTATCCAATAGAGAAGAAGGTTGGGTGTCATATACTTGGTAGCCTGTAATTAATAAAGTTAAATACAAAGCCAAACATATCACTGCAAGACTTCTAGGTACTGTAAGCCATTCTGCGTAGATCGGAACAAAAATTAATATTCAAAAATTGAAGGTAGCCCGGACCAACTATGACATTGGAATGTTAAACACCTCAGTACCCCCCCATCTCATATCTTTAGTAGCTGTAAAACATTCGAAACGTCGGGGATTAAAAATAAATTAAAATAAACTGGATACAATTTTTAAACTTAGTATAATTAAACACATAAATTTTCAAGCTCACGAACGAAGTTCGGGCAACGTTTGATAAATAATAAATGAAGATAATTTCAGAAGTCAGAAGATTGAAATCGGTTCGTGTTCCATTTAGAAACGAAGTGCACATTTACTAAATTTTTTACTCCATAACTTCAAACGACCCATTGTCCTGAGTGGACGCCTTCCCAGAAGTTAAACTTGCTGTAACTCGATATCTGTAATCGTTTTCGTGACTTTTACATAATATTCCAATTATGGTTAGTTCCATACTAAAATTACCTTTTTCTATGCTCTCCGAATACATCTTTGAATGGTCTATCAAAGTGTTTTATTGTGAACGCCTACGATGAATTACATTCGATAAAATGGGTTGGGTGCTTCGTTTTTAAAAGAAAGTTCGTGTTACATTAAATTATAACTGGCTTACGTATTCGGATTTCGAATGTTAGATGTCAACAGATTTTTGTTCTAAATATAAACAGACGATAATCTAAATATATTCAAATTCAAGAATGTTTAAAATTTTATATATACGAGGGGTGATCCACAAGTAATGATAATCGGTTACTTCAGGTCCGTATAAAAATCCAAAAAAAAAAAATTTTTGCTTGCTTATATACTCACTACGTCAGCCTAAAAAATCATATAAATAGATCACGATTTCCGGGAGATACATTCATTTGAATACGAACTGTCAAAGAGATAACATCAAAATGGAGAAAAACGAAATTAGAGCTGTCATCAAGTACCTCTGTTTGAAAAAAATATCTTCAAAAGACATACACAGTGACTTAGTGGAAACATTGGGGGACTCTGCTCCTCCATATTCTACAGTTGCACGTTGGGCCAAGGAGTTTAAACTGGGCACAACATCCACTGAAGATGAACATCGCGAAGGACGCCCATCCACGTCCCTCACTGAAGACAACGTGAAAAAAGTCGAAGATGTTGTGTTGGCAGATCGAAGAGTGACCATCAGGCATGTAGCTGAGGTCACAGGGATCTCATATGGCAGCGTTCAAATAATCTTTGCGAACGAGTTGCATATGAAAAAGGTCTCTGCGCGTTGGGTACCCAGAATGTTAACCGACGAGCAAAAGAAAAATCGAGTTGACATTTCGAGGGTCAATCTCGAAAAGTTCCAAGCAGATCAAGAAAATTTTTTGTTCCGTTTTGTGACTATGGACGAGACCTGGATCCACCATTTTGATCCTGAAACGAAACAACAATTGATGACTTGGAAGCGAGCCTCCTCACCGACGCCAAAGAAATTCAAAGTTTCAAGTTCGGCGGGAAAGGTTATGGCATCTGTTTTTTGGGACGCTCAAGGCATAATTATGGTGAAATATTTGGAAAAGGGAGCCACTATTACGGGCTCTTACTACGCAGACCAAATAAGAAGATTACGGGAGGCCATTAAGGAAAAAAGACGCGGCAAACTGCGAACTGGAGTGCTGTTTCACCAAGACAACGCACCGGCCCACAAAGCCGCAGTTGCGATGGCTGCCATTCAAGAAACGGGATTCGAACTGCTCGAACACCCTCCCTATTCGCCAGATCTAGCTCCTAGCGATTTTTACCTCTTTCCTCGGCTCAAGGAACGCCTCCGAGGCAATTTAATTAATTGGTTCCATCGTATGGAACCAATTAATTACCGTGTTTTATTTTCATTATCATTACTTTTGGATCACCCCTCGTATACTAGCTCACCAGGCAGACGTTGTTCTGCCCTTTCCAACGACCCTTCATATCAAAATCCTTAAATTCGCAATAAAAAATTTTGAGGGTCATTTAGCGGGATAAAAACTATCCTATCTCTCAAGTTGGACCAAAATACACACAGTGTGCAAAATTTCATTGAAATCAGTTCAGTAGTTTAGGAGTCCATCGCGGACAAACAACGTGACACGTAATTTTTATGTATAATATATATATATATATATATATATATATATATATATATATATATATATATATATATATATATAAAAACGTTGTACTATAGTTATACAAGTTATAATTCAAGGAACAGCTTGACACATATATAAATTCTTTGAGATCCTAATTTAATACGGCCAAACTAAATAAGGAATTAGTCGACTCACGACTGTTTTTGCCAACATCGCTACCTCTACAGCTAGTTTCTACTAGATGATAGCAATTTCGTGCCGAGGAGTTCTTCTGGGTTAATAACACCCTCTTACCTATCTCTGTCGCCAAGTAGCAGTACGTCGACTGCAGTGAAGAGCAAGTGAGCCAGATAGACAATAAATAATTCTTCATTTTCTTATTTTATTAAAACACTTATACTTTAACTGTAAAAGTAATTGAATCTATTAAATTTTAACTTCAGTATTTAATAAAAGTTTTGAAAAAAGTTCTTACATTTTATCATTTGGGGGGAGGGAGAGTTTGCAATTTTCTTATTTTTGGTGCATGGGCATGCTTCCTTTTCAAGTGATCTCTTAGATTGGTCGTATTTCCTGATTATAAAAGTTACAATTTACAAACGGACTATTACTGGCCAGTATTTAGAAATAACTCCACATTAATGATTGATTTTTAGGATAAATTATCGATTCATTATGAATTCAAATACAAAACAAATCGGTAAACTATAAAACCCAAGATCAACCGCCCGTTCTGGCAGTCACACAAATAGTGACTTAGTTAGCGTCACATATATTAATTAGCTATTCACACACAGTTTATTTACAGGGATTTCTCTGATCTTAGACTAAAGGGAGACATCTACTATAGACAAAAATTATGAGAAGTATGGCAATCGATAGTTTAAACAGACTATCGATAGAATCGATAGTGCAAACACTATCGATTAATCGATAGTCTATCGATGTTTAAGGAACACTACTTTGACATCTTGTTATCCTTATTTCAATAGACGGTAATTTAAGAATGTAAATGTACCAAACAATTCCTATTTTTAACAGGCTCTAACGATTCGATGGAAAATTTGTATTTAAGTAATGTTTCACTTTCCCAGTTTATCTATATGGGTGATATCTCTAAAAATTATATGTGTTTTCTATCGCCGTGCTAAGCTCCGTCGCGCAGGTAGGTACTAATATATTATGCATACAACATCATAAAGTTGCAATGTTTACCATAGATGTGTATAATTTTTAAAAACACTCCAAAGACAATAAATGTTCTTTGGGATTAATTTATTCTCTGTATTTATACATATCCGATGATTCGAAAAACTTTATAAGCCAATCTTCAATTAGCTTAGAAATTATTAAAGGTGAAAACATCTGACTGTCAATCAGTGAGTATAATTGGGCACACCATAAAGTCAATTGGGTTAACAACGTGCAGTCATAGGTTTCACACCATGGTGCACCCACATTACTGCAATGCGCCGTCGCCACAGAGGCGCGCATGACGCGGCTGGAAGTGACTAGTTGTGTCTGCTCGAGTGTGGCAGCTGCATTAGTATAATGTAAGAGCACGTGTGAACTGACACAGATGCTTTGTTGTTGTGGTGATACATTACATTATCCCTTATAACAAATACGGGAGCATTATCGAGGAGCTTTCAACAGGGGGAACAAAAAATTTTAGTTCGAAGTTCGAGTTAATTTCCTTTAAAATTTATTTTTGAGTATTTTTTATGATTTCTTGTATTTTGTGTATAATAATTTAAAATTAAAAATATTGTACAACCGACTTCTAACACACATAAAAAGTCGAAGAATTCGACTTTTTATATGTGTTACCTCATAACTTTTTACTGGGTGAACCGATTTCGATGATTTTTTTATTTGAAAGCTGGTATTTCTCGTGTGGTCCCATATGAATTTGATCAAGGTAAGGCCAATAGTTTTTGAGTTATTCTTATATAATAACTCATATTGAAGTCGGCTGTACAAAATTTAAAATTATTTCTTTCCATTATTTACCTTTTGCGATACTGACTAGATGTAGTGATCTGATGTCCTCTTTCTTTATTCTACGAGGGCGGCACTGAAAATTTCGGGAATCAAGGAAGTGACACAACATTACTATTTAAAAATGTATTTATTGCTTTTCGAAGTATTCTCCGCGAAATTTGACACATTTTTCCATACGATGGAACCAATCATTGAAGCAACCATTCCATTCGGAAGTTAGGGTCTCCAAAATGGCCGTTTTGTAGGCGTCCACAGCTCCTTCACGTGATGAAAATTTCTGTCCACGCAATTTATTCTTTATTTTAGGGAAAGTATAGAAATCATTAAGGCTTAGGTTGGGGCTGTACGGCGGATGGTCTAATAATTCTATGTTTTCTTGCTCTAAAAAGTCTTTTGTTCTGTGTGCGGTGTGAGAACTCGCATTGTCGTGATGGAGGATGATGCGTCGGTTGCAGTTCTCTTTACGGAGTTCAAAAACGACCTGTGGCAAACAAATGCTAGAATACCATTCTGCATTAACCGTTCTTTGTCCCTCAAGAGGAATAGTCGTAACATGGCCAGTTTTGGAGACAAACGTGGCCACCATTTTTTTTTGCAACACTCCGTGAACGAACAATTTTTGTTGGCTTTAACTCATTTTGGAACACCCAAACTTGTGACTGGTTTTTTGTTTCGGGTTCGTACGCATATATCCAGGATTCGTCACCTGATACAATGTTGCATACAGCATTTGAGGATCCTGCGTGGAATATTTCGAGAGTTCTGACGCACCAAGTAACGCGAGCCGCTTTTTGCTCTTCACAGAGCGAATGCGTTATCCATCGGGAAAACAACTTTTTTACACTTAATTGTTCATGCAAGATTATTTATATTTGACTCGTGCCAATGTCTAAAGTTGCCTGAATTTCGCGGTATGTCACAAGTCGATCTTCCTCAATCAGCTTACGCACAGCATCAACGTTTTCTTGGGTGACTGCAGTTTTGAAATTCAGCAAACCAGTGATAAATTGTGGTTTTGGATGGGGCTTCATCACTAAATGCAGAAATCATCCAGTCAACACACTGTTTTTGTGTTAACCCACTTCGAAAGTCATAATAAATTATCGCTCTTGAATTTTCTCTAGTCAATTCCATTTTCTAAATGACTAAACAAGTTTGACAGAACCTTGTGACAAGACCGAGAATCTTTTTTTTAAATAAATAAATGGTATTAGATTTTTAAAACCAAGGACTTTTAAATTAAAAAGATTTTAATATGACAGGAACAGTGGAAATATTCCATTCCCGATACTTTTAGTGCAGCCCTCGTATTTTGAAAGTTATCAACGACGAAAGAACAAAATATTACCACAAGTGTCTACGTTAATACAGATACAGAGACACATACTCACCCTAAATTAATCGCCTCCGATGTAGATGTAGATGTAGCGATTTTGAGACAAGATAAGAAGTTAGAAATATAGGAAAATAAGTTAGGTGCTGATTTATCACGTGCTCTACGGTGAAGGGAAACACCGTGAGGGAACCTGCATGTCTTAGAAATTAAGAAATTGTTCCGAAGACATGGGAAGTCACCAACAACATGCATTGGGGCAGCGCGGAGAACTTTTCCTAGTCCTAAAACCTTTACAGAAATAAGAGGAGGCTTGTGCCCGGGAGTGGGACGTAGTAGGATGTAGCTTTAACTTTTTAACTGCTGATGATGATGAAGAAGAAGGGTAAAATATAAAGTAGTATTAGTGTAAGATCTGCTGGAGAACTAGCCACGAAAGCATGTGCTTTAACGTACACGAGCATGCTTTGTTACGCACGCCGAACGCAAACGCATCACGCCCCGCTATACGCTCGAAATGAGTGGGTTTCTACACTACACTTGTATCACTACATATGCGTGCATGTGCTATAGCGTCCACGTTCCATCAGGTGGACTGTATTATTGTGTATTCATTTGCCACAAAATATAATACAGAAACATAAAAAAGATTAATCCCAGCCGCCAAATTTCACGAACGCACATCGCGGCAGAACTCCCGATACCATCCACACCATCTGGATGATTGGTGGTCCACCACTTTGCGATTTAGATGTTTTCTTCCTCGCACAACTTCCTTGGGGAATCGATTACCATCTGCGATTTTTCCGGACCGATACGACTTAGGAACCTTCAAGAAATGAGCCTACTCCTTTTTAAAAGGCCGGCAACGCATCTGCAATTCCCTTGGTTCACCTGATGATGCAGTTGTTCACGGGCGGCGGTAGTCAGTTACCATCAGGTGAGCCACATGCTCGTTTGCCCCATCTCCTATAAAAATAAATTATGTAAAATTACAAAGCGCTTCTAGTTACATCTATATCGTTATTAATAACATACCCTACAATAGCAACGACGAACGCATGTCGAAATCACGGTCACGCCTTTTGTGGCTATCTGGGCTGTACTTTATTATGGTCTTGCGTGAAAATATTGTGACGTAGTGTAATTTTGTATTTCGATCGGTGGACCATAGAACTGGTCAGTCGGGATAGAACTGAGACATACACTTTGTATTATAATTTGGGAACAATCGAAATCCGATGTTTAGTGTTGCCGACATTGAAATTATTAATAGTAATTTTATATATTAACTCTAAGTCAGTTTTTGAACACGTGGTCAATAACTGGCACATTTAAACGTTTATATGTTTATACTTATTAGAGGCAAGCCGCAGCTATATTATGGTTACAATATAGCTGCAGCGTGCATACAAGTGGTTCTAGTCGACCGGGGTACGCTTTCACAGAATACCAGCGTAAAATAGCAGCACATGCTGATGTTTCGTATAGTAAGTGTAGAGAACCGGAGACCCTTTTTACTGTAAACGAGGTATACCATTTTGACAATGCATTTGTATTTTGACTCCTAATCGAGGATAAATGTGGTTGTCGATGGGCCACAGTATCCACTTATCATCATGTGGACTGTGTACTCATTTGTCACCCTTATTCTATGAAGAAAAAAACAATCTCAATTAATTAAAAGTGATTACAAATCTAGATATCCCAATACTACACAGAGATCTCAAGCTATTTAAGCGTACTTCTTGCAGAGATTCTATAATGAAGGCGTGTAAAACTCATACCAATTAAAAAGGCTTATTAATTTTGAACAAGGACAAAACAAAGGCAGTTGTTAAAAGCACTACGTACTAGTCCAAATTCGACCGAGAGGTTATTCGACGTCGAAGGATATACGATAACTCTGCCCGGTTAGCAGCTTTTGGGAAATTACGACACAACTTCTTGTCACGTGTACATTAAAATTTGAAAACAAGAGTGTGCAACCAGACCTTGTTGCCATTCATGACATATGGATCTGAGACGTGATCGTTCACTGCTGGCCGTATGAAGGGGCTCAAGATCACTCAGCAAGCTTTGGAGAAGGCTATGCTCAAAGCTTCTATGCTTAATAAACTGTATAATGAGAATAGCCGGAATAGAACCAGAATAACCCAACAGATCAATGAGTTGACGTGACAATGGACTGACCATAGAGCTCGGTCGGTTTTTCCCCATCGGATAGAGAATCAAGATTCATGAGTGGCAGCCTCATATTGGTAAGTGAAGTATAGGGCGGCCCTCCAACGGCTGGAGTGATAATCTGGTAAGAGATCCACGTAGTCGATGGATGCAGGTGGTTTAGGACTGTGTTTTGTGGACAGGAATGCTCCTGAAGGCTTATGTTCAGCTGTGGACTTTTTTCCCCATCGGTTGTCGATTCTTCTAGCTATATGGCCGGCCCATTGCCACTTCAGCTTACTAATTCTTTGGGCTATGTCGGTAACTCTGGTTCTACTGCGGATATCCTTATTTCTAAGTTTATCGCGCAGAGAAACCCCGAGCATAGCCCTCTCCATAGCTCGCTGAGCGACCTTGAGCTTGCTCATACGGCCAGCAGTGAGGACCACGTTGCAGTTCCATAGGTCATCACTAGCAACACACACTGGTTGTACAGTCTAGTTTTTAAGTTTTGAGGTATACCTGACGAGAAGATATGCCGTAATTTCCTGAACGCTGCCCAGCCGAGTTGAATCTGTCGATTGACTTCTTGGGCGTCCTCTACTTGATGGAGTGACGACCTGGTAAGACACGCAGGAAGTCGATGGATGCAGGTGGCTCAGGACCGTGCTTTGTGGCGTTCCTTGGGGGAGGCTTATGTTCAGCGGTGGACTTGTGAAGAGCTGTAACGATGATGATGATGATGACCCCAATCAGTAAAGTAGCTCAGAAGTTATACGATCGCGATCAGACACACCTTCGCCAACGATTATTTTAATAATCGTATTCAGCGTAACTAAGGTAAAATTATATTGGTGAGAAACTAATATATTTTAGCTGCCTACGTAGTAAAATAAAAGTCACATAATTTAGTTTGATAATGGTAACAACAAACACGTAAATATTTATGTTTTTATCGTCAACATAAATATGCGATCAGTGTTTATATTATAATGTCAAGACAATAGAAGTGACGGAATGGTTCGCCCGATAGCGCTATATCAAGGTGAAAGTGAATCGATAACAGTAATCGCTGTGGTATGTACACTCTAAAAGTAAGGCGAGGGTTAGATTTTTATATATTTGGGTGTTTTGTCTCGTAGGTTACTTCTTTTCCAGTTTTTTTTTATAGGTACGTGTTATATCGTCGCAAAGATCTATCAACTCGTTTCAAGCGTTTGTGGCGAAAACATTTAAACGTTAAGACGTGAAAATATGGGGAAATGTGTCTCAAATATGCCGCAAAATCTGTTACAGCAATTGCCAGTTCGACATGGTATTTTCTAATTTACAAGAACTATTTTACAGGTCAGATATGTTTGTGTGACAAACATTGTGACAAGGATGTTTGAAACATGTTACAAAGGACGAACGCTCATGGCCCAATATATCCTACAATAAAGCTTTGGTAGATTTTTTTAATACAATAAGGATGATAAACGAGCACACAGTCTAACTGATAAGTGGATGCTGTGCCCCATAGACAACTACATTTATTCTCAATTAAGAATCCAAATGCAGATGCGTTGTCACCCCTGAGGGCTAAGATAGAATGCTCGTTTTCAGTAAAAAGGATCTCCGGTTCTCTACACTCACCATATTAAACACAGCAGCGTTAAGCTGCTATTTTACGCTGGTATTCTGTAAGAGCGTGGTCCTACCCCGGTCGAGCCAACCCATTCGTGCCACAACCATGATATAGCTGCAGCGTGGCTCTACCACGTCTAATATTGACTGACAAAGACAAAGAGTGAAAATAGGCCTCCCCAATAGATTGCCTCAGCTTGTCACCTATTACGACTCTTATAAAATAGGTTAGTGGATTCTCTTACGTCACCACTTACGGCGTTATTCGAAACCATTGGTTATAGTAAAAAGTACTTTCAAAAGGTATTATTCTTAATCTGGATTGAATAAAAATTATTGTTCTCTTTCTATTCTAGTGTTATGAGTATATATATAGTGAGACGTCAATGTAAACGCAAACAGACGTGCCTCTTTATAATCATCCCCTTCCCTCATAGTCGTTGTTGATATCCCCCCATAGAAAACTATGCTGCTCTGTAGGCTTTTGTTATACTCTTTTGTCTCTCTTTGTCTTATTAAAAGTACATGAATGTATATAAAAGTTACTTAATCTAGACATCGTAATTATGCTGAGGGGTTTAAGAAAATATTTTTTACGAGACAATGTGCATGAGTAAGTTCAATTTCAAAGTTACCGTTGTCGCCATGCTTGGCAGGTTGATTTGTAAATCGTAAAGCCAGATATTTCGCATTGTTGACGCAGCACCCCGTTGTTGGTCGAGATAAGGACCAGCGTAATCGAGCTTGTTGGTTTATCATCTATCAGAGACCGCGACACTATATATTGACTAATAGCGATGATGACTAAAGGGTGTGTTGTACCAACCAGCGTACTAAAATCTATCACAAATACAAATGAAATAAATACGATGAACATGCACTGTTAAAAAATTGTGATTTAAGAAAATAATATAAGTAAATGAAAATCGTCTAAGGGTATGTTTGAAAGATGTTTGTGAATACGTTACAAGTATAAAAGTACATACAGTTTGTATATGAAATACTTTTCATAGTATACATTACAGTCGGGTTCTTTTTTTTTAAATAAAAATTTTTTGAATGTTTCTATTTTTTGAAACGCTCTTATTTTTAACGCTTTATTAAGTTCTATTGTGTTGTGAGATATCAAACAGTTTTGTTCTTCCACGGACACAACATAAAACTGTACAAAGTTCGTCGTAAGAAATGCAAATTTTCTCTAGCATTGTCCGCAGTCAGATGTCCATTGTTCGCTCTTCAGCAAACAAATGATTTATCCGCCGCTTACACATTATTAAAAAGTATATCATTATATAATATTAACTTTACTAAAATGGTTATTTGCAAAAGGAACTAGAAAAAATATATTTAAGAGAGATTTTTTTTTCGTATTAGATTTGAAGTTTTCGTATTAGACAGCAATTTTTATATAATCACTTACTTTTTTTTTATCAGGCCGTATAAGAACAAAGCCGGACAGGTATCAGAGGTATTGCACCCTTGACGCTGCTTGCTGTCGCCTAGGTTACTACTTTACGTCTGGCGTAAAAATATGTTTTTTTAATCAATGTTTGAAAAGATTGTTGCGCTTATCGCTCTGCGTTCACCAACACGCCTACCCGGATAGTGAGTTTGGGTTAATGTTTCAACATAAAGAACGCCATTTGGTGTTTTTTTCTTTTATAGAAGAGGGGGCAAACGAGGATGCGGCTCACCTGATGGTAAGTGTCAACTGCCGATCATAAACAACTGCAAAACCATGGGAATTGCAAATAAATTAAGAAAGAAACTTTATATCAAGCGTTATGGAAGTCAAAACCGCATTTAAAAAAAAATGCAATGAAAACTTACCGTGCAGTGGCGGTGTAAGAATATTTACTCCATATCGTCGCGTGAGTGTCATAAGAGAGGACAGAAGAAAACAAATCAGATGGGCAGAAGCGTCTCCTTAATAACGACTAAAAAAATTATAAATAAACTGCGGTTGGCAGCCCGCTTACCAGCGTGGCAATTATGGCAAGTATAGCCTATGAGGCAATCTATGAGGGAAGCCTATGTTCAGCAGTGAATTTTAATAGGCTGTAACAGTGTAACGAATGAAATTAAAAAAGTAAATAATCTCAATATTATGGAAGTTGAACTGATATTTACTCCTACTACCTACTTAATTTTGTTGATGCTTTATTGCTATATCCTGATAAACCTCACACTAATCACATAGAAAGTATCTCTCGATGTATCGAAGAAAATAACAAAGTAGTAATTGATTTGTTACAAACTTAAATCAGCGTATAAGTGTGAGGTTGAAAGCCGGTATCTATTTTGGTCGTTGGACCAAGTTGTAAGAGTTCTTAGCTTTTTAAAGATTGAATTGTGTGAACGTTTAGATTTTATATTTACATTTTCGAATCGTAATAACAATAAAAAACATTTTTAATTTAGGCTCATAATGTATATACTCGTAGTATTACAATAATGTGACTGTTTGATGTTTTCAGGTGCTTCGCGAAGTTTTCTTTCAAATTCTTAAGAAGATTAAAAATATATTATGAATATTTTGGATTATATTTTTAATGGCTGTGATGATGATGATATTTATTATTTTTTCAAATTAAAATATAATTCTCTGAGAACATTATTACATACGTAATCCCGAAACGGAATTCCTAATTTATGGGGCCGGCCTAAGGGAATGCACCCAGTAACAATGATACAGCAAAAATGGAATCGCAATCAGAAAATCGTAGTCATTATTCGCTGGCAGAATGTCTAGACTCAATGGCTAACGTCTCTCAACTGAGCCTTGTTATTCCGAATGAAAAAAAAACCCAATATGTGTGATGTATTTACGGAACCCCGTATGTATGTGGCCGGCCTTAGACACGACGCTTGGATTAGACAGGCACTTGTTACAGTAAATAAGACTCCCTTGTACATCTTAAAAAAATTCTAAAATTCTTCAAAAAATTCTTTTTTGGAGCATATAAAAATAATGAAGGAAGTATATTTATCTCTTTACACTCTTAGAAATAACTATCAACTTTAATTAGAAATCCATTTTTTGTAAAGTTTGAAGAATACGTGTCAAAGACGGTTTTAACAGTGGTAGAGCTAGGCGGCAGCTTTTGCTGTCGCATGGATGGGCCGGCTCGAACCGGGGTGGTACCACGACCTCACAGAATACCAGTGTGAAGTAGAGATTTACCTCTGCGTTTCGCTTGGTGAGTGCAGGTGGCCGGAGGCCCTTTTTACTGGAAATGAGGCATTCCATCCTAGTCCTCACGGGTGAAAACGCATCTGCATTTTGATCTGTAACAGAGGATAGATGTAGATGTCTATGGGCCGCAGCAACCACTTACCATCAGGTGGACTGTGTGCTTGTTTATCACCCTTATCCTATAAAAAAGACGGATTTCATAGCACGCTTTACATTTAAATTTGCACCATACCACTTTAATATCTGATATCACAGAATAGCTCCGCCCGAGTTGTCAGCCAATTCAATCAGAGAGTCGCTAGGCTAGGTCTAGGATTGGAATTTTATGATTTTTCTCAAAAGAAAGTCGTCGAAAAATTCGTTTCGTGGTAATGTTATTCACATACGTTATTTTATCCATTTTATTAATGGTAGTATTAATTACCTATATTACATATCTCCTAAAATATTTGATTTTATAAGTTTGTAATAATAATATAATAATAAACCTAGCAAGCTAACAGCATAGCAAAGTGGCGAAGCAATCAGCTTTTTAGCGGTTTCTAACGGTTGCCGTTGAGAAATCAGTTTCAAAATAGGAGGTTCAGATGCCTGGGTGATCAGTAACCGATTGCTGAAAACAGAATTTGAAAATTCGAAACCGTTCTCGAGATAATCGTTGGACAGACGGACAGACGGACAGACATCGTGAAATCAATAAGTGTCTTCGCAAGCTTCGCCACTTAATAAAGTATCGAAAAATTGTTTTAATATCACCAATACAATGCTATTGGATAAAAGGTTTTATAATTTTTTTTTGTTTAATGGTATGTCCATTTTACTTTTTTCATTCTTCTTTATCAGCCCGTAAAAGTATTTTGATGGACATTGACCTCTCCCGCTGTAAAGAGAATTTCCCTTAATCTTCACGCATGGTAGACGGGTTGTAGGTTGCAATACCAGTTGCGTTTCGTGTACGCTGCTTCCCGCCACTACTTGTCCCGACAAACGTGATTGTATCTATCCGAAGCCAAGATTTTTTTTGACATTTCTCATGGGCACCGCTTACGGAACAAACGCAACGAAATTTAAAAGTAAAAGTTTTGTACAGCCGACTTCAATATAAGCTATTAAGAATAACTCAAAAACTATTGGTCTGACCTTGATCAATTGTATAAGTAATGACAACTTGATAATTCATATGGGGCCACACGAGAAGTACTTGCTTTCAAATAAAAAAAAGAATCATCGAAATCGGTTCACCCAGTAAAAAGTTATGAGGTAACACATAAAAAAACATGCAGTCGAATTAGCACCGTCTCCTTTTTGGAAGTCGGCAGAAAATGGAGTGATGGTTTGTTTTATACCGTCACCACCGATTAAACGGTTCTTCTTTATTATCATCTATTTAATTGAAAAAAATACTCTCAAGTTAAAAAAAAAACAATACATTATTTCATTAATGGTTACGTCATTATTTATAATAACATTCGAAAGCCTACTTTATTATTAAAAATAGTGACGACTTCATATAAAATGGATGTGTTACGCACATTACTTACTGACAGAAAAGACAACCCTAACTATCACAAAGAGTTCACATCCGTCAATTTGTGGCCGTGCTAAGAAATGCTTATTACTGTCGTTTTCAGTACAATCAGATAATGGAACACGTTCGACTAAGTGGATTATGTAAAGCGATAGACTTAATTCCAGTATGGCATTTTATCGAGGTATTTAGTTATGTATTTTAGGAACTCTCACTTTTATTGCTTTAACGGGTATGGAAGTGTGTTATTATTGAGGACACGTGAGTTTTTAGTTGATTTCAAGCATGATATATTTTGCAAGTGATGCATCCATGCTTAGGCTTTAAGCTTTATGAAGGGGCTGGATGGACCGGAAGCGATTAATTTCTCACAAAATTCCAATGCAAATAAGAAGAACCGGGGACCGCGGCTACACTAAGTCTCTCCCAAAAACTATTTGCTTATTGATTTTACCACGTTTTTATTAAGTCACTTTCTTGTTTGTCTGTCGTTCCGGGTGGAATTTAGTAATTGATTTTAAACTAACCTCCAAATAAACTGGAAACTTGAAATTTTGAATATAGCTCAAATTCGGATGACAATACAAGAATATGAAAAAGGCGTGATAGAAATTTAAAGAAAAAATATAAATTTTCACTTGTTTTTAAATTATGATAAAATATTATTAAAAAAAATAGCACCACAACAGTCAATATTGTCAGAGAACGAAAAGTCCCGCTAATTACGACACGTTGCTGCAATGTGCGGACTTTATTTCTAATTATAAATTTTAAAACACAATTAAAAATATTAAACTTCTTGGGTTACATAATCTTTCTTATTTATATTTAAATATTTATTTTATGTAGCAAAGAATTTATTATGCATTAACGCATTTTTGTTCACGTCCTTCTCTTATAGTTTTAAAATAAATTGATGGGTAAAATGTACACAAACGAGACTCCTCTCAAAGTCATTAGAGCTAGATACTTTACCTTGATAACCACCCAAAATTTCCTTACGTGAATTGCGAAAGTAGCATCAAGACGTTCATTTCAGTTTGGAGAGCGTCGGATCACAATCTAAATACGTCCACATTGTTTACATCGTTCCGCCTTACTTCCGCGCCCGCATCGACAGCTGCAGGCACAAGTTGAAAAACACCGTGAAATTGAACGCGTTTGTTTGTTGGAATGACGGCGTGGTACGCGACTCGATCGTGACGTTTCTTATAGATTCTTCTTCAACATCATCGGCCCGTAAACATGGAACTCACCAATTGTACGAATAGTTGCTAGGGCTAATTTGTATTAACACATTTTTAAAATTTCCTAACAAAATTAATTATATACTTACACTAGCGTAAATTGTAGAAAACCGGATACCCATTTTACTGGATACGAGGCATTCCATCCTAGTCCTCAGGAGTGACAACGCATCTGCATATTGATTCTTAATCGAGGATAAATCTATCATCATCATCATCATCATTACAGCCTATTATAAGTCCACTGCTGAACATAGGCCTCCCCCCAGGAATGCCACAAAGCACGGTCCTGAGCCACCTGCATCCATCGACTTCCTGCATGTCTTACCAGGTCATCACTCCATCTCGTGGGGGGTCGCCCTACACTTCGCCTACCGGTACGAGGCTGCCACTCAAGAACCTTTCTTCCTCCTCCTCCTTCGTATATGATAACATATATAAGAATATATGTTGATTTGCATAAAGTCGCGTGTGATATTTTACTAAGTTACGTTACCTACGTTATAAATATATGGTTTTCGTAGACATCGGAGGCGGCCGTGATTACTATCACAGGTCACAGCTGTGGTGAGAAAACAGTAGTATCTAAAAACGCTATCTTATCTTGATTGAAAGGCTCCCGTTCTTCCGCGTTATCTATTGTACGTGTAACAAATATTTGAAAAATTTACTTAACTTCACAGAATAGGTTTTTAACTTTTGTTTATGTTTATTATTGCTTCGAAGTACAAACTATTTCAACTGTAACATGTAGAAGTTTTATGCATTTAAAAGAATAATTAAAAATTAAAAATTTTGTACAGCCGACTTCAATATAGGTTATTTAAGAATAACTCAATAACCATTGGTCTGACCTTGATCAAATTCATATGGGACCACACGAGAACTATCAGCTTTCATATAAAAAAAGAATCATCGAAATCGGTTCGCCCAGTACAAAGTTATGAGGTAACACACATAAAAAAAAAAAAAAACATACACCCGAATTGAGTACCGTCTCCTTTTTGGAAGTCGGCAGAAAAAGGAAAGATAATATATAATTGGCTAATTTACAAAACAATTGATATGTAAGTCTAAAATCGTAATATATTTTTTTATAGGAGAGGGGGCATCCGAGCATGCGGCTCACCTGATTGTAGGTGACTACCGCCGCCCATGAACAACTGCAACACCAGGATAACCAAGGGAATCGCAGATGCGTTGCCGGCCTTTTAAAAAAGAGTAAGCTCTTTTCTTGAAGGTCCCTAAGTCGTATATTATTTAGGCGTTACAGAATTAGAGGAATAACGGTCAAACTCGGCATTCGATGTGGCAAATTACTGTTTCAAAATCTAGCTAGGTAAGATCAAGAAAAATAGCTTGATGTAATTGCTGTGTCTCGTTGTCGCCTTCGCACGTACAAAGGTTAAACAAATAACGAGTAAACCAATTTTCTGACTGCCGCTTAACCGTTAAGTGAACTAGAACTTTAGCTATCACAAAGCCTATTTTTCCTCCTAAAGTTATAGAGTTAGTGTGAATGTAGACTGCGAGGCGTTGTTTTCTTCAGGGGTAAAAAGACATTTGTAGCCTTTATGGTTGACATTGTTTGCCGGTTTTTCTACGTGGTAGAGCCAGCTATATTTCGGTTGTACCACGAATGGGTCAGCTCGACCGCGGATGGACCACTCTCTAACAGAAAACTAGCGTAAAATAGCAGCTCAATACTGTTGTGTTTCGAATGGTATTTGTAGAGAACCGGTGACCATTTTACTGAAAACGGGGCATTCCATGTTAGTGCTCAAGAGTGACAACGCATCTGCATTTTGATTCTTAATCGAGATAGATGTAGATCCACTTAACATCAGGTGCACTGTGTGCTCGTTTGTTACTTTAAAATTATTAAAAAAATGTTCATTGAAGTATACATAGCAATATATTTATAAACTAGCTTTTTACCCGCGGCTTCGCTCGCGTTGGCTTCAATTTAGATATATCATTAATACTACTCCAATTAAAGTTAAAATTTAATAAATATTCACAATGAACGCGTGAGATAAACTATATTCATAAACGGGAGTAGAAATATAGAGAAGACGAACAGCAGCGTCTTTCTGATTACAGCTCAAAATAATAAAAAGATGCAGTTGGCAACCCGCCTGCCTAGCGTGGCAACAACGGCTAACATCCAACTTATTTCGTAATCTATGGAGGGAATCGATATGATGAACGGGGGTAGACATATATGTAGAGGCGGCGAAATAAAAAACCAATACCTCATTTTGTCTCGTGGGTGTCGTGAGAGGCAACAGAAGGGAACCTGAAACAGGAGATGGATGGCCGCGTCTTCCTGATAACAGTGCAGAGTAATAAAAAGCTGTGGTTTCCAGATCACATGCCAAGCGTGGCTATTACTGCAAATATCCGGCCTATCTTACAAACAATGGGAGAAGCCTATGATCAGCAGTAAGCCTATTAAAAGTAAAATAGCAGCCCACATACATCCCACTACCTGGGACAAAAAAGGACAAAAAAGAGTTGATTGAGTTCACTCCAACGCGGGTAGACCGACTTTACATAAGTATACCTAAAAATAATTGCCGAAATATTTTTTTAATTTCTCAAATATGTAGGATTTCTCATGATATTTTCCTTCACCGCCAAGAACGTTGTAAATCGAACTGAAACTGAACTGACTGTACAGCACAAGGTGCTTCAGTTACAATTAAAATCAGATCTCGTTCCGTGGTATTGTCAATGTCAGAAACATTTGATGCATCCCAAAAATTCGCATAAAAAACAGAGTTGAAATAATCAAATCAAATTTCTCCCCATTTGCCTAGCAACTACTGTTATTACAGAAAATTATTTTAAATAAAAGGTTGATATCAATTTAGTTTATCGTGCATTAAAAAAAGAAGTAACCTGTGTGATTACGTACTAACTTTTAACTAGCTTTTGTCACTAAGCAGCAGTGGTTAATGTAGAGCCAGTATTATATTGTGACTATTGTGATATGTAATGAAATAATGTAACTTCCGGCTCTGAAGCAGACCCCAGCCCTGGAAGGAAGATATTAATACGTATAATAAGTGTCATACTTGTGAACAGGACTGCCTTTTTGGTTTAGTGGTTGTAAGCGCAATTGTGAATCATGTGGTCCCCGTTGGGTATTTCTGTTAAAAAATTCTGGTAAGAGCTCGGTGTGAGGCGGTACTTCAACCCGTACCTCCAGATCCTACGCCTGATCTCTCTTTGGTAGTAAATAGAATGGAATAAAGAATATAATAAGTTTTTTATTCAATATAGACTACATGTAATTCTCATTGAAAGTCATTTTTACTTTACCCACTACTGGTTCGGAAAAAAAACTCGGTTCTGGGAAGAAAGGACTACTTTTTAAAAGTAAATTTTAAAGTGTTTGATTACCGTATAATCGGACTATGTAAGAGTAAGAGAATAAAGAGTGCACATGATGTGCTTGCGCACACACTCGTGCACTATAATTATGTACTGTACAGCTAGTCTGGGTTGAGATACAGATAGTATTATTATAATATAGTATTTGAAGTTTACTAAAACAAATAAAAAGTATTTAATGTGATGAGTAAGATACCATTAGGTGAATTGTTGGCTCGTATGTCACTCCAAATGTTATTGGAAATTTGACAATTAGCGTCGGATCGACATAAAAGTAACTAAGTTTATCTTCAAATTACCTAAGTTTATCTTTGTTTTGTTCCAGGTGAGTGAGCATTCGTGTTGTTTTGCATGCAAGAGGCAGCCGCCATAAAAGCAGGCGTGGTTCGAATCCGTCTACGGTAAGTGATGATGCTTGTTTTCTACTATCAATTTCTCTAGCGTCCCGTTACATCGTTGCCTACTTCGGCTCTTGTTAATTCATTATATGGTTTTCCGTAATAAAAATTGGACGCTGCAAGAAATTGATTCGAAATATCGATGTTCAGTATATTTTGTCTTTGTACTTTATACTCTGCTCTTTTTTCACTCTTTTTCAATATTGTTTCTTTAATTTTTATATGGTATATTCTCCATAGTACAATTGATTTTTGTATTTAGGTCAATATAATTTAATATCATAAATAAATTACGTGTTTTTTTAAGTGAAAATTTCTTTAGCGGCGTTGTGCACTTGTTTTGTAATGGGTAAAAAATTTTAACTCGCGTCAGGTCACGTGTCCTGATCGAAAATTCGTAAGACGGACGGAGAGTAGACAGCCGGCGCGACGTAGGAGAGGAAGCAAGTTAGGTTTAATTAATTTTCATTTATTAATTAATATAATTTTATTATTAAGATTGGGTTTCGATCGAGTCTACTGTACTGCTTGACGAAATTATAATCATACATATTATAGATGTAACATCTGTAATATGTTTATACTTTATAGCATTAACCTATATTTTCATAACATCACAATAAGCACATGTGCGGTGTAGGTTTACCAAATAAATAATTTCGAATGAAAATAAATGAAATAAGATAATAATAAATAATCTCCGCCATTCCAAAATATCAAAAATGCACAACGTTAATATTCAAGTTTTCACTTCTGCCGGCACTGCCGGAGTGCAACCCGTCGTTTTTTTTGTTTTATCGATTACATTTCCATCTATTAATAAAATAAATAATTAAAAAAATCAAAAACCCGATTGCAAAAAAGACGAGTTACAAGTAATGCACTAAAAATACTGAAACAAGGTTGAGAATAGAAAACAAAATTAAAATAAAATATAAACAAAGTAAACTCTACCTCTGTTTAACAGACAATATTATGAGCTGAAAGCCTGAGTAAAATACCCTCATTAAGTTTAGTAGCAAACGGAACTCATTCATTTTCTTTCGGTTTATAATTTACAACTGGGTCCCGCCACGCGCGAAAAGCATAACGTTACCTTAGCAGTAGGGTAAAAACAGCGTTATTTCGATATAAAATGGTGTCTATATTTTGTGTTTTGTTCATAAAAGGTATTTGATCAATTATTATGTCAGCAATATGTGGTTTTGCATTTTATAATTTAATCGCGACCCGCCCCGGGTTCTTCTGAATGGGATCTGTGATGTTATTTAAGATCATATATTATATCAGCTTTTCGTTTTTTTTTGTATAAAATATAGTTAAGATCCCTCCTGGCATTGTTCTATCTGTTCGTAAAGTTTCATCGGTCCAGCCGAGTTCAGTGCGAGTCGGACTCGCGCATGAAGGGTTCCGTACCATCGTACAACACGTTTCTAGTAATAGCCCCCTTTAATTTTTATTTTATTTTTATTATTTATTGTTATACCGGCAACAAAAATACACATTCTGTGAAAATTTCAACTGTCTACCTATTAAGGATCATGAGATAAAACCCGCTGACAGACAGACGGACGGACAGCGGAGGCTTAGTAATAGGGTCCCGTTGATTACCCTTTGGGTACGGAACTCTAAAAATGGTTGTTTAAGTCTTAATAGCATTCAAATAACCCCCTGAGCTTAATAGAAGCCAGTTATTTTAATATTACAGACAGTGCAATTTGTTTTGTATGTATAAAAGATGTATCGATTATAATAATAAATCTGCACTCGGTGCTTTAATGTTCTTGGCACCGACGATAATAGTGGATATATCAATCTAAAATACCTATAAAGAAATTCTAAAATTTTTCGATAAGCGCAGCATTACCAGTGAGCTGAGCTGGTGAACAAATTAATGATTATTCATACCTGGTAGAGCCATGCTGCGGGTATATTATAGTTGTAGTACGAATGGGTCGGCTCGACCACGTTCTCACGGAATATCAGCGTAAAATGGCAGCTTAATGCTGCTTCGTTTCGTTGGTAAGTGTAGAGAACCGGACACTCCTTTTACTAGAAACGAGGTATTCCATTTTAGACCTTCAGGAGTGACAATGCAACTGCATTTTGATTATTTATTGAGGATAGATTTAGATGTCTATGACGGGCCACAGTATCCACTTACCAGCAGCCAGCAGGCGAACTGTGTGGTCGTTTGTCACCCTTATTTTATACAATATGTAACAAAAACCCTGTGGTTCCCGTTAAGTACGTTATCAGGATCATTATTCAAATGTATAGAAATAACTTTTTTTTTAAACTGGAAATATATTCTTTTAATTTTCTTTTAAAAAAATTATTGTATGCAAATTGTATGTGGTTTTATGACCTCTGCATTGTCTGGGGAGTAAGAGGATTGTCAAACACCCCGCCTTACTTAGCTTTAGCATCGGCTAGTGTCAGTAAGAGGTAATAAAACCACAAAAATTAAATAAAATGTGGTCGAGTTTTAAAAAATATTTCTATAGGTTTGAATACTGATCCTGATAACGTACTTAACGGGAACCACAGGGTTTTTTTACATGTTGTATGTAAATATAACTCGCTTAAGATATTAAATGATAATGGAGAAATCACTCAACTGGTATTGGAAAATTTATTCTGTTGAAAAACAAATTGCTGCGAGAGTTGGAAATTTTTTCTTTCGCTTTATAGAGTACGGTACGATTTTCCGACGAAGTGCACCAAATCATGTCTGTCTGTAGTACTATTGCAATGAACGGCGGGTCGATATGTTCGGATATTGAGACTGCACGGTCGCGCTCGCGTTCGCGGGCTTCCGACAGTCACCTGGTGGAGTCCGTCGCGCGTACGCGTTATCGCACGCAACGTTGTATGCGTTTTTTCGAACGACATTTTTTACTGTTTAATCCCAGTGTTATGTTGACAGTGTTTTTCGGTGATTTATAGCGTTATTTTTTCTTGAGGATTTATGTGATTTTTTTATGTTTGTCGTTCAGGTATTGTGATTAAGTTTTTTAAAGATATTTTCGCGTTTTAAGTGGGTAGGTGCGAATAATTTTATCAGTTAATTTTCTAGGGATTTTTAAACAACGTTTATAACTGTTAAGATTTTTAACGAATAACTAACAAAAAGTATATCTGATATTGTTTATCCTAAACGATGTGAATACATCTTAGAAAATAAACCGATATTGCCGAAGAACAGCATAGAATATAATATTTTGTTATTCATTAAAGATTACACGTAATTCTTATAAAAAGTACTTTTTTTACTTTTACTACAGAGTTTAATAAAAGTTTTGTTATACCTTTTTTTAGATTTCCTCTGAAAAATATTTTTACGAAAATATTACGAAAAACGAAAAAGAAAATATTCATATGATATAAATTATAAATTAATGCTTAAAAATTACAAAACACCAATAAAATTATTTAAAAATAATTATTGATAAAGCGTAAATAAAAGAGACAATTCCTATTCAAATGCCCTTGTTTCCTTCTCTATGCAAAAATACTATTATGAATACCCTCATTAGAAGCAAAGTTTATGAGTGGATGCCCTATGCGATCTATTTATTTATACCATTGGATATAAACAACACGTTATACGGGGCATCAATCAATCAGTTCTATTGTTTTGTGTTCCTGTCTGTATTTCAGACTTAGTTTTTCTTATTTAGTTCTTACACGGGTATTTTATGTTACCTTAAACCTTTAAAAATCGAAGGTCTGTGTTACTCCTATTTTTGTATTTACTTCATATTTAATATCTAACCTGCTCGACCGATGACCCCTGATAATTTAATTTTAGAGATACATAGTTTAATTTATACTCCTAAATATTATAAGTCGGCTCTTAAAAGATTTCTGTCAGTATCGTATTAGTAATAGATAATGATGTACTTAAAAATAATGTCAATTAAATTCACTCATTCATGCATTAACAAACCTCAAATATGGTATTACAAGAAGGTACATTACAGTTTTTGTTTAGTAAAATATTTTTGTTAACATTTAAACTGTTCACCTTACGCAACGAGCTGGAATACAGCTTACTTGAAGCTGGATTAACGCCCATTGAAAGCCGATTTAAAAGCTTACACCAAGCCGGCTTAGAAGTTATTTAAGCTGGGTTAATGGTCTGATCCTTTTGAACGCGTACTCAGATGTTTAAATTTCTGAAAAATTGTTTTTGTATGTATTTTTTAGCATACCTATATCGTAATTACGTTTTAGATAGATTTGGCCTTGGCCTAAAAATAATTATTCTGGGTCTGGATGATTGTCCTTGTGAAATCTGTGTATGTAAACTGCTCCCGAGATACATGAGAAAATCCTAGTGTGGAGGTAACGTTAAAAAAAAGATCCTGTAAATAGAGTTCACAGATCACATCGACTGTTGATCTGTTGTAAAACTAGTTTTGAATATTTACTTATTGTGGTTATTTGCTTTATTTACATAAAAAATAAAAAAATATTAAAGTTAAAGTTACAGTCTATATACGTCCCACTGCTGGGCACAGGCCCACTCTCATTTGTGAGAGGGTTTTATGGCAAGGAAGTGTCCGCCGCGCTGCCCCCATGCGCGTTGGCGAACTTCACATGTCTTCGAAATATTTTTTTCCTTATTTCTCAGACATGCGGATTTCCTTACGATGTTTTCCTTCACCGCCGAGCACGTGTTAAATCAGCACTTAAAATTGCAATCAACAATTTCATTGGTGCCGGCGGGGATCGAAGCCGGGTTTCTCGCGTGCCTACTGTGAAACTTACAGCGAGCGCTAAACATCTGAGCTAACACGGCTCTTGAAAAAAAAATGATTGAGTCAACGAAAATCGATTTCAAAAAACGGATTTGATATTTTGATACTGATGATATTAATAGTAATATTTCTATGTGTATTACGGAGTAAAGATTATTGAGTTCAAAATCCAGCCGAAGCAACATAAGATTAAGCCTTAAATACAAAATGGTTGTTAATGGGTCTGAGAAGTCTAGGTGTTGCGACTGTCCCCCTGTTTTTGGCATAGAATCTGGGCTTATCCCTTAAAGAATTCCCGTATCATATTCGCTTTGTCTGAGGTCTAGTGATATGGGTAGGTTAGGCAAAGTGCAAGTAAGTACCTCTTTGCGTGTACGTTCATATTATTAGATTTTTTAAACTTGTTATCGTAAAATGTTATTTTATTCATTGCAATTAGGATAAACGATCTACAATGGATAGTTTTATCTCAAAGACGAGGTTTCGTAGTAGTCTGTGCAAATGTTGCGCTACCGTGACGTATACAAGCAACCGATTGTACATCGCTTGTCACTTTAACCATCTACCTTAGATAGGGTTGTAAAAAAGATTACTAAAGCTTAATAATGTTCCATTGTTGGGCAGACCTCCTATCATTTTTATGGCTGTGATTCAAGCAATGCTCTCAGATAGCAAAACGCCACACTCACTTATGGAACCAGTTGGTATCTATCTGTCACAAACGTCTCAGAGACTATTTCCACTTAAATTGATTGAAATTCGACATAATTATAAAATGCAATTACCCAATTACATACCTAAGATTTAAAAATCGAATTAATAAGTTAAGGATTTTTGGGGGCAAGGTAATTTTACTTAACATATTTCGTAATGAATTCTTATATTTACGCGAATACTTCACACTAAATGAAACTAGTTTTTACGGATTTTATCGCGTTTAATTTAACTTTTTAATTCCCGAAGTTTCGGGGGGGGGGGGGACTGAGGTGTTTGACGTCCCGATGTCATAGTTAGCCCGGCTACCTTCAGTTTTTGAATTTAATTTTTAATCTACGCAGAATGAGCTTACAGTATCTTGATGTCTTGCAGTGGTATACCTGGATTTGGATTTAATTTTATTAATTATAGGGTTCCAAGCAGATGGCAGCACCCATCCATCTTCTCTATTGAAATTAAGATGTTTTTTAATTTCAATAGCCTCGCGAATCATCCTTGGTAGAAATCGTTGTTCCTTTGCGAGGGTATTTATTGTCTATCAAATCTAATGTAATGGCGGGGACGATCTTGAACATGTTCACACACTGCAGAATTCCCGGAACGTCAGTGCTTCAAGTCAGCTATATGTTTTTTCACGCGGGTTTTTATAGATCTTTTTGTTTGTCCTATGTAAGAGAGGTTCTTCACAATCCAGTTTGTACACTCTTGTATCTAGTAGAGGGATATGACACTTGACGGATGGTAAAAATTGACTAATTTTCTTTGGCGGCTTGAAGTATGTTTTAATGTAAGCTCGCTTCAAGATGTAGCCAACCTTGTCTGTGACTCCTCTGACATAGGGTAGTACAGCAAGCACACGCCCGACTGCGGCCGGTTTCACTCCATAGTTTCACTCGGTCACTGTGACGTAGGCGCGGGACCCGAAGTTTATTGTCTTAAACAACCCTGAATAGCTGTTTATTGTTAATTTAGTTCACTCAACAATAAGTTGATTGTTGAGCATAAATTTAGCAAAGATTGTGATGAAAAATATCGCTTGTCCTATTTCACTAGCTTGTTAGCCTCACTTAATAACACAAACACTCACGCCTGTTACCCAGAGGAGTTGGCTGAGACTACGGATTTCCATTTGGCACGATCCTGACACCTCGCTTGCCTCTTATACAATCATGTACCTAAGCATTCATGCTCATCGGTTAATTTGACCTATTTTCAATATATCGTTAATTTGGTCCATTAAATTCCGTCTAGTTCTAGGGCGTCTCTTGCCGCCTCTGCCATTCTCTTCTGCAACATAAATTTGCCTTATCACTCTTGTTAGCTTGTTTTAATTTAAAGCGACATTTGAAACTCTAGTGATAAAAATGCAAATTTTCAACATACAATAATTATAATATAATTTATATTAAAATATGTTATAATTTAATTTGTACACAAAACGAACACAAAACATTTTATTTTACTTTTTATTTTATTTACTTTAGACTAAGATTTTGCGGTTATATTAATTTTATTTTGCTGTAACACCCGTTACAAAATATGAATGCAGAAATCAATTCGGTTTGCGGTGTAAGTTAGCAACCCTAAACGAAACGCAATGTTTTGTCAGACGTTGCGCTATCAGACTGCAACACGTTAATCCCGGCTAAATTGTTGCGACGCCTATCTGTAGGCTGTAACTAGAGTAAATAGTGTGAGACGACTATGTGGTCCAGTGGTCAGAACACTTATCTATGACGTCGCATGTTCTGCGCGCGATTTCCGTTTTTTTTTTTATTAAAGAATCAAGGTAAAAAGTCGGTGAATACTGTAGCCCATAGCCTACATCTATCATCGGTTAAGAATCAAAATGCATATGCGTTGTCACCCTTTGTGAAATAAGATGGAATGTCTGAAACTAATAATTGTGAAGAAGAGTCTGTCTCAGTCTGTCTGACATTGTATTTGTTTGTTTGTTTTTTTTTTAAACGTTACCCCCACAGTAGGATTTTCTCCTGTGTCGTGGAGGCAGTTTACAAACATAAATTGCACGAGGACAAACATCCAGACCCGGAACAATTATTTGTAGGCCATACAAATACTTGTTCCGTGCGGGATTCGAACCCGCGGCCCCAGCGTAACAACTCATTGCTAAGTCATTGCGTCACGGAGCCGTCGTTTTTTTCTCGTTCGTTTGTTTTTTCATTTGTATCAAAGCGTCACCTCGTTCCAATCTACGCATTATCAGTGTTTCAAGTGGTGTCTACCGCTGCATTATTTTTATAATACCTTTACTTACCTTAGTGTTGATGTAGCTCTAGGTGATAAACAGTGTTGTCATAGTCTTGTCCTTATAATTAAATTTAAAGAAATAGAGTTTTACGCAGTATTCAAATTTTTTTTTATAATAATTAAACGCAATCAAACTTATATTGTTTTAGAATGTTAGATACAAGACATGACATGACTGAGTGCTTCTCGACGTCGAAGGAAAATATCGCAAGGAAATTTTAATTGTTGATAAGTTGCATAACATATTTCGAAGATATTTGAAATGTATCTCGGGATTGGGAGGAGGCCTGAGCCCGGTTGTGAGGTGTTTGTAGGTTGTTACTTTAGTTTTATGCGATATTTATTCTGTTTTGGTACCTACCCAGACGGAATACAAAGCAGATTAGAAGTTCTACCATCGAGTAATGAGGGCTAATAATTTTTTGCTCACCAGATGTCGCTAGTTGACACTGAGGTAAAGTTTTTTTGTTGCGCAATGTCATTTAATTATTTATTCTAATTAATATAATATATAACTAATAGTACGGAAATAAACATTAACCTTTACATCTTCCGAACAAATAACTTCCCCGCTATGAAATCTGTCAAATATTATAGCTCACTTTTAAGTGGCGCCGCCCTGGTGGCAGAAAAAATCGTGGATTCGCTCATTGATATGAGTGTTAATTACTCTATTTATCACATATTATCGCGGTCTCACAGTATGAAGTCTAACTAGCGTGAAACCAAATGCAGCGGCGGATTTTTGTGCACATGTCGAAATTAAGATTTTGTAACGATCAAAGTCGGTTTGCGGTTTTTAGCGTTTCTCAATATTGGCGCAAATTTTGGCTTAGCGCAGCAATTATAATCGAATGATTAACTTTAAAGATTTGAGAAGTCTGGTGCTGCGATCTACAAACCGCCTGCTGAGTCAAATCCAATCCAAATTAATCCAAATCAAGAAAAGAGCCTACTCCTTTTTGAAAGGCCGGCAACGTATCTGCAATTCCCCTGGTTCCCCTGGTGTTGCAGTTGTTCATGGGCGGCGGTAGTCACCATCAGGTGAGCCGCATGCTCGTTTGCCCCCTCTCCTATAAAAAAAATCCTATCATAGAAGAGAGTCACGTCCATCATTTGACTGGAGAGCAGTTTAAAATTTCAAAATCTTAAATTTATTTTCCTAAAATTTTTAGTTATTAATTTAATTATAAGCAAAGAATTTATAATGAGGTAAACGAGGGTCAAACACAATTGGAGTAACAATCGATCTCAATATTCTGTTACATTATCACATATATTATGCTTACACACCACTATCACATAGGTTTATTTACGATTTACGATGGATATTTTACGTATGAGCTTTATCAGATTAATCTATGTAATTGTAAATATTTTTCTAACTACTGATCTACTTATTAACGCTCCATATAATCACTCAGTGTTAAATTAAAAGAAAATCATTTACATTCAAATACCATTAAAAGACATCGTTTTCGTCGTTATGGTGTTCATAACAATGGTGTTAATTACACAACTTGCAGCAGTGAAAGTACCGTAGCGGAATCCTCGAGGTAGTTGTAACCTTCTTCACAACGAGATATCTTTAAAACATTCAGTTTGAATAAACAATTGTTAATGAAACTTCAAGTGCTTTTGATGAGGTTTCTAGAAATTAAAGTAGAAAGAAGATTTCTTAAATAAATACTACACAATGAACAAAATATTTTTTTCGATCTTATCGTGTTATTTGTTTAAATGGCGTAAAATCCGTAAATGATTTTTTTCTATTCTTTTATCATAATATTTAATTTTGTTATTAGTGTCGTTTGGAAGCAAGAAAATAATTTTATTCAAGGGTATAAATTTGTTGAAAATTATTTAACCCACTGAGAAATGGGCCTGTGCACAGCTGTGGGATTTATTAAAGGTTGTGACTTAATTTTTATTATTTTATACATTTTACATAATAAAAAGTAAACAAATAAAATAGAGTATAATTCTTACAATAATTTCCTATATTTATGCGAATAGTAAACACTGCATAAAGTTACTTTGTACGGGTTTTATCGCGTTCTACATTATACTTATATTTATTATCCCGCCGTTTCGAATGTTGCTTGAGAGCATCCATTTGCACTTGAAATGTCCGGCCGGGAGTATAAAAAATAAATCCATGAAAAATTATTATTTAAGTAAATATTTAAACGAATGAATTCTAAGTATCAATTTTCATTAAACCTATTAAAAATAACTATTAAGTTATTTAATAGATTCAGATCTATTAAAAATAAAGATAAAATAAACCTAGCAAGCTAACAGCATAGCAAAGTGGCGAAGCAATCAGCTATGTAGCGGTTTCTAACGGTTGCCGTTGAGCAATCAGTTTCAAAATAGGAGGTTCAGATGCCTGGGTGATCAGTAATCGATTGCTGAAAACAGAATTTAAAAATTCGAAACCGTTCTCGAGATAATCGTGGGACAGACGGACAGACGGACGGACAGACGGACAGACGGACAGACGGACAGACATCGTGAAATCAATAAGTGACTTCGCAAGCTTCGCCACTTAATAAGGTGTGTTCCTTGGTAGTTAATTTTGCTCCTTTAATATAATTAACTATATTAATCTTTAAAATACTCCACAAACGACGCAAACTGAAACTATTAGAAAAAAAAAGAACACACTGTGACAGAATTATGAGAACTTTTGAAGTCGTCCAAACAAGTTATGTTTATGGATTTATTTATAGGTTTTTTTTATACCGGAATAGCAGCTATCTTTTATATATAAGGGTGACAAACGAGCACACAGTCCACCTGATGGTAAGTGGTTGCTGTGGCCCATAGACATCTACATGTAACTTCGATTACGAATCAAAATGCAGATGCGTTGTCACCCGTGAGGACTAAAATTGAATGCCTCGTTTCCAGTAAAAAAGTGCCCCCGATTCTCTCCACTCACCATACGAAACACAACAGCGTTAGGCTGCTATTTTAAGCTGGTATTCTGTGAGAGCGTGGTGCTTACCTGGCTGAGCCGACCCATTCGTGCCACAACTATACCAGTAATATAGCTGCATCATGGCTCTACCACGTAAAAAGTCTACCTTGCTTAACAGTTTCCCTGTTCGCGATACAAACACAACAGTTAAACAACTGAAATGTTAATATGTGATTTATGGGACAGGGAAAGGGTTATGTAGAGTATAGTTTTAAATTTGTTTTCATTTAAAGGTATAAACAGTCATTGTTTTTATGAAATTATATAATTTCCTCACAGACATTTATAACAAAATTTACCCAGTAGATAGTATTAGAAGAACTACACAAGTAAAAGTTTATATAATAGCATAAGCACAAAAGAAATATCAAATAACTATTATTCTCATAATATTTCATATAATATTAAAAGTTTGTACCTACTTAAGCGCGAGGTCAAGAGCCTAGACATGACAAGGCAATATCCTCACTCAGCAACAAAAAAAACGTATTGGATGAAAAAATTACATAAGAAAGTGAAATGGTTAGAAGCAAAGCGCACGGCGCCTCATAATATGATTAATAGTTCTATTAACAGGTGAAAGCGAGCTATCAGTAAATATACTGCCAAAAATCCATGAAAGTAATTAGATCTTAAAATTTTTTCGGAACTATATACGAAAGGAAAAATCTAAAACACTGTAATTGTCATGGCTTTTTTCTGTTGCGGTGTTCCATAGCTGGACCTTGACCTGATTGAATGAACTCTACATAGACGTATGTTTACCTTATGTATTCAAGTTTTTGTTGGGGATATGATATTGTGTGCTTAACAAATTCGTTGTGTTTATAATTTATATTATTAAAATAACTCTCGTTTTCAATCAGTAGCAATGCAGATTTTGATTGGTTGGATAATTTCAAAACAAAGCTCGAACATAAATCTCAAATTAAAAAAAAAACACTAGGATTCTCTTTTGTATCGTGGAAGTAGTATACATACATGAACTGAAGAAGGAAGTACACCTAGACCCGGAAAAATTATTCATAGGACATAAAATCACTTGTTCCGTGGGAGAATCTAATCCGCTTCTCGCAGTTTACCGAATGTTTAGCCACTGCGCTACCGTCCTATTATAATTTTGAATTACCCTCTATTGTCATAAATTATTAATTTATAACAATTGAGGTTTATGGAATGAAAGGGACTGGACTTTGTTCTTTTGGTTCCCATCACTCCTTTCTGTCTATTCATTAATAATTAAGTGTTTACCATTACAGTCATCAAAAGCCTCCCCATTGATTACCTCATAGGACCTTAGTTGCAACGCTTGGCAGATGGGTTAGCGACCGCCGTTTCTTAATTGTGCTGGGTTATGAAGATACTGATGCTGCCCATCTCCTGTTTTATTTACCTTTTCCTCTGCCATTTACGACACCCACGGGATGATATGGGGTTGTGGATATTCTTACTCCGCCATAACTTAAACCATAGCCATTAGTTAATTAGGCTATAAATATAAAGTTACGTGACTGAATAGATTGAAAATCAATTTTTATACGTTCATACGTGGTAGAGCCATGCTGCAGCTATATTGGTAGTATAGTTGTAGCACGAATGGGTCGGCTCGACCGGGGAAGGGCCACACTCGCACAGAATACCAGCGTAAAATAACAGCTTAAAACTGCTGTGTTTCGTATGGTGAGTGTAGAGAACCGGAGACCCATTTTACTGGAAAAGAGGCATTCCATCTTAGTCCTCACAGGTGACAACGCATCTGCATTTTGATTCGCAAATGAGGATAGATGTAGGTGTCTATGGGCCACGGCAACCACTTACCATCTGGTGGACTGAGTGCTCGTTTGTCACCCTATCCTATAAAAAAATCTCATTATCAAATATGGCAGATGAAAGGGAAAATGCGGTAAATTTTGATAGTAAACTGCTGAATAATTCGATATCTTGCGTAAGTTGCCAATCCGCCTGCCAAGCGTGGCAATAATGGCAATTATCGTCTCTATGAGCCAATCCATAGAGAAGGCCTATGTTCAGCAGTGGATTTGATAGGTGTATTGAATGCAAAAAAATAAATATTAATTGAATACACCTATTATATTATAAATTTGACCAATATTGAAAATTTTGTGGGCGAGACTTCCAGTGGCGTGTCAAACATGAATAGAATCTTGATTGACTCAATGCTACTTATTTACAATATATTTGTAATGCCACGTTCAGCCCGCGGTGTATCACGGTCGCCTTACCTTGCCATGCCTTACCTTTATAAAAGCGTTAACCTTTTTAATATAAGACAGTCCAGTTTGCACATATTAAATCTTGCCTCTTCACATTATGATTGTGGTATTCATCCAAATCAATACAATTTTGATTTGTTTTGTTACTTCGATGAAGGTGAGTTTTGACAACTTAAAGATTAGATATGTGTTACCTAAAGATTTCATTTATTAAATAAGAACTACCTATTCTTTTAAAAATGAAATTTTATACTCAAATAAAACAAAATATTGCAATTATTGATTCTAATAGCATACCTAATACTAATTGGATATCCTTATAGGAAATAAAATTCACATTTACTGTTCTGTACTCATAAAAGGCTAGGGTACACTTACTGTTCTCTTAAAAGAGTTCTTTAATAGTATTTCTATACTTGCTTTGCTACTTAGATAAATGATCAAATTCGTGATTGTAATTTCTACAATAATCTATTATTAGCTCGGAGGGTTTTCGAGAATCACAAAATCAAATTTAGCAATAAGATTGAAAGTGAAATACCGGTTTCAGTGTTAGCTGTGCTTATGCTTACTTGAATTGTGAGTTTGTGAGCTTTCCCGTTGACCCATTGTTGTGACCTTCATCATCGTGTACATTAGTAAAATAATACAAGTTTCAATTTAAACCTGCGTTCTCAACTGTTTATGCTAAGTTCTCTAACGGGGATATTATATTATAAAAGTATACGATTTCACTTATCGTATTCGAATAGTTTTGGTGATACAAACTTTTAGCTTTTAACTGTATATTTAAATGCCCCTTCACTTTCTCAGGTTTATTTTCTATTTATTTGTTTTCCTTTATATTAAATAATAACATAATAGTTATTTGATTCATTGTTAATTTAATTTTATTAATTTTTACATAGTTATTGCTACACAAGTAAATTTGGCAAACGAAAAAACAGTCCACCGTATAGTATGTAGATGCTGTGACCCATAACCTTCTACATCTACGAGTATCCTCTATAGAGTATCAAAATGCAAATAAATAGGTTATCACCCCTGCGACGTTACCTATAAAGAGGGGTAATTTCTTCTCGTTACTTGCCATACAAAAACAGTAGAATTATGCTGCCAATTATTTATGGCCGACCGAAAGCGAAACGAAGAGATTCGCAATATGGCAGGTTTGAAAGATAACCTTATCACAAAAATTGATAAGGGCGTGCTTCGATGGTTTGGGCACGTTGAGCGAATGAGTGAAGACCGATTGGTGAAGAAAATATATAGCGCGAAAGTTAATATTAAAAGGTGTCGAGGTAGACCGAGACTAACTTTCGAAGACCATGTGAGCAAACTGCTCGAAGAGGGGAGGGTCAAGAGTACTCGGATGCCTAGACGTGCATGTATGAAGAAGATAATGAATCTGAAAGAAGCGAAAGAGGTATGTAAGGATCGTGACACTTGGCGATCTGTTCTCTCTGGCTACCCCGTCAGGGATTGTGCGTGAAGATAAGTTAAGTTAATTTAAGTTAATTATTTACGTTGGTATTGTCAGTGTGAAAGGCCTCGGTCTACTCATTCATGCTGTACCTGTAATATTATCGCTATGTAGCTATGCATTATCGCTATGTAACGTACAATGTGGACATTACAATACCAATTTATCAAATTAAATTTTAATTACCACAAAATGAGATCTAAAAAAAATATTTAACTAATACACTCAATAGGTATCGATATAATAGTTTTTAAAGTACGAGAAACATATTATTGTAATATAAATATTTTTCAGTTAACCACTGATTGGTCTAAATTATTTATTTAATGCAACGACCAAATCCGAGACACGTGCCTGCCACATTATAATTTCGTAAGTCCCATTATGCGTTTGTAATTATGAACGGTTCACTTATTTGATCGTATCTCTATTCATCGCTCGTATTGGTAACGTATACTTTCTTTTGTAGCCCAATTTTGTTGTACTGCTGATTTTCGTCACAATACTGTTAGACCAATCTTAAGCAAAAATCTTTCGAGGCTGAGTGGTAAAGTAGGTACTGCTCTTTATGGTAAATTAATTGGGCATACGGCTCTCATATCTATTTGAATTTTTTTTTATGAACTGTCAAAATGAAGTTTTTCTTCAGAAATTGTGGTAGCAGTAAATGACGGCATTGTTATGTCTGCCTTTATTATTAAATAAACGCAAGAGATAATAAACATTTAAGTAAGCGCAAGACCAACCAAGTTTTGGGACACTACAAAATTATGTACTCGTATTTAGTAATTAAATTAGTTTATTAATTTTTTCCATAAAAAAGTGAAAATCGTAAATGTGAAAATTCCGGTCCGTTTATATGGAAATAAAACTTCCATAAAAACGGGCCGGAATTTTCACATTTACGTTGGCTTTCTAGAAATCTCTTTTTATTTATTATATGCTCAGTATAATGTCAGTATTAATAGTTAACACCTGCAGTTACTTTAGAGAAATATTGTAAACTTTGTTATTTGTAGAGTAGCCACGCAAAATTTAATAGATTAAAACTATTAGAGGCGCACAGCAAAGGTGCAAATTTTAATTTTGGATAAGTTTATGTTCGTCTGTGTACTTTTCATTTGACTGATCATCTTAATGATTCTTATAAAACGCCGATGATTACTTCAAATGGCTTTGATAGACTATTTCCGTTCTTTAACCGTTTCTATTCGATAAAACGCTGTACTTTTACGTTCGCTATTAGTCAAAAACATTTTTTATGGAAAGTTACATTGTTAGAGATAACATAATCTTAGTCTAACGAGTCTTAAACGATGCACACAGACGTAGAACGGTAAAAACACAATATTATATTCATATTTTTCACAGTCTGTTGCGCATATTGACGTTGCAATTATATTTGAAATAATGTTTTAGTAGCAAAGTCATATGTTGTCACCCAGCTCTAACATTTTTCAGCAGCATCGAAGTCTAAATTTTATATAAAAAGTGCTCGGTGAAGTAAAATACGGTGAGGGATTTTTCATGTCTGAGGAATGAAATGTTTCGAGGGCATGTGAATTCTGCCAGCAGGTATTCGAGCAGCTTAGCAGACTAAACGCTCTAACACTTTTAGGTGTTAGTCATGCTGCAGCTATATTATGTTTGTAGCACGAATGGGGTAGGCTCGACCGGGGTACAGAATACCAGCGTAAAACAGCAGCTTAAAAGGAAATGCGAGTCGATACAGGACAACTGCAGATCCGATTCAATAGCCTACTTAAAAAGGCTTAATTCGAGGTTTGGCATTTCCTCCTCCAATATTGAACCAATTTAAAAGATATTTCATAACCTGAATAAGAATATACACTGTGTCCCTAAGTTTTCATTTCTTCAGTATTAGTTATCAAGTTTGAACACTAAGCCTCTGTTAACTGTGGTCTAAATAGGCAATTTTGAGCATTTTGTAAGGATTCTAGTGCTTATAAAGATAATGTATCATCAAAAAGGAAAACGTAAGGACATAACAGAGGTTGATATTTATTTTACTGTAAAAACTCATTGCTATAAGGTCACAAACCAGAATGAAAATAGGCGAGAGCGTTTGTATGGAGAAAAGACCACCCGCATTTCCTCTTAATGTTACTGTGTTTCGTATGGTGAGTGTAGAGAACCGGAGTCTCATTTTACTGGAAAAGAGGCATTCCATCTTAGTCCTCACGGGTAACAACGTACCTGCATTTTGATTCTTAATCGAGGATACATGTAGATATCTATGGGCCACATCATCCACTTACCATCAGGTGGACTATGTACTCGTTTGTGAACCTTTTTCTAAAAAAAAAAACTTATCCGTGGGACTGTGGGCTGTTACTTTACTGTTTTATTATTTTATCTTGCATAAGTATAAAGAAGTAGTATGTCAGTTTTCAAAATTATTAAACTCTGTAATAACTTACATTTAAATGGCAAGGTACTTATTTCATATACATATATGTATCGATACATAAATTGATAGCAAAATCGCGTCATTTTTAGCATTTTAATAAAGTAAATATGTTTTTTTCTCTCCGAATTTAAACCGAAATAGGTTTTCCTCAAGAAAAAATAACAATATTTCTATTATGTGTGAAAATTATTTTTTGTAGTGTTTTAAGACAATGTTCCATTATCAGAAGTGATTATGACGATATATAAAATGTGACACTTGGAAAATCAAAGATTCAAAATATCAAAATGTGCAGCAAGGACCAGATCACTCACATCCTCGGGAAGATCAATGTGGTAAGTTATGGATGACTTGGTTTTCTAAATAATATTTTTTTTATTATAAGTTCATAAAGTTTTCACTTTTTCTGTTATAAATATAATCCATGACAAGCGTGAACACCAGAAGCTATAGAAGTTAAGGAATAGCATTTACGATGATTGAAGTATGTAATGAAACTTCAATGTATGTAAGTATGACATAGCAAGTGAAACTGATGTCATGATGAATCATTGATGGAAAAATAAACATCTTCGCAATTTGCAATTGTCAAATTACCGACACGTATCTGATTTATAATATACGGAAATAAATTTTCCATTTTATGAATTCTGTACTTACATTGAATTCAATGGACAGTATACGTTGAATATAATGTTAACCAGACACACAGATAATGTAACTGCAATAATCAAATTGTACTGTAGGTACTGGAAATAACTGTACAGTAGAATTTGACTATACCGAAGAAGATGGCTCAGGATTGTGCTTTGTGGCATTCCTTGGGTGAGACCCATGTTCAACAGAGGACTTGAGAAAGGCTGTAATGGCGATGATGAAGAAGAAGATTATTCTTCTTGCAAGATCACAAGGGCCTGCTTCCATAATTAAATAATTATTATAAGTATTAAAATAGAACCAATGTTTTAGCTTTTAAAAATGCAGATGTCAATAAACTGATATACCTACGAAATGAAATGCAGTTAATTTGTAAACAATCTGAGTGTAACATTGACCTGTTTTTAATGTTTACAAAGTAATTGATTCTTATTCATTAAATTATGAATAGTGATTGGAAATTAATTGAGAGATTGACTTGATATGGAAATTTGCGAAATATTTTTCAAAACGGTCTGTGTTACACAAATTAGTATGTTTGAAGTAAGGGATTTTAAATAAATTCTGTGCCGAAAGTTAATTTAGTACAAATTTGATGCTTAAAATTAAAATTTATGTAAATTTATTTAATTATTATACACGTAGCTTTCGAATATGTATGCTTGCGTCGTTCAATGTGCGGTTTCAACGCATATTTTTGGAATGGCGTTTTCATTGTCAAGGTTCTTTGAATATGGAGATGGTCCATTCAAATAATCGTCAATGCTTCGAATCGGCGAAAGTTAGTAAAACTTGGCTTCGCGCGACAATTAAAAAGCCAAGGTTAATTTGGTATGTTGAATAAAATTTGTTATTTTATTATTGTGAATTTGTATAGTTTGTTTTTTTACTTTCGCAAATATATATTACATTAACGGTCTTACTTATAATCGTTGGTTATCGCTTAGTTAAATTGACCGTTAATTAACTTTATATCTGTCGCTTTGTATTATCATTTAGTAAAGAGAAAGAGCAAGTAGTAAGCCCTTAATGTTTTATACACTTTATTCCTTCTTTATATTCGTACTCCACTGTAAAAGAATGGACGAAACAATTTCGTTTGGGAAGAGAATCAACTGATGATGAACCGCACTCAGAACGACCTACCCGATGTCATTATGGATGAAAACACTAAATTTGTGGAGAAGACAGTACGGGAAGACAGGCGGCTAAAATAATTAGCAGTCGTGACGCGACTTTCAATAAAACAACAGTGCTTGGAATCCTACACAAAACATTTGGGTATGAATAATGTCAGTGCTAGGTGGGTCCCAAAACTTTTTTCAGCTATTCCAAAACAAGAACGAGTGAAATTCTGTACTCAGTTTTTATCCCACTGTGAAGGCCGATAGAAATAATTTTTGGAGTCAATTGTTACGGGTGATATAATTATAGTTCTTTATCATGATCCTCAGTCAAAAAAGGAATCGATGGAGCGACGTCGTCTGAGCTCAATGTGGCCATAAAGGTGACTTACCTTATGCTAAATTATTTTGGAAACTTCGAATATCACAAGTTCACTGCTGAACATAGGCTTCCCCCAAGGAACGCCACAAAGCACGTTTCCGAGCCACCTGCATCCATTGACTTCCTGCATGTCTTACCAGGTCGTCACTCCATCTCGTGGGGGGGGGGGGTCGCTCTACACTTCGCCTACCGGTACGAGGCTGCCACTCAAGAACCTTTCTTCCCCATCGGTTGTCGGTTCTTCGAGCTATATGGCCGGCCCACTGCCACTTCAGCTTACTAATCCGTTGCGCTATGTCGGTCACTCTGGTTCTACTGCGGATATCCTCATTTCTAAGTTTATCACGCAGAGAAACCCCGAGCATAGCCCTCTCCATAGCTCGCTGAGCGACCTTGAGCTTCCTCATACGGCCAGCAGTGAAGGACCACGTCTCAGATCCGTAAGTCATCACTGGCAACACGCACTCGTCGAACAATCTATTTTTGAGGTTTTGAGGTATACTTGACGAGAAGATGTGTCATAATCTCCCGGACGCTGCCCAGCCGATTTGAATCCGTAGATTGACATCTCGGTCGAACAACTACCGGCATAGGTATGACATGGACCTTACACACGACTTTTGTTTTGTTCATGTTCATCTTAAGAGCTATCCGTTGAGAGAGACTATTGAGGTCATTGTACATAGTGCTTAGGTCCTCCAGCAATTCTGCCATAAGGACTATATCGTCGGCAAATGAAATGTGACTGATGTACTCGCCATTGATGTTAATACCGTATCTTTTATAGTCCAGTAGCTTGAAAACGTCTTCCAATGCAGCGGTGAAGAGTTTCGAGGATATAACGTCACCCTGTCTTACACCTCTCAGCAATTGGATAGGTTTCGTACTCTGGTTTTGTACTCGGATAGCCATCGTAGCCCTACTGTAAAACACTTCAGCACTTCGATATACCGACAGTCAACTTGGCACCGCTGAAGGGACTGCAGCATCGTCCAAATTTCGACGGAATCAAAGGCTTTTTCATAGTCCACTTACGCAAGACAAAGTGGCGGATTTTGGCTCATTATCAAGTAAATACGGAACTCGGAATTCTTTCACGAAAAGTGGTGCAATAGAGAAATCGTGCTTTATTTTCCTCAGAATTTTACGTGATAAGAGTAGAGAAAAAAAATCTCTAAAGTGGCTTATTTATTTAGAATGTACACGTATGTTGTAAAAACTTGAGAACATTTTGGAATTTGAAAACGTTTGGGGTACGTATAGTAAAACTACAAAATAATTTGTCATTATTATTTATATAATTTTAAGCAAGTGTACACAGAAGAATAATAAGCTCAAAGTGGGTGTCTTCAAGGCTAGGTCCAAATAGGTCCTATCTTCTGCTACATCACTAATCATCATCAGGATATTATCCAAGAACTGGCTTATTCGGTATAAGGTATCAGGCGATAGAGGTAAATGAAACAGCACGAGGCAATCTATGGGGAAGCCTATATTCAGCATTGGACTTCTGATAGGCTGTAATTGATGATGATGATGATGATTATAATACGTAGTTAGAAAAAATGATATATCATAAAAATTGTCACTAATTGAATAATAATTAATCTTAAATATGTTTTTCTTAATAATGTGGTGAAATCCCAAACAAAGTTTAACCCGCCGTGATTTCGCAACTGTGGTTCTGTATCTTAACATTGGGTAGGTGTTTGCGTTTGAACTAGTTAATATCTTGGATCATCGAAGGCGCGGTTCTTGAAACATGTGAAGACTAATTAAGTAATATTATATAATGGAGCAAGTCATTCAACAGTTTACCGTTTTATTATAATCGAAATTATATAGTTCAGGTTGACTGTTTTACGTTTGGTGTTGTGAACTGGGTGCTAAAGAAATGTTTGCGTAGTGATTGCATCATTGAATTAAGTTGAAGTGACTGGAGAGCAATTTTTTTAATATTAACAACTCGTTATCAGGGGACCAAAATGGTTTTTTTTTTTCATTACACGTTTTGAACCGTGCTAGCACAGGAAATAAGCCTCGATTCTTGCCATCGTCAGTGAAATTGGAATTGCCATTAATATCTACCGTTAATTGGAGTTTAACCAAAATAAAAAAATTGTGCGTATCAGCTGCAACGCGTAACTGGTGTTTACTCCTGAAAAGCTATTGTCTTGGAATATATACAATAGGTTAAGGAAATGAACCCACATATTTATTTATATTGTTTTATGAAATACATAAAAATACTCGTATATCACTTATATTACATTAATCATTAACGTTTATATTCCGTGTGCGGCGCGAGTATATTGCGAAAAAGAAAACCATAACGGGTTCACTTTTGTTTAAAATAGATGGGTAGAAGCCATCTAATTCTTAAGGAGTCATCATCATCTTCATCATTACAGCCCTTCACAATTCCACTGCTGAACATAGGCATCCCCCACGCACACCACAAAGTACGGTCCTGAGTCACCTGCATCCATCGACTGCATGTCTTACCAGGTCGTCTCTCCATCTAGTGCTGAAGAATGGCTGACGAAATAGCGAAAGAAACTCCGCAAGTACGCAAGTAATTTATTTTGTGTTTATACCTAACTGCGTGTTTTAAAAAAGAGGAGGTTCTCAATTCGACTATATGTTTTCCTTTTGTATGTTACGCAATACCTTCGCCAATTATTAACCTATTTTGATGCATCTTTTTTATTTAAATAGGTTATGTACATCAAGGATGGTATCATATATTAGATGATTTGTAGAAAAAATTCCGCCCTTAAGGGGGACAAAATAGGGTTGAAATTTTTAATGGAACTATTTAGTCGACACTGAGATTGTGATGGCATAAGTAGTTCACCCAAAATGATTAAAAAGATATAACTTTCAATAACAAGTAAAAGTCGAAAAAGCAATCGACTTGGGGCCTCTAATTCTTTTATACATTGTGTCCTAGCAGCGACTTCTGAATGTGAAATTATCTTAGATATACTAGTTCTAGTACTAGTTCCCCGCGACTTCGCCCGCGTGTAATTTAGGTTTTTTTTTGCGCGGAACCCTAATTGTTTTTCTGAAATATAAGTAGCTTTAGGTTCCTTCTTATAACATCAGCTGTCTGCCAGTGAAAGTCAAAATCGGTCTAGCTGTTTCGGAGATTAGCCGGAACGAACAGACAGACAGACAAAAATTTAAAGAAGTCTGTTTTTGTTATAAGTACCGTATATACTTTCATTATATCATTTAGAGAAAAGCTGTTAATTTGACATTAGAAACAGACTCCAATTTTATTTATTTGTTCAGATTTTTTAGTTTTTAGAAGTCGGCATTTACTTTTTATTAAAAGTTAGTTTTAATAGACATTTATGGTAGTTTTTATGTTATTTTTATATGTCAAAACGTAACGGCTATTGCATTAAGTTTTTATTTTTACCCACCCATAAGCGACTTAATAGTACATATATACTGCTAACATAATAATACATATACCTATTTAATGTAATACACACTAAGTTGTAAAGTACAAACTAGCTTTTTCCATACGAGATTTTTATAAAAATATAGGTACAGAAACATAAAAATCCAATTAAAATACATTGTGTTTATAAGTCATAAGTATTAAGTAAGGCTTCATCGAACACGGAGGCCTTACGGTATCTCGTAAGACAGTAAGCCAGTCTAGACGGTGAGAAGCGATAACAATTTAATCTCTGTGTAATCTTTAGTGAAAGTGTATTTTTTTTTATAGTAATATGTAAGTAAGCACTCCCTGACACTCCTTAAGTAATAAGTCTGAAATTAGGTTTAAAAAGTTTTTTAATTAAAGACTCTAGTGATTGTAAGATGAATAGACAATCGTCTGGTTTAGATCAATTATATGCCTCTGCCGCTGAGGTTGGAGTAGTAATAACTTACGTTCACTTTATGTAATTATAATAAAATAAAAACATTTATTAAGCAACTAAATAATTTGAATAAAAATATATTTGAAGCTTACTAAGTATATTTAAGAGTAAATATAATATATATTCATACTATCCCCTTCGCAGTGGACGACGCCTCATTGATGCATGCTTCAACTAGCTTCTTCCAATGAGGGCTAATAATCTTCCACTCACCAGATGTCGCTAGTTACGACTGAGGTAAAGTTTTTTGCTACACAATGTCAGTTAATTGAGAAATTAGTTTTAAATAATAGTTTATCATTATCTAGAGTATTATATTAATACACAACACAATGCGTCAGTGGTTTGATTTTTAATTTTTTGCACTTTAGGACTCTTTTTTTAAAAATGGGCTTTTATTTATATTTATAGTTTGATTTGCTCATTTCTAATGTAATTAATATAAAATATAACTCATAATACAGAAAGAAACCTTAAAGATTACGTTTTCCTAAGAAATTATAGTCCCCGCTATGAAATCAGTCAAATATTTTACCTCACTGTAAAGTGGCGCCGCCCTGGTGGCAGTTAAAGTCGTGGATGCCCTCCTGTTATATTTTTTGCTACCTTAACCTATGATTTTTGCTTTATCACATTATCCTTTCTTAGGCCTTTTACCGGTTTTCCTAATTCCTAACTTTTTTAGTCCATCTTTGTTTTCCCATGTTACTTATATGTATATATTCATGCCCTGTTCATTTCCATTTTAAACTTAGAACTTTTTTGTATATCTGTTATTTTACGAAATATAAAGTAATAAAAATGTTAAGTACTAATAAATTTTAAACTATGATTTAACACAGTCAAATATGAACGACGTCCAATCAAAAAGGATGAAAGGTCGTTCTGATAATATCTATATAATTACATAGTTGTTTTTTTTTTTACTTTCTTGGGTTCATAATCCATTTATCTATTTCAAGGAATAATTCATAAAAGTGAAGTGACTGGCCGATTTGTATGCGCAATAGGAAAAGCGAAACTAAAGCAATAAAATTAGAATAGTGCGTACATCGATTTGAATTCTAAGCGATTGGCACACTAAGCGAACTAGATCGTAAATGTATCCTTTTGTTTTTAATCATGTGCTACATTCTGTTGTGATAAAAACCGGAATGTACTTAGTTTTCTTAGTGTTTTATTCCTTTACTTTTTAACCGTTTAAGCGAGTTTTTTTTTAAATTCAAGTAAATGTCGTTCGACGTATCCGAGGTTGTATTTGTGTACCACGCAAATTATTGTTATTTGGTTTTTGATACATTGTGATTGTTTGTTGACACTAATATTGCACCTTATTTTGATAATATATTGACACCTTAAGACCGAAAGGACGTAACTACCACTTTTCACTTTTCAAAAACAAGATTTTAATGCAGTCATACATAGTTTTTCGTCCCCTTTCGATATGTCTATTTTTCTACTAACTTCAAAAAGGAGGAGGTGTTCAATTCGACTGTTTGTTTTTATGTGTGTTTTCTCATAACTTTGTTCTATCTGAATCGATTTCTATAATTCTTTTTTTTATTGAAAACTAGTACTTTTCATGTAGTCCCATAAAAATGATCAAGGTCTAAGCAATAGTTTTTTAATTATCCTCAATAATATATATTGAAGTCGGTTCTACAAAGTCTTTAATTTTAAATTATTTATAGTCTTATTATCTATACTTCTACACTAATATTGTAAAGAGGTAAAGTTTGTAAGTTTGTGAGTTTGTTTCGTAGGAAGTAATCTCTGGAACTACTAATCCGATTTTAAAAATTCTTTCAGCAGTAGAAAGCTACATTATTCCTGAGTGACATAGGCTATATTTGATTGTGATTGATAATATTTTTTAATGTGAAATAACAATATTTATCAATCAATTTCGAAAATAAATCCTAAACACTCAGTAATAAGAACCACACAAGATAATTTCATCTCAAGTAAAATGTTTGACGCCCAGCGAAGTAGGCACGGGTTAGCCAGTAACAGTAATTATATAAATTAAGCAAGCAAAGGTATTAAAAGTCCTCGTCTATAAATCAACTTTGCACTGACTTATTCGAATGTAAGACATAAAATAATATTACATCTGTAATTTTTTATACATTAATAAATATTTCATTTATTATTTCTAACATGTACTTAGATGTCTCATATATTATAATAAAGTATAAATGGTATAGTACCTTAACTTTGAGACGTATGATTTTGTGACCTTGTTTGTGCGAAGAAAAAATAATATAAAATGATAAATCATTTTGACAGTTCCATGACGCAGTGGCATAGCATTGAGTTAGTGCCACGGGTTCGAATACCGGCCGGAACAAGTATTTGCATGGCCTACAAATAACTGTTCCAGGCGAAATGGGGTTGGACTTTTTAATGGAATTATTTGTTACGGCCTTGAGATTGTGATAATACTCATTCTTAAGCTACTTAAAAGACTATAAAAATATTTTTTTTATAAAAAGTAAAACCCGACTTCCAAACAATCTTGTCTGGATGTTTGTCCTTGTGCAATTTATGTATATAAAGTGCCTCCACGACACTTTATTACTTAAGACTACATCATCACCTTATATCATCGGTGATTACCACATCCTATCAATATGTAAAGTAAAATAAAAGAATATTACGCCCTACTGATAGTGCCTGAAACCCTGCATCGTTATTTGGCTGTACCATGCTGGTATTTTGTAAGAGCGTGGCCACTTCAGTTGAGCCGACCCAATCGTGCTGCAGCTGTGCATACCTAGCTTAAATAGCTACAATGTGGCTTTACCAAGTAAAATTCTGTCAGATTACGCGTTGATCTATCTGCTAGTTATATTATATAGATAGTTGGTTTTACTGCTGGAAAATTATAAAAAGAAAAAGAAAAATGTTATCTCAACACAAGGAATACTTCCTATATCATGGAAGCGTTTTACATCTAAAAACTGTATATGGATATTCCGATCCGGAACAATTATTTGTTGTCGATACAAACACTTGATCGGTGCAGAATTCGAACCACTTTAGCATACACTTACGCAGTCGTCAAAAAGTTCCGAGTCGTCAAAGTAGCAAGCAAAGTATTTGCTTAATGTTGCTTATACTGGATCAACTTGAAGTGGAGCGACGTGGTGATCGCGATGTGGACGTGCTCGTGCGAGACGCCCACGCGTCTGTCGCATACCTGAGGTGTTGTGACAGGTTACATGATCTCATTTTGACGGGGCCTATTGTTACGTAGGAACCGATAATGTGATTTTACCTATATTTAACTCAAAGTCGTGAGTTCAGACCCGCCTTTCGGCTAATATCGTAAAACAATTTAAGCACAAGCATTAAACTCGTTGGATTGTAAACGTTGGAACGTTAGAATTGCAATTGAATAATTATACTGATTAATTCCATCTATATTTTTTAACAAAACTAGAGTAACGAACGAATTTACATTCTGCCTTACGTTAAATGGCTATTGCAGGCAATGGATACTTGCAACCAACTTAAAACAAAGAAGGTTATATGCGTTGCTACCACTGAGGGCTGAGATGGAATGCCTTGCAGCCAGTAACGATACTGGTTCTCTATTTATTTTTTATAAAATAAGGTGACAAACGATCACACAGTTCACCTGATGGTAAGTGGATGCTGTGGCCCATAGACATCTATCCTTGATTAAGAATCAAATGCAGGTGCGTTGTCACCTTTGAGGACTAAGATTGAATGCCTCGTTTCCAGTTAAAAGGGTCTCTGGTTCTTTACACTCACCATACGAAACACAGCAGCATTAAACTTCTATTTTACGCTGGTATTCTGTAAGAGCGTGGTTCTACCCCGGTCGAGGCGACCCATTCGTGCTACAACCATAACATACCTGTAGCGTGCTCTACCACGTACAACCTCTCTATACACTGTAATTTGGCGGCAGAAATAGGTAAGACGGTGGTGCCTCATAATGTGGTACCGTATATAGTAGACGTGTATTACATACCTTTGAACAATTTGCACGTCATAAAGCCTTTCCAGAACTCATAGACTTGTGGATATCAGAATCGGACTTAATTTGCCGTTGTTAGGTCGATAAAATTTGGATCGATGCAAGTTTGCAGTGTGTTGGTGTATTCGTTTGTTGTTTGGTTGATTGGTTGTTTCTTGGTTAAGTGTGTTCTTACAAACATAAAAGATTTCATTCGCTTTACAATCAGTAGGTGAGTTTGTAAACCTGTTCTCTAAGAACGTAATTTAATTTGCTGGTGTTAGTGAAACCTTGATGTTATAGTACAATAAAATAACGGAGTAGTAATAGGTAAGTATTGCAAATTTGAGAGCAGCTTTATTTAATGTACTATTTATGTAACTAAATGTTACATTAATAGTTAAATACGAGGGTGGATTGAAAAGTACTCGGCCTAACCAAGAAAATAAACACATACTAAATCAGTTATATTTTTATTTTTCTACATAATCACCATCAAGTTCAATACACTTTTGCCACCTCCCCTTCCAAGCATTTAGACCGTTGAAAAAAAATGATTCTTCCTTAGAGTCAAAATATGCGTCTACAGCTGCTTTGACCTCGTCGTTTGTCGAAAATCTTTGACCTCTCAAGTGCTTTTTTAGGTTAGGGAACAGAAAGAAGTCTGATGGTGCCAGATCAGGTGAATACGGCGGATGCGGTAACAGTTCAAAGCCACAGTTGTGAATTTCAGCCATTGACTGTACTGACGTGTGAACACGGGCGTTATCTTGATGAAACAGGACTTTTCTTCTGAGCATTCCTCGACGTTTTTCTTTTATTTCCTCTCGTAAACGACGTAGTAAGGTGCAGTAGTAATCAGAGTTTATAGTCTGACCCCTTTCAAGATAATCAATCATAATCACACCTTTCGAGTCCCAGAATACTGAAGCCATCACCTTATTTGCCGACAAAATCGACTTAGCCTTTTTAGGGGGTGGTGAACCAGGTCTTCTCCACTGTTTTGATTGTTGTTTTGTTTCCGGTGTACAGTAATGAACCCATGTTTCATCTATAGTAACAAAACGATTCAAAAAATCAAATAACTCCAAACAGTCGCGTGAAATAGTCAATCGCGTCCTTTTTTGTTCAACTGAAAGCAGTCGCGGAACCCACCTCGCAGACACCTTGTGGAAACCCAACTCGTTGACAATGATGTTTTGAGTTCGTTCATAAGAGATGCCTATAATCTCGGCTATCTCTCTAATTTTTAATCCGCGGTCTCCCATTATTAAATCAAGTACTTTTTTAATATTTTCGTCAGTAGTTGACGTCGAAGGCCTTCCAGAGCGGGGTTCATCTTTCACACTCTCTCTACCACGCTTAAATTCTGCTATCCATTTTTTGACGGATGAATATGACAGAGCACAATCGCCTAATGTACTGACCATGTCATCATGGATGGCTTTTGATGATAGCCCCTTCTTATGGAGGTACTTAATGACGGCACGCTGCTCGATTTGCTCCATTCGCGGAAATTATGTTCGATTACTTTGTTAATAAATTTATAAAATCACAACTAATTATCGCACACGTTTCGAACTTCACACAATGAACTAGTCTGAACTGAACTAAATAATGTGGGTAGATTTGATTTTTAGAATTGAATGGATCTGTGTTAGGCCGAGTACTTTTCAATCCACCTAGTACGCACACAGTTTTGTTGGCTACAGATTTTCGAAGTGTAAATCTAATCCCATTATCCTACTTCCCACTAATATTATAAACGTGAAAGTTTGTGAGGATGTGTGGATGTTTGTTACTCATTAACGCAAAAACTACTAAATGGATCTTAATGAAACTTTACAATTATGTAGCTCATACATCAAATTACACATAAACTATAACTAATAAAGATATTGTGTAAATTGGCCAAAATATAACGATAAATGTTAAGTAAGTCGGAAGTAAAAACGTCGTAAAAAGTCTGTCTAAACACGCATCACGCAAAAATCTGTGAACTGATTTGGATGGAACTTACACTGGCAGATAGCTGATGTTATAAGGAGTAACTGGGGCTGCTTTTATTTTAGGTTCCGCGAAAAATAACTCCACGCGGGCGAAGTCGTGGGGAACAGCTAGTCTAATCTAATAATATCAAACTAGTAAAATGAAGGACTGCTTATAAATAATAAGTATAATATTAATTAGGGTATGCTGTTATTGCAATGAGTGGCAGGAGGATTGGCTGTAGTAATACCAAATGTTACCTTTGACATAGGTTCCCGTTGTCGGGCTGTGTGTTTCACGTTTGATTATTTTTATTTTTTATTTTATAGAATAAGGGTAATAAACAAGTACACAGTAAGTGGATGATGTGGCACATAGGTACCTATATCTATTCTCCACCACTAACCAAAATACTGGTGCATTCTCGATTCTCGCCCCTGAGGCATAAAAGATGGAATGCCTCGTTTCCGGTAAAACGGGTATCCGTTTCTTTATACTCACTACACGAAACACAGCAGCATTAGGCTGCTATTTTATGCTAGTATTCTGTGAGAACGTGGTCGTTCCTCTGTCGAGTCTATTCATTCGTGCTACAACCATTATACTTATATAGCATGGTACCGACACGTATAATATACACGTATGCTACGAGTATATGCGATACGGTATACCACCATTTAACGCAGGCCATGCGGTCTTTTTGGCCTCTCTCAAAAAGTTTATAAATTACTACTTTTTATTTTCCTATACCAAGCTTCGTTCATAGACGAAAAAGATGATGGATTTTCTAAAGCAGCCACCACACGGCACAAATTACGCCACACTATCACTACAGTCCAACACAATTCCACTGCTGAACCGAAACTAGACCTCCCCGTATATTTCCACAAAGTACGATCGTGAGTGAATTGCATCCACATCCATCGACTGCCTGCGTGTTTGATCAGATCGTCACTCCATATAGTGTGGAGTCGCCCGACCCTGCGCTTGTCAGTTCGAGGCTGCCACTCGAGAACCTTTCTTCCTTTAACTTACGCCTTTAAAAATATAATAAATGTACGTTGTATTCACGCAATACTAATGATTATTAAAGGAAACAAATTTTTGAAACATGTACAATATTTATAACATTTTTGTGTTAATAATGTATTAATATTGCAGCTGTAGCTGAATATGTTCGTTTTAAGTGATAGTGCATACGTAATGACGAGTTGAAAGCTTACCTTCTTCACGTTATGCTAATGACTCTTGACATTATTTCTTAGTCTCATCCATCAAAAGGGCATGGGATTGGAAGGTACTTGTAGTAAATATTTATTCGAACACTTCTAATGCAGGCTACATATTTGGGACACTACAAAAAAAAATGATGACAAAATTTATTTGCACTAAAAATTGAACTTTTATTTAAAGAGAATAACCGAAATTAAAAAGTAAAACAAGTAATTTTTATTTAAATTTTGTATTTTCTTAACATACCACCTTTTTGTCATATTCTTACATTGTCATCCAAATTTGAGCTATATCCAAATTTTTACTTAATAAAAACTAAAAACTTAGTGACTTAATAAAAACGTAGTAATAAAATTAAAATAATTTTCACATAATTCATTCTGTAGTCGATGCTGGGATTAGTATATAGAAGAAGAAGAAAGTCGGTATTTACTTTAAATTAAAGGTATACTTTTTACTTAAGTATATTTGAAGTTTAGTTCATATACGTGTGCAAAAACTTATCAAGAATATATATGTGAGAAACGACAGACATTTTGATGATAACGTCTCTATATTTTTAAACTTGACTGTTGTCATTACTAATGTATTTTTTCTTCGTTATTGCTAATGATTTGTTAAGGATGTGGATATAAATGAAATATTTTTTTTCAAATGTTATTAAGTACAAAATCAGCATAGTTACTGATATTATTATTGTCTTTAGCTCGGAAATGAACATCATTAATTTCTTCGGGACCATAAATAAATCAGATGTCCTTGCAGCTTTTTGTTTGTTAAACTGTATCCAGTCCCATCAAGTTGTTGGTTTTTTTAAATAGTATCTTCTTCGGTGCGTGCATACAGAATTTCACGAAATGATCGTTTTTATTTTGGATACCTGTTCGATATCTTACTTGAACAATTAAATATTGATTTTGTTCTTCAAGAACATCAAAATGTGTAAATACAAAATCATTACACAATTACACATTGTAGATATTCTTTATTCACTTTCCGGTCACACATGGTCAGTCAAGCAATATTTCACTGTAATTAACAAAATCCCTTTAAATTTTCGACACTAAATGAATGTTATGTACTGCGAATTACAAAATTTTACGGTTAGGTAGGCAGGTGGAGGGTCGGGCCTTGCGAACAGAACACATTGCCTTCTTCTTGAGGCTATCAACACAGCTTATGTGTTGTCATAGAAGCATATGCAACTAGTATATACAATTTATCTGCTCCAAAGCTTCTTTAGTACAACCCCGTACAACTATTGGCGTGAATAAGCATTTCTGAACACGCGTCGAAACAGTGGGCTTACTAATACGTTCCATTGAAGGGAGGATATGTCACAATTCTCACAGTACTATATAGACGACGAACTTATGACATTACTTAATCCACTTAAAAGGATCTAAACATTAAACTTTAAAAAAATAGTAACCGTATTTAAAAAACAAAAAGAATACAATATTTTCCACAAGTCCATACTTTAATTCTTCGAAATTCTCGTATCACTAGATCATATTCTTAACTATTGTACATTAAGGAATATAACGGCGACATTGAACTGTTATACATTTTGGGAGCTTTCATAAACTGTACTTTAACATGATTGATGTGTAAATTAACGCCCCAGTTAAACAGAGGTTAAGTTAACCTTCTCTTATGGTAATGGAGTGTTGTCATTTCCCTGATTTAAACGCGATGCGGGCACGGGTTGAATTTAATAACATAATTAGTTTGAAATAGAATGTATTCGACAAGGACTTTGCCACTCATTTTAATAACACTGCATCTATAAGTAATGGAAATTGTAAACGTTTACAACTATGCTTGTTAAAGTTTTGAATATCTTCTTTACCCAGTGTTTTGTTTGTTTTGTCCGAATTCGAAACAGGGTTTTACAGGCGACACTATTGAAAACTTTTATTTATTACTTGCTTTCTTCATATGTTTTTCCGGTTCAAAATTTTCTCATCTTCTTTTTTGAAGCACTTGTTGGCATGCATTCGAGCTGAAATTTGGCTTACTTATGTAACTATATATGACGATGCAAGAAAATGGTATCACGGAGCTGATTGTTGATGGGCCCGGATGCTGACCTTAGTAACGTGTATAAAAGATTACTTTAAAAAAAATATATTATATTATTTAGTTAAGTCACTCAAATGTATTATACAGAAAATCTAATCATTGCAAACATTTTTTCAAATTTTATAGCTTGTTATCTGTTTCTAGTTTAAGCTTAGCTTCTCGTGTAATGTGATTGATATTGTGGCAATATACTACTAGCTTGCCGTGTTATGGTGGAGTAAGAGAATCCATCACGCCATTATGTCCCGTGGGTGTTAAGATGCGACTATGGAAAATTCCGTAAAAGTCAAAGTCGTTTGACTTTTTTTTTTGTACATCTGACCAAGATTTCTTAGATTTATTAGAAATTATGTTGATGTAAGTCATAATACACCAAGGCCTACGATAAGCAGTAGCGTCTCTTGGAAAGGTAAACGTCTGGTACAGCGGTCGTCCTTTTCCCTGCCAAGCGTAACGATTAAGGCAAAATCTCTATGCAACGAGAGCCGTCTATGTCCAGCGTGGACTTTTGCGGGCTGAAGAAAAAGGAGAAGAAGAAGCAGAAGAAAACAATATTCGAATTAAATATCGAATTGTCAGATAATTGATTGATTGGTTATCTACATTTAGATGTTTTTAAGCATTATCGATTTTATACATACTTACGGACTTACGGACATATTACATATATTATAATCTATATATGTAATATGTCCATTTATACACTTAGAGTGCAAGTGTATAAATGGACATAATATGTACTATTAAAGGAACAGTCTAAGTCTTAGACTGTTCCGTTAAACGAAAGCTAAAATAACTCGGGAAAGGGTTGCCTGTAGATGTTCAATTAATATTATGTTTTGGTGTTTACCACTTGCGTTTGTTTGTATATTCATCGTCGACAGACAGAAATATAACAGTAAGACAATGACTGCAACGGAGAAAATGTTTACTGTAGGGCGACTTTGTTTATATTTATGTTGGTAATTTGTTGATCTAATGGCTAGGAAACAGTTGAATTGAGGTCACTAGTTACATTGTTCGATATTTTTATACAAGTAGGGATGACAGACAAGCTCAATTTCCACCGGTTGACTGTGACTCATAGGCACTTACGTATGTCATCATCATTAAAATCTATCAAAAGTCTATTGCTGACGATAGGTTTCCGCCAAGGAACGTCACAAAGCATGGTCCTGAGCCACCTGTATCTATCGTCTTCCTTCCTTTCTATGTCTATCATCGATTAATATTTAAAATACAGATGTCACTAAGATAAATTGCCAGAACAGGTCAAGAAAAGGTCTGGAGCAAAGTCAAGGCACTATGGTTCTGCCATATATAAAATAGACATTTGTCTGTTTTCACTTCCAGCGGAATGTAGCTGGACTAGCTAGGACTAGTACGCAGTGATGCAAATATTTATGTAATTATGTTAAAAAGAGAAAATTGGAATCAAAGGCAAAATATATTAAATGCTTTCATATGTTGTTAAACTTGTTCGCCGACGCGCGGCATGGTTCCACGTATATACGAAGGGCCCGGCGAACGATTGATATAGTTGTGTGAAAGTGAATTATTTAATTCTATTAGGCGTTAGCGCCCCGCCTCGGCTTCGTTTGGGTGGGATGTATTAATGTGGCTTTATTTACTTTTAAGATTATCATAAAAGGGTATTTGGCCATCTTATAAATTTTTCGATTTACCTTAAAAAAATCTTCCAATGTTTTTGGATAAATATATAACCTAGATCACTCCTTTCAATGCTCTTTATCTTTTCGTGAAGTTTTAATACAATATTTCTAGCCATATATGGGTAGACAAACAGACAGACAAAATTTTCAAAATGTTTACTCATGTCTTCATGGCATGCATATAGCCCCCTCAGCTCAATAACAAGCCGTTATTTGGATATCATAGATAGACACTTCAATTTTATTTATATGTATAGATATAGTCGTTTTAAGGCAAAATTAGCTTTTTTTTACATTGCAAATGGAAAAAATGGATTTTGTTTTTATGATACAACGTTTTTTCCCTTCTACTAATAAAGTACTTCGGATGGAATTTCGGTCACGGTGGCCTCCGTTGAGACTGGACGCAATGCTAAGGCTAGCTAGAAGAAGCCCTGGTTCTTGTACTTATCATCTATTATATCTCCACAGTGTATGCGCCAGCACTCTCATAGACCAACGACTTTACGTGCTTTCCCAGGCACGGGGATGAAACACCGCCGATTTCCTTACTTCGGACAATTTTTTGACAGAGAAACCCACTAACTGAATTTAGTCCGACCCGGGTTCGAACCCGGGACCTCATGATCAGTGTTAACTACCACTGGACCAACGAGGCAGCCACTTTCCACTTATGCTTAGTGAGAGACATATAGACATTGCAACATACTTACAAACATACAGTTTGCATGTTTCTTTTAGTTGGTTGTTTTCGTGAGACTTTAGTTGTTTAGTTTTGAGTAATAATGTTTCTACATTTCTATTAAATCAAGTATAGTCACCCGAGGTAAGTGTGACATAAATTAATTAAAACTATAATGGACATTTAAATGCTTCTACTCTGTAAGGATTTAACGTAGAGAATTCAATTTCATAACATCAATTATTAAGTGATTGTTTGTTTGATCAAGCATTTTAGTATCTACAAGTAGCATTTTGTAATTTAAGGTAATTAAAACTAATTGAGATGGAAGACTGTCAAACTTACCTCATCAATGAGGCAAGTGTGACAGTAAGCTTCATTTCATAGTTACTTTATTACTATCTGTAGTTTCAACGAAATTGTAGAGATGATACTAATGTCAAAATATTTTAAGAAGATCTATAAACGATTTGAACGTTCATTTTTGCGTAACAATGAGGTTTTCCCCACATGGGGCCAGTTTTCTGAGTAGTTTTTGAAAAATGACGTGTGTCGATAAAATAATTGAAGCTATGTACATATTGTCGGTATAGTCAATGGCGTAAACGTTCCTGCGTTGTTCAATAGATGGAATTTAACCAAAAAACGTGTTTATGCCGCATAATTTGCATTTGTTACACTTGCCCCACTGTCACACTTGCCTCGGGTGACCATACCACATTTATTTCTTTTAGCGTTACTGGTCAGTCTATCAAAAGTACGCTTCTGAACATACGCCTCCTCCATAGATTGCCTCACAGGCATATTTGCCATAGTTGCCATCTTAGCAAGCGGGTTGGCAACCGCATTTTTTTACTTATTGGTTGTTATTAGGAAGACGGTGCTGCCGATCCCCTGGTTTGTTTCCCTCTGTCGCCTCTTATGGTACGATATGGGATAGAGGATATTTCCACACTATCTCTACACGGTACTTTATTTATTTTGTTGTTATTCTATTATTTAGAATTTAGAACAAATCCGGGAGTGAGAATCACATATCTTTTGTATGTGCCAACGCTATCGCATTGTTCTCGAAACGATTCTTTGTAGCAATTATGTTACGACGAATGAAAAAGGTCTGGAATTTAAAATGCTATTTGAAATTCCAGACCATTGCTTGTCCCGTGACAATGTCTAATTATTATCGTATAATAGTAGCAGTTTATTTGAACTTCATTTAACATTTTTTTTTTATAGGATATGGGTGATAAACGAGCACACAGCCCACCTGATAGTAAGTGGTTGCTGCGGCCCATAGACATCTACATCTATCCTCTATTACAAATCAAAATGTAGATGTGTTGTCACCCGTGAGGACTAAGATGGAATGCCTCATTTCCAGTAAAAAGGGCCTCCGGTCACCTGCACTCACCAAGCGAAACGCAGAGGTAAATCTCTACTTCACGCTGGTTTTCTGTGAGGTCGTGGTACCACCCCGGTTCGAGCCGGCCCATCCGTGCGACAGCAAAAGCTGCCGCGTGGCTCTACCACTGTTAAAAATCTGCCATTAACATTTTGACCTGCCGATATTACCCGGGTTGATTGACCGATAACACCATAAGGCGTAAAGCCTGCCCATTGTTAACTATTAAAGTCCTTCAGAAGCTCTTTAATTCCGTCCTATATGGTGGCGCTACTTCGGAGGCATGGAGCAGATGTGCGGTGGTCTTGTTCTTCAAGAAAGGCGACAACATGCTATTGAAGTACTACAGACAGATTTCCCTATTGAGTCGCGTCAACGTGCTGTTTTCGACAGTCGTTACGATTCGCCAACTCGATGACTTCCAGCTTCACGAACAAGCCGGTTTCTGGAAATTATTTAGTACCATAGACCATACCCTTCGGCTGCTACTTTGTCGTGCGTAGGTAAGTGGAGTATAAGAAAGCCTTTGATTGTCAATGCGTCAAAATGCGAATTGAGTCCCTTCAGCGTCGATATATCGTCCGTATATGAATTGTTACTATTATAGTGTGATAGCAATAAAGGTAAATAAATAAATAAAATGTGTGTAAGAATAATTTAAAGGGTGTTTTTAACTATAACTCAATTGTATGATAAACCTGGTTTCTATATGAAAAATATTTAGTTCTCTTACCATTTTGCATTTAACGAAACTCAAAGAAAAGAGTAAGAAAAGTAATACTGGTCTTAGGAATTCATGACGACTTAAGTTCCTTATTTTAAGTCGTTGTAGGGTACCAAACGAATAGTTTGTAATACAAATGGTTTTTGACTGACTTAACACTGGCAGAATTATATCATGAGAAGCCATAATTTTAAAATAAGAATAAGAAATGGTTTTTGCATATTGTTGCCGAGTCGGAAAGATGTTAAAGGAATGGTTCGAATGTTCAGGCACGTAGAAATGAGGAAAAGGGACAAAGCAAATTCATGTGTGGCAGAGTCGGCAAGAGATGCCCTTGATAGAAGCTTATCGACTTAATTAAAGATTCTGATTCTGTTTCTGTTTCTGATGGACCATAATATTAAGAGTACCCTTAAATGACGAGCGTTTATGCACTGCATAATATATGAATGTGAAAGAACGAAAATGAAAAGAGTGAAATGTGAGAATGTAAAAAATGAAAAGAGTTAAATGTGTCATGGGCCTTAACAAACAACTCGCCACATTCATTCATATCATGCTACACTGTTCCTGGTAATTATTACTAATCATTATTAAGCACTCAATCGGTAATTTTTAGCGACCTATTATAATACTAACTCACTAAGCCAATCGGCTTAATGTTTTTAATTAATAAGTATTTTTTCTGTAAGTGATTTGTAAATCTTTTGAGAAAATAAATGTCTTAAACCATAAAGAAGCGAGAGAGGTATATCAGCATCGTGCCAATATAAGTTCGTAGTCTCTGCTCTCGTCTTGATGACGAGCGTGTTTATATTATTATTTATAACTAGCTGTCCCCTGCAACTTCGCTCGCGTGTAACTAAGGGTTTTAATTTTTTTGGGCGGAACCCTAATTCTTTTTTAAAAATAAAAGTAGCCGTAGTATTTTTTTTATACGATAAGGGTGGAAAACGAGCACACAGTCCACCTGATGGTAAGTGGTTGGTGCGGCCCATAGACATCTACATCTATCCTCGTTTGCGAATCAAAATGCAGATGCGTTGTCACCCGTGAGGACTAAGATGGAATGCCTCATTTCCAGTAAAAGTGGCCTCCGGCCACCTGCACTCACCAAGCGAAACGCAGAGGTAAACCTCTACTTCACGCTGGTATTCTGTGAGGTCGTGGTACCACCCCGGTTCGAGCCGGCCCATCCGTGCGACAACAAAAGCTGCCGCGTGGCTCTACCACTGTTTAAAAAACGTAGATAGTACGTTACTCCTTATGAAATCAGCCATCTGTCAGTGAAAGTTCCGTCAAAATTGGTCCAGCCGTTTCGGAGATTAGCCGGAACAAACAGACAGACAGAAAGATAGACAGACAGAAAATTTTTAAAAATTGTATTTGTTATAAGTACCGTATACACTTTCATATGCGTTTAGTAAAAAGCTGTAGTTTTGACATTACAAACATACACTTCAATTTTATTTATTTGTGTAGATTAACGTATTCAATTATGGCTTCAAATTAATTAACAAGGTTATTTCATATTTATGGGAACTGGGAAGTAGTTTTTCAATTGACTATTTTATATTGTCTGTAAAGTTGCACTATGAAGTATTCATATGAAATAATTTTTTTATGTTCTTAACATTGAATTAAAATTATTAATTTTATACTGAACGCTCATAAAACGCTTCCATTTAAGCACTTCGACGTTCGCGCTTGACCTGTGTTCCAATGAGGTTATATGTGTTTGAAAATTTGTCTATTGTGAATCAACGTAAACATTCGGTCCGATTGATTAGGGGCCCGGCACGAGGGCGAGAAGTTCGTACAATTTGTCAATTCAATGCAGGCTTATAGAAGGTCACAGCTTTGGAGGTAGTTGAATAAGACGATTATATCCTTGTATTTGGCAAAGCATATTAAGACAAGGGTTATAGTTATGTCGTGGCATAGTGCACAGAGGAGATTTTCATACTGTACATACCAGTAAATAACACAAACTTATAAGCTTAGCCAACTGATTAGTAAGCTGAAGTGGACAATGGGCCGGCCATATAGCTCGTAGAACCGACAACCGATGGGGAAAAAAGGTTCTCGAGTGGCAGCCTCGTACCGGTAGGCGAAGTGTAGGGCGACCCCCCACTAGATAGAGCGACGACCTGGTAAGACATGCATGAAGTCAATGGATGCAGGTGGCTCAGGACCGTGCTTTGTGGTATTCTTTGGGGGAGGCCTATGTTCAGCAGTGGACTTGTGAAGGGCTGTAATGATGATGATGAACACAAGCTTATTAATGCGGGACACAAGTTATTCGTACACGGGACATTATACAGGATTATACAACAGCTCTAATTTATGTGAATTAAAAATTATCAAGCTATATAAAATGTATTGTAAAAAATCATTACATGAAAAGGTGTAATGAATGAATGAATGATAAAAATTCAGATGAAGAAATAATATGCAGCTGGTACGCATTAGCAATACGGGTCTATATATTTGTAGTTTTGAATTTATGATCCATAGCACTTCAACTTCATCAGCTTTTAGTGATACATGTGAAATATCTTTAATTGATGATTATGCCACGATATTTTAAAACAAGTTATCTTTCGTCGTCAAATCATTCATTTCTCTTTCGATATGACTAAATAGGCGATTATATGCACGAACCTGTCCTCTTATCATATTTATTAATTTTATGTAATTAGGTATCCAGTTTAGTGATGTGTGTCGTCATGTTAGTTTTAGTATCAATAAATTCTGAGTTACGTTACAATGTTTATGATGTTGGTGTTATTTTATAGAAGGTTAATGCTATCGACCTCCGATGTAAGGCAATCTCCGTGTTAATTGGGAGGGGATAGCTACCAGTTTCTTAGCATGTTTGTGCAATGATGTTATTGAATAATTTATGATATAAAATCAAGAAATATTTGTATGTAATCGTCGTAACCACAGTTATAAAATGGATGACCAGGTAGCGCAGTGAGCAATTGTCGGCTGCAGGGCCGCGGGTAGAAAACAAATGTTTGTTTAGCCTACAAGTAAATATCTCGAGTCTGGATATTTGTCAATGTATAATTTATGTATATGAAATGTTACGGAGACCATACAACCATAGTGTAGAAGTAACGTTTTAAAAGCGATAAAAAAGTTAAAGAGAGTAAATAAGATGTTTAAGGAGAAATTAAGATTCGTAAATAATTTGTGTCTGTATTTACCTTGGCGTGGTGAGGTAATACCCTCCTTGTCACATGGATTTCATATTAATCAACTATGAGAAATTCTAGGATGAGATATTCTCATAGCCTCCGTCCGAAGGCGGGATAGGCAACTTACAAATTGAAAGATGAACCTAATATATCTGATTACGGGAAACGGCGTTTGTATTGCGAGTCCCGCACTGTGGCCACAGGTTCAGAACAACATGTAAAGATGTAAAAGAAAACATTACTTTTTAGAATTGTTTTAATCCATTGCCGAATATATGTAGGTCTTTTCAAGAATGCGCTAATGAATGGGCATCCACGACTTTTTCTACCACCAGGGCGGCGCCACTTTGAAATGAGGTGAAATATTTGAAAGATTTCATAGCGAGTAAGTGAATTTGTTAGAAAAATGTAAAGGTTAAGGTTTCTTTCTGTTATTATTGTTACATTTTATATTAATTAGATGAAAAAAATATTCCTAGAAGTAGAAAACTTGAAAAGAAAAGTTAAAAAGTGCTAAAAATTAGGGAGCAAACCACTGAGGCATTGTTTTGTGTATTAATATAATAACAGGAGGGACTGATAAACTTTTAGTTAAACTGACTTCTCAATTAAATGATAATGTGTAACAAAAAATTTTACCTGAGCCCCCAACTAACGACATCTGGTGAGAGGGAGATTATAAAAGTAAAGAAATGTTACAGCCAGTAAACGTCCCACGCTGAGCACGGCCTCTCATTTCTAAGAGAGTTATGAAGCACTATCCGCCAACCCGCTCCAGCTTCCCTCTTAAAATGACAATTAACAATTTTATCGGTGCCTACGGAAATCCAACCTGGGTTACTTGCCTACTTTACTTATTAATTTCAAACGGTATTAAAGATTAAATATTTTATGTTACACTTACGTTCGTTCTAATATCCCTCTTTATAATACATTCCAAGACTTTGCTAAAATGATACCACTTTTGAAGTGTTGTGGCCATGTATCGCTTGATCTTCGTGAAAGTCTTTGGTAGGCGGATAGGATTTGCTGGACATTTTAGTTTCTTTTAGCATGGGTCACAAACTGGGAAAGTAAAAGTTAAACTCTCACGGTGCAGTAAGTAACATTGTTTTCGGTATAACATCTAGGGCGAACTGTTTGAGCATCATGTTTTCATTTGTTTTTGGCACATGCCAAAAAGCGTTAGTAAAACGAATATATTCGAAGAATGACGTCATCGTCAAAATTGATATAGCGGTTGAAGGATGGACTTATATATAGAAATTAATTTTTGTTTGTTCGTATTTTACGCGCTGTCATACTGTTCATCAGATTGCGGTAAAACTTTATCAACTTATTGCTTACCCTTCCGCGAAGGTTATAGTCATAGTACAATTCACTTACTGTAGGTGGCGGGCGTATCATACCGACAAATTTATTTGAAAGTAATATATCACTCAACTTCAATAAATGTATTATCATTCCTAATTAAACAATACAATTTTCTTCCAAATTTCAAACGATATTTCCACAATTATTGTTTCTGCGGCAGCAACGCAAGTTTATCTTATTAGTAAATATCTTACATTAAACACAATAAATTCAAATTATTATACATAAGAAATTTAAATCAAGCACTAGAAGATATTATTTCGATAGCAACGAATTTGTGTAGTTAATGACGTTTCGAGCACAAACCGTAAATAAGCGTAATTGGGATCAGTGTAAGCGAAATCTTGAAATCATTAATTTATTAGACGTAAAAAACAACCACCTCTTTCGAGTACACAGTTTTACTATTTATGTAAAAGATATAAAATCACACCTTTTAAATATTTAATGTGCATAATTATTATGCGCGATTTATTACTCTAAAATGCTTCTTTAGTTTATGCCGCCGACAGACACGAGACCAAAGTTTGGGCGTAATTATTTATTAAATAAATTATGTGCCTAAACGCAAATACACTTACATAACTTGTTTTCAAATACTTTCTATCACATTTTTATTGCATAAAAAGCTGACAGAAATAAATTATATCTGTATAGTGTCGGTAGAATATTTCTTTCCATTTTTATTTCTTCTACAGTAATAGGTACAGAGCTAAATTATAGTATTTGTTACGAAATTATAAGAATATTAAAATTATAAAATTAAATTGATAAATTAGTAAAAGAGCATTGACATACGTCCTAAACATATCATATAAAATAGCTTCAGGAAGTACCTATCAGTCGGCAAATAACAATTAATTATGGCATAATTAAGGTCAGTGTAAGTAGATAGTGATGTAACTATCGACTAGATCCGGTATGTTTCCGCTCGAGCACGTAAATTTGTTTTTATCGATGTACACGGACGTTGTGTTGTCGACGTAATCGGTCTCTTTTTGCCTACCGGAGTTACACGCTTTTATCGGTGCTCGAATCTTGACCTATTGATAAATGATTGAATACGTGAGATCGTATAAGAGTTCTCTAAGTTCAGTGTTTTGAATCTTAAGATTTTTGAAACATGATCTAAATTTGGTATGTGTTAGAGTTAGACAATTAAAAAACACTGCAAAAGAACCTAATAGACGCCTTATGGAGATTAGAAGGCGCTTGTTAAGAAAGAAAGTATGAAAACAATATTCATTTTGGCATATACCATTGACGTTCACAACAATGCATGAACAAAGATGCAAAAAATAACTAAAATATGTGTATTTGATAGTCTGAATTTGTAAGTCGTAAGCTCGTAAAAACTCAGCTTAATGAATGAACATTGTTTTTTTTGTTTTTATTGTGTAGTTCTCTGGATGGTTTAGATTCACAATGGGACCCGGTAGGTGGCGCTGTTGTCAACATACAGATTTAGCGGTTCTTTGTAAATGTTTTTCTACTTAACGACAATGTATTATTAATTAGTAATTTGCGTGAGTTTCCATTTTCAACCTGAACGATGAATTAGGTATGTATGGTAATATTGCCTGCTAATTAATTAATACATGACATGAGACATCTAGTACTACACAATTTATATTGGAGTAGAGCCATTCTACAGGTATATTATGGTTGTAGCATGAATGGGCGGCTCGTCCGGTATAGTACCACGCTCTCACAGAATACCAGCGTAAAATAGCAGCTTATTGCTTCTTGATAGAGGATAAATACAGATGTCTATGGGCCATAGTAACCACTTACCATCAGGTGGACTGTGTGCTCGTTTGTCACCCTTATTCCGTAAAAAAAAGATAGTCAAAATTATGTAACAGGACCCACTGCGGCGATCATTTCCTTGCCGTAAAACCCTTTCAGAAATGTGAGGAGGCCTGTGCCGAAGTGTGAAGTTAACATTCAGTTTAAAATTTGAATTAATACAACTGGCACTATTTTGACACCTCACACTTGTCCTAAAAACTCGGAGTGCATCCTGCTCTCGTTGCACATTTATTTGTACGCCATTAGAGTTCATGACGCCTTTCAGAATTATGCGAATCGCACCTTATTGTGATCAGTCTCGTCCAGTTTTCGAGGGTTGTCAAATTATTTGCGAAATAATTTTGCCAATTTAGCAATATTTAAAAAAATAATAATAACATAAATATTCATTTGTACAAAAAATATTAACAATGTGTAAGAAATATTAATGGTAACATATTTTATTTATTTTCTATAACTCCATTTCGAGAGGTTGTTATACTCGTAGCACTACAACTACAAAACTTAATAGCTAATTTCGCACTTTTTTAAATACGTATTTTAGCATCATTTAGAGTTAAAACAAAGTACGGTTAGGCATTCTTTATTTAATTTATTTAAATCATGAATCTCACCTATTGTATAATTCATAATATCGTTTATTTGTATATTATTTTATAATGAAACAAGGATTTTCAGCTGCATATCATATGGTGTGTTCCCACATGTTAGCCAAGCTTAGAAATTATATTACGTCACACATGTGTTGGAAAGATCTATGGTTTACAGTACTAGACTATTGGTGTACTTTCATGATGCAGATGATACAGAAAACTATAGTTATTTTCTTAACAATTTTTATGCGTATTTTGAAAATTTAGTCGTTGATTTGAGCTTCAATTTAGCTAATAATTATGTTCCTTTAAGCAAGGAAGCACTGACAATATTTAGTCAGAAATGTTTTCAAGTGGCAGCCAATGATATATAATATAGCAGCATCTTGCTAGCAAGCGCACTGTTAACCTCCTCCCACCTATATGCGGTGATGGATGCAGGTGTCACAAGACTGTACTTTGTGGCAATCTATGAGAGAGGCTTATGTTCATGAGTAGATTTATGACGGGCTGTAATAATGGTATATTTATAATATCAGCCACGTAGGCACATTTCGTAATATTTTATCCCAACCGAATGGCGACGATGCGAAAATTCTATTCGAATCCATGGCCCACGTAGTATAATAAGTATTAACTAACGTTATATGAGTAAGTGATGTATGTTAGGGTATGATGGGACTGACATACGCTAAGCGGTAAATGTCCCTTAAATTATTGTAGAATAAAAAAATATTATATCAGCCCATGGGTGTCGTAAAAGGCCACAAAGGGAAATGAAATAGGAGATGAATAGCAACATTTCCCAGACAAGAACTCAAATAATAAAATACTGCGATTGCTAACCCGCCTGCCAAGCATAACTATGGCAATCTATGAAGGGCACCTATATTCAGAAGTGGACTTTCGACAGGCTGTAATGAATGAATGAATGAATTGTGGCAAAAATGAATCGAATATAGAAAATTTACCCGACCTGTCAACCCTACGTCCTCATACTGACGCTAGTCAACCTGCATGTGGCATGAATAATGCAAATGCGGCATTGCTTTCAGTGCAAGATCGTTGTTCACAGCAGCGATAACAATTTATTGCTTGTCCGCCGTTCCACTGCACCTGTTGAACCTCAAATCTTGATTTGTTGATTTTTTCTACTGGAAATGAAAGTTAAGCACATGAATTGCAACTTGTTTTCATCGCGGGGTCGACGTTTTTCATCTAGTTAAGTATGAGCTATTGAAACTTGTGTTAGACACGGCTTTCGATTTCATTGCTACATTCAGTAAGGGTGTGCTTAAAGAATTTTAAAACTGATATAACTACAGTCTTGTATATTAACAGTTTTATTTAATGCGCTTTCAAAAGAAAGTCTGAATGGTTTTATTTAAAAATTTAATCATATATCCAAATAAATAAATTTTAAGTGTCTGTTTCTAATGGCAAAATAACAGTTTTTTACTAAATGCATTTGGAAGTATTTACGGTACTTATAACAAAAACTGGCAGATAGCTGATGATATAAGGAATAACTTACATACATAGATAGATACATATAATCACGCCTCTTTCCCGTAGGGTAGGCAGAGACCACTTCTTTCCACTTGCTACGATCCTTACATACTTGTTTCGTCCACTTTCATTATTCCCTTCATACATGCTCTACGGTTTAGGGTACTCTTGACCTGGCCTTTTTTCAAGACGTCCCTGATTTGGTCTAGAAATGTCCGCCTAGGTCTACCCCTTCCAACACTTCACTCGCCTTATACACTTTTTTCGTCAATCGTTCTTCATTCATTCTCTCGACATGGCCAAACCATCTCAGCACAGCATACCTTTCTCAATTTTTGTCACTACATCTTCTTTCAGACCACAATGTTTCCTTATCTCACTATTTCTTATTCTGTCACTCAGTTTAACTCCTATCATACTTCTTAATGCTCTCATCTCAACTGCATTTATTCTGCTTTCATGTTTCTTCTGCCATACCCAACTTTCACTTCCATAAATGAGTGTCGGAACCAACACCCCCTCATGCACAGCCAAACGAGCCTTGTTAGACACCTTCCGACTGCTCATAAAGGAGTGCCAAGCTCCATTCACCATGTTTCCTGCATTCACTCTTCTTTCGATATCACTCTCACACTTTAAGGAATAACTTAGGCTACTTATATGTTAGAAAACGAATTATTTAATAATTAAACCCTAATTTACACGCGGGCGAAGTCGCGGGGAACAGCTAGTTTTAAATAAATAAATAAATATTTTATTGTTTAAATAAATAAAAAAAATAAAAAACTAGACGTGTCTGTCTGTTTCTTAGGAATCAGTGGCCTCTCCCAGAGTTATGACAGAGGTAACAGTTGAAAGAACTATATTATATGATTAAAAATAAAACTAGTTACACTTTTAGGTATTTTAAGTAAAACATATTTATATGGAATATTATTAACGTTGATAGCATTACAAGTGTTTAAAAAAAATTAAGTACGTGGTATACTGCTACCATACTGCTGTTATGTTATGACCACTATATATAATTCGACTCGACCGCGGTAGGGCCACGCTCTCACAAAATACCAGCGTGAAACAGTAGACTAATACTGTGTTGAGTATGATGAGTGTGGAGAACCGGATTCCCTTTTAACTAGTAACGAGGCATTCCATCTTAATTCTAAGATGTGACAACGCAGCTGCATTCTTATTCCAGGATAAATGTAGATTTCTATGGACTGAAGCATTCACTTCCCAACAGGTGGACTGTTATCTCGCTTGTCACCATTATGCTATAAAAAGTACTTTTTTAAACTAGCGCGACAAGCATTTTAAGATTGTTTTCTCGTGTAGGTGCTAGGTGAAGGAGAAGTAACGGATAAGGTTATTAAAACTATAAATAAACGCCCGAATTATGCTTTGTAACGGATCACCACACACTACCCTCACTGCATAGCTACATATTTATAGAACATTCAGTTGATCACAGCCACGGGCACCTAGTAAGGTACATATAGAATAATATTATTATCTTCGATGCTTTATAATGCTTGAACTGTTAAATCCGAGACCATTTACCCACACTAAGTAACAAGTATGATAAAACGAATATTAAAGAGTTGCGAAATCGATCAAAGCTAAATTTTGCGTTTAGTATTTATGGAAATTGAGATAAAACTGCAACACTTGTGTGTTGAGGTTAAAAGAGGTTAATTGATTTTTTATTTCCTGTTTTTTCAACACTTTGGTTACGTATTTGTGTTTCTATTACGAAAAAATTAATAACTGTTACCATTTCTACTCAATACTGTCAGTAAGGGTGTTACCACACCAATCGATCGATCGTCGATCGATTGTGGAATGGATTAGTCGACGCCGATCGATAGTTTCTACCACATTGATCTATGCTAGAATGGATTAGTTGACGTCGACGGAGCTCCTTGATTCTTCGAGAATCCACCCCGTTCCACCGACCGCTCCCTATTGTCCTCTTCTAAATACATATTTGAAGATACTGATGATGAGCCCACAACCACATCGATTAGTTGTCGATGGACGTCGATCGATTATTGAACAACGTGTTACCAACCAGTATCCGTCGATCAGCTAAAGCTACCACACCAATCAATCGCCATCGATATTTAGATGCTAATAACATAGTTTTTCATGATACCTACATTAATACAGCCCTCCACAAGTCCACTGCTGAACTTAGGCCTCCCCAAGGAATGCCACAAAGCACGGTCCTGAGTCATCTGCATCCATCGCCTTCCTGCATGTCTTACCAGGTCGTCACCCCATCTAGTGGGGCTTCACCCTACACTTCGCTTACCGGTGGTACGAGGTTGCCAATAGAGAACCTTTTTTCCCCATCGGTTGTCGGTTCTTCAAGCTATATGACCGGCCCATTGTCAGTTCAGCTTACTAATCCGTTGGGTTATCTCGGCCACTTTGATTCTACCGCGGATATTATCATTTCTAAGTTTATCACGCAGAGAAACCCCGAGTTCCTCCACAGCTCGCTGAGCGACCTTGAGCGTCCTCATATGGCAAGCAATGAAGGACCACGTCGCAGTTCCATAAGTACACTGGCATCACGCACTGGGGTTACAGTATCGTTTTCAAGATTTGAGGTATACCTGACGAGAAGATGTGTCGTAATCTGCCGAACGCTGCCCACCTGAGTTGAATCCGTTGATTGCCTCTCGGTCGAAGTTGGGCTTACCTAGTCGGACTATTTGTCCCAGGTAAACATACTCGTCAACAACTTCGAGCTTATTTTTTTTTATAGGATAAGGGTGACAAACGAGCGCATAGTCCACCTAATGGTAAGTGGTTGCTGCGGCCCATAGACATCTACATCTATCCTCGTTTGCGAATCAAAATGCAGATGCGCTGTCACCCGTGAGGACTAAGATGGAATGCCTCATTTCCAGTAAAAAGGGCCTCCGGCCACCTGCACTCACCAAGCAAAACGCAGAGGTAAACCTCTACTTCACGCTGGTATTCTGTGAGGTCGTGGTACCACCCCGGTTCGAGCCGGCCCATCCGTGCGACAGCAAAAGCTGTCGCGTGGCTCTACCACTGTCAAAAAGTGCTTAGTGCTCCCAACAACTACCGGCATAGGTGTGACATGGACATTAAATATGATCTTTGTTTTGTCCATGTTCATCTTAAGACCTATCCGTTAGAGGGCACTGTTGAGGTCACTGAGCATAGTGCTTAGGTCCTCCAGCGATTCTTTCATAAGGACTATATCGTCGGCAAATCGAAGGAGACTGATGTACTCCTATTGATTTTAATACCGTATCTTTTCCAGTCCAGTAGCTTGAAAATGTCTTTCAATGCAGCGGTGAAGAGTTTCGGGGATATAACGTCACCCTATCTTACACCTCTCTGCAGTTGGATAGGTTTCGTATTCTGATTTCGTACTCGGATAGCTATCGTAACCCTACTGTACAAACACGTTAGCACTTCGATATACCGACAGTATCTTGGCACCGCTGAAGAGATTGCAGCAACGCCCAAATTTCGACGGAATCAAAGAATTTCTCATAGTCCACATACGCCAGACATAGTGACAAATTGTACTCCTCGGTCTTCTGTACAATTTGCCGAAGGATGTGGTTTATGGTGCCAATGCCTTTTCAGAAAATGGCTTGTTCGGGAGACTGAAAGTCGCAAGTCTGCGTGCGAGACGATTCGTAATGACTAAGGAACTGTCTAGGAAACGATGCTGCCACACTTGGTCTTCAGCTTCGACTGTTGGCTGTTTCTGGCAGACAAATATATCTGGCACAGATTTTGGAGCCCTTGTTTCACTCGGTCGTTTCTTCAATACGAGCCGTATTGAAGTTACTTAAGTCTGTAGGATCTGTCCGTTCAGTTGCCTGTACGCTGTCGAATCCACTGAAGACTGCAGCTTCATTTCCCGTCTAACAGCCATGAGGTTAAAAGTGAGACTATGTTTACGGAGTGAAAATCTACATCGCTATTTGTACGAAAATTTACAGTTTCACAATTTTCTTAAGGGCTGGCATTTCCGAGGTGCTCACCCCTCTCTGTCACAAGGTGATATTTTCCTTACATTTCCTCAAGTCTATTTTTAAGATAAATACTAGATGAAATAGAGCAATATTCCTTCTGCGGTTATTCGCGATACAGACGCATTTCTCTATTCTTGTTCTTAAGTTAATTACACTTGCTCCAGATACTTGCTCCGTGGTAGCTCACGTCTTAGCATGCTGGATTTTATTATTGTAAGACCAGATGAGATTATAAATTACAACAGCCCATAAATCTTGATTGCCACGCAGAAGTTTAACAATGTAATTATCTGAGTAGACAGCCGATGTAATGACTTACGAGTATATGGTAGTGATATAACCTACGTAGTGTAATTGATTAAATTACGCAAATCTGTTTTATTGTGGTTTTAATGGCCCTATAATTTTATGTAAACGATTATTATTAATTGGCGAAGTTAGCGGTCTCTAATTAATAACCGTGTCATCGCTTCTTTGATTTCATAATTTTTTATGATGCGTGAATACATTAATGTTAATTCGTTCATTTTGATTGAATTGATTCACTTTTCATAGTCTTTAATCAACATTATACAGGTGAGGGTTAAGTTATTTTTAGCGCAATATTGCGTGTAAGAAAATGGTAATATATTAAAAGTTTAAATACTAATAATTTTAAATTTTGTACTACCGCCTTGAATATTTTTAACTCTAAAATTGTCGCAATTCCCCAAAAGAATTACCATACGAATTAATTGATCTTTATTAGTTTTTATTACTTACACAATGTATTTCTATGTGTAGATTATTGCATCATTATAATTTATGTTTGAAATTAAAATTATGATTTCTATCTCGAAAGCATGTATGATATAATAAATATAGTAAACTAACGATTCGCCCCGGCTTCGCATGTGTGATTTCTGGAACCGGATCCAATGGTGATTCTAAATCATCTGGGATCCACTCAAATACACAAAAAATATCAAAATCGGTCCAGCCGTTTAGGAAGAGTTTAGTGACAAGCACACGCACAGAAAAATTATAATATATAAGTATAAAGACTAGCGATATGTCCTAACTTCGCGCGGGTGATTTCCGGGTCTTGGCAACAGCGTCAACTACTGGCTCCAATTGTGATTCAAAACCACGCTGGATTCCACACAAACAAAAAAATCTGAGACAAACACACGTACAGATAAAGTATATATATAAAGATTTAACGATAAAATATCATTGATATTTATATTTCAAAACAAGAATGAAGCACACTAAAACCATAATTACTGGTACAATTCGGGCACCTGTCGAAACAGCGCGTGTGTTCACTTTCACCCGGCGTCCGCTCATCGTCGATGCGCCGCGCGTCCTGCGTGCCCCTGTGTCCTCCTGACATACTGCACCGTTCAGGGTCGCAAGAAAGTGCCGCCCGGGCCATTGTTGCCGTCGAGGTGCCGTCTGTACAATAATTGATCTATGCTTTTTAGTTTATATAATTGGTTTTGGTTTAGCGTTGTTTGTGGGAAAATAATTCGCATTGAGTTTAAATACTAAAATTTAAGACAATGTAATAAATGTATTTTCAGATATTGAATTTAACCTGAATTTTAAAAGAATATAATGTGACCGACCGTGTAATTTCCACTTAAGATGCTTTTTCATTTGTTGTCATGTAGGTACTGCTTGAATTAAAGTCATCGATATATATATATATATATATATATATATATATATATATATATATATATATATATACATATATATATATATATATATATATATGTGTGTGTGTGTGTGTGTGTGTGTGTGTGTGTGTGTGTACTACGTACTATAGTATGTGCCAAATCGATTGAGAAAAACGGACAATGACCTTTCGGTCGTTTAACCAGGGGTTACAAACCTTCAATATATAGGCACATTTTATATGTAGTACTTTCTTTATTTATAATGATTTTTTTATAATGATTGATATAATATATATTTATTAACTATTATTAAAAAGTTATGTGAAAGATCGCTGTAGAAGAAAAATCATCTATTGTTATAAAGTACTTTATTCATTTAACAACAAAAAACATTAATTTATAACACATATAAAGATTCGAGTGATAACGACACCGAATAAGTACGTACTTATGCAAAAGATAAAACTTTATTTTTAATATTATATAAGAACTTTATTTTTATTCGGTGCAATCATCACTCGTATCTTCACTTGATGAACTATCTGTAACATTAATTATAAAGCGATCTGCAGTTTGGTCAATTCTATCATCCATGCCACGCATTTTTTGTTCAACCTTAAGGACATGCTGAACACAGTTTTTCCATTTATCTGGCGTGATTTGAGTTAAACCATCTTTAAGTAAATTTTTAACATCTTTTAACTTGAAAGTTGTATTTTTTCGTGCAACGTACCCTTTCACATCTGCCCACACAAGTTCAATGGGGTTAAGCTCACAGTGATAAGGAGGTAACCTTACCACTGTGATGCTTTTTTCTTTTGCCATCTCGTCGGTGACGTAACTTCGATAGTTATCTTTAACTGCCTTTATTTTTTCCATTAAGTGGGTCTTTGTGTCCGAGGGCACGTATGCGATCTGTTTAGATTCTAGCCATTCCTGCATATTTTGTTTCCGCCAAGACATTGTTGGGGTTTTTTCTAAACGTCTGGAGTGGTAACTAGCGTTATCCATAACTATGACATCGCCGCTTTGCAGTTTTTCTATTACTTTTCTAAACCAGTCCTCGAAATGGAGAGCGTCCATACTCTCATGGTAGTCACCAGTAGATGATGATTCAAATACCCAATCACATCCCTCCAAAAAGCCATTTTCATTGCCAACGTGTACAACTATTAATCGCTTTCCTTTACCCGAAGGGGCTTTCGCGCCAGTAGAGTAGCCTTCTAACCGTGATTGACGAGAAGATTCAATTGTGGTGTCTTCCCATACCTTTCCCATAGTATGACCTGCGTTAATCCATGTTTCGTCAAGGTAAAAAATGTTACGTCCCTCGTTTCTTAATATTTGTATTTCTCTCAAATATCTGGTACGCCACAGAACTATCTCTGGGCGATCTATTAGACCACTTTTTCTGTTTCTCTTTATATATTTGAATTTTAAATGGCGCAACACACGTCGCAGGGAAGTTTTGCTCAAGTTTGGCAACTGGTCATCTTGATTTATACTGAGCAAAATTTTGTCTAAAGTCGGTAATTCTCCTGCAAGAAAGAACTGATGCACTTTCGCTCTTATAGCCGATTTATCAAAATCGTCCAACTTGTCAATTACAGACTTTTTTCTTTTATTAATTATTCCCTTTTCTGGTATTTTATGGGAATCTCTATACACGCTTAATACGCGATATATAGTGCTCTTGCTGACTCCTGAGATCTCCGAAACCTTTTCTACCATATTAACGTTTGAAGGATACACGTCTTCGGGCCAGGTGTTTTTGACATATTTGTATACATTAATGATAATCTCTTGTTCCCCGACCGACAAAGTGGTAGGTTTTCTCTTTTTTACTGGTGACGTTAAAGGTGCTCCAGAAGATGGGCCTGTAAATAGATGACAAAAATATACTACCATAGTACTACATCACATAAATACATATTGTTTTAGAAAATAAATACCACATGGTCACATAAAAAGAGCGCTTTAAGAAATAGAAAGGCTACGTCGTCGCATTTGTACCTATTTGTACGTACCTGCTACGTTTATTATGGGTCGGCGACGTCTCTTTCCACTTGATGTTGAAGGACCGGGTCCTTCACCAAATTCTCCTGAACTCATGTCGATTTAGTAACGACCGTCACAGTAAAACTAATATAACAGATTCAAAAAACAAAAACTTAACGATATAACAAATTTAACAGTAAAAACTCAACTAAAACAATGCAATGAATGCTATGAATTACCCGAGACGTACACACGCAAGCGCTATCCGAACACGAATGAAAACAAAATGGCGGACCGGCCCAAAAAAGGTGACGCATCTCTGGCTGCCATTGTCACGTTTCTTTTAGAACGAACTGACGTAACGCGCGTTTTGTTTATTTTAAAGGGATGAATTTGCAAAAGCTCAATATGGTGATTATATTGCTTCAAATATTTTTTTAATATGAAACTGTTATTAAATGAATTGCTGCGTTACTTACCATAAATTGAAATATAAAATATAACACATTTTTCGCGATGTACCGTAAGATTTTACTATGTTTATAGGAACCACAGACAATATTATTTAAGAAACAAAAAAACAAAACATATGTGCTGACCTAGAAGTGGGAATAATATCAATATTTAAATATTGTTATCACATCTAAATTGAGATTTTGTAAGTTACGCCTTTTGACACTCGGCTCATATCTGAGGTCATTGTCCGTTTTTCTCAATCGATATGGCACATACTATAGATTTCGCATTCCGAACATTGACTACCTATGTTCAACTGAACTGTACTGCAATCCGTACACCAAACTAAATATTGCGTAAATTGAATATTTGTGAATTCCATAAGATAATTATTATTACATTTTATTTAGAAATATGTTTGTTTAGATTAAAATAAAAGTACTTTATATTAAATTCAATCTTACATTTATTTTATATTAATATCTTATTTTATTTTATATTAGTCTTCGCGCATGCGCGTTTCCACCATCTCCCGCTCATGTGCAAAGACATAGAGTAGCGCACAATTTTTGTTTGGAATAGCTTCTCTAGTAGGTACGTAGTACATATAACTCAGTGATTAAAGTAGACAATAAAACCAGAAAGATAAGTCTAAAAAATTACGTGAACATAAGGTTATGTTAACAAATATTAGAATTTAATGAAAATATTTAGTGTAAATTTTAAAAATATTCGAATGATATATATATATATATATATATATATATATATATATATATATATATATATATATATATATAATTGGTACTAAAATATTAATGAAAAAAAATTAATACATTTACAAAATTAAATACATACTGTTTAAAATGTATAATATACAAGTAAAAATAAATGGTGTGTAAAGAATATTATGCCATCTTTATCCCAATATGTTTAAAATTTCTCAAAGATTCAGTCATAAATGTGTGTCTCTATAACGAACGGGAGAGACCCACGTCCAGCAGTGGAGCCAACGGGCCAATAAAGAAGAAGAAGGACTAATTTGAACTGTTAACACGGCACGGGAAGCAGTATCCGGTTCCGATGTTATATCAAATAAATCTTTGTTAATATTATATATAGTGTATTGTTTGGAACGTAATGAAACTTAGCAGGTGGGAACGTTACAGGTCTGCACGTTTATCTTCCGTTCACATCGTATCCGACTAGGTTAGCCATACCTCATTATTTTCTAAAATATGTTCCGTTGTGGGGTAACGAGATATACGTGATCTAGATTTTATAAAACTTTAATTTTGTTGTTATATAGCCATTTTTTGCATGCCGAGCGCAAAGCGCGTGGGTATGTTCTACTAACGCCTCAAAATCAAAATTCCAACGTTTTGTCGCATGAAATCGTATCCAGCAATCATATTATACATATAAATGATATAAAAAGCATATTGTTAGAAAAATAAATGATTGTTGTACTTATTTATATTTTTTTTAAATCGATTAATTGCTATTTTTAAATAAAAAAGGGGTTTTAGAGGTTTATGGTGTGGATTTATCATGTCCCCAAGGCTTGTAAACACTATAACTTTCGAAAATATCAATTGTTCAACTCGATCTATTTTTTAATCTCTTCATCTATCATGTGGGAAGCCACTGAATGTAAATGGCAGTGTAATTTTGTTTTGTTTAGCTATAATTATTTATATTATTCTTTCTCATTTCTATTCTATCTACAGTCTGCTAATAGCGTAAGGTGAAAGATGTCAGAGTCTTTTAGTTTCCTTAAAAATGGATGTATATTATTCTTTAATGCATTAACTTTGTCAGAAAAATGCACAAAGTGCGCGCTTAATAGACATGCTCTACCCCTGGCGATGACGAGAAGTTTCGAAGTTCGAGTCGATAAAATTCATGGAATACGAAGATTGCGACAACCGTTCTTAACGATCTTACCATATTTTGCTCCATTCTTTTTTTTAAATATTTTTTGATACTTGTGGCAACATTAAACTGATCTATTACGACTTTACCAACAACTTCATAATACTCCCGAAACTATCAACTAGGCATGCATAAAATCATCTAAGCACTGGCACTAATGTTGCCTCCAGCTGCCAATAGGGTATTACACCCATTTTTAAAAAGTATTTTAAATGAATTCTAGAGTGATAATGAACCACTATAATTTTTATTTAATTTTTTTAAAACCGAATAGTGACATAAAAATTACTTTTAATCTATCATTTTCAATTTTCGCGTGAAAACGCTAGCCGCCATACTGTTCAACTCGTGACGTCACTGTCATAGAATTTTGACAATTTTGCAAAGGAATAATATACTTTTGAATGTTTAATAATGAGTTATCATTTATGTCATTGTTGTGTTATGCCTAATTGCAAAAATACGAGCACAAGAACGCCGGGGAAGTTATGGATTAAAGTGCCAACTGATTTAAATATGAGAAATACTTGGTTAAAACTGGCAAGAAGAGACCCGAATGCATTGTCTACAAAATCGAAACTATACTTCTGTGAAGATCACTTTGATTTAATTATGACTTATATTTAACTATCAATTAAACAAAACAAAACATCATGACATGATAGGTACCTATTGCAAGTCAAATTTTGTAATAGATTAGGTTTATCGCTCGTCTGTCCCGCCCTTTGTGGGCCATTTTGATGGCCCTTGCAAGTGCAGTGCAGTGTTTTGCTTAATTCTTGTTTTCTTCTATTACATGGGAATAAAGACATGGTTTGTACTCAGACCAAATAAAAAAGTGACTTTTTATTTCGTCTGAGAGTTTGTACAAAAAAATTTAACAAAATGTTTTTCTCACCTAAGCTTATATTATAATATCTATAGCATTAATGCTAAAAGCGAAGTAATAAACTCGCTTTTACGAATCCGTCTTCCATGATGCCTTTTGAATAAAATTCAGAATAAAAGTCAACAATCGTAATAATAACTTGAAAAAATTCGAAATTAGCTAGTTAGTACATAGCACATAACTTAGTTCTTTGACCTAGTGACGTCACGACGCTATGTAATATGGCGGACATTGTTTTGCAGATTTGAGACACAGGTAAAAAAAAATATTCTTTAAATTGAAATATAAAATTTATAATGCATTTTTATAAATAGAAATCAATATTTCTCGTTTACTTTTTACAAAATCTATCATAAATATTTATTCTTTGACTTTTTTTTACATGGTGTAAAATACCCTATTGAACGCAGAACCCGCGGCTTATTGTCCATGTGCTATTATAATTAAACCACTTGCTTGTTTTCGTTGCATTTCTAATACTATGCAGTTTCCGATGGTATATCGTGGTGTCCCTACTTCCGAGACAACTGCAACAGTTCACTAAATGCCGCGAGCAAAGTTCAACTGAACAATGCCTCGCGGCGCATTGCTACGGTGTTATGAAACTATGAACTATGGATGATTTATCATTCAGTGGGTGTGCATTTTTACAAAGATTTTGTTATTGTGCATAGGCTTATCGCAAATTCACTGTCAACAAGTGTTACTTGTGACGCGTTCCTAGACGAAAGAAAGAGGTTACGTTAGATTGTTTTGAAAGAAAGAATGGATTATTTTAATATGTGTATATCATATTAAAAGAGTCTATTCTATCGAATGGGGAAGAACCACGCTCTCACAGAATATTATTCTAAAATAGCAGCTTAATACTGCTGTGTTTCGTATGATGAGAACTTTTTATTGGAAAGGGGGCATTCTATTTGAGTCCTAAGGGGTTACAACGCACTGAGTGTTAATTTTTAATCAAAAATAGATTTTGATGTCCATGAACCACAGCAACCACTCACCAGGTGGACTGTGTGCTCATTTGACACACGTTCATTATTCTATAAAAAAATGGGGATAGCCACAGAATGTGGTAGAACCACGCTGAAGTTGTATGATGGTTTTAGGCCCGTATAGGTCGGCTCGACCGGGGATGGAGCATGCTCTCACAGTATACCAGCGTAAAACAGCAGCACAATGTTGCTGTGCTTCGTGTGGTGGGTGACGAGAATCGGAGACCTTTTACTAGTACAAATGAAACGTGAGACATGTCGTGTTATACCTCGTGAGTGACAACGCATCTGCGTTTTGATTCAACCTAACTTCATGCGGTGCACCTCGCTCTCTGTCGAAAGCTGTGGTACATATAGATAGCGGAAAACCTATTCGAAATTTCACAGATAGTAACAGCATTACCGTTAATGCCGGGTTACTTACTATATTAAAAAAAATTCGTTGTTCTTTATTATCGTTTTAGTAAGTAAGTTACATAAAAAGCCCTTTTGAAATGGAAATACTGATTTACTAACTAGCGAACGCTTAAAATTGTTTCATTTTAGTCATCCTAATTTGCCAAACAAATGGCCTGTAATAATAATAAAAAATTTTGTACAACCGACTTCAATATAAAGTATTCAGAACAACTTAAAAACTATTGGTCAGACCTGATCAAATTTATATGGGATTACATGTGTAGCACCAGCTTTCAAATAAAAAAGGAATCATCGAAATCGGTTCATCCAGTAAGAAATTATGAGGTAACACACATAAAAAAACATACAGTCGAAGTTGAGTAACGGCTCCTTTTTGAATTCAGTAGAAAAAACAGTTCCTACATGTAACTCGTATGTTATATGTAGGAAGGAACTGTCATTACGGAGAACGAAACGTTTCTTAAATATAGGAATCAGCCGTAAGAGGGTATTAGCTTAGCGCTCAGCAACTCGCTTGTCCATCGCGTAAAACAACTAAGTATGCTTGTCAACAGGCACATTTTTAAAAAAGCCTAGTCCAACAGTTCACTTAAATAGACTAAAGAAGAAAGCGTGAAAACCGGTTGCATCCGGATAACTCGCCAAACTTAATATTGTTGGTTATATGGTTTCCCTAACCATTACACTAGGAATTGTAAATTCGCAATAAACGTCGATAATAAAACTAGAAAAACCGAACTAGGAACTATTTGCAATGATAATTTGCCAATTACTTTGCGCGGACTCACGCACGTGTAATTCAAACGTAAACATGCTCTCTTAATATGTGATATTAATGTATTCACAGGATTTGTGTTAAAATACAAGACGTTTGGATTGTTTATATTAAGGGGCTACTCCATGCGAACGACCTTGAGCGTTTGTGTGCCGGCCGCGCCAACTCCCTACAATATAGGATCGCGTAAAAAATAATATGTAAGACGCCACCTACCATAGTTTTGTATAACTCAATGCCACCTACTGTACGGACGTATTTTTCAACATCAATAAACTATTTTATGGAAATACACACAGCGTACAACGATAAATGTATTTTAATTTTTTTATTCGGTATATTAGTTGCATTATATTAGAATTATGTATTCTCATATATTATCTAATTATGAAATTTTATAATTAATTATATATTAAAAATGAAGCATTGAAAATTGTGAGTTTAAAAGATACCTACTCACTATAGGTAAATAGATAGATAGCTCGCCTTTTGTACAAATATTTGGTGCAATATAATGAGAAGAGAAGAATAGAAGAAGAAGAATGATATATAATGAGAGTCGTGGAGGCAGTTTACAAACATAAATTGCACAAGTACAAACATCCAGACCCGGAACGATTACTTGTAGGCCTTACAAATATTTGTTCCGTGCGGGATTCGAACCCGCGGCCCCCAGCGCAACAACTGATTGCTAAGCCACTGCGCCACGGAGCCGTCGCCGGGCTATAGGTAAAGTGACCATACGTCCCGTTTTGAACGGGACTGTCCCTTTTCTCGGTCACCTGTCCCATTGTCCCCAAATAAAGCTCCGGGACACAAAATTGTCCCGTAACTCGTTGGATGGAAGTATTCAAAGTCAACAATCTTCAACATAATTTTTTTTAATCGAATATATTTTGTCTACCTGGTACAAATGCTCCTGTAGAAAGAGTATTTTTTTTTTTTTGAATAAATTGTGGACGTCTGAAAGAAACACTTACGGTTCCAGTTCTAAAGGCGATGTTGAAAGATAACAATAAAAAAAAATTTAGCAGAATTTTATTCTTATTTAAAATCATCACCAACTTTATTAAAGCAAATTTAATCCTCTGACAAATGTAATTCATAATTTAAATATATATTGGTAAATCCAATTGGGCATACCTTAAGCGCATTAAAAAAATTACGTATAACATGATTATACGGAATTTTTAAAGTAGTTTAAATACATTTCGACAGCACTATCGGCTTCAACATCCTCGAAAACCATGAAAATGACACCCGTGATGAAAAAATTGATACCTATTGCAACCGCCATCTTGGATTTACATTTCGACAGCACTATCGGCTTCAACTCTTTCGAAAACAATGAAAATGACACCCAAGATGAAAAAATTGGCACCCACTTCAGCCGCCATCTTGGATTTACATTTCGACAACCCTATCGGAGTCAACTCTCTCGAAAACTATGAAATTGACACCCATGATGAAAAAATTGATACCTATTGCAGCCGCCATCTTGGATTTACATTTCGACAGCACTATCGGCTTCAACTCTCTCGAAAACCATGAAAATGACACCCAAGATGAAAAAATTGGTACCTACTTCAGCCGCCATCTTGGATTTACATTTCGACAGCACTATCGGCTTCAACACTCTCGAAAACCATGAAAATGACACCCAAGATGAAAAAATTGGTACCTACTTCAGCTGCCATCTTGGATTTACATTTCGACAGCACTATCGGCTTCAACATCCTCGAAACTCATGAAAATGACACCCATAATGAAAAAATTAATACCCATTGCAGCCGCCACCTTAGATTTACATTTCGACAACCCTATCGGCTTCAATTCTCTCGAAAACCATGAAAATGACACCCATGATGAAAAAATTGATACCTATTGCAGCCGCCATCTTGGATTTACATTTAGACAGCACTATCGGCTTCAACTCTATCGAAAACCATGAAAATGACACCCATGATGAAAAAATTGGTACCTACTTCAGCCGCCATCTTGGATTTACATTTCCACAGCACTATCGGCTTCAACACCCTCGAAAACCATGAAAATGACACCCATGATGAAAAAATTGATACCTGTTGCAGCCGCCATCTTGGATTTACATTTCGACAGCACTATCGGCTTCAACACCCTCGAAAACCATGAAAATGACACCCAAGATGAAAAAATTGATATATTTTGCAGCCGCCATCTTGGATTTACATTTCGACAACACTATCGGCTTCAACACCCTCGGAAACCATGAAAATGACACCCATGATGAAAAAATTGGTACCTAATTCAGCCGCCATCTTGTATTTACATTTCGACAGCACTATCAGCTTCAACACCCTCGAAAACCATGAAAATGACACCCATGATGAAAAAATTGGTACCTACTTCGGCCGCCATCTTGGATTTACATTTCGACAGCACTATCGGCTTCAACACTCGAAAACCATGAAAATGTCACCCATGACAAAAAAAATTATACTACTTGCTTTTAGTACGTACTACTATTATTTATTCTGTGCTTTTAAATATTGTAATAAAAAAATGTCTTATTATTATTATAATTAAGTATTTAAGAAATTTGGTTATTAGAATATTGTGTATTTGTACAGCGATCTTTTTGAGCCGCTGCAAACAACCGAAACAATGTCCACTCACGAAGGCGACTGAAGCCAAACCACAGAAAAAAAAACAAAAAACCAGCACAAACTATATAGAAACACTACCAAACCAGTGGCATACAGTCCATACTATAATTTTTCTTAGAGGTATTATTATGTCATGACAGTTTGTCCATGTTGCAGTAGATGTCGCTTTTTTAAATTTAGCCATGCTTGGCCAATTAAGAATCAAACAAATTAATGAATAGTTTAAAATACAATCGAACCTTGCTAACTTACTATTTTGTTACAAAACAAATTTGTAATTAAATTTTTAGTATAATTTATTTATTTTACATTATTCCCTATATATAATGTACTCTGTGAGCCAAACTAAACTACTCATTACTACTCTGTGGCTGTAGCTTCCCATTTAGAGAAAGAGTTTTGGCGGGAACTCGACCGGCGGCGGCTTGCTGCTCCTGTATTATTGTTTAAATAATGGTTTGAAGTGGACTTTGATATGTAAAAGTAGTGCGATTTTGTGTATTAAGTGTCTGCGCATGTGAACTATTAATGGAAACTGTGAAACAAGTGCTCTGATGGTGATGGAATCTCAAGATAAGCTGTTTGTTTGCATAGGCGCCTTTAGATACCATCGCCAACTGTCAGCTGCCTGCTGGCTCAAGTTACCGTCAAAATCTCCCAAGGCTGCACAATGTGACGCATCAACATATTGTGAAGCAGTGAAATATGAAGGAAAATTATACATGAAGACAAGGCTGTATGGCATAGTTCCTTTGCCTGCTCTCTCGAGCGAATAATAAAAACAACAACAACAACCATTTAGAGAAATATTTTTGTATACGAGGCTAACAAATCAACGAAAATTTCGCCATTTTGGAGCCGAAAAAAATTAATTATAGCTAAACAAAACAAAACTACACTGCCATTTACATTCAGTGGCTTCCCACATGATAGATGAAGAGATTAAAAAATAGATTGAGTTAAACAATTAATATTTTCAAAAGTTATTGTGTTTACAAGCCACAGGGACATGATAAATCCACACCATAAGCCACTAAAACCCTTTTTTTTATTTAAAAATAGCAATTAATCGATTAAAAAAAAATATTAATAAGTTCAACAATCATTTATCTTTCTAACAATGTGCTTTTTATATCATTTATATGTATAATATGATTGCTAGATACGATTTTATTCGATAAAATGTTGGAATCTTAATTTTTAGGCGATAGTAGAACACACCTTGCGCTTCCGCTTAAGGTATGCAAAAATGTTGCATTTAATAATTACCTATTTTTAAATGCAACATTATTTTTTTAATTTATTGTATAAAGTTATAGTTTTTAGAGTATAAATAAACCCATGTCCTGTTTTGAGTTAAAAAATAAATGGTCAGCTTAGTCTTTTTAGTTAAATTTAGTTTTAAAAATTTTTAGTTTATAGTAAAAAGTAGGTATATTAGTACCTACTTAGATACTTTTTACCGAATTATAAGTATAGAACACCTTATGTACTCAATTATTTTTTGAAAAAGAAGAAAAAACAAGCAATGAATAATATACTATATTTTAGCAAAAAACTATAACTTAGTAATACTAATTATAATTATAACTTATAACATAAATGAAAAACTCATAACCGACCCAGGATTCGAACCCGGGACCTCATGATCAGCAGTCGCACTACTACAACCACTAGACCAACGAGGCAGTACTACACCTGAGAAAATATTGTAGTTGGTTACTATGATTATTTTTAACTGTATACTATACTGATAATATTGAATTAGCCTTTTATAGTGTAAATTATAATATTTGTCGAAATGTTAATTATGGATTCGAACCTTACATGCTAATGGTGCTTCATTTTTTTATTTGCATTTACTTCAAAGAAAATTCACGCAAAAAGCTTCATCGCGCAGTAAAAAACACAACAAATATATGTATAACTAATACGAAAAATTATATCCAAAACAAACAAATAATACTACCTATAAAATAACCTAATAAGTAATAATATTATCGACTGATAAGATCGTGAGCGTGTGCGCAGGCCGATGCTTTAACGAACGACACGGGCTCCACGTTCGAGAGCTCAACGCTCAATGATCCAGCAAGCCCGTGGGCAGTGAATACGCCCAGATTTTAAAATAATTTCTTAATAAAATCAAATTTTGGTCTTTTGAAAAAAATTTTACTATAGAAATGTTCATTAATAAATTGCCTATCCATTGGTGTAAATCGCAAAATAAAATAATACTTACTTTACGAGGAGATGCATGTTATCAATAATAATTTCACATTTATGTGGTTTCGTTGTAAGGAGATTATATTAATATTTATTCCTTTAAAAAAAAATTGGATACAGCTCTTATGAAATCAAGATTATGTAGAAATATAATGTGTTTTTTATTTGTTGATATATCTTTTAAATAAAAAGTAGATAGCTCCTAAAAACCGCACAAATAACTACTAGCGCGACATTTTGCTCAACCCGCGCCTTAATGCTGTCGTGCATCGAATTTTTACTCCAAATCGGTTTACTGACATATTTCGCTATCCTTTTCAGCAACACAATTTAAATTATTTCTTCTTTTAAACGGGAGTTTTTTTTTTTTATAGGATAAGGGTGACAAACGAGCACACAGTCCACCTGATGGTAAGTGGTTGCTGCGGCCCATAGACATCTACATCTATCCTCTATTACAAATCAAAATGTACATGCGTTGTCACCCGTGAGGACTAAGATGGAATGCCTCATTTTCAGTAAAAAGGGCCTCCGGCCACCTGCACTTACCAAGCGAAACGCAGAGGTAAACCTCTACTTCACGCTGGTTTTCTGTGAGGTCGTGGTACCACCCCGGTTCGAGCCGGCCCATCCGTGCGACAGCAAAAGCTGCCGCGTAGCTCTACCACTGTTAAAAACGTTATTTGGTTAAACGTTGAAATGATGCGATAAATCTGATTATACATACGTAATTAGTTTTCATTGCAACATTGAGATATAATAGCTCCACACCTCACAGATGGTACTAAATAATATACTCAACAAATCTGAAATCCTTTTTTACGCACGGGATTTAGAATTTTTTATTAATCCTATAACGTTTTGAAATATTTTTATGTAGCTGAAGTTGGTTTTATTTAACTAGATTTTGTATGAATTAATTTTGTAATTTTTATGTTAATCGTCATCATTACCACCCTTCACAAGTCATAAACATAGGTCTCCCCCAAGGAATGCCACAAATCACGGTCCTAAGCCTCTAATGTAGTTTTAAGTTCAATTCTATTCAATAGGATTATTTTTATTATTATTTTTCGTGCGTTATAACAACACATTTTCTGTATTATTTTACTGCAATAGTGTTTTATTAGTGCTTAAAAAGTTTTAGTATAGAAGGGGGACTGGGTAACGCAGTGACAGACTAAGTGTTCGATTCCCACACGAAACTAATGTTTGAATGGCCTACAAAAATGGATTTTACATTTAATTCTCTTTTCGCTTTTCACAAGTTCACAACTTTCAGGCTGTCCCAGGATATTTATACCACCCGATGGGACATGTTGTAATGCCTTTAATTACACAGGCCCACCCACCCACTCAACCTCACCTTCCATTATCAGATCGAAAGTCTACACAGTGTGATTCAGGAAATGTTAGGGGTCATTGTTAAAGGCACGTTGACGGCTAATAGTTTGTAGGTTATGCAAATTTCGGATTTAAATACAATAATAACCGAGAATTTTAACGTGGTTGAGCCATATTTTGGCCATGGAATAATCTTAGCACGAATGGGTTCTACCGAGGAAGGACCATTCTCTCTCACTGTATACTGAGGCATTTCCTCTAACCAAAGAACCATGAGTACTACTGGTGTGTGACAGCCCATCTTTGGCTTTTGTCAAGCTTTGGCTGACTGAGCTTCTGGTGGTCCGATAGTCGAAGAGAGAGAGAGAGGAATTATTTTTTTGCAAATAGAACCTGATTAAGTTTTTATCAAGATCAGTCTAGCAATGTTTTGAGTAAATTACAACTCATCAATTCAAAAAATAAGACGAACTATAATCTGTAAAAATTTCAACACATTCCTTTCTTTCTATTTCATTACTTTTTTCTACCTACTTCAAAAAGGAGGAGGTAGTCAATTCGACTGTATGTTTTTATGTGTGTTACCTCATAACTTTTTCTGGGTGAACCGATTTCGATGATTTGTTTTTATTTGAAAACTGGTGCTTCTCATGTGGTCCCATATAAAGATCAATCGTTAAAAGACAAGTGGTCTGACCAATAGTTTTTGAGTTATTCTTATAATTTATATTGAAGTCGGATGTACAAAAATTTTAATTTTATTTTTTTTTAAATTATTTAATTTTTACTGTATTACACCTTAATCTAAGGAATAAAATGGGCGGACTTAATGTCCTATGACATTCTTTACCAGTCAACCCTGAGAGAATTAAAGTATGTTACTTAATAATGGAAAATTTTGTATCGATATCCGCTCGTGTCGCACCCATTACTTGAAATTGATTCCAAGTGTCCGTGGGCTGCAGTAGACACGGAACATCGAGTAGACTGGTAGCTCGTTTATCACTTACTATATAGTGCTATATATGACTCAGTTAAGATGACCCATAAATCTAAACACATTAAAAAGTTGTCAGACGACATATTTAATAACCTTATGGTCGATCACTTCCTGTTCCAAGTCTTGCGTCACACAGTACCGGTCGCACGAAAGTCGATCACTAAATAATCTCTCTTTTCAATCGGCACTATGTTGTCCGATTGTTGTTGGGAACCGGTTGCATGTACGCGCGGGTGGAGACGCGCGGGAGGACAAGACGTCGACGTCTCCTCGAGCCGCAGCGACGGGGGGACTCGGGCAAGACGACACTCCACCGCGGTCGGACGACAACACTAATTTTAATATATAATAATAATTTTATTAAGTAGACCGGGTTATTGTAAAGTACGGATGATTATATCAGCCCTATAAGAATATACAGTCCACTTTCATTTAACCAAGTCACCAGGACCCTAACATTGGTCCTTTAGGATTCTCACCGTCTTACATAATACGGTCTTCGCCACGTCTCCGAGCTCTTAAGTGTGGTCTTCAGCTGCGAAATTATACTTCTGCACGAGCCTTCGTGAACCATCACATCCTGCGGAAGATCCTTCAAAGCAACTCGCACGCTCGTGAGCCGGGAACCATATTGAATTCGACCGTGCCACGGACTTTGGACCCATCGAAAGTTCGAGTCATCGTCTCAACACAGGAAATCATCAACATAATCGACGATTACCACCTTGGTGAAAGGTTTAGTCATTGGTGAGTCCGTTCCAATTATTCCTGTGACCTTTTCCATCTTTTTCATATATTTAAATTTAAAAAGCCTTTATTTTTAGTGAGTGCTTTTGGTCATATATGCTTAAACACTATCTAATTTCTTCCATAATAACACGTACTTACTTCTAAAATCAAATTATTGCATAAGCCCAGCAACAGCATTGCGCTCGAATAACGGGATCTTGTTTACGCAAATCGCTCGCTTCTTATCTATATCTACCTGAGCCGGCCGGCCGGGTCGCCACTTGCCCATCTGTTCCTTTGTTCGCACACCAAGGTCAAGTTCACGCTGCATTTTATAACTACTTTGCGTTATAACTTTGTTTCTCTTAAATATTTCATTACCGCTTTGTCATGGCCGAGGAAAAAATACAAAAATTAATTAAATTACGTAGTTCTATTAAATCTAAGGTTACTATATTTAATAAATACGTAAAAGTATTGCAATCAGGCGGCCCCCCTAGCGATTTACAACTGCTAGATTTAGAAGGTCGCTTTAAAAAATTCGATGCCTTATACGCGCAATATGACGAATTACAGAGCCAGATCGAGGTGCTTTCAGACGACAGTGATGCTCAAGAGCTAGAGCGTGAGGAGTTCGAGGGCCAGTACCACTCGCTGGCGGCGGCGGCGCGCAGCGTGCTCGGCGCGCGGCCCGCGCGGCAATGCGAGCAGCCGCTGAATCGTTCCTTATCGAGCTACGAGGATGCAAGCTTACAGCAAACAGGTGCCTTTAAATCCAATTGCGTCAGATTGCCCAAAATTGATTTACCAGTCTTCAACGGTCACTATCAACACTGGCTTGAGTTTAGGGACACTTTCATATCTTTAATACATTCGAGACAAGATATTGATAACATTAATAAACTGCATTACCTTCGCGCGTCTCTTAGAAGTAGCGCTTTGCTTATTATCGATAACTTAGATTTCAAAGCCGAAAACTATAATTCTGCGTGGAATTTATTGTGTAGCAGGTACGACAACAAACGCTTACTGGTTAATAACCACGTAAGGGAACTATTTAATGTGGAGCATATGCGCAATGAATCCTGCAAGGGTATTCGACGCCTTATTGACGTTACGAATAAAAATCTTCGCGCCTTGACCACCCTAGACCAGCCGACACAGCATTGGGATACACTAATAATTCACATGATGGCTGAAAAACTTGATAGTGTCACTCATAGAGAATGGGAAGAATATAGAAATACTCTTAATAATCCTCCTTCGTTAGAAACATTTACGACTTTTCTCAGCAATAGGGCAGACCTTTTGGAGACCTTGCAAGAAAGTAAAAATAAACCACAAAAATATGAAACTTACAAAACTAATACAAATTTACTTATAGCTACAAACACTCAAAGGGAAAAACAAAACTTCAATAAAAAAAACAACTTATTTAATAAAAAAATATTTACATGCCCATTGTGTAATCAAAATCACTTTCTATTCACCTGTGAAACATTCAGAGCCCTTCCTATTGAAATTCGTATACAAAAGGCTAAAGAGTCAAACGTCTGTCTTAATTGTTTACGACCTGGGCACTTAGAAAATAATTGCAATTTATCTTCATGTAAATATTGCAAGAAAAGGCATAATACGCTATTGCACTTGCATGAGCCACAGCAGATCCCTGAGCCTGCTATGCCATCAACCAGCAGCATTAACCACTTCGCAAATTCAAGCGAGTCAAAGCAGGTAGCTACTCCTCCGCTTGTTTTGCTTTCCACAGCGCTGGTAAAGGTGCCGGACGGCACCGGCGCCGCGCACTCCGCCCGCATGCTGCTCGACAATGGCAGCACGGCTAACTTCGTTACGAAATCGCTCTGCGGTAAGCTGGGTTTGTCGCGACGTAGCGCGAGCTCCACGGTGACAGGTATAAACAGTAATTCATCTCATATTACACAGTCTTGCAGCCTTAACATTAAGTCGCTTCATAATGACTATAGCCTTACTGTAGACTGCCTTATTTTGCCTGAGATCACTAAAGCTTTACCTTCTTCTTTCATAGACATACAAAATATTCCTCTTCCGATGGGAATAAGTTTAGCCGACCCTTCCTTTAACATACCGTCGGTTATAGACATCTTAGTGGGTGCCGAAGTATTTTGGTCCGTCTTATGTAATAATTCCATTGACTTGGGCAAAAATCAGCCTAAGTTGTATGAGACAAAACTGGGTTGGCTGGCGTCCGGGCATGTCGCCCGTCTTAAGGCACCGTCTTCGTCTCCCGTTTGTCACTTTATAAGCGAGGATTCCAATCCAGACTTAACTCGTTTTTGGGAGTTAGACACTGTGGCAGCAAAACACTCTTTGTCTCCTGAGGAGCGTGCCTGCGAGCAGAGCTTTTTAACAAACACCGTACGCAGCGAGAACGGTAGCTTTGTCGTCTCCATGCCGCTAAAGGACGATCCGTCAGTCTTAGGAGAATCCTTTCAAATGGCCAAGTGCCGTTTCTTATCTTTAGAGCGCAAATTTCTTCGGGAGCCTGTTTTTAAGGATATGTACATGGAGTTCATGCACGAATATGAACGCCTAGGTCACATGACTGAAAACAAAGAGTCTTCATTTGGCGATTTACAACAGGTCAATTATTTTTTACCTCACCACGGAGTCATCCGTGAGTCCAGCCTTACCACCAAGCTTCGCACAGTCTTCGATGCTTCCGCCGTATCTAGTTCTGGATTGTCGCTTAACGACATTCAAATGGTAGGGCCGACTGTACAAGAAGACCTTTATTCTATTTTATTACGCTTTCGCCAGCATAAATACGTCATTACTGGAGATATAGAGAAAATGTACAGAGCGATTGAGCTTAATCCCGCCCAACGCTCACTTCAACAAATCATATTTAGGTATGACTCATCACACCCGTTAAAAACATACACCTTAAACACGGTGACTTATGGTACGGCGTCTGCCCCATACTTAGCCACGAAGTGTTTGGTGAGCTTAGCATCCAGTGCTCTCGATAGCGACGTAAAGCAGTCGATTCAACGCGATTTTTACGTTGATGATTATTTAGGCGGGTCGTCGACTATCGACGACACTATCAAGCTGTGCAAAGGAGTTATTAATACACTTAAAACTGCAAATTTCAATTTACGCAAATTTCAATCAAACAACAAATTAATTTTACATCACGTTTCATCTTCATTACAATCAGATAATGTCTTAGACATAGCAAACAGCGATAGTAATGTTTCTTCTAAAACTTTAGGTCTAAATTGGATTTGCGATTTAGACATTTTGTCATTTTCAATCAATATCGAACTTCGTGACAAAGTGACAAAACGTCACATACTTTCCGTTATAAGTCAGATCTTCGACCCATTGGGTCTCGTGGGCCCCTGTGTCATCGAAGCAAAGCTCATCATGCAGAGGCTATGGATCGAACGATGCTCATGGGACGATGAGGTTTCAACGGAAATAAAACGTTCATGGTTTTCGTTCGCCGACACCTTACCACTTCTTAACCACTTAAAGGTTCCTCGGTGGGTACTTCAAGACCATTCAATATTCCATGAAATTCATGTGTTTTCGGACTCTTCTGAGCGAGCATATGGGGCTTGCGTCTACATTCGCTCTATAGACGCATCAGGCTCTATCAAAGTACAACTTTTGACTTCTAAGAGCAAGGTAGCGCCAATAAAGCCAACAACTATTCCGCGCCTGGAACTTTGCGGATCGTTAGTGGCTGCAAGACTGTGTAACAAAGTATTAACCTCTTTAACACTACATATCAGCAAGTGTAGATTCTGGTGTGACTCAACTATTGTTTTAGGGTGGTTAAAAACACCACCTACTAACCTTAAAAGTTTCGTAAGAAATCGTGTACATGAAATTCAGGAATGCACAGAGGGTCACACGTGGAGCTACGTACCGTCGAAGGACAATCCGGCGGATCTTGTTTCCCGTGGGCTGAAGGCTGACCTCATCAGCGGTTCAGAATTGTGGTGGTCAGGGCCACCTTTCTTAACAGACATTGAAACTAATTGGCCACAAATGCCCAACGTCGGCGTGAAACAGAATCTACCAGAGTTGATCACCTGTTCCTTCGCGCTTAACAATTCTAATGCAGACTTAATATCTAACTTAATCAAAAACAAATCTAATTTAACAAACTTACAAAACACTATAGCATATTTACAAAGATTTATTTACAACTGTAAGAACCCGAAAATGCAAATGAAAGAACATTTATCAGTTCAAGAGCTTCAAAATTCCTTAAATTTTATTATTCTTAAATCTCAATCTGAGATGTTTCCTGACGAATATACTTTTCTTAAAGCCGGAAAGGCGCTTCCTAACAAAAATCGACTTATAGCTTTAAGCCCATTTCTCGATGCTAATAACATAATAAGGGTTGGTGGAAGACTCGATAACTCCCCTTACAATTACGACACAAAGCACCCAATTTTGTTATGCAGCAAACATCATTTCACTAAGCTTATGTTTGAACATTTTCATCTAAAATATTTACATGCACCGCCACAACTTCTGTTAGGAAATATTAAGCAAACTTATTGGCCCTTAGGTGGCAAAAACCTAGCTAAAGCTACAGTTAACAAATGTATGCGATGCTTCCGGTACAGGGCGGAAACTGCTCAGCCCATCATGGGCCAGCTCCCCGCCTCGCGTACCGAACTAGAGTTTCCCTTTCTTCATTGCAACGTCGACTACGCCGGGCCAGTGTTGATAGCAGACCGTAAGGGCAGAGGTTGTAAACTTATTAAATCTTTTTTGGCAATCTTTATTTGCAGTTCGGTAAAGGCCTGTCATATTGAGCTCGTTACGGCACTATCCAGCGAAGCATATATAGCCGCTTTAAATCGCTTTGTGTCCCGTCGCGGAAAGCCCAAGAGCATCACGTCAGATAACGGTTCGAATTTTATCGGTGCAAGCAACGAGCTGGCTCAATTTTTTCTTCAATCGGAACTTGAGGGTCAAATGGCTCAAGAAGGCATCGAATTTAAATTTGTTCCCGCTTATACCCCTCACTTTAATGGCTTAGCTGAAGCAGCAGTACGCTCTACAAAACACCATCTTAAGCGTTTATTACAAACCACTCATTTAACTTATGAGGAAATGGCTACATGCCTCGCTCAAATAGAGGCTGTTTTGAATTCTCGGCCCCTCACCCCTATTTCCACTGATCCCTCAGATTTCTCCGCATTGACTCCTGCCCACTTTTTGATTGGACGCTCACTAATCGCTATCCCTCAACCACAAATAGGTGATGTGAATATAATCCGCCTTGATCGATTCAAGAGAATCGAGCTTATAAAGCAGCACTTTTGGAGCCGATTTTCACTAGAGTATGTCACTCTACTCCAGCAAAAGGTAAAATGGCGGTCATCGACCAAGGAGCTGAAATTGGGATCTCTTGTTCTTGTCAAGGAAAGAGCTCTTCCACCATTGATGTGGTCCTTAGGACGAGTCATGCAGCTCTATCCTGGCAGCGACGGCGTTTCCAGAGTCGCCGAGTTGAAGACAAGGAGAGGCACAATTCGAAGGGCCTTTAATAACATCTGTCCCCTTCCAGATTTTTGAAGTTCTCTGCACACTTCAACCCGGGGAGCATGTTGGGAACCGGTTGCATGTACGCGCGGGTGGAGACGCGCGGGAGGACAAGACGTCGACGTCTCCTCGAGCCGCAGCGACGGGGGGACTCGGGCAAGACGACACTCCACCGCGGTCGGACGACAACACTAATTTTAATATATAATAATAATTTTATTAAGTAGACCGGGTTATTGTAAAGTACGGATGATTATATCAGCCCTATAAGAATATACAGTCCACTTTCATTTAACCAAGTCACCAGGACCCTAACAATTGTCCGTGTTAGAATGTTTTCACTCTAGGCACATCATTTGTTTATCGTTCATTTCACTCTCGGTGCTACTGTGCGATTGTGTAACTCTGTTGGGAATCGTTGCCGGTGGGAATCACTCCACAACTGCGTATGTAACACACTTTGAAACTTAAAATAAGATATTTATATAAAAACGATATAGGCTTATAATCGCTATATACGATATATACATTTACAGAATACGACAAAACCAAATAGCAACGTCAAAACAAACGATAATTCCCTCTCGCACTGCTGTTGTGTTAAGTGGTGCCCACTTTGTTTTAAACTTTTATTTTAAACAAGACTGGATGGGGCTTATAAATATGTGTTTGTTTATATACAATCTAATTATGAACCTTGGTAAAGAATAATCATATATTTTAAAGGCAAGCCTAATTTAGAGATCCGGGATCAGAATTCAGTCCAATTGGGTCGACCGGTCTGGAAATTTTACGTCTGGCATTATTTAGATGGTTATACTGTCACTGTTGATGGAAGTACTGCCATGAAATCTTCTGTTATTCATCATGTTTATTTATTTAACATATCACTAACGCTTTTTAGCCGTTTTCAAAAAAGTAGCGGCTTCTCAATCCGAAGTTTAGTTAATATGTATGTACCGCGATATCTCCCTCAATTGTGAGCTGATTTTGATGATTCAATTTTATTAAATGGGCTATAAACTATGGGGTAATCCTATATAATTTAGAAGAAAAAAATCCACCCTTAAGTCTGGGAATATAGGGGCGATGTTTTCATATTAGATACTGTATAGTTGATTTTTATACTGTATAGTTGATTCTTTGAGCTTATGATATAACTAAGTCCACTCAAGAGTTAATAGTTAAACTTTGAATAAAAAGTAAAAACCGACTTCAATGAACTAAAAATAATCAAATTATTCCTAATTCTAAAGTCAATTAAACACTGTATCTCTGAAGTCGCCTTATTTTCAATTGTGAATACTGTTACTTCTTTGTGTTTAATGTTAAGGGTTATGTGCATGTCTAGTAACTTAAAGCAAATATAAAATATTCTAATTTATTATATATGTAATTATCATCAACGTTACCATTCCTTCTCCGGTCTATAGAACAAGCTTTGAAAGCAAGACGCTTACAGATGCATTTCAAATCTTACTTAAGTACTTAGATGAAATGCTATACAACTTTTTATGTAAGCTTTATTAAAATATACAATACTAAAAACTATAATAATAATTAAAAAAAAACTAAAACTAGAAACTTAAATATCATATAGTCCTACTCCCCGCGGTATCGTGCCAAGAACGCTGGCTGCGTTTCCCCGCTGAATGGCTATACTTAGCCTTTGAGCAAGGAAAGAACCAGCCCTCTTATCACCAGCAGCAACGACCAGCCGCGGATGGAGTTCCTTTAGGAACTTCACCGCATGTGGACCCCACGGACCGATAGTCTCTACAGCAAATGGCACAAATATGTAGTCATCTCTCAGAGACTCATATTTGCGCCACTTACTCAGTTCAGCTGCCTCTGATGCCGCCCCGGCTCTAAACGAGGTACCCCTGAGATGAGAGACCGCCAGAGTGTCTACGCAAGTAGCATCCCACACTAAGGCTTTACCTCTCTCCCAAGGGACCAATGTCATACCGTCGGGTCTCCTGCCATCGTCTCTAAATATTCCACAAGGCTCTAAAACCGAGGGAACATTTATAGAGACAAGAGCCCTTCGGATGACACCGTTCAAAGAACTGTGTCGTGAAAATCTACTAGCGCTTTTCTTACATGAAAGTCCGTGGAGCCCAAACTTGTCGACGCTGCTACCACAGGGACACTGATGGGGTTGACAAATCGCCGCTCCTAGTCGGATTCCTACGGCAATGCGTAAGCTTTCCGCATCAAGTAATGTGCCGAGATTACTTCATGGTAAAGCGTGTAACCAGTGACTAGATTCCTTAGTCGAAACAGCTAGAAGGCGTGCCTTGTCTAGGTCACTCTGGAGATTATGAAACAAATCCTTCTGCACGCCCTGTACCAATGGAATATCCCACTGTTTTTGTTGGTTAACTTCCAGTGGAACATTTTCACCAGGACAGAGCGTTTGCCATGTCTGCCCTGCCTCCGTAGCAAAGCATAGGTCTGCTTTATTATTTAAAATTATATTACATAAGTCACTGACACTATTTACGGAAGCAAGGAAAGCAGGCAATGCAATGCTAGAAAGATTTCTCACACCAATGCCACCAAATTTTATAGGTAAAGTAGCTTGAGTCCAGGCTGTAGTATTTAAAGTTAAATTTAGAATTTTTTCAATAGCTATTTTAAGATTATTATCAATATCTTGTAAAATATCCGAACATTTCCAGACTGGACTCGAGCGGAGTAAGTATGTAAATCTAGGTACAAGAAGACAATATTTTAAAATAGTAAGAGCTATGTGGGGGTTTAATTTATATAATTTATCAACGTGGTTTAAAAACTGATCAAATTTTGTTTTTAAAACAGGTTTAATACTATCGAAAAACAACGGGGCACCTAGCAGGTATAGTGATTCCGTACTGACAGTTTTTATTCCTGGACAAATATGATTAAAATTTTGAATTAAAGTGTCTCTATGAGAAGTAGATAAATTATTGGAAAAAAATATTTCACATTTATTGCTATTTGGTTCAAGACCAATATTTTTAAAATTTTGAAAAATATGAGTAAGATCACTGAGGACGTCATCTGCTCTACCTCCCAGTGTACCGTCGTCTAGGTACCAGACATTCAGCTTGGATTTCAAATTTGAAATAATTGGTTGAATTCCCAAACTGAAAAGTGCTGGACCCAGTGGGTCACCCTGCTGAACACCGACAGCGGAATCGATAACATGGTTTTCGTAAAACAAGTTAGTATTTTGACTATAACATTGCCAAACGTAATGATAAATTTCGGGGGTATTATTAGCCACTTCTTTCAGCAAGGTTACCCTATCGATAGAGTTAAAAGCATTCCTTAGGTCAACCTTCACAAGAACATCTGCATCAGAGCTTATTAAAAATGTACGCACTGAATGTACCGCCGCCTCACAGACACCTCTAGTGCCAAAACCTAGTTGAGTAGGCTGAAATTTGGTCTTAAGGTTAGAGATTATGTGCCTGCAAGCTAATTTTGAAGTTAAACGTCGAAATGTGGAACCAACGGCAATAGGACGGATACCGTTATCCTTTTTTTTTGAAGGCACATAATCTTGCACCATATAAGAATGGAATGAAATTTGGATTAACATTACCAGAAAGCATAAAGTTACATAATTTTGTAATGTCTTTAAGAAGTACTCCGCCGGCGTCACCGGCAGAAGCGCTTACAAGATCTTTAAGATGTTGAGGCGTAATTCCGTCAATGCCGCCAGCAGAGCCATTCGAAAATGACATAATTGCTTCTAAAGTGTCTTTTTCCGAAATTTATAAAGGTTGCATAGAAGTCCTGGGAGGCAGCGGTAAACTCTGAGGATGTTTGACCGAAGGATGCTTTTGACGAAGGCTTTCAAGTGTTTCGACATTACGAGGAGCCAGGATGTCGTCTGAGAATAAAATACGGGATGCATTTTTTAAGTCGCCATCCATTACTTTCGACTCAACTACTTTTTTTAAATCAAATTTAGGACGTGGTCGAGATAAATGAGTATTAATTGGGTAATCTAAATTTTGAAAAGATGTCTCTTTTAGTTGAGACGTAACTGATTTATTTATTGTTTTATCAAAATGAAAATGGGAATACGCGAAAGTAAATAATTTTTGCCAACTATTTTCACTATTAGTGAAACAATTTTGAATAGTGCATGACAATGCTTTAGCAAGCTGCATCCTCGCACCTCTAGGAATTCTTTTAACCACTGGTACATTACGATAATATTTATAAATTTGCTCCGAAAACAGGGAAAAATTTGTGTCATTAGAGGAATTGCTAATAGAGTTATGAATTTCTACGGCAGGCTGTGAAGCCGGGGGTGCGAAGTCAGAAGTCCTCCACGTGTGCCTGGTAGTTGCGGGTCCCTCTCGATACGTCTGGAGGGAAGAGCAGCTACTGGGCCGGTGCACCCTGGGCGCGGCAGTAATCTTCCTCGAGAAATGAGAAGAAATTCTTATTCCTTGGGGAATGTTACTGCCGCGGCTAATTATTCTGACATGGGTGGGGTCCGTCTCGGACCAACGGTGCGTTCCTCTGCGTGACCCTCTGATCAGCAGAGGGCATAGCAGAGGAGTGAGGGCGGGCTCGGTGTGCACTTACCCTGCCTCCGGGCAGACAGTGAAGGATCCATCCTTTGCTGTCACCGCCGGTCTCGTAATCCCATCGAAGTGTCGTGGATCATGTCTCGCGGCTTTGATAGGGACCGAGGGTCTTGGCTTAACCGCCCGGACCGCGAGGGAGAAAACCTCTATAAAAAGTTACTCCGAATCTCAAGCGGCGACGCACCGCGAGGGGATGGATGGCTGACGGGGTTCTATGAACAAATCAGTCGATAGTGCGCTCCTCGCCAGGGTACCTGCAGACCCCCTGGCGAGTAATAAATCCTCTAAATCTGCTTACCTTGGTAAGGGGTCACTGCCAAGGTGGACTTTTAATTACTCCCATACTCGTGGGTACAAAAATGGAAAAAGAAAACAAAAAAACCAATACCGCCGGCAACGGCAACGTAGAGGAGAGGAGGAGCGATGCGGGGACAGAGTCCGACGCCGCATCGAGCAGCGTGGGAGGCTCAGAGAGCTCCCGACGCGTGGAGCCTGGGACCGCGGAGACCAGTAAGTTCTTCCGCAAGCGGTCCAGGCGGGATGGCGACCAGGGGTCGTCAGCCGGTGAAGAGGAGGCTTCGGCCCGGAAAATCCCCACCAACAGGCGGGGCGGGCTAAGAGGCAAGGGGAGGGGGCCCTCTGACAATCAGAGGGCCGAACAAGCGGCAAAGCATGCCGAGGAGGGGCGCCACCCGGGCGATACGGCTCGGGTATCAGGTGAAGAGACGGATGCGACTGGCGGCTCCGAGGTGGAGCGTAAGGCCAGATTCGTAAAGGAGGTGGAGGCCGCGATCAAGGTCGTGGCCCACAAACAAAAGGCCTCCTCAAAGTTAAAGGCCATTCCCGCGGCCTCCGCCTCCATCATGGCGGCTGCGGAGGCCAACTTTGTTGGGGCCGAGCCTAATGAGAACGAGGTAGCGAAGCTGCGGGCGGACGTAGCCCGCCTGACGTCCGCAATGGAGACTCTCCAGAAGGAGAACGAGAAGCTCCGCGCAGACCTGGCCAGTCTACGTGAGCCTGCCTGTCGCGCGGCGCCCCAGACGCAGCGCCCAAGCCAGCCCGTGCCGGTGGAGAACCAGGTTCTGAACCTGGTCCGGCAGGAGCTGGCTGCCTTCCAGCACCGGTTCTCCGTGCTGGAGGGCATCGTCCTGCGCCCCCCCCTAGGGACAAACAAGACGGCGGCGAGGCCGGCAACGGTCTCGTACGCGGCGGCCACAGCCGCCGCATCCAGGCCGGGGCCGTCCAGCCAGCCCTCGGGCGGGGCTGCAGTTGCCCCTCCCTCCCCTGAAAAGCCGGCTCCGGCAAAACCGGTACCGGCTGAACCGGCTCCGGCTAAGCCGGCGACGGGAAAGAGAGGCAAGGCGAAGGCGAAAAAGGGCAAGGCGGCAGCACAGGGGGTGGCTGCGCCAGCCCCAGTGCCTGCGGCGAATGTGCCAGCGCCAGCGGCAAGCCAGCTGCCGCCGCCGCCGCCGCCCCCCCGGCTCTCTACACCTCCCGCGGCTGAAGCCGGTTGGCAGGTGGCCGGGGATAAAAAGAAGGGGAAGAAGGCAGCCTAAAAGGCCAAAGAGCAGGAGCGGCAGCGCCAGTTCAGGGCGCGCAAGATCGCGGCTAGGCTCCGCGCCCCGAAGACCGCAGCTGTAGTGATTACACTACAGCCGGACGCGGAAAAGAAGGGCGTTACCTACCGCGATCTGCTCGCGAAGGCGAAAGAGGCGGTGGATCTCGAGGAGCTCGGGATCACCGGGGGCCTCCGGCTCAAAGTCACCCAGACGGGGGCCCGTATGCTGGAGATCCCCGGGGACTCCAGTGGCGCGACCGCGGACGCTCTGGCTGCGAAGCTCAGAGCGTCCCTGGACGCGGACGAGGCCCGAGTGTCCAGGCCCGTCAGATGCGCAGACCTGCGCATCATGGGTCTGGACGACTCGGTATCGGAGGAGGAGTTGGTGGCCGCCGTCGCCAGGTCCGGGGGGTGCACTACTGACCAGGTCAGGTCAGGCGCTATACGCCCGGACCAACAGGGTATGCATGCCGCCACGGTGTGCTGCCCTGTTACGGCGGCCAAAGCCATAGTGGAGGGCCGAAGGCTTCTGGTGGGCTGGGTCTCAGCGCAGGTTAAGCTGCTGGAGCCCAGACCTCTGAGGTGCTACCGCTGTCTCGTGGGACATCACGTGTCAGTGAAATGCGCCTCGGAGGTTGACCGCAGTGGCCTTTGCTTCCGCTGCTGTCAGCCCGGACACAAATCGGCGACCTGCTGCGCCACGCCGCACTGTGATGCATGTGCGGCGACCGGCAAGCCAGCCGATCACTGGGCCGGAAGCAGGGCCTGCGTGCCACCCGCCAAGGCCAAGGCCGCGGGTAGGGGAGGGCCCTCCTCCGCCGCCACCGCCTCTATGGCCACCGCCGCAGCCGCAACTGCCGCCGCCGCCGCTGTCACTGTTGCCGCCGCCGCCGCCGCGACACCGACGCCCGCAGAGGGGCGCCCCGTGGAGGAAGCTGAAATGGAATGCCTATAACGGCCCCATTAAGCTTCCTCCAGGCGAATATCAACCACTGCGCCTGCGCTCAGGATCTGTTGCTCCAGAGCATGGCGCAGTGGTCGATTAACATCGCTGTGGTCGCTGAGCCGTATTTTGTCTGGCCTAGGGATGACTGGGTGGCGGACCTTAACGGCTCAGTGGCCATCATTTCTTCGGCCGCCGCCGGTACCCCGACCCTTGAAGGTGTCAGGAGGGGTCAGGGGTGCGTAGCAGCACGGTTCGGGGAGTTCGTCGTTGTGGGGGTGTACTTCTCCCCGAACCGATCTCTCGCCGAGCTCCATAACTCTCTTGCAGAGCTGAGAGCAGTCGTCGTCGGAAGCTATCCCCTCCCCGTACTTGTCCTCGGGGACTTCAATGCCAAGAACTTGGCTTGGGGTTCTCGTCGTACAGATGTGCGGGGTAGGATGGTGGAAGACTGGGCTCTGGAGACAGGCCTGGTCGTCCTAAATCGGGGTTCTGTCCCCACGTGTGTGCGGATGCGGGGCGAGTCGGTGGTGGACATTTCGTTCGCTAGCCCCGCTCTGTCGCCGCGTGCCATTGACTGGCGAGTCATGGAGGGGGTGGAGACCTACTCCGACCACCGGTACATCCGGTTTGACGTCTCCACCCAGCCCTCGAGCGCGCCAGTCCAACAGGCCCCGAGTGGTCCGCGTTGGGCGCTGAAGCAGCTGGACCGGGAGCTCCTCCTGGAAGCCTCGATCGTGCAGGCCTGGGTGTCATCACCGGATAGGCCTGCCGACGTCAATGATGAGGCAGGGTGGTTCCAGGAGGCCATGTCCGAGATATGTGACGTGGCAATGCCCCGCGTCCGGCCAGGAAGCGCCCGGCGTCAGGTGTATTGGTGGTCGCGTGAGCTGACGTGTCTGCGCGAGGCTTGTGTCGCCGCGCGGCACCTGTACGCCAGGCATCGCAGGCTCCGCATTCGTCCGCCGAATGCGGCAGCCATTGAGGCGGAGCTGTACGAGGGATACAGAGCGGCGAAGACCGCCCTCCGGGAGGCTGTCATGCGGGCCCGGGATCGGGCCCGTGAGGAGATGCTGGAGACTCTCGACAGAGATCCGTGGGGGCGCCCTTACAAGATGGTGCGGGATAAACTCCGCACCTGGGCCCCCCCGCTGACGCAGAGTCTCCGGCCTCAGCTCGTGGAGGACGTGGTGAGCGCTCTGTTCCCTGCGCGAGGGGAACATCCGCCCCCGCCTATGGCTCCGCCACCTGCGGTGCCGGAAGCGGACCACCAGGACGACGACGACGACATCCCGGAAGGGACCGGGGTAGACCTGAGAGTGGCGGTACGTAGGCTCAAGGCCAGGAATACCGCCCCAGGACCCGATGGCTTGCCTGGCAAAGCCTGGGTCCTGGCCTCGGAGGCTCTCGGGCCCCGACTGGAGGGGCTCCTAAGCGCATGCTTGGAGAGAGGCCAATTCCCGCTTCGTTGGAAGACGGGGAAGCTGGTCCTCATTTGGAAGCCGGGGCGCCCTGCGGACTCTCCGTCCGCATACCGGCCCGTGGTGCTGCTCGACGAGGTGGGCAAGCTCTTTGAAAGAGTAATTGCAAACCGCCTCGCCGAGCACCTTGCGGGGACGGGGCCGGATCTTGCGGAACACCAGTTTGGTTTCCGCAAGAGGCGCTCTACGGTGGACGCCATCATGCGCGTGAGAGCCCTCACGACGGGGGATGCAGTGGCCAGGGGGGGGGTTGTCTTGGCGGTGTCTCTCGACATCGCCAACGCCTTCAACTCCATGCCCTGGAGCTGCATTAGGGAGGCACTCCGGTATCACCGGGTGCCGACCTATCTCCGTCGAATAGTCGGGGACTATCTGACGGACAGGGCCGTCATCTACCCCGGTCGCAACGGTGAGTGGAACCGGCGAGAGATGTCGTGCGGTGTCCCACAGGGTTCGGTTCTGGGGCCGCCCCTGTGGAACATCGGTTACGACTGGGTGCTGCGCGCCGACCTCCCTACCGGCGTCAGCGTAGTTTGCTACGCTGACGACACGCTGGTACTGGCACAAGGGGGGTCGTACGAGGCGGCGGCGGAAACTATGACACGCGGGGTTGCGATAGTCGTTGAGAGGATCCGGCAACTGGGTCTCGAGGTGGCTCTGCACAAGTCCGAGGCCATGCACTTCCATGGTCCTCGGAACAGGCCACCACCGGGATCCTCAGTGATGGTAGGAGGGGTATCCATCGGCGTCGAGTCGACGTTGAAGTACCTAGGACTCGTCCTCGACGGCCGATGGAACTTCGTTGAGCACTTCCGACGTTTGGCTCCCAAACTGGAACGGACCGGGGCTGCCTTCAGGCGGCTCCTGCCAAACCTGGGGGGGCCAAACGCCTCCTGCCGGAGGCTCTACGCGGGGATCTTGAGGTCCATGGCCCTTTACGGGGCCCCGGTGTGGGCGCGTGGTTTGGCGCGGCTTGCCGTCCACCACCTAAACGCGCCCCAAAGGGTGGTTGCCGTAAAGATGGTTCGCGGCTACCGCACGATCTCCCGCGAGGCGGCGAGCCTCCTTGCCGGATTGCCGCCATGGGATCTGGAGGCGATAGTCCTCGCGCGCCTGCACGAATGGCGCGCGGAGGCACTATGCCGGGGGGAAACCCCGCTGCCGCGGCAAGTTGTCGCGCAGCGGACAGACTTCCGGCATGATCTCATGGCGACATGGAGAGAGCGACTGTCGCAACCCCGTGCTGGGCACGCCACTATAGCGGCGATAAGACCCCTCTTTGAGGAGTGGCTTGAGAGACGCCACGGCGTCCTCACCTTCCGCCTGACGCAGGTCCTCACCGGACACGGTGTGTTCGGGAGGTTCCTGCACCGAATCGGGCGGGAGGAAACGCCCGGGTGCTCCCACTGCGAGGATCGACCGGAGGACACGGTGGAGCACACCGTGGAGGTGTGCCCTGCTTGGGCGGAGCACCGCCGTGTCCTCGTAGCGGCGATAGGCGGCGGCGACCTCTCGCGTCCGGCCCTGGTCGAAGCCATGGTCCGGAGCGAGACGGAATGGGATGCCGTCACCACCTTCTGCGAAGCAGTGATGCTAGCGAAGGAGGTGGCGGAGCGGGAGAAGGAAAGAGCAACAGCTTTCCTTCCCGGCCGCCGCGGGAGACGCCCCGGGCGTCGGGGGCTACGTCGTGGCCCCCGGCCACCGTAGGCGCGGGCCTGTGGACGGCGAGCAATGGGTAGCTCGCCGTCCGTCCGTCTAACGACGACAGGCCGTGTCGACGGCGCGTTTTGTTCCACGCGCGCCTCAAAGAGCTGTCAGCAGCGTGAAGGGGCCCGCAAGGGCCGACGCCTTCCGGGGCTGCGGGCTGTTCGAAAGAGATACCGCGGCTCCGGAACGTAAGGGCACTGAAGGAACACGGATGGTTTTTAGTCAGTAAAAGTCTGACACTCCCTTCCGCTCCACCCACAGCGAAAGGCGTCATTAGATGATTTTCCATCCGAAAAAAAAAAAAAAAAAAAAAAAAAGGCTGTGAAGCCGAAATACTTTTACTATGGCATCGTTTAATATGTATATTTAATCCCCTTTTACCTTTAAACAGCCTACCGTCAGCACAATTTTGACACTGTAGGAAATCCGGCTGTGACTGTAGCGGAGCAGAGACATTCATGAAAAAATCTAAACAGATCTCTACAACACTCAAAAGTCTTTATATTACATATTCAAAGTAACTTGAAATGTGCTGTACTCCACATCTTTCCCTGAAACAATCAATTACGGCCTAAATAAAAGCACTTTACTATATAAATGAAATATTATCACATTACTTCCCTGGATTTATTCCATATTGATAAAAATTGTATGTAGTCGTTACGCTTTGACAGTTGTCAACGGCGCAGCAGAAATATTTTCCTTTCTTAATTAGTATTATGTCTGAAATCAAAAAATTATTATTATAACAACTCTCTTATATATTTTCTGATCTTTTTGTTGAATTTTTTAAGCCAGAATTGGCCTCCAAATAAAATAAAATAAGATAAATATACGTAGCATTTGACAGTGAAAAATTTTGACAATATAATTTAACTTTTTATAATATTTCTCCTTATCCTTAGTTAGAAACAGCAGTGTATGTACTTACTGTTTCCACTCATCATCATATACCGTTAAGCATAAAAAGATTCCAATAACATTTTTATTCCCTATTGATCACAAATGTAATTTTCTTTCTTTATATTCAATACTTCTTATAAAATAAAAGGGCTACGAAGAAAGTTACAGTGAACCTTTTCTTTTTTACGTGCTATTTACACTTACGTTGTAAGGCAAATTATGTCTGAGCGTTCTTATCGCGCAATGAACAATTAACCGTCTGTATTTAGAATAATTAATTATTTAAAATTAAATATTTTGTACAGCCGACTTCAATATAAGCGACTTCAATATAGGTTATTTAAGAATAACTCAATAACCATTGGTCCGACCTTGATCAAATTCATATGGGACCACACGAAAACTATCAGCTTTCATATAAAAAAGAATCATCGAAATCGGTTCGCCCAGTACAAAGTTATGAGGTAACACATAAAAAAGCAAAAAAAAACATACACTCGAATTGAGTACCGTCTCCTTTTTGGAAGTCGGCAGAAAACATGTCAGCACCCGCGCTCAACTACATATTTGCTTTTTATGACGTATATTTGTACAACTTGAAAATATACACGCCAGTTTCTCACAATCAACACATAATAAAATAACGAAAATTGGGATTTGTAATATACCTATAAACCTTATAGTTTTGAACTTTAGAACTGACGAATCAACCTTTTTGTATTATTTAATCTAATATTTCTATGTTGTATCATAGCCGACTAATGTTTTTATTCAACACTAGCTGGTACCCGACGCGTTGCTGCCGCAGAAGAAATAATTGTGGAATTATAGTTTTAAAATTGAAATAGTTCTATTGTTTAATTAGGAATGATAATCCATTCATTGAAGGTGAATGTTATATTATCTTTCAATTAAATTTGTCGGTACGATATGCGCGCCACCTACCGTAAGTTAATTGTTCCAACCGTCAAATCAGAAACCCCAAGAAATCGTTAGGTACGATCACCGTATACGGCCGATAGATCCCCTGGCAACCAATGGCCAAATATCTAGGAGTCACATTCGATGGAGGTATGATATTCGCGAAACACATTCGCATTCTTTTTTTAATTTACTATTTATTCGGAAAATACCTCTGTTCTGTGAAGAACCAACAAGAAACCCGACGGGACTGTAATGCTTTTTTTAAGCTAGCCTTTGTCTATGTATGTGGTTTTATTTACTTACTAGATATAATCTGCTCTTTGAATTCGTAATAAATAAATAAAAAACTAGCTTTGTTAGGTAGTTAGTAGAGCGAAGACGATGTATTCGTGAAAACCTTAATGTTATTTTGGATTAAATGAATAAAATCATTGAAATGACCTGGCTTTCTGCTATATTATAATAGGAAAGTCGAAAAAATCTTAAGTGTCTTATTGTTATTTTTATAAATATTAATTACGACTTCGCTAGCACATAATATTCACAAGAACAATGGTTTACTTTAAGTATAATGTGTGACGTGACTAAACTCCCAGCTTCGTGAAAACAGTGTTACTTCATATAGGATGACGAGATGCTTAAGAATTGCATAATATACGTGAGAATCCAGCGCGCAGAACGGCGTGCTCCGCATGCGTTAATTGCGGCGCTATGGGGTTGTTGTCCCTTTTGTGTAGGTTTACGCGTCTTAATTATAATATAGAAATAGGAATAAGTATGGTATATTTTTTATAAAGCGCTGTAGCTTACTGATAAAAAGCACTTTATTGATTGCATTCAAGAAAGAGGCAATAGCTACGGGAAGCTTAAAAATCAACAAAGCAGTGTCCTGAAGAGTTACTTGTTTACACATGCTTTTTCTTATGGATAATCCAATTTCGAAATAATCGAATTTTAAAAAATTTGTTTGGCAGTGGTTTTTTTCTTCTTATGTTCCCGTTTAAGATGCATCTGCCTAACTTTCGTTATAACTGTCGACAGCATCGTGGTATAGAGATTAGAATCATGGCTATTATGACAAAAGTCCTGGCTACGAAATTTTAGAATGAGCTTCGATTCGGCAAAAATACAAATGATTGGTTTTCCATTTATTACCTTGTATTGTGATTGTTTCCTTGTCTTAAGTATCATGAGCTTGCCATTACCTCTAGATATATTAGGACGTGAGAGTGTCTCCCGTGTATGCACGTTTACTTCATCGCCACTTACCAACGTCATGTATTAGATAAATTAAAATTATTATTGTTAATAAGAAGGCGGGTATTTTTTATCAGTTTATCTATTTGTGTGCGTGCTGAGACCACAAGTTCCACCTCTTACAATCTTCTATAATTTTTTTACTTTATGTCATCGTTTTATCAGTCCTTCACAAATGCACTGCTGAACTTAGCAAGTAATGCCACAAAGCACTGTCCTGACCCACTTGCATCATTTGACTTTTTTTGAAATTTTATAGGATCTATATATTAATGCGTGTAGAGAAAAGTTTGTACCCTTTTAGAGTCACGCGGCAGCTTTTGCTGTTGCACGGATGGGCCGGCTCGAACCGGAGTGGTACCACGACCTCACAGAATACCAGCGTGAAGTAGAGGTTTACCTTTGCGTTTCGCTTGGTGAGTGCAGGTGGCCGGAGGCCCTTTTTTACAATCAGGTGGACTGTGTGCTCGTTTGTCACCCTTATCCTATAAAAAAAAATACTAGCATAAAACCATCAGCTTAATGCTGCTGTGTTTCGTATGGTGAGTGTAGAGGACCGGGGACCCATTATACTGGAAAAGAGGCATTCTATCTTAGTCCTCACGGTTGACAACTATGAATTTTAAATTCGCAAACGATGATAGATTTAGATGTCTATGGGCCACAGCAACCACTTATGATCAGGTGGACTGTATGCTCGTTTGACACCCTTATTCTATAAAAAAAGTGATTGTTGCTAATGTGTTGTTTGTTTGTGCAGGGCCTCCCGTCTTGGTCGCGCAGCGTGGAGGTGGCGGAGGCGGCTCGCGCGCGCCTCGTGCGCTGGGCGTGCGGCGAGCCGGCCGCCGAGCTCGAGCCGCCCAGGAAGAAGATGCCGCACGCGCTGCGCCGCCGCTGGCCGCTCTGCCCCTGCTTCCAGGTACCTGTTCTTCATTCGTGCATTAATTACAGCCTCTCAGTCTGCCTGTTGATTGCCTCGTTGTTCTAGTGGTCGTAAACGCGAATGATTATCTTGAGGGTTCGAATCCTGTCTTGGGTCAAAATCAGTTGTTGGCGTGTTCTGACAAGACATTTTCAGTAGCAGTCCGGAGTTATGTAGTTGGCCGTGATTCAACCCCATGCAACGGAATATGAGATTGAAGGAATAGAAAGTACATCTGTACTTGCGCAAAAACTCGGGCAGTGTTTTCTTTTTTTTAAGGGCTGGAAGACGTTTTTATTATTATTATAGCCTGTCAAAAGTCTACTGCCGAATATAGACCGCCCTCATATGGGATTGACTCATACGGGATATTTAACATAGTCGTCCCGCTTGACTGACGGTGTAGCAACCGCAGTTTTTTTTTATTGTTTTAAGTTGTAACCAGAAAGATGCAGCTGCCCATCTCCTGTTTCATTTCCCGTCATATCAGTGTCCCCATATCAGTGCTAGTGTGATTATAGCACTGATATTTGGCGGCAGAAATAGGTATAAGGGACTGCGCAAACGAACTTATAGCCAAAAAGGAGTCCTAATTAGGGATGACTTTTAACCGACTTCAAAAATGAGGAGGTTCTCCATTTGACTTTTACATAGATGTGAAGCGATTTTGATGATTCTTTTTTCATTTGGAAGCTGGTACTTTTCATGTAAGCCCATATAAAATGAGATCTGACCAGTAGTTTTTGAGTTAGGCTGCGTTTCCACCAGAGATGTGCGAGGATGCGTAACGAGGAATGTGTTTCTTAAAAACCTTAGAATCACTTCATTTACCTAGCCTCGCTCAGCGCAGCTCTAGTTCGGCTCAGGGGAGCGAGGTGTTTGTACATACAAAACAAGGGAAGGATATGTGCGAGTTATATGTTGCAAGGGATGTGTTGCGAGGGATGTCTGTTGGGGACGGACGCGAGTGAAAAAATAGCAGTCACAAACACAGTCTGTGTTTGTCAGAGGTAGCTGTATAGTGTACAGAAAACATGGATCAGTGGAACCTCACCCCGCTCCCATCTGAAACGTGCTCGCTACACATTCTCGCACCGTTCTTCTGCGCACCGTTCGACAGCGTCGCTACGCACCCTTGCACCACTCAGCGGCCTAGCACATCTCTGGTGGAAACGCAGGCAGAAATGCAAGCTTCCTCTAGATGTTTTCCTTCACTATCGAACATTTGATGATTTAGCACAAAAAATAGAACCTAATACTTATTCAGTAACATCGACAACCTTTTCCGTTAGGGCATTGCGGTTTACTATAATAAATAAGTAGATCTGCAGTCAACTCAATGTTAACTATACCGTGAAGTTTCATATGTCCCGAAGATCGTGCAAGGAGACACCGGATATCGCGTTTCAGCGGGCGGCAGGTTCGATTCGCGTGCCACTTTCACCGGCCTCCACTTGCACGAGGCAGGCTGCATTAGCGCCCTGCAGATCGACGCTGTTATGATCAATATCTACATGCGATGTGAACACGAATGTATTAAGTAGCGAAATGTCTTTCAAAGTTACGTCGTTGTATTTTAAAGATGTTAGTAATTAATTAGCGTAGATTCGCGTATATAAAACTAACGACGGCTAACGGCTTCGCACGGGTGGTTTCTGGATCTCTCCAACAGTGCCACCTACCGGGTCTATTGTGAATATAAACCGTTGAATCAACTTAATCACATACATAACATTTCATCAAAATCGGTCCAGCCGTATAGGTGAAGTTCAGATACATACATACATATATATATATATATATATATATATATATATATATATATATATATATATATATATATATATATATATATAGTTTTAACGCCCCCGCACTGCCCTTTCTTTTGAATTTCATAAAATCCGTTCTTGGTAATTTTTTACATGCCAAAAAGAATATTCTAGCCAAGTTTTATACCTTAAAGAGCTATAGTTTGAAAATGTGATTTTTTTTATTAACTCCCCGCAACGGCGCTTGCGGTTGGAATTTTGTAAAATCCGTTCTTAGCTGACCTCTACTCGGCGAAAGGAATATTCCTGCCAAATTTCAAATATCTAGGCCTTATGGTTCCAGAGATATCGTTATGAGTCAGTACATAGGTGGAAATCTCTTACATACTCGTGTATATAGAAGAAGATAGATAAAATGATGTGTCTTACCTAGTTTAAAATTATAATAATATGCAAGGTTATTTATTTTATCTTTATTATTCGCATAATACATATGAATGTATATAAACAAAGTATAATTTATCTAATTTATTATAATAAATACTGACGTGACATTTTTGTAACGTCTCAATTATTATTTGCATAGCATAATATTTTATTCTAATCGCAGCTTTATATGAACGAAGACATATTTAAATTCTCGTATTTTCAACTCATCGAGTGATACGTGATATCTGTAATGAGCTTTAATTAATAGATTTTATGGCGTTTAATTTCAATTTCAATAAAATTTCCGACATTTCAAGCGCCTTACAGCAACCGTAGTTTCACGGGAAGACTGAGATGTTTGATGTTCTGATGTTATATTTAAGCCGATAAACGCAAAATGATCTTACAACATTGACTCCTTGCAGTGGTATGCTTAAAATATTAATTAAAAAATTTAACTAGAATAAAAATGTAACCTTCATAACTTGAACTTGTGATATTCCATACACTACTTAAAAGGGTAAAAAGTAAACTATTAATAAAATTAAATAACCGGCCAAGTGCGAGTTGGCCTCGCGTATAAAGTTCCGTACCATTGAAGTACACTTTTTAGTAAAGAAGTTCTTTTATATTTATTTTTATTGTTTCTTGTCATAGCAGCAACAGAAAAACAAATTCTGTGAAAATTTCAATTGTCTACCTGTCACGGATCATGAGATACAGCCCTCTGACATACAGTTGGACGTACGGACAGCGGAGGCTTAGTAATAGGGTCCCGTTGGTTACCCTTCGGGTACGGAACTCTAAAAATCGACTTCATAAATTAAATACAAAATAATTTCCACGTAACTTCTTAACCTTTATCTTTACCTTCTGAAATGGTGGCTACAATTCTTTGATACTGTATATATGCTCAGTCTTCAGAAGTTTTTAATGTTGGTTTCAATATACTGTCACAAGCTTGATGTTTTTTGAAGCAGGATTTAACGTTAACTAGATAACTCCGAATAGTATGTGGCAGATATCTCTCTGTCAATATAAAGAACAGAAATAAAAGTAACATGTTTTTGTGTACAATTTATTTGAATTTTTAATCTATGCTTAATATGGTCGTTGATTATTTTGGAGAAATTTTCCCAAATATGTTATGTCTTTGTTAAACCTGCATAAAAGTTGATATTGTGTTTCCTTCATATTCTATACAAATAAATAAAAATGAAGTGTCTGTTTGTAATGTCAAAATTACAGCGTTTTATTAAATGCATATGAAAGTATATACGGTACTAATAACATGGTACAATGGTACAATTTTTAAAGTTTTGTCTGTCTGTCTGTCTGTCCGTCTGTCTGTTTTAATCTCCGAAACGGCTGGACCGATTTTGATGGGATATTCACTGGCGGATAGGTGATGTCACAAGCAGTAACTTAGGCTACTTTTATTTAAAAAAAAGAATTAGGGTTCCACGCAAATCATTAAAACTCCAAATAACACGCGGACGATGTCGCGGGGAACAGCTGGTTTATTTAATAAAGTGACATTTAATATATTATTATTAACGACATGCCCCGGCTTGGCCAAATAGGATATATTTATGTGGCGTTGTTTTGATTTCAGATACTCAAAGATCATTTATTGTATCTATTCTTCTTTATTTTTAACCGACTTCTAAAAAAAGAGGAGGTACTCAATCCGTCTGTATTTTTTATGTGTGTTACCTCAGAACTTTTTTCTAGGTGAACCGATTTTGATGATTCTTTTTTATCTGAAAGCTGGTGCTTCTCATGTGGTCCCATATAAATTCATCAAAATCTGATCAGGAGCTTTTGAGTTGTTTTTAATAACGCGTATTTAATTGACGTGACTACATTGATAATGTCCTCATTTTATTTAAATTGAAGTCGGTTGTACAATTTTTTTATTTTACCACTTGTTCAAAGAAAAAAAATCAAGTTTTTAGGATAAAATATAACCTAGATCTTACCTGACATTGCTCTCTATCTATTCTTAAAGTCCCATAACAATTGGTTCCGCCATTTCGAAGATTAGTCCGTACAGACCGACAGACTGACAATAATTTTATAAAATGTTTTTACGTGGTAGAGCCATGCTGCAGCTATATTAGTAGTATAGTTGTAGCACGAATGGGTCGGCTCGACCGGGGAAGGTCCACGCTCTCACAGAACACCAGCGTAAAATAGCAGCTTAACACTGCTGTGTTTCGTATAGTGAGTGTAGAGAACTGGAGACCCTTTTTACTGGAAATGACACATTCCATCTTGGTCCTCAGGGGTGACAGCGCATCTGCGTTTTGTTTCTTAATCGAGGGTAAATGTAGATGTCTATATGTCTCAGCATCCACGTACCTTCAGGTGGACTGTGTGCTCGTTTGTCACCCACATTGTATTTAAAAAAAATTTGGCTGTAGGAATCAATGGACTGCAGTAATTACTTACCCTCATGTGGACTATAAGTTCACTTGTCACTTAAATTATATTAAAAAAAAGTATTCACTGCGCTCAATCGCTAGTAGTCCCGTTAACTACTGCAACTTAACTGAAAATCCTTGTGCTCGACTTAATGTTTGTTTGTCGATAATGGACGAAATATGAAGAAACTAAAACTCTTTATTTAGGCAGTTTGTACCCTTTTAGGCTATTTAGGCTTTAGGCTTTTTAGGCTATTGACGGTTGCATTATCGATTTCTCGAGAGTCCTCACGAGTGACAACGCATCTGCAGTTTCATTCTTTATTGAGGATAGATGTAGATGTCTATGGGTCACAGCAAACACTTACTATCAGGTGGACTGTATGTTCGTTTGTCACCCTGTCCTATAAAAAAATGGTATTATGTCTTAACAGCATGCAAATAATCCCCTGAACTAAATAGAAGCTAGCTATTTCAATATTACAGACACTTCCAATTTTATTTATATGTAAGTAGGTATAGATAATTATGTAACATACGTTTATACATAATATGTTAGTATTGACGTTTACCGAGTGATTATATATTCTTTTCGTGTTTAATTACTCTTTTAATGTGGGTCGTTACGACATCGTACAATAATTACGAAATTAATGCGTGATGCACGATCCAACTGGTCTTGTTCATGGTTGCCACTCGCAAATGTTTTTATTTTACCTCCTTATTGATAACCTTATTATATGTTTTAATGGATTTTTTTTATGTAACATAGTTCTTTAAATCGAAAAAAAATACAGTCGAATTCCCTTCTCTTTTTTTGAAATCGGCTAAATTGTTTTGTATGTTCTAAAAGTTGATTGAGAGAAATGTCATTATCAGACGGGAACACAGCAGTGCTGACAATGTTTCTTGACGGGAGAAATAGGTAAGAGGGTAGAGGTAAGAGGGGGGGGGGGGCTCCTAGGCATTTGGGAAGTACTTTTGCCTAGTAAAAATATGCTAAGATTTATTATAGAATGCCATCATGATGGAATAGAATGATGCCTCTTTTCTGCCGACTTCCAAAAAGGAGACGGTACTCAATTCGAGTGTATGTTTTTTTTATGTGTGTTACCTCAAACTTTGTACTGGGTGAACCGATTTCTATGATTCTATTTTTATATGAAAGCTGATAGTTCTCGTGTGGTCCCATATGAATTTGATCAAAGTCAGACCAATGGTTATTGAGTTATTCTTAAATAACCTATATTGAAGTCGGCTGTACAAAATTTTTAATTTTAAATTATTGTTCTTAATATTATATAACATATAATATCATTCATTTAGGTATAATTAAATCAATCGTTTAATCTTAAACACACAAATCCATTTAGTTACACTCATAGTAATTTCTTAATATTTGAAACTGAAGATAACCGTGTTCATGTGACCGTGACCATGGCTGCTGTAAAGTACTCGAAACGTCGGGAATATAAAATAAGTTAATGAAACGCGGTCAAATCCGTCAAAACTTGTTTCATACAATAGTGTACAAGAGTGTACGCTCATATTTAATAATATTTACACGTTGCAATTACAGGGAGACGTACCGCCGCTCTCGAGTCAGGACTCTCAACTCCCCCACAAAATATTTCGGGGTGGTTGACGCAAATCTGATGCTAAATAAACGTGCATTGTTTAAACAATGCGAGCTTCAATTCAATCTCAATTGTGATTTCAACAAAACAAACAAAAGCCGCCAGAGTCGCCTCGTGCGTCAACATATTTGCGTTTTTGGAGTGCTCTTTCGAGATTTAATGGAAAATAAACTGTGAAAAAATTATTATCGTATAGTCTTTACTTCGAGCGGTTAGTGATTTATAAGTTTACAAAGTATGAAAATATTAAATACAAGCTATTCACCTCGGCTTGAAGATGTATCAAAGTGGCGAGACAATCATGAAAGGCCATTTATTTTATAATTTTTTTTTAATTTAAATTTTTTTTCGGATTAAATATAACCAAGATCACTCCTGGCATTGCTCTCTCTGTTCGAGAAGTTTCCTTACAATCGCTTCAGCCATAGATAGACAGACTTATAGACAGACATATAGACAAAAAGTTTAAAATGTGGTTACTCAATTATTTCGTATATTTACACGAACACTATACATTCAAATAAAACTAATTTTACGGATTTCATCGGTATATTAACTTATTTTATATTCCCGACGTTTCGAGCCATTTACAGCACCCATGGTCACGGGGGGAGGGGGGACTGAGGGGTATGACGTCCCAATGTCATAGTTAACCACGGCTACCTCCAGATGAAAAATTATTAATTTTTGTTCCGATCTACGCAGTATGAACTTACAGTATCTTGAAGTATTGCAGTTGTATGTTTGGGTTTGGATTTAATTTTATTAATTATGGAATCCCAAGCAGATGGTAGCACCCAGCCATCTTCTCTACTGAAATTAGGATGTTTTTTTGATTTCAATAGCCTCGCGAATCATCCTTGTAAGGAATCGGTGTTCTTTAACGAGGATTTGTGGTCTATCAAATCTAATGTAGTGACGGGGGCGATCCTGTACGTGTTCACAGACTGCAGACTTCCCGGAGCGTCTATTTTTCACATCAGCTATGTGTTCTTTAACGCGGGTTTTTATGGATCGTTTACTTTGCTTTAAAACTAGTTTTAAAACTAGGTTTTAGGCCTCTTTCTGTCTAGGAGTCCGTCAGGGTAGTACCACCTTCTTACTTATTTACCGCCAAGCTGCAGTAGTGCACTGTTGTATTCCGGTCGGAAGGGTAAAGAGGGCCTGTGTAATTAAAAGCTGCGCTGCACTCCATCTTAGTCCTCAGGGGTGACAACGCATGTAGTATTCTAGGTGAGGTTTAAGGAAACTTTCTTCTCAATAGAGGCATATATCACTCACTTGAGAACACTATTAATCCATTCAATTACACAAAGGTCGTCATCAGTTACGAACTAGATATACCTACCCATTCAATGCCTTCAATTCTCCAGAAGTGATCGATACATAATTATATACTGATAAAGTTCAGTTTTGAATGCATTGAAAGAGTGTAAAATTCTTATATTAGACGGTATGGTATTCTATTATAAAACTGTGCTCCTTCGAAAGTTTGCATTTTATTTTGCCATAGTTTAGCCAGGTCAAGAGTACCCTAAACCGTAGGGCATGTATGAAGGGAATAATGAAAGTGGACGAAGCGAAACAATTATGTAAGGATCGTAGCAAGTGGAAAGAAGTGGTCTCTGCCTAACCCCTACGGGAAAGAGGCGTGATTATATGTATGTATGTATGTATGTAGTTCTAGCTTTGGGCGAGACTTCTAAGCTAGCTCGTCGTGTGCTACGTTGGCTTTTACTTGTGCTTCTTTGTTTGAAGTTAGTTGCAGGTGTCCTTGGGCTGCAATAGCGATATCAGGTGAAGTGTAAGTTTGTTTGTCACTAGTTTTATAGAAAAAATAAACAAATATTAAAACAAACAAATGCTGTTAGTGTTCCAATAATATAAATTAAAAAAAAATAAGCAATTTAAGTGAACTAATCGGTCGGTAATTTAACAATGCCATGGTTGATTATACGTGTATTGTATATATAACTATGGTACCAATTACCTTGACCATTATTGTTATCTAAACGCAGCAAACTTGCGCAATTTCGAATAGTTTTAAAAATAGTCTGCCATTTTGAAAAGGTCGGAGTTGGTGTCCTATAACGGAGAAATCTTTTGCAATTTGTTTTAATTATTATTGTCCATAATTAACGACATTTGAATAAATGGACGATTATGTTTTGGAACTAATCTTTACTCGTGGAGGATATGAAATAACATAACCATATTATGCTCAAAGAACGGTTCGGTGCATTTTAATAAATATAAGAAAGTGTGTGTATTTTACGGTGCTGTATGACAGCAGCGCTTGAGGATATAATATCACCCAAATCATGGGGTGACAAAGTCAATTATCGCCCGGTTACTATAGTCAAGGAGAGAGTGCCAATAATCGTTCCTAATATAAAATATTCTTTCAGCAAATTATGTCTAAAACGTGTCAACTTCGAATAAGGTTTTTTATATGTGGTAGAGCCACAGCCACGGTTTAGTTGTGTTCAGCACGAATGGGTCGGCTCCAGCGGGATATGAACACGCTCTCACAAAACAACGTAATAAACAACATAATGCTTTTTTTGTTTGTTACGGTTACTGATGAGATAACCTTTTTTAGTTAATGGGATATTGCGTCTTAGTCCTCAGGAGAAATAAGACATCTTCATTCGATATTAGTGCGGATTATCAAGGATTATATGTAGTAATGTAGGTGTTTATAGGCTGCAGCGTCCACTTACCATTACTTACACAGCTTACTATTATTGAAATAGTATTATTATTTAAATTGTATTGCTATACGGCGATCATTAAAGTCAAAATCGATAATGTAACTGCCAATAGCCTAAAAGGGTACAAACTGCCAAAATAAAGAGTTTTAGTTTTTTCATTTTTCGGCCATGTAGTTAACGGGACAACTAGCGATTGAGCGTATTGAATCTTTTTTATGTAATTTAAGTGACAAGTGAACTTATAGTCCACTTGAGGGTATGTAATTACTGCAGTCCATTGATTCCTACAGCCAATTTTTGTTTTAAATAGAATGTTGGTGACAAACGAGCACACAGTCCACCTGAAGGTAAATGGATGCTGAGACATATAGACATCTACATTTACCCTCGATTAAGAAACAGTGTGTTTAACAGTGGTAGAGCCACGCGGCAGCTTTTGCTGTCGCACGGATGGGCCAGCTCGAACCGGGGTGGTACCACGACCTCACAGAAATCCAGCGTGAAGTAGAGGTTTACCTCTGCGTTTCGCTTGGTGAGTGCAGGTGGCCGGAGGCCCTTTTTACTAGCAATGAGGCATTCCATCTTAGTCCTCACGGGTGACAACTCATCTACATTTTGATTTGTAATAGAAGATAGATGTAGATGTCTATGGGCCGCAGCAACTACTTACCATCAGGTGGACTGTGTGCTCGTTTGTCACCCTTATCCTATAAAAAAAAACAAAATGCAGATGCGCTGTCATCCCTGAGGACCAAGATGGAATGTGTCATTTCCAGTAAAAAGGGTCTCCGGTTCTTTACACTTACAATTTACATTTGTTAACACCAAGCAAGTGTTTAGTTGCTATTTTACGATGATATTCTGTGAGAGCGTGGTCCTACCCCGGTTGAGCCGACCCATTTGTGCTACAACTATACTACTAATATAGCTGCAGCATGACTGCAGTGGTAATCAGGTGGACTATGTGCTCGTTTGTCACCTTACCGTATAAAAAAATATTTGGCGGTAGAAATAGGTGCGGACAAGAAGAGGCTTATGAATTATAGTACACATTTAGGAAACCTAATCTTGTCTATGTGTCAAACGCAGTACCTACAGATCAATATGCATTAGATCCTGAGTGAACCATACAATTGTTAATGTATGTAGGTACTTGTAAGTACGCAATATGCCGATGACGTGTTCACATTAATCTGTCTCATTTTACATCATAGGTACTCGTTCACTTATCTTAGCGCGACGTAGCAAGTAAAACGAGGTGTTGTCTTTTATGTGAAAAATGTCTACTGTATGTAATTTACAACTCATCACTCTTTTTACGAAATTCATATGCACATAATTTTTTTTACGCAAATAGGTGCAAAACACATATTTCCTAAACGCCTTTATTTATCCACCGCTGAACATAGGCCTCCCCTTAGGAATGCCACAAAGTACGATTCTGAGCCACCTGTATCCATTTACTTTCTATATATCTGACCAGGTCGCCACTCCATCTAGTCGGGCGTCACCCTACACTTCACTTACCGGTGGTACAGTGGCAGCCTTGCGCCACTTGAGAAACTTTTTTCTCAATCAGTTTCTTTACCTATACGTAATTAATTAATATAATATACCTCCGCCATAAACATAAAATTATTAAATGTAAGTTGCTCATGTTGCAAGGCATACATTTTTCTGAGGTTGTAGAAAAATTTACCTAATCATTGGAACTACAGTACTTACACAGTACTGTAGGTCCAATGATTAGGTAAATTTTTAACGGTTAAACGAACACACAGTTCCCCTGGTGGTAAGCGGATGCTGGGGCTCATAGACTTTTCCAACTGCCATCAATTTAGAAATAAAATAAAATGCTGATGCATTGTAATCTTGAGGACGTAGATTGAATGTCTCATGTCAACCTAAAACACTTTTTTACTGTTAAGTAAAAAAAGTGTTTTAGGTTTTTGTTATTTACCACATGAAACCCAGCAGGTGTTTTGAGAGAACACGGTACCTTCTCCGGATAAGGCGACCCCTACGTGCCGCAGGCAATAAACAGCGTGGTAATACGATAACCTATGTAGCACTACGTTAGCAATACGATTGTTAAGTCATTTAGATTTTAAAAGCAATAACACTGATTTGAATACAAATCCAGAATCAACAACTCCGTAGTATACGCTCACCGCAGAGCCACAGTGGCACTCATTAAATATGACCGTAATAATAAAAAATATGTACTCAGAAGTTACAAAGTAAACAAAAGAAGCTTATCGTGAAAGTTGACGTCTCGTAAACAAAGAATTCCAAAGGCCCTATACATAATCGAACTATCGATATATTAACGACAGTTTAATTGTTAATCGAATTAGACTGAGACAATGGGCTCCGATAGGGACGGCAGTGTGTAGCGCAGTCAGACGAGCCCGGGTCGGCCTCTTGATTGAGACGTATTGCCTGGCGCCCGGTCACGGGTCACTTAATTGAATACGCCACCGGTCGTGAGCTTCATAGTTGTGCATAATTGTGAATCGTCACGTTCTTCCTTGTCGAGTGGCAGTAAATAAATAGTGCTTTTAATATTTTGTAGATAATATGTTTAGTTAAAAAAAATTATTCATTTTTTTTTAAATCAATCAAAATAATTGTGCAAATTGTATCGTCTAGACAATTTTTTCCATGTCCTTTCGTCACGAAAAAGTGGTTCAATTAATGTATTCTGTGAGGCTTTAAATATGTAAAATCTCATTAAAAAAGTATGTTAAAATGGTTCACCTTGTTCTGTAATTGTAAAGTGGATTACAATGAGCGCGAGCGGCAAAAAGAGAAGCAACAAGCGCATTTTCACTTTCAGGAAGAAAGGTTCCAGTTCCAAGTCTAACGTAAGTGTTCTGGCTTTGTTTAATTTAAAATCTGGGATGAATGTACTCGTGGCATTGCTTGATACACGATACTTAAAAGCTCTTTTAGTGTGTTTTAAAGTCAATTTATCTTACTTTAAATCTAATGCAGACAAACATCGCACAAGTATTACGTGATGGAACGGTTATACGTAACGCAATGCGAGGTGCTTTTTGATTTATAGTATGTTTTCTTTTAGGTCGTTAAAGTATGCAATATTGTATTTGTAACTATCGAATAAGTGGCCTATGGCCGACGCAGTTGACATGTTCTTGAAAAAAAAACCGGCCAAGTGCGAGTCGGACTCGCGCACCGAGGGTTCCGAACAAATCCGTAGGTATATAACTTTAAAATTATTAAAACGTTGCTTGGTACCAAATTTCAAGATTCTGAATTCATGGCATTTTATGAGTACCCTGTAGGTTTTGATTCCCTTGCAAATGTCGAAAATTTGCGGCATAAACGGCTGTATCTTTTGATTGCGTTGGCTTAGAAGTTTGATTTTTTCACAGCTCCAAGGGACAGTAGACTTGAGTATTTGATATGAATTTCAGCTTGATACCTCCACGCGTTCCTGAGAAAAAGGGTCTTGACTGACAGACAGACAGACGGCAACAAAGTGATCCTATAAGGGTTCCGTTTTTTCCTTTTGAGGTAAGGAACCCTAAAAACGAGCATACAGTCCACCTAATGGTAAATGGTTTCTGTGTCCCATAGACATTCACATCTATCCTCAATAAAGAATCAAAATGCAGATGCATTGTCATCCGTGACGACTAAGATGGAATGCCTCTTTTCCAGTAAAAAGGGTAGCCGGTTCTCTACACTCACCATACGAAACACAGCAGTGTTAAGCTGCTATTTTACTCTAAAATTCTGAGGGAGCGCGGTCGTTCCACGGTCGAGCCGACCCATTCATTCTACAGCTATACTACTATATAGCTGCAGCATGACTCTACCACGCATAAACCTGTCATTTTATTTAAAATCGAGGACGAATGTAAATATAACTTTTAGGAATACGCAACTAATTTTTCATCTAGAGGACATTATAAAACTGTAAATATACGTCATTGTTTATACCGATTGTATCTACCTACTATTAACATATTTGAATATAAACAAAAAGCTTTATTGTAAAGTAACACAAGAAACGAGAATGAAAAAATTTATTTGAGTGTGGGTACGTAACTTCAATTAAAAACTAATAAATTTAAGTTATGAATATTAATGTATCAATCGATAAAGTAATTCATATTTTTGATAGAATCAGGTGTTACTTTGCGGAAATACATTAGAGTAAAGATGATGTTGCTATGATTAATTAGTTAGGATCCGCATACAAATAAAAATCTTATGAATTAATTTGATTGATCTTAAGCTAATTGATTTTAACATCTTTGATTCTGATATCTGATATGAATGGGAACACGATGATGTTTATTTTAAAAATAAACCGCATGTTCCCTATAACGAGAGGATTTACAAGTGGTAAAATTAAAAAAAAAATTGTACTACCAACTTCAATATAAATAAAATGAGAACATCATTAATGTAGTCGAAGTCAATTAAATACGCGTTATTAAGGATAACTCAAAAACTACTGGTCAGATCTTGATCAAATGTATACATATATGTATGGACCACATGAAAAGCACTGACTTTCAAATAAAAAAAATCATCATCAAAATCGGTTCACCTAGAAAAAAGTCCCGTGGTAATACATAAAAATGTATAGTCGAAATGAGTACATCCATCTTTTTTTGAAGTCGGTTGGAACCGCTTTTGAATGCCTCTTCAAAGTTACAAAGTGCATCAATAAAATTACTGCTCCGTCGGGATGTCCTCCCGGTGAAGTCATCGACAGAAATATCGAGCCCTCGCGTTTCTAGGGTCGCCATTCAAACAATTTTTATTCAAAATAGGCTTTCACAAAGCACTATATTAAATTTCATTTGGATTTGTATTTTTATTCGGCTTTCCTACAAACAATTCGTACAATTGTTGCCTTTTAGGCAATAAACCTCTTAATTTTTTTATATTAGTCAATGTATAAAATATGTAGGTTGTGCTATTTTTATTTTCGTCATATTCTTGTAAATAGCTCACTACTTGAATGTACTAGATGACACCGCTGCACCTCTGTCGCTGTTCCTCGTTAGTGGTTTGGATATTATACATAATATGGCTTACACTAGATAGAGATACCACCATCTGCAGTGATATTTTTGCGATATTTCCATACTCACCTCTTTCGTCACCCATTTACCCGTTGGACGAAATGGGGTAGTGAATTCTCTCAGCTTCCACTACATAGCAAAAATATAGATAAAAATCAGGTTATTGTATTCTGGCAATAGTCCTTGCGACAATAGAAGGGTACAAAAATTAGGTATTCTATAGGATTGGCCGGTTTTCTATTTTAAGTTAAATTGATATGACGACACATCAATTTAACTTAAAATAGTGTAACATAAGTGCTCGTAACACAGTCCACCTAATGGTAAGTGGTTGCTGTGACCCATAGACATCTACATCTATCCTCAATTAAGAATCAAAATGCAGATGCGTTGCCACCCGTGAGGACTAAGATGGAATGCCTTTTTTCCAGTAAAAAGGTCTCTGGTTCTCTACACTCACCATACGAAACACAGCAGTGTTAAGCTGCTATTTTACGCTGGTATTCTGTGATAGTGTGGTTCTTCCCTAGTGGTAATTAAACAAAAGAGTGACTTTCAATAAGTATTATTTATAATCTACATTGAATAAAAAAGTTTCTGTTTCTGTTTCCCCGGTCGAGCCGACCCATTCGTGCTACAACTATACAATATAGCTGCAGCATGGCTCTACCATGTAAAAAATATGTGTCATTGTATCCTCAAGTTATTGAACAAAATGTATTGCACATTTTATAGATATTTCTAAAATATTATTTAACTAATTTACTAATGTAGACCATTTTTTATTTTTTTGTTTTTTTAAACGATCCAAGAGCATAAGGTAAAGAAAGGTTCATTTATTGTATAACACTCATATACATTGCAACTTAAATAATATTTAAATGTTTCCATTGTTCTCTGATTAAATATTATTGCCGTTAATGAATTTATTATTATGTTTGCACATTCGTCTTGTGTTGATAATTATTGTTTGATCAACTCTAAGGGTATTACTTTTTGTCGGTGTAATGTTTTCTGTAGAATCACTCTTAAAGCGAGTGCATACAGCTGTTACAAGGTTAATTTGTTATTTGTCCGTATACAGGTTTTGCTTGGCTTTTCCTTGCGACATTCTTCAGAAATAATTGACCTACCTTTTACAGGTTTCTAGTGATTAGCATGTTTATTATATTATATCTTAAATCGTAAATTGTTTTAATAGTAATTTACTGTTGATACTAGGTGAGTTCGAAACAAACGTTTCAATAGTGTATTTTATTTTAATATGCAGTCAGTTGGTGCATTTCTTTAGGCGTTTTCATATCAATTAAACTTAAAATGGAAAACCGGCCAAGTGCTAACACACTACTAAGTTTTGTTTTACATGTAACGTAGAAATGTTTTTTGTGTGTTGTGTTACACTCAAATTTATTTAAAGAAAAGGAATATTTCTTATTAACAACTTTTCGTTATAAAATCCTCATAGTAAGCAGTCAGAAGTAAATACAAGGTAACACCAAAATTGATCCTCTCCGCCCACACAATAGACAGAATCACGACATCGATTAATATTCCTAATATTAATGATCAAGTTAGTTGTTTGCGCTATGCTACTACTCGTATATTGCTAGAACTTATGAGAGTTTAGAGTTATTAGTTACTACTTACAGGTTAGTACTCTATTAAATTAGTGTAGTAATTTGAAACCCATCCTATCATGTCAACAGCCTTATTTACATTCATTGATTATTGATTTACACGTCGCTGAGCGGACGGTTCGTTCTTGAATAAACAGATAAATGAGTACCTATGAATACATTTGTCTATGAAGTGATAGGAATAGAGCCTTCGCCTTAAGCTGGCAATAGTATAAGCATTTATTCGATGCGAGCACGCTACAAGTCGAATATTCGGCGCTCGATGACAAGCGCCGAGCACCGGAGCGCGCTCCAGCCGGCTGTCGATTTTTTGGCGAATCCCTTCTGAATGTTACATTACAAGTCAGTAGCTGCCGCGAGCACCACCGGGAGCGCACTCATTGCTCTGTTTGTCGTGGTAAATGCAATGGACTCAGGAAAAAGTATTTTTGTTCAATCCGATAGCTTTATTTCTCGTTTTGGATAAATTTGTTGTCCGAATAAGCTTTCTTTAAGAAGGTAGCAATAACTGATTAAAAGGAACGCACGTGTTTTACACGTGGTAGAGCCATGCTGCAGCTATATTAGTAATATAGTTGTAGCACTAATGGGTCGGCTCGACCAGGGAAGGACCCCGCTCTCACAGAAAACCAGCGTAAAATGGCAACTTAACGCTGCTGTGTTTCGTATGGTGAGTGTAGAGAACTGGAGACCCTTTTTACTGGCAAAGAGGCATTCCATCTTAGTCCTCACGAGGTGACAACGCATCTGCATCATGAGTCTTTATTGAGGATATATATATATATATATATATATATATATATATATATATATATATATATATATATAGATGTCAATGGGTCACAGTAACCACTTACCATCAGGTGGACTGTGTGCTCGTTTGTCACCCTATCCTATTAAAAAAAAAACGCAGCACGCGCTACCTTTACGTCCGCCATTTTGACTGCAACTACTGGAGCACAGTCAAGCATATATATATTCGTCCCGAATATTCAGGTGTCATGAGCATAGGCTCTCAGCCTATGCTCATGACACCTGAACAAATCCTCGATGCGAATATTCACATCGAGCAAATGCTCATGTCAGTCGCCATCTTTAAATTCTGTCCGCAACAATGAAATTGTTAGTTGCAATTAATCAGGTAGTCGGTAACTATGGAAAATATTGCAAAAAACCTGCATTCCTTAGAAATTTAAAATAATAACTTAAATTGGAAATTAAAATAAAACCCCGAAACAAAGAGCTGATGATCTTCAAACGGCTGAACCGATTTTGATAAAACATGTTTAAGAACCACCGCTTGAAGACATGCTTTTAATTTTTTTTTAAAAACCGCACCCAAATCAGTCGGCCCGTTTAAGAGCTACGGTGCAACAGACAGACACAAATAGACACACACATAGCGGCCAAACTTATAATACCCCTCTCTTTGGGGTCGGGGTTAATAAAATATGGCTTGTCCGTTCTCTAAGCCTTTCAGATATAGTAAAAAGAAATTAACGCAAGTATGAAGATGGTTGATATAAAATTATATCTATACATACATACATACATACATACAGATAAATAAAATTGAAGTGTCTGTTTGTAATGTTAAAATACCAACTTTTTACTAAATGCATTTAAAAGTATATACGGTACTTATAACAAAAACACAATTTTTAACATTTTTGTCAGTCTGTCGGTCTGTATGTCTGTCTGTTTGTTCCGGCTAATCTCCGAAACGGCTGGACCAATTTCGACGGCATTTTCACTGGCAGGTAGCTGATATTATAAGGAGTAACTTAAGCTACTTATATTTTAGAAAAAGAATTAGGGTTCCGCGCAACATAATTAAAACCCTAAATTACACGCGGGCGAAGTCGCGGAGAACAGCTAGTTTTATTATAAAATTTACTTTGACGCAATAATCGTCGTATCAGATTAGTTTAGTAAAGATTTTAGTATTTATTTTAATTCTTAACATAAAACATAAAAACGTTATTTTCGTATGACAATACATACCGACATCTTTTTAGAAATTCATTTATTATATATATATATATATATATATATATATATATATATATATATATATATATATATATATAATCATTAAAACATCTGCCAAATGGGAAGTTAAGAAATTATTTTTCTTCTCTGCTGCCAACCCTAGCTGGTGTTTAATGGGTTTGCGAGACGCCGAAGAATTGCATGAAACGAAAATCAGACGGCGCCTCAGATCAATTACTCTTAGTGCTTGAAAATATTTCTTTTATATTACGTTTTGTATTTTCATTTGTTGTGACTACAAGAGCTAAGAGTAAAGTTATGAAACGTACCATCTTGAAGATTGGCGGTCCACCACTGTGCGATTTAGAAGAAGTTTTCTTCCTCGCACAATTTCCTTGTGAAATCGACTACCACCAGAGATTTTTACGGACCGATACGACTTAGGGACCTTCAAGAAAAGAGCCTATTAAAAGGCCGGCCGGTGCTGCAGTTGTTCATGTGTGGCGTTAGTCACTTTATTTTGAACGTTACTTACATACTTCTCGAGAAAGACTTTTTATTAAGCCCCCCTTTTTGAACGGTTACATCACAGTCTTAGAAATTCGAACAAAGAAATTGATTCAGCTATTTTAGCGTTCGTAACGTCATACGTGATCTGGTGCAAGCAATAAAGTACTACGTACAAAAAGAAAGCAGAACCGGTTGCGTATAACAATCGATTTGTAATTGGTTGTCGATATAGTACCCGTCGTTATTCATTGCGAAGATTATTAGTGCTTCCTTTAAAGTTTTAGGGTTCAGTTAGCGACAAGAATATTGTTTGCAATAAACTGTAGGCAGTTTTTAACTACGAATAGATTAGATTGTAGAACAGGATGAATGACGTCACAATAAGGATAGTTAAACGTTCTAACAGAAAGTATTCAAATTCTATATCAGCAACAATTTTCTCTGGGCCATCTCAGAACTGCTAATTACTGTAGCTTAGAAACAGAAAAATCTAGCACTTTTATATCATTTAATGCATATGTTTGTCAAACAAGTAAAATCATACACTTGTTTTTAATCATAATATACGCGGGCTAATCAAATAAAAATGTATAAAAATGAAAAAAAATTTATACTGGTATGATGTTTGTAATATTTGAAATAAATGATCACATATTAAAGTATTTTCACAAGTTCTTTTGCGTTTCTCCATTATAAGTAAACTAACAGATATCTATACAAATAAATAAAATTGAAGTATCTATTTGTAATGTCAAAATAACAGCTTTTTACTAACTGCATATGAAAGTATATACGGCACTTTAACATAAACACAATTTTTAAAAGTTTTGTCTGTCTGTCTGTTTGTTCAGGCTAATCTTCGAAACGGCTGGACTGATTTTGACGGAACTTTCACTGGTAGATAGCTCATGTTATAAGGGGTAAATTAGGCTACTTATATTTTATAAAAATAATTAGGGCTGCGCGCAACAATATTAAAATCCTAAATAAGACGCGGGCGAAGTCGCGGGGAACAGCTAGTCTCATATATATTTTAATTGATATTAACTAAATTCATAAAGTTAAGAGGAGTATGTTTTTTTTTAAATATATGTTTTAGTGCATTCGCATGAAATGCGCTGTATTAAAGTTATCCGAATTAATATACCTTATAATTAATATTGTATGATGTATTGAACCCTACGTCCACTTCAAGTCCGAAACACTTCATCCATTCTGCTTCCTTCCTTATTGCGTCAGTCTTTGCGTCCCCTTTTAAGGTAGCCTCCATTTACATCTATATATTTCTTTTTAACATTGTAATTATCAATAAAATATTGTTTTGTGATTTCCTTTTCAGTTTCTCTCAATAACATGTAGGTATAAGATATTTTGTATGGTATTATCGGACATAAATCAAGTTAGTGAGTGCTAATATTTTTAATTCTAGAAATAACTTTATGTTCTAATACGTCGGCATCCTGAATCCTCGTAGTATTACTTAAAAATGTGTTTTTTTTTTCATTAATTCTTAAAAAATATACACAAGTAATTCATAACATTATGAAATAGCCAAACTGCAATGCTGTTATATATAAATAGCCAGCTAATAATAAAAAGACAAATATCTGCATTTCATACTCGTAGATGTACATGAGTATGGGCCACAGCATCAGGAATCATTACCATCAAGAATAGATTAGAATGCTTTTTTTTATTCAATATTGATTATCACATAATATTTATTGAAAGTCATTTTTTATTAACCATTTTACCACTGGTTCGGAAAATATCTCTATCCTGGGAAGAACCGGGAAGAAACCCAACGGGAGATTTTTTTAAACATATTTCACTTAACAATAATATTGTATGTACAATTTTAAACGGATCTTCATAGAAACAGCGTGGTAGCGATCACATTATTCCCAGGGGTTATTAGTATCCCGGGTGGACTGTGTGCTCGTTTGTCACCCTTATTGTATATAAAAATGTGAAGCTGCTGTGGTAAATATAAATATACATAATTACCAAATCAATTAATTGTTTAAACAATTGAATTTAAAAAAATATATTTTTGAGGATTTTTGACAGTGTCTCTGAGACATTGGTAGTATGAATGTATACAATGAATGTGTTATTTTAAGTTTATTTAACGTATTTATAATGCATATTATTTATAATTTTTTTGCATTCTGTATTCCTTTTTGTTAAAAACTTTAACTATGGCGAATAAAAAAAAGGGGTACACAGGTGTCACTTTACGTATTAATATAAAAGATAGCATTTTTCATTATAATTGCAGCCGTAGCCGTAGCTTCGGTTACCTGCAATAATTTTCCTGTGAGTTTTTAACATGTAAATTTTTTACATGTTTAAAACTTATATACATCTCATAAGGCTCACTTGTATCTCCTACAGTCGCCAACATATTCTTGGAGAACTTTGAGGAGAAAACCCTTCTTACTGCTCGTTGCTAGATGTTTAGCCCTCCTAAATCTTGATAACACTATTGGTCACACTGTGTATAGGAAAGAGACACATACTAACCGATATTGCGTCGTGTCTTTTTTTTTAAAGAATAGCTTCTGTAAATTAATGAGTGTGGAGTTCCGACAATCGTGTATGGTGTGCAAAATCCCATTGACAATGATTTACGAGTATGTCTTAACATCGCAACGAAATGTTTTACCGGTCCATTCTCCACGGATACCTACATGATTCATGAGGTTTTTTTTGTCACATTACACGAAACTCAATTGTTGTTGAATTGTTTAATTATTTATGATACAGTGTTTATCATTTATTTCGATTGTGTGTAAATTTACTGTGATGCGGATGTTCAGGAATCTTATTTATACTTGTTTTTTTGTTGTGTACAAAAATACTTTATTATACCGTTTATGTAAATTCATACACGTTACTACTTACCATGATCATAAAAAGTATTTAATTTACTGATTCATCATCATTTTTTTAAATTTTAACACAGTGACCAGCAAAATTACATATATTTTGTTTGTACAGAGAGCTTAAGGCACCCCGCGCACTAGGCAGTCTGGCTGCGGCAGCCAGGCTGCGGCAGCCAGTCGAACATATGACGGTGTATGGGAGCCCGCGCACCTAAGCAGCCACGAACTCCCGGCTGCGGCAGCCATAAAAGCGCATCCGATTGCACGGCAGCCCGTTGGCTGCGCGCAGCCAGAGCGAGCAGGGTAAATGTATAACTGCCGTCAGTCACCGCGCACTTGTCGTAGCAGCCAGGCGTATTTAGTGTTCAGAAACCACAAAATGGCTTTTGCCACTGAGAAATTTATTCGCGAAATTAAAACCGTAAAGCAATATGGGATATATCTATAGGAGTACCAGTACCCTTGCTTGAATTTCTTATATTTTCCAAAAGGTTATCAAATGATTACACTGACATTCTCGTGTAGTTAAAAAAACCAGTATGGGTATTTACGAACATCTTTAAAATAGGTATGAAATAAGCCTTTGGAGTGCCGTTCTAGAAAAACAAGGATGAATTGAATGTATTTTAGCTTGGCATTTTTTACGAAATACGCACAAAATTACAAGTTGCTCCACGTCCATATCCCTCGAAAAAAGGGTCACAACTCGCCGTCCGTTGGCTGCTTAGAAGTGGCTGCTCAAATATTTCGGCCGCCGCAGCCTGGCTGCGCAGCCAGGCTGCCTAGTGCGCGGGGAGCTTTAGCCTACTAGATACATATACTGGGCTACTAGAGCTATTAGAGATATTATATCGTTCCTGTAAGTGGAATCCACTTACAGGAACGATATTCTAGATGTAGGACATCTTAAAATGAAAAGGAAACCTGTTAAATACTGAGCGACTTCAAGCATTAACATGTTCAACTGCAATAACAATTTATATTTGTTTAACAGAATGACGAGCCTCCGGAGATCACATACTGTGTGGTGGGCGGCGAGGGCGGCCTGGCGCTGCAGGCTGTCACCCCGACGCACCCGATGCCGCCGCAGGATGAGCTGGATGCCAAATTCGCAGAGCTGGTGGTGAGTAAATCTAGATTTATTGTTATTATCTGGATTCATTTTTAAAACTCTTATTACTAAACTCATTTAGACATTACATTATTTTATATTACTGAAACCGTGACTTATTATTAGTTGTTTCCAAAAGAAAAATTGTTTTTTTAGGGTTCCAGACTACAAAAATAAAAAAAAACGGAGTCTTATAGGATCACTTTGTTTTCCGTCCGTCTGTCAAGATTCTTTTTCTCAAGAAAAGGCAGAGATATAAAGTTGCAATTAATATCAAATACTAAGGTCTACAGTTCGTAAAATATTCAAGATTTTAAGTCAACGCAATCAAAAGATATGGCCATTTATGTCATGTTTGCAAACGCACCCATCAAAAGTTATAGTCGAATAGTTAAAGAGTCAACGCAATTAAAAGATATTGCCATTTAAGTCACGTATTAGATACTTGCAAACCTAGTGCATAGGGCCTTGTAATACTGTGCTCATATAACTACTTCCGTCAACCCAGAATCTTGAAATTATGAGAAAAGAAAGGTATCACAGCAACAATAAAAATACCGGATAGGTATAATTAATTTATAATTATACCACAATACTTTTGCGACTGTTTACAAAATTAAAAATTACGTAAAAACGGATGTGAACAAGAATGTGACAAAGAATGACATTTACGTCTCCAAGGTGTCAGAATTCATATTTGATCGTAATAATAAAATCTCAATGGATTTCTAACGGCTTCGTTCTTTCATAACATGCTAAGTTTCTAAATTCTTTTACAAAATTTTCTCAGTCTTTTATTTATGTTATTCATATAAGGCTAAAATCACCATTACAACAACTTCTTATTGGGAAGTTAACAAAAAAGTTAAATTACCGTTTTATCTAAAAAGCAATACATCCTACAACGAAAATCAGGTACCTGATGGTTAAAATATCTATTAGAAATAGTATATAATTGAATATAGTTTAAATTAACAGTGGTAGAGCTAAGCGGCAGCTTTTGTTGTCCAGCTCAAACCGGGGTGGTACCACGACCTCACAGAATACCGGCGTGAAGTACAGGTTTACCTCTGCATTCCGCTTGGTGAGTGCAGGTGGCCGGAGGCCCAATTCCCCCCCCCCCCCCCCCCCATCAACATGGTAGTGGAATTGAACAGAAGACTACCCCAGAAGGGTACCAGCACCCTTGGAGAATCCCTGCTGAGCATCCACGACCATACCACTCCACTCCTGGGCGTGGGTGCTCAGGCTGCCCCGCGTATTCTGGGGGGGGGGGGGGCAAAATTCCGCTCGCGACTAATACTGCTCGGGGCAAGCTGAGCAATAAGACCAAGGCGACCCCTTTCACGCTATCCGTGAATTTTTTCAATATCAGGGGACTTCATTCCAACCTTAACGCTGTCCATTACCATCTAGAGACGGCGAAGCCGGCCTTGCTCTTTTTAACCGAGACTCAGGTGTCCTCTCCGGCTGATACTTCATATCTCTCCTACCCGGGGTACAAATTAGAACACTCGTTTGTGCCCCGGGCTGGAGTTTGCGTGTATGTCAGAGAGGACATCTGTTTTCGACGCCTCGGCAGCCTTGAAGGTACGGACCTGTCCATCCTATGGCTGCGCGTAGACAGCGACGACCATCCCCGCGTCTACGGGTGCCTCTATAGGTCCCATAGCGGTAATGCCGACACAGACCGACTCATCGACCACGTCCAAATGGCTGCAGACTCCGTGCTACAACAGGTCCCATCCGCAGAGATCGTGATACTCGGTGATTTTAACGCCCACCACGCTGAATGGCTTGGTTCTCGTTTAACCGATCATGCGGGTAGATCTGTCTATGACTTTGCTTTGGCATATGGTCTAACACAACTGGTTACTTCGCCTACGCGGATCCCAGATGTGGAGGATCATGTACCTTCCCTGTTGGACCTTCTGCTGACCTCTCATTCCGACGGATATCAGGTCTCCGTCGATGCCCCACTAGGCTCTTTGGACCATTGTCTGATCCGGAGTACGGTGCCACTCACGCTCCCATCGCAGTTGCGATCTGCAGCTTGTCGCCGTGTTTGGCACTATAGGTCGGCCGATTGGGACGGGATGCGGTCTTTTTTTGCATCCTACCCTTGGGGGCGGGTTTGCTTCTCGCCGGAAGATCCCAGCGTTGTTGCCGATTCTGTTGCTGATGTCGTGCTTCAGGGTATGGAACTTTTTATACCATCCTCTGTGGTGCCCATCGGAGGCAGATCCCAGCCATGGTTTGGTCGCTCCTGTAAACTAGCATCACGCTATAAGCAGGAGTGCTACCAGGCCTGGGCTGACGCATCAACGTCCCGGGATGTAAACACCAGCGCTCTTAAAAAGAAGTACAATTCCGCCTCCAGGTCCTTCAAAAGTGTCATTGCCAAGGCAAAGTCAGAGCACATCGGCAGAATTGGCGAGAAACTAGTTCGCCTCCCTTCGGGAACACGTGCATTCTGGTCTCTCGCCAAGGCTGTCCAAGGGAACTTCTGTCAGCCATCTCTGCCATCTCTGCACAGGGTGGACGACTCACTGGCCCATGTCGCTAAGAAGAAAGCCGATCTGCTAGGCTCTCTTTTTGCTTCGAACTCGACTCTAGATGACGGGGGAACACACCGCCGAACATCCCGCGATGTGAGTGCTCCATGCGGGAAGTGCTGTTTACACAGCGCTTGGTGCGTAAAGCACTCCTCTCCCTGGACGTCAACAAGTCGAGTGGGCCTGATGGAGTCCCACCTATTGTGCTGAAGACGTGTGCACCGGAGTTGGCACCGGTTTTAACGCGTCTTTTTCGGTACTCCTACTCCCTAGGCGTAGTCCCGGACTCATGGAAGACAGCTTTGGTACACCCGATCCCTAAAAAAGGCGACCGCTCAGATCCGTCCAACTACAGGCCTATCGCCATCACCTCCTTGTTCTCCAAAGTAATGGAAACGGTTATTAACAGCCAGCTCATGCGGTACCTTGAGGATCACCAGCTGATTAGTGACCGCCAGTACGGTTTCCGTCGAGGTCGCTCAGCTGGTGATCTTCTGGTCTACCTGACCCATAGATGGGCTGAGGCAGTGGAGTCCAAGGGGGAGGCGTTGGCCGTTAGTTTGGACATAGCGAAGGCTTTCGATCGGGTTTGGCACAAAGCGCTTCTTTCAAAGCTGCCTTCCTATGGGCTTCCCGAGAAATTGTGCAATTGGATCACCAGCTTTCTTGCAGATCGGAGCATCAAGGTCGTAGTAGACGGTGCATGCTCCGATTACAAGCCCATTAACGCTGGTGTTCCACAAGGCTGCGTGCTATCACCAACGCTGTTTCTTCTGCATATCAATGATATGTTGCAAACCAGTAACATTCATTGCTATGCGGACGACAGCACTGGTGATGCTTTATACACCGGCCGTGCCAATATTTCTCGGGAAAACGTCGCCGAGTACCGGAACAAACTTGTGTCTGAAATCGAGACTTTGTTGAACAAAGTCTCAGACTGGGGGCGACTAAATCTAGTCCAGTTCAATCCCCAGAAGACACAAGTTTGCGCGTTTACCGCTAAAAAGATTCCCTTTGACGTATCTCCTCAGTTTCAAGGCACTCCCCTTGTTGCCTCAGCCAGTATCGGAATCCTCGGTGTCGACATATCGAGTGACGTGCAGTTTCGTGGTCACTTGGAAGAGAAGGCCAAATTGGCCTCTAAAAAGCTTGGCGTGCTCAGCAGAGCGGGACAGTATTTCATGCGGGCACACCGCTTGCAACTTTACAAGGCGCAGGTTCGGCCTCACATGGAATACTGTTCCCATCTCTGGGCAGGGGCCCCCCAGTGCCAGCTCCTTCCACTTGACCGCATCCAGCGCAGAGCGGTTCGAATCGTCGACGACCGAGTTCTTTCCGATCGGCTTGACTCACTGGCACTACGTAGAGAGGTTGCATCTCTTTGCGTATTTTATCGCATCTACCACGGGGAGTGCTCTGAGGAATTGTTCGGACTAATTCCAGCCGCTCAATTTCACCATCGCACATCGCGACAGACCTTGCGATTCCATCCATATCATCTAGATGATTGGCGGTCCACCACCGTGCGATTCAGAAGAAGTTTTCTCCCTCGCACAACTTCCTTGTGGAATCGATTACCACCAGCGATTTTTCCGGACCGATACGACTTAGGGACCTTCAAGAAAAGAGCCTACTCCTTTTTAAAAGGCCGGCAATGCATCTGCGATTCCCCTGGTGTTGCAGTTGTTCATGGGCGGCGGTAGTCACTTACCATCAGGTGAGCCGCATACTCGTTTGCCCCCTCTCCTATATAAAAAAAAATAAATAAATAACAAGAACAAGTGTAGTAGAACATGCAATAAATTAATTTGATATTTTTTTAAAATAATTGCGAGGTTGGAAGAAACCTTGTCGATGTCATATTAATAACTTTTCACAAAATATTAAAATTATAATATTAATGGGCACAAACAAGTCGTCGTTGACGCCGCAAAGGGGCGAACCTCAATTTTTCCGAAAATTACAGAAGACCTAGAAAACACTTATTATTCTCCGATTATTAGCTTTTTTTCGTAAGAAGATTTAAAGAAAGCTAGGAATCTGGGAATAATAAATGTTTTCTGGCTCTCCTGTAATTTTTGGAAAAATTGAGGTTCGCCTCTTTGAGGCGTTAGTGACGAATTGTAACATTCAATTTACTTACATTGCATCAACAAAAAGAAAGAACCTTGTTGATCTGCGATAGGTAATGTTATATCGGACAGTAAAGTAAAGTTTCACCAAGTGATAACAAATGCATTTATATTTTTTAAATATTCAACTTTGTCAAATCATGTGAAATCATCAGATCAGATCATGGGAAATAATCAGTGTCAAATCATAAATTTAAATAGTTGCAACACGATTTCTCATCCTGTCAATTTTCACATTTTAAGTTACGCGTGTAAACGGAAGCGGTTCTTGATGTGAACGAACCTTACAAATTGATACATAATCATTATATCATTAGATAAGAGATATATTAAGTTCTTCAATTTTGCTTTACAAAAATTGAGGCGTGCGAAATATCCTAACCATATTAGTCTGCGCCATGCGTTAAATAGATTATCTCTCTTCTGCTTTTGTATACTAAAATAGTATATTATAGTGGTTTAGGAATTTCTTCTGTATCGTAGAGGCATTTTAAAATCACGTTGTGTGTTTTTCTTTTTTATGCAATTTATATTTTAGTCATCTCACAAAATTAACAAACACACAGGCCCATATTTTTTAGTACTTTCCCCGCCTACAAACGAACTCGCGATTCACAGTACCGCAACCAAAAGCTTCTCAAAAACAGATTAAATGTGTCTTTATAATTACAATTACGATATAAGAGTAGTGTATATTTGCTTCCAAGGCATGGACAATATTTGATGGACTCTATCGTAATCTGAGGGAATTTAAGAACCTCTATATCGGGACAAGTTAATGAATAACAAATTCTCTTTATGAAGAGTTTGTCGCGCTCCTTCATTGCGAATTGGGAATTAGAAATATTGTTAACTTACTGTTCGCTGTTACCTGTCTGCTTTGTTAAGCCCATATCGAACCTCTCGCCGAAATTCATAGCCTTATAAGAGAGGATAAGGGTAAGGACTTCTTAGGTATGGTTTCCCCACGATGTGTTTGTTTAACACCGAGAATATTTGGTAAACAGCACAAATAAATAGTGGGTTGACCGGGGATCCAACTCTGTCAAGTAACCAGAGTTAGTTCCTCCCGATCATTCCACTATCATTTACTATGCAATTTAAGTTTAGCGCCCTAAACTATCGCGATTCGTAAAACTCTTAGAATTGAAAGAAGGATTTAGGGTACTAATACGATGTTCATACACATAAGTTTTAATTTTCACTTAACCTTTTCAATATCACAATATCAAAGTGTTCGATACCGATCGAAATTCATTTAGATATCGTTTTATCAACGTAGCAATTTAAAAGTAAATCAATAAATATAAAATAAATGTTCTCTCACAAACAAGATGCACTTGTTTCTTTGAGCACGTTTTCACTCTCGTTCGTAATATTTTATGTAAGTCCATTGACACTGGAATTTGTTCTTTATCGATTTTATATATAAGAACTACTATAAAATTAATATTAATTTCCTTGAATTACTGGTAAGAATATCTGCGCGAACAGACACAATATATTAACAATAAGGTTTTAAGTTAAAATATTATACGACTAAAATATTAAATTTTTTATATATCTTAAACAAAACAGTACCTTCAGGTAGAGACTTATTAATAATTTAGACAAAGACAGAAGACTTATTATAATTTATCTAAGTCTACATTTGACTCAACAACCACAGAGTGAAAGGGAGTGATGGTTTCTTTAGGGCCGCCATAATATAGCAATTAATCTTATCTTCATTAGATTGTAAACAGTACATTGGTAAACGATTTTCACTTTTACTGCCGAAAACGTAGTAAATAATTTATTGCTCGATCGATCTAAAGTACTATGGCTTTATTGCACAGAAATGCAGTATCGTATTATTCAATAATATTTGATGAACAGTGGATTTCGTAACATAGACACAATGGCAGGAGAATGTAATACATATAACCTTTCTATGGTAACCCTGATCTAATATTAGTACGATATCGAAATTTCACTCAAATTAACTGGTTATCACAAACTGAGGTCTTTGTACTCAAAACGATTGTGGATGTACGTGCTATACAGATATTTTGTTATTCATTGAATGAAGGCTTTTATATATATTGTTTAATGACTTTATTTTTCGACTAGCTGTGCTCCGCGACTTCGCCCGCGTGTAATTGAGGGTTTTAATTATATTGATCAGAACCCTAATTCTTTTTCTCAAATATAAGTAGCCTAAGTTACTCCTTATAATATCGGCTATCTGCCAGTGAAAGTCCCGTCGAAATCGGTCCAGCCGTTTCGGAGATTAGCCGAAACAAACAGACAGACAGACCGACAGACAGACAAAAATTTAAAAAATCTTGTTTTGTTATAAGTACCGTATATACATTCATAATATGCATTGAATACAAAACTGTTATTTTAACATTACAAACAGACACTTCAATTTTATTTATTTGTATAGATAATGTGTCTTAAGGGTGTTTTGAAGAAAATAAAAATAAAAAAGCTAATTATCTGTTACTACTACTACCATTCTACCCGTTGCAAACAGTAGTCCAGTAATTTATTTATAATCTGACATATCCAAGCGATTCTACACCCTGTATATAGTTTTATAAAGATGAATGTACCGTGACAGTCGGCATCCTTGATGTCAAAGTGGGCGCTCATGATAGATTGGATTGGAGAGATTATGATGTTAATTTGAAATGATGGACGGACGGATGTTGCGTAATGTAATCTCACTTTCACCAGACGATGACGATGATAGCAGATTGACGCCTCGCGTGCTGGACGCGGATTAATGAGGCGAATTATGATGTAAGGGCACTCGAGTTTTATGGGTCGCAGGTCTTCATGGCTGTCAAATGGACGACTTTTATTTAGTTTTACGTAAAAACTCGTGACGTGGCGGAGTACATAACAACAACATCGTGAAAAGGATTTTTTTTGTGACGAAGCAACTCCACTTAATGACATTCATTTTAGACCAATTCTTGATTTAATGCAACACAAGTTTTTTTTATATATAATATTCGAAGACATTTGGATATAATTATAAACGGAGGATTATTTGGATTGGCGTTCCCTTTCTATTGATAGTAATCAAATATAGCCTTATTACTAGAATCATTGTAGGTCAGGACCGTCCAAGACTAAGCAGGCGCCCTAAGGCGTTTCCCTGTCCAAATAACCTTGAGCATTCGTTCCCTCTTTAAACGTACGCCGCTTTATCATAGAATACACACAATTTTTGGAATTATTTTAATTAAAAAAAACGAACTTTAAAAGTTAAACAAAGCGTGAAGAATATAGATTTTTAAATTATATATCCATTAGTGTAATCCTCTAATAATTAGAGCGTTGCCTTTAGTAACAGATGCATGTAATCAATAATTTTAGTCATTTTTTAAAAGTAGATTTTAAATGTATATTTATAACACATAAAAACAAACTAGAACGTGGAATGTGATGATAGGATATCGAACATTAATAATGTGCATTTAGATGTAGTTTATTTCTCATAACTAAAGAGATAATAGTTTCTGAAAAACGCACTATCGCAAGATTTTGGTCGGGGTATCGCCTTAAAATTACATTGTACGCGAGTGAATATTAGTTGGATCGCTGCGTGTTTGGTGTTAGCTACAATGAATGTGCTCGGCAATAAAGGAAACATATCGCCAGGAAATCTTGACAGATTGGACCAAAAATTAATATTTAAAGGTGAAGGTAGCCCGGGTTAACTATGACATCAGGACGTCAAACACCTCAGTCTCGTAAAGCACCCGAAACGTACGGAGTAAAAAAGTGAAAAAGGCTATAGATTAGGTGAAATTAGATTTATTTAATGTGTATTATTCACATAAACATAAAACATCATTATATAGGTTGTTTGCTACTTTAAATATGGGTCACAAATATTGGATTAGATCATGATTCTAACAGAGGTCCCTCGTCGCCGCAACATTCGTTGTTGCCAGACTAAAATACTAGGATGGGTCCCATTGAAATGTCCATTAGTGTTAAACCTTCAACAATAAATTACAAAACGGACACACCTTAGCTTTCTGTCACGAAGGCTCCCAGAAAGTGTCAAGGTCCCTGGGGAGGTTGAACACATATTTATGAACCTGTCGTAATGGAGACGGTGTCGCTGTTATCATTGAGCTGCTATTCTGGGCGCTTGATAAGATAAGAATGATGGGAAAAACCGGCCTTCAACAAGGTCGTTATTTATAAGCTTTTATTTAGCAATGTATAGAGAGAGTTTTGATTTCACCTGATCTGGAAATCTATAATAAATTATTTAAGGAATTACATTTACCTAATCATCACAGAATATTCAGGGTTATTTTTCAAAGAGTAGTCAAATTTTAAACTTACGTTCAATTATAAATAATGATATACCTTATAAATAATAAATAATTTTAAGTGGTAGAGCCATGCGGCAGCTTTTGCTTGTCGCACGGATGGGCCGGCTCGAACCGGGGTGGTACCACGACCTCACAGAAAACCAGCGTGAAGTAGCGGTTTACCTCTGCGTTTCGCTTGGTGAGTGCAGGTGGCCGGAGGCCCTTTTTACTGGAAATGAGGCATTCCATCTTAGTCCTCACGGGTGACAACGCATCTACATTTTGATTTGTAATAGAGGATAGATGTAGATGTCTATGGGCCGCAGCAACCACTTACCATCAGGTGGACTGTGTGCTCGTTTGTCACCCTTATCCTATAAAAAAAACCGTTATTGAAGCTTTTGAAAATACGAGTAGATAAGGCGTCTGCTATTATTTGAAATTATCCCAAATTGAATTTTATTTTTGGGCAACAACGTCTTTGTCTACCAATCGACTCTTACGAATGTGTGCGTGCGCAGAAATATCTATTAAAATATTGCATTACCACGCATTTTGAATTTAAAAGATAAAAAGGACAGAATTATTGAAATCTTTTTAATTAATTTTTCTTCACCATTTGCCTATAATATTACGTATTCTGAACCTCCTCTGCAAATTTAGCCGATCATTGCAAAATAACTCTGTATTTTTATATTTGTCTTATGTAGTATTATTAATATATTTTTATGGAAGAACCGAAACTTATTTATATTTTACATGCAACCGTAGTTTAGTGTGTTAGGTTAAACACATTATAACAAATATTCTGTACTCACATTCCCATCCAAATTTACTTGTTACTGGTATTAGAGATCATAGTTTATTGAGTCCATACTTAATAGCTAAACCTATACATATTTTAAATATCATTTTAATGGAGATTAATTGTTTTGCACTTATCTGCCTCCTAGCAACATAAAGCAAACAAAGAACTATTTGTTTTCTATTTTTTGATGGCAAAAAACATTTGCGTAGAGGGTCAAATTATCTAAATTTCTCGAAAAACGTAAGTAATTATTATTATAATTTAAAATATTATGTATATACTGTTAATTTCTTCTATTTGAATAGTAAATGTTTTAAAATTTATAACAATACTAGATCGCCATGCAGACGTTGTTCTGCCCTTTCCGACGACCCTTCCTATAAAAATCCTTAAATTCGCAATAAAAAATTTTGAGGGTCATTTAGCGGGATAAAAACTATCCTATCTCTCAAGTTGGACCAAAATGCACACAGTGTGCAAAATTTCATTGAAATCAGTTCAGTAGTTTAGGAGTCCATCGCGGACAAACAACGTGACACGTAATTTTTATATATAAAGATGCTCATTGACCTCTAGTACTTTTATTGTAATTGTCTCTTAATTTGAGGCCGAAGATGATGGAATAAGTAGCGTGCTTTGGGGTAGCCTACATCCAGCTGTGCACGGTAGCTGATACTGGTGATAAAAAAATCTGGTATACTTACCGGAGTTGCTATAGCTAGGAGTCTTAAAAAGTTGAAATAATAAATATAAAAAAAAGTTATTTGGTTGTTTTATATGGAGAATTTAGAATTAGAATTTAGTTTTAGAATTTGTTAACAGAAACGTTACCCCCAAACTAGAATTTTCTCCCTGCTTTACCTCATTGACCTGGGAATTTAGAATTAGATTTTTTTTAGATTTTGTTTAAAAAAAACGTTACCCCCACACTATGATTTTCTCCTATATAGTGGAGGCAATTTACAAACATAAATTGCACGAGGACAAGCATCCAGACCCGGAACAATTAGTTGCAGGCCATACAAATATTTGTTCCGTGCGGGATCCGAACCCTCGGCCTCTAGCGCAGCAACTCATTGCTAAGCCACTGCGCCAGGGAGCCGTCAAGGGATTTTAATTCTTAAAATCTTATAAATCTATTTCTAGTGTTCGGTTACTGTAATGTAGAAATGTCTTCATTTCATTACGAATCGTTAATATAAATACGTTATGCATACAATGACATACAACTTCGGAAATTTTTGATGAATTAATATGACGTGGCTTGTTATAGAAACGTTTATCTGGTCGTAACGCAAACAAGACGTTTTTCAAAATAGGAACAAGTCGTCTCTTACCATGAGATTGGGCGGTAGTTTCTCTTTTGCCGCCACACACAAACTAAATAAACGTGACGGGCGTGTTTAATAATAGTCATAAATTTGTATAATGATATATAGCCTTACCTGTAATCGTTGATTACCGTTTACGTACTTAAACTAAGGATTAATTACCTATACACCTGTCTCTTTCTATTGACAATGGTAATTTAGTGAAAAGATATGGAGAACTTACTTATCGTCACGCACAATCCCTGACGGGGTAGCCAGAGAGAACAGATCGCCAAGTGTCACGATCCTTACATACCTCTTTCGCTTCTTTCAGATTCATCATCTTCTTCATACATGCACGTCTAGGTATCCGAGTACTCTTGACCCTCCCCTCTTCGAGCAATTTGCTCACATGGTCTTCGAAAGTTAGTCTCGGTCTACCTCGACACCTTTTAATATTAACTTTCGCGCTATATATTTTCTTCACCATTCGGTCTTCACTCATTCGCTCAACGTGCCCAAACCATCGAAGCACGCCCCTATCAATTTTTGTGATAAAGTCATCTTTCAAACCTGCCATATTGCGAATCTCTTCGTTTCGCTTTCGGTCGGCCATGGTAACGCCGCACATTTTACGAAGAGATCGCATCTCCACTGCATTCAACTTGCTTTTATGCTTCTTCTGGCATACCCAGGTTTCGCTGCCATATAACAAAGTCGGTACCAACACTGCGTTATGTATTGCAAGGCGTGCACTCTTCACTACGCCTTGCCTTTTGACTAACGCAGTCAGGGCACCATTGACTTTGTTCCCGGCAGCGACACGCCTATCCACATCTAAATCACATCTTCCATCCCGGCTAAAAGCACTCCCCAAGTATACAATTTCATTTACCTGTTCTAGACATTCCTGATTTACCCATATTTCACACTTCGTTCTCTCTTCGTCCCTTTCAAATACCAGAACCTTAGTTTTATTAGCATTCAAGCGGAGACCTTTAATTTCACATTCCTCTTTCATACACGTGACTAATGCCTGCAGTTCTGCCTCTGATGGTGCAATAAGCACTGCATCATCAGCATACAGCAGACAATTTACTTTAATGTCACCCAATTTCACACCCAAACAGCTATCTTTCAGTTTCTGTAAACAGCTGTCGAGATACAGTATGAACAGCCAGGAAGACATGACACAACCCTGTTTTACGCCCGTTTGGACGCTAAACATGGGTGACAGGTCATGCCCTACCCGCACACAGGCTTTACAGTCACAGTAAAGTGACTGCACAGCCCTTAGCAATCGACCATCCACACCATACCCCGGCAACAGTTCCCACATTTTCTTCCTTACAACCTTATCAAATGCTTTCTCAAGATCCACAAAAGCACAGAAAATCCTCTGGTTAGCAGCCAGAAGCTTTTCCGTGATCATGCGGAGAGAAAACATTTGATCCGTGCATCCTCTTCCAGGTCTAAATCCGCATTGTGCCTCCCATAGAAATCTTTCCGATTTCTCTTGCATCCTACGTGTCAAAACCTTCGAATAAACTTTACTTGCTAAACTGGTCAAGCTGATCGCCCGATAGCACCCGCAGTCAAAATGTGAACCTTTACCTTTATATAAAGGCACAATGACTGCGGATCGCCAATCATCCGGGACATCCCCCGTCCGCCAGCACAAATTGCACAGCAGATGAAAGCTGTCCCAGACGCGAGGCCCACCATACTTGACCATTTCAGCAGTAACTCTGTCTAGTCCCGCAGCCTTACCACATTTCAAACTTCGAATCGCATGTTCAATCTCTTTCATACTGATGACCTCAGTGTCATCGAGGTCCGGGTCTGGCGTACCAGTCTCGACGTCATCCCCGGATCCCTCACTAAGATCATCACACGCATACATTTCTCTATAAAATTCGCTCCATCGCTGCATGACGTCCGATTTTTCTGAGAGGACGTCATTAGTTCTCGAAAGCACTTTGTTCATTCTTAAGGCCGTCGCACCACTTCGGGTCCTTCCAACCTCTTTCCAGAAGAGTTTGGTGTTCTCCTTAAAGTTATGCGACAACCTTTCGTCCGCTTCCATTCTACACCTTTCACGCACTTCCTCAATCAATGCTTTCGTGTGAACTTTCTGCAGCTTATATCTTTCTTTCATCTTCTCTCTCATATCCTTATCATTACTAGAGGCCAAGTAGTCTAACCATGCTTTCTTCTTCTTCTTTACAGCTTTTTTCACTTCATCATTCCACCATGCATCTCTTCTTTTACTACTGCCTCTTTTAATCGTTCCACACACTTCTTCCGCTGCACTTACCATTCCATCCCTAAGGTTCTGCCATGTTCTTTCAACACATTCTTTTCTGCCATCGATGTTGTCGGCTACCCTCGCATGATATTTGTCCCTAGTATCCGCTTCCTGAAGCTTCCAGCTTCGGATGCGACAGACCGACTGTGGTTCTGTTACTGCCGTCCGGTAGCGCCAACCCGCGAACAGACCCCTAAATCTAGTAATCACTAGATAGTGATCTGTTCCCATTATGGAGAAACTTTAAGCATTTCTTAAATTGACGTCGATGTTATGAGTAAGACCGATATTTTACCATCTATCAAGTGCGGTATCCGTCTACAAGATGCAGGAATGTGCAAGCTGGATTGTGAATGTGGTCTCTCTTACATAGAACTAACAAGAAGATCTATAAATACCTGCATGAAAGAACATATAGATGACTTGAAGCACCGACGTTCCGGGAAGTGCAGTGTGTGAACATGTTCAAGATCATGCCCGCCATTAAATTAGATTTGATAGACCACAAATCCTCGCAAAAGAACACCGATTCCTACCAAGGATATTTCGTGAAGCTATTGAAATTTGAAAAAAAGATGGATGCTACCATTTGATTGGAGAACTTATAATTAATAACATTAAATCGAAATTGCAGCATACCACTGCAATTCTTCAAGATACTGGAAGTTCGTTCTGCATAGATTGGACAAAACGTAATATTATAAAATTGAAGGTAGTCGGGCTAACTATGACGTCAAACACCTCAGTCCACCCCGTGACCATGGATGCTGTAAAGCACCCGAACCGTCGTGAATCGTTAAAATCCGTAAAATTAGTTTCATTTAATAAGACCGATATAATTTACATACCTACTTATCATTTACTATTCGATAGCAAAATGACTAGGGAATTTACGTAAGAGATATCTCCCTAACATATTGCCTCGTCAGGAACCGAGGTGTAAGCGCCGGTCGGTAAAAGCGCCCATTGTAAACACTTTCTCTCGCCTCCTGGAGATTTAATCGAATGATTGGCAGTAGTGTTGTGAATGTGTCAATGCGCGAGTTATTAATGATTTCTCTTAATGACCGTTGGCTGGTCCACGCGTGGTGTTTTCACATAGGTGTCCGTCATTGTTATTAGACCTCTTACTGATTAGTTATGGCCGACGGTTTGTTTTCTGATTAGCGCAAAAATAATTGACTGTTAATTGCTATTAAGGCGTTATGATGACATGTATCTTAAGCCACCGTTAGTTTTCGTTATGTGGGTTTGATTGTGTTTGTGATATTTAAATTTAGTAGAAATTAAAGATTTAAAAAATTTCATTTATTTATTTATGTAAAACTGAATCATATAAGTAGGTATACATTTTTAGAATGATTTTATCTAAAGTAATATTATATAGAGGTAAAGTTGTTTGTATGTAAGTTTGTTTGTAGGTAGATATCTTTGGAACTGTTGAGTTTGATTATGAAAATTCTTTCACTGATAGAAAGCTACATTATTCTAGTGTATTTTTGTGATAAAATTCGGTATGAAGTATATTTATAAAATTCTAGTCGGAGAAAAATGAGCTGATTGGTTGCGTAATCAGCGTCCGTTGCACAAACAAAAGAAGAATTGCGCTACAGTAATTTTAGACAAAGGCACTACTAACACCAAAGAAAATTACTTTGCTATTACCTGAATTTCATGCTGGCGAAACCAAGCCGGTACGGGTCGCCTAGTGATTTAAAAATAATATATTTATAGTGATGATAAATAGATTAAATCTCTACAAAAATTACATATCCAAACGCTCGATCTATCTTCTCCAAGAACAAATTCATGACAAGCGACTGTTAAATTATTTATACCGCTTTTAAATATTTTTAAACGTTAAGCAAACCAGCAATATTTACCTCAGAAAGTGGAAGCCGCCGGCTACATGTAGGTCATCAAAATAATGTAAGAACAGAAGATATAAATTGCAATAGTTTTCTCACGCACACAAATAATTCCTATCTACTGGCATACTTTGCGTCTATGCAAAGGCATTTTAATCGTTATTGAGACAGCGGTTGGGTAAGGTCAAGTTCGATTGGTTTAAATCTACACCTTAGTATTTGTTCATACCGTATCACTCTGATTTAAAGTCATTATAATTTATAATCTTGCTTTACTTGACCGTTTGAAATCCCTTCGACGTATTGCAATGGTGATGATGATGTAATTTTGTTCAATATGATGAAATTTAATAGCTATTTTGTTAAAGTAAGCATGGTGTACGTTAATAAGACTCATAAAAATCAATAATGTGTATTTTGTAAATAGCTTTTTAATTTTTTTAATTTGCTTATTAAAATTTAAACTCAAGACCCAATATACAGTTCACCGGCTACGCAAAGATGCGCCCATTAGGACAGTTTTCATCTAATGAATGAATGTCTCGCCATCGTGAGCCGTTCAGTTCATTACAAGTCCACTGCTGAACATAGCCTGCCACTACAGTTTCAATACTTTGGGCTATGTCGGTTACTCTAGTATTTTAGTTGCGGATTCTGTCACATAGAAAATCTCTTAGCATAATGCTCTCCAATACCGAATAACTAATTTATTATATTATAAGGTTTATGAATGTGATTTAGTAGACATAGAATGCATTATTCAAAAGAACACAAAATGTTTATGTCGTCTCTTTGGACATATGTATGTACATATATATTTAACAAGGTGGTAGAACTTTTTTCTATCTAGGAGTTTGTTTAGGTAGGTACTGTCTTCTTACCTGTTTCTGCCACCAAATAGCAGTTCATGCACAGACACTATGGAGAAACAGTATAATTACAGACTCCATCTTTGTCCGCAGATGTGACAACTCATCCGTAGCATTCATTATTTAAATTTCCAACGGTCGCGCGCGGTCTCTGAGTCTGCAACGAACTTATTTTATTCAATTTACTAAAACTATAAACAATAGACGCTTGCGCTTCCGTGATATCCTTGGGAAGGTGAGGTAGCACCCCTAGGTAGCCCTGTGACATTCGTCGCATGCACACGTGCTTTCTTATTTGTGCTTGCGGTCTCAGATTCCGCGCGCGACCGATTGTGTTCCAGAACAATCCAGTGCAATTAAAGTGAAACCGGGGTAAATATTTCATGTTTTTTTGTATCTTATTATTACTTTTTATGTTTTATATTATAATATTATAAAAGTATAGTTTAAAAAAATATACTTTTGTTGTAGACAATGAATTACGAAGACTTAGAATATCGAATAGTTCGCATGCTAGAGCAGGTGGAATCAGAAGATGAGGTCTTTGAAGACGTTTCGGACCAAGAAGACAACCCAGTAGAAATTTTGCTAACACAGGATGAGTATGTTCAATCGGATGCTGAGCTTAGTGACAGCGATGACGATAACGTCACGTCGTTTTTACTATTGCGATAGGAAAAAGAACCGCAGAACAAAGTATAGTTGTTTCAAATGTGGAAAACACATGTGTCTAGAACATGTGATTGTTATATGCCGAGAATGTTCATCTCTACTTAGCTGCGCACCCATGTCAACGAGGGTTAGGGCGTCCCCCCAAGGCGACGCACACCAGCTCGTCCCCGTTGGTGTGGAATGCAGCGTGCAAAGCGGCGATGGGGACCGCCACCCGTCACGCACAGCCCGACACGGCGGAAGGTGGAGGACAGAGTGCAGAGTTGGCACGTGGAATGTTAGAGGAGGCATGAGAGATAAGACGAATGAGTTGATCGAAATAATGAAAGAAAGAGAATTAGATGTCGTGTGTATGTCGGAGACCAAACGGAAGGGCAGTGGTACTGAAGAGCTCCCTGGCGGGGCGTTAGCTCTATGGTCCGGAGTCCCGGAGAGCGAGAGCGCCCGCCAGGGAGTGGGGGTGCTGCTGTCGTCTCGGTTGGTCGATGTTATGACAGAATATAAGGTTGTGAACTCAAGACTTCTCTGGGTTCGCTTTAAATTGGGACTGACGAAGTTATTCCTTTTGGCTGTTTATGCGCCGGTAGCTTCGTCGTCCAGGGCTGAGCTGGAGGAGTTTTGGGAAAATGTAAGAGAAGTTCTAGATTTGGCTAGGGGAAACGAAAGAATTGTTGTATGTGGTGATTTGAATGGATGGGTTGGTACCGCTCGACCAGGGTACGAGTCGGTGCTTGGAAAGTTTGGCGATAAAAGGGTTAATGATGCTGGCAAGCTTATACTGGCGGTATGCAAGGAAAAGGGTCTTCTTGTGACAAACACTATGTTTAATCACAAGAAGATCCATATGTATACTAGAGAAAGTAAGAATGAGAGAAGTATGATTGATTTGTTCCTGGTGGATGACCGACTGCGAAAACAGGTGATGGATACGCGAGTGTTCAGGGGTGCTGACCTGGGAACGGATCACTATCTAGTGATTACTAGATTTAGGGGTCTGTTCGCGGGTTGGCGCTACCGGACGGCAGTAACAGAACCACAGTCGGTCTGTCGCATCCGAAGCTGGAAGCTTCAGGAAGCGGATACTAGGGACAAATATCATGCGAGGGTAGCCGAAAAGCTTGACAACATCGATGGCAGAAAAGAATGTGTTGAAAGAACATGGCAGAACCTTAGGGATGGAATGGTAAGTGCAGCGGAAGAAGTGTGTGGAACGATTAAAAGAGGCAGTAGTAAAAGAAGAGATGCATGGTGGAATGATGAAGTGAAAGAAGCTGTAAAGAAGAAGAAGAAAGCATGGTTAGACTACTTGGCCTCTAGTATTGATAAGGATATGAGAGAGAAGATGAAAGAAAGATATAAGCTGCAGAAAGTTCACACGAAAGCATTGATTGAGGAAGTGCGTGAAAGGTGTAGAATGGAAGCGGACGAAAGGTTGTCGCACAACTTTAAGGAGAACTCCAAACTCTTCTGGAAAGAGGTTGGAAGGACCCGAAGTGGTGCGACGGCCTTAAGAATGAACAAAGTGCTTTCGAGAACTAATGACGTCCTCTCAGAAAAATCGGACGTCATGCAGCGATGGAGCGAATTTTATAGAGAAATGTATGCGTGTGATGATCTTAGTGAGGGATCCGGGGATGACGTCGAGACTGGTACGCCAGACCCGGACCTCGATGACACTGAGGTCATCAGTATGAAAGAGATTGAACATGCGATTCGAAGTTTGAAATGTGGTAAGGCTGCGGGACTAGACAGAGTTACTGCTGAAATGGTCAAGTATGGTGGGCCTCGCGTCTGGGACAGCTTTCATCTGCTGTGCAATTTGTGCTGGCGGACGGGGGATGTCCCGGATGATTGGCGATCCGCAGTCATTGTGCCTTTATATAAAGGTAAAGGTTCACATTTTGACTGCGGGTGCTATCGGGCGATCAGCTTGACCAGTTTAGCAAGTAAAGTTTATTCGAAGGTTTTGACACGTAGGATGCAAGAGAAATCGGAAAGATTTCTATGGGAGGCACAATGCGGATTTAGACCTGGAAGAGGATGCACGGATCAAATGTTTTCTCTCCGCATGATCACGGAAAAGCTTCTGGCTGCTAACCAGAGGATTTTCTGTGCTTTTGTGGATCTTGAGAAAGCATTTGATAAGGTTGTAAGGAAGAAAATGTGGGAACTGTTGCCGGGGTATGGTGTGGATGGTCGATTGCTAAGGGCTGTGCAGTCACTTTACTGTGACTGTAAAGCCTGTGTGCGGGTAGGGCATGACCTGTCACCCATGTTTAGCGTCCAAACGGGCGTAAAACAGGGTTGTGTCATGTCTTCCTGGCTGTTCATACTGTATCTCGACAGCTGTTTACAGAAACTGAAAGATAGCTGTTTGGGTGTGAAATTGGGTGACATTAAAGTAAATTGTCTGCTGTATGCTGATGATGCAGTGCTTATTGCACCATCAGAGGCAGAACTGCAGGCATTAGTCACGTATATGAAAGAGGAATGTGAAATTAAAGGTCTCCGCTTGAATGCTAATAAAACTAAGGTTCTGGTATTTGAAAGGGACGAAGAGAGAACGAAGTGTGAAATATGGGTAAATCAGGAATGTCTAGAACAGGTAAATGAAATTGTATACTTGGGGAGTGCTTTTAGCCGGGATGGAAGATGTGATTTAGATGTGGACAGGCGTGTCGCTGCCGGGAACAAAGTCAATGGTGCCCTGACTGCGTTAGTCAAAAGGCAAGGCGTAGTGAAGAGTGCACGCCTTGCAATACATAACGCAGTGTTAGTACCGACTTTGTTATATGGCAGCGAAACCTGGGTATGCCAGAAGAAGCATAAAAGCAAGTTGAATGCAGTGGAGATGCGATCTCTTCGTAAAATGTGCGGCGTTACCATGGCCGACCGAAAGCGAAACGAAGAGATTCGCAATATGGCAGGTTTGAAAGATGACCTTATCACAAAAATTGATAGGGGCGTGCTTCGATGGTTTGGGCACGTTGAGCGAATGAGTGAAGACCAAATGGTGAAGAAAATATATAGCGCGAAAGTTAATATTAAAAGGTGTCGAGGTAGACCGAGACTAACTTTCGAAGACCATGTGAGCAAATTGCTCGAAGAGGGGAGGGTCAAGAGTACTCGGATACCTAGACGTGCATGTATGAAGAAGATGATGAATCTGAAAGAAGCGAAAGAGGTATGTAAGGATCGTGACACTTGGCGATCTGTTCTCTCTGGCTACCCCGTCAGGGATTGTGCGTGACGATAAGTAAGTAAGTAAGTAAGTAATAGTTTATTATAGTTTTGCTAAAATAATAATTAGTAGCTTTTAGGTACGTTTCCTTTATTTTATTTTTTATTATAATTTAGATCATAACTAGAATTATACATAGAACGTACAAAAATAAATGTAATTTTAGAGTTCTTATTACACAGTGCCATTGACAATGAATGTGATTTGTAGTAAGTAGTAAAAAAGACAATTTCATTTTGTTTTGTTTTTGTTGATTTATAACGTTGATTTTCAACCAGAGAGAATAATTCTGGGTTTTTATAGACCTTTGTTCTATTAAGTACAAATAAAAAAATAACGAATAAATAATATGTTTTTTTTTTATTTTATTTTACATGTATAAAACCTCTTTTTAATCATCTGTTATACAATAAGTCGAAAGATTCATTTGTTTTCCCAAAGAAGACACTTAAAGTTGCGGAAACACAAACCGCGCGCGACTGCTTAAGTTCGGCGCAAGGGTGCGGCCGCTGGAAGGTTAAACTTGATAGCGCGTGTCCATGGACTGCAGTAGCCACTAACCACAGTCCATCAGCAGGGCATGGGCAGGAGACAATTTTATCCCCGGGGAAAGGAGAAATTTATCCCCTCGCTTAGTTTTATCCACCCTTCGAGCATGGGCATGGGTGGATCTAATATACACAGTAGATAAAATGGGAGATAGACTTTTAGTGAATTAGATAGATTTTTTTATGAATATAAATTTAAACTCACGTCCAATGAACTAGGATAGAATTGTCCCTTTTTAAAAAGCATAATTTTTTATCTTTCATTTGGCTATATGCTACGGCCTGGGAATATATGTCTACTCTTTATGTCAAACGGGGATATACTTCTCTCCGTTGCCGTACTTTGGCATAAGGACAAGATAATTTTATCTCTTGTCAATGGATATAATCGGGGGATTAAATTTTTGTCCCCAGTCCATGCTAGCCGTGCTGGTGGACTGTAATGTTCGTTTTTTACTTCAGTTTAAAAATAATTGCAATAGAAGGGGTTTTGAACAACAGTATAGGAGGTGACGCCTCGCTAAGAATTGACGCCTGATGATGGTGATGATATGGTGTGATGATTTTCTGAAAAGCTAGTGGTTAATACCTATATATGTAGGTATTAAACATTTCGGTGAATTGATTTGCATTTTATTTACATTTTCAATTCTAACATTATAAATTTGCATATGCGTCAAAGTTATTAATTTAACAATCCAATTGAGTTATTTTATGATGTGCATTTTGTTTCGTGTTTTATTCTTCAAAAAGATAAAAAGACGATTTTTATTTTATTTTTACGTCTGTAAATTTTGAATGAGCCTTATTTACGTATACGATATTATCTCTCTTCTATCTTAGGTTTAGGGGCCGTAAACGCGACTGGTGAGATCCCGGGCTCTAATCCGAGGTTAAGAAATTAGTTATTGAATTATATTTATCAAAAAATAGTAGTAACTCAGTAGCAACCCAGAGTCAACAAGTTGCCGCTATGACACCCCATAACCTCTGAAAGCACGTGAAGCAAGTGTTCCTGCGCCTGAGCTCTCTCCGGTCGTGTAGGATTGCCGTCCTATTAGACTATAAGAGTGAAGGAATGGAGAGTGCACCTGCGCTTGCGCATACATTGGGCACTTAACCATATCCTACGCAGATAGCACGCCTCGGTTGAGACTGGCCACCGTTTCCGAAACTGAACCAGTCTGAAGGAAATTATTTTATACAACATTATTACAATTTATAGTTTACTTTTATTTGCTACTTATAACACTGATGTAAGCATTTGTCTATGTTTTGATGAATTAGCTATCAGTAAAAAAATCATATCATAATATCTCAAAACTTGAAAACGAGATGTGCCGTCTCGTTTTGCCAGTGCATGTTGCCAGTGATGATCTAACCGAGACGTGGTCCTTCACTGCTGGCCGGATGAGGAAGCTCAAAGTTGCTCAGCGAGCTATGGAGAGGGCTATGCTCGGAGTTTCTCTGCGTAATAAACTTAGAAATGAGGATATCCGCAGTGGAACCAGAGTGACCGACATAGCCCAACGGATTAGTAAGCTGAGGTGGCAACGGGCCGGCCATATAACTCGAAGAACCGACAACCGATGGGGAAAAAAGGTTCTCGAGTGGCGGCCGCGTACCGGCGGACGAAGTGTAGGGCGTCTCCCCACTAGATGGAGTGACGACCTGGTAAGACATGCAGGAAGTCGATGGATGCAGGTGGCTCAGGACTGTGCTTTGTGGCATTCTTTGGGGGAGGCCTATGTTCAGCAGTGGACTTGTGAAGGGCTGTAATGTCGATGATGATGAAAAAAATCGGTGCACAGTGGTACATATTTTGGCTTGCAATAACATGTCACATTTTGTCTTTCATCATAAAAGAATTTAAAAAAACGGAATCCGGTTGTATACGACTTCGTGACTGGATAATAACTTTTATCTACGTGTCGGAGCGAACGATACCGAGTGGATGGTTCGGAGCCTGGGAAATTGTTTTCTGTAATTACTGTGTTAAATGTTGCTACTGAAAGGTAATGATTATATTCTTTTGAACCTTATTAAACTCTTCAAACTTTTTTTTAACAACAATGAAATTGGTAGTGACAATTTTAAGTCAGAATTTACCACGTGTTCAACATACTGCAGCAGTGAATGTTTGAGATATTAAAAGTATTCGTTGTCAAGTCCACCAACTCGCATTAGAGCAGCTCGACAGACCGACAGATGCTCCAGAAATGAGAGGAGGCATAGGCCAAACTATCGTACCCAAACTACATACCGCATTGTCTGTATGTACTCGTAGTTTGGGTTCGATAGTTTGGTAGTATCAGTTTTCTTGAAGTGTGGAGCATCAAGGTCGTAGTAGATGGTGCATATTTTGATTACAAGCCTATTAATGCTAGTGTTCCACAAGGCTACATACTATCACCTACGCTGTTTCTTCTGTATATCAATATGTTGCAAACCAGTAACATTAATTACTATGCAGACGACAGCACTGTTAGTCAGGAAGTGTTTCGTCAGAAAGCACGTAAAGCCGTTCGTCCTGCGTCTGATCTCTTTCCAATCGTGTCGAATTGCCGTACCATTACATCTCACCCATTTTTATGTGTGACTAGTGATCCGCCCCGGCTTCGCTCGGGTCTCGACAACAGCGCCACAACACCTACCGGGTCCAATTGTGAATCTAAACCATCCAGGGACCCACTTAAATGCACACAAAAAGTTTCATCAAAATTGTTCGAGCCGTTTTCGAGTTTTAGCGAGACTAACAGACAGCAATTGATTTTTATATATAGAGAAGATAATATATATATTTCATGTATATCTTTATTACTTGTTTACTTGTTTTCTTATTCTTTTTAGGGTTCCGTACCTCAAAAGGAAAAAACGGAACCCTTATAGGATCACTTTGTTGTCCGTCTGTCTGTCTGTCTGTCTGTCTGTCTGTCAAGACCCTTTTTCTCAGGAACGCGTAAAGGTATCAAGCTGAAATTCATATCAAATACTCAAGTCTACTGTCCCTTGGTGCTGTGAAAAAATCAAACTTCTAAACCAACGCAATCAAAAGATACAGCCGTTTATGCCGCAAATATTATGCCACAAGGGAATCAAAACCTACAGGGTACTTCCCGTGAACTCAGAATCTTAAAATTTGGTACGAAGCAACGTATTATAGCATAGATAAAGGAAAAATTGCGAAAAACATAAATTTTTAGTTACATGATATAATAAAAACATTTTTAATAATTTTAACCTACAGATTTGTTCGGAACCCTCGGTGCGCGAGTCCGACTCGCACTTGGCCGGTTTGTTTTAGTTTACTGCTGGTAAAGGGCCCGTCCCATGCGTCTCGTATTTCTGAGTGTGCTCATCGTAGCCGGTTTTCATATTTTACAACTGACTTGAATATGATGGTTATATTGACATCTATCGGAAGTCATGAGATCTTTCTTTTATTTTACGTAGCCTTTCATGACTTCCAGGCGTTAGTTGAGTTGATGGACTCTTTTACGTTGTGACATGACTAAGAAATAAACTACATATCGGCACAGATCTAATACGATATTAATATTGAATAGTATCGAGTCTCGCAAGTAATCACGGAAAGTCCTCTGCAAACTAGGCACAGTTCTCAGAACGATGCGAAGGTCTTGATCCATTTGAATTTCAATCGCTATCTTCAAGCGATTCCATGCCTCGTTGAAATGCATCCAATCATAATGAGTTAATCGAGCCATTCAGCCTTGGTACGATCACGATCTTTTACCGATTTATTGGTTTGATTCCTTTTTAACATAACTTAGCTATAACTGATCAATATAAAAAAAATATGATATCTACAGCATTATTACGTTAACTTATTTAACTCGGCCGTAGCGTAACGTAAATTTGAATGGAATTAAATTTTTTAAATTATTATGTATGTAAGTGAAAAACTTATTTTTTATACGTGGTAGAGCCTTGCTGCAGCTATATTAGTAGTATAGTTGTGGCACGAATGGGTCGGCTCGAGCGGGGAAGGACCATGCTCTCACAGAATACCAGCGTAAATTAGCAACTTACACTGCTGTGTTTCGTATGGTGAGTGTAGAGATTCAGAGATCCTTTTTACTGGAAAAGAGGTATTCCATCTTAGTCCTCACGGGTGACAACGCATCTGCATTTTGATTCGCAAACGAGGATAAATGTAGATGTCTATGGGCCACAGTAACCACTTACCATCAGGTGGACTGTGTGCTCGTTTGTCACCCTATCCTATAAAAAGAAAAATATTTTTTGCTATTCAAAATAATCCACTCCAGTCCTTAGCAAGAGAAAACAAAATCTTGCGAAAGCAGTATAAATGAAAAACCGGCGTCGAAATTAACATTTCGTCATATTTGAAGTTCCCTTCGTTTCACATGGCATTTTGAAGAAAATAAGCTACATTTGCTCTTATTTTTCATATAATAGGGCATGGTATCCTGTTGTGTATTTAGTGCAGGTTCTGCGTTCAATTCCTTGTAATAGGGAAAATGATGGTAATCGCTTTTACTTTAATCGTAATGATCTCAGTGGAATTGACGGCGTTTTTATAAGCATTTTCTTTATGTGCTTTCACTTGACTAGGTCGACTTAAAAATATGTGAAAGAGGAAATATTTATTTCTTTTTGTAAACCTATTAATTTATTGAAACACGTATGATTGGTGTTTACATATTTTTGTAACAGCCTAAGCAGGCGGATTAGCGATTGCAGTGCTAGAAGGCTCTATGCACAAAATAGTTAAGCCTTTTATTAAAGACTACGAGATATTTCTGACGTTTCTTATAGTCGTCTCTTATGACAATGACGACATGATATGCGGCAATGGAATCCCATACATCGCCACCGCAGAGTCTGCACCGACTTAGTCTACCGGATAGCCATTTCTTACTAATCCAGTAGTGCCTAGAGAGTAATAATTGTGTTCTGCGAGTAGTGCCATTGTGTAACTAATGGGAATCGTGGCAATCTTATTTTGACGTGTGACGTTTAGTTTCATTGTATTGTGGAAATTTACAAATATCGATTATAAAGCCGGCTTTTCATATTGATATCTTATTTTTTTCAAAACAAAATTTCAATTGCGAATTGATAGCCATTGACAATTCCCAGCAGAGCAGTATAGGCACATTGTTTGAGGAGTTTGTTTTATAGGAATTACTGATAACTCAATCGAACAAAAATGCTTTTTTTCATTAAGCTTACAAATTTATAAGGCTTTATAGGCATATATTACATTTTAAATTGTGATAATAAATTTACTTTGTAAATGCTTATCTAAATCTACAAATTGTAATACTAATTCACTCCATGCTGAGTACTCATTGCACCTCGTTTTTAAACACTAACGGCCTCACTTATATTAATCGTTGGTTATCGCTTATTAAGTGGCGAAGCTTGCGAAGTCACTTATTGATTTCACGATGTCTGTCCGTCTGTCCATCTGTCCGTCTGTCCGTCTGTCCGTCCGTCTGTCCGTCTGTCCCACGATTATTTCGAAAACGGTTTCGAATTTTCAAATTCTGTTTTCAGCAATCGATTACTGATCACCCAGGCATCTGAACCTCCTATTTTGAAATTTTTTTTTCCGTTAGAAACCGCTACAAAGCTGATTGCTTCGCCACTTTGCTATGCTGTTAGCTTGCTAGGTTTATTTAAAATGAATATTAATATAAGGAGTTCTTATATTTACCTAAACATTACACATTTAAATGCAACTATTTTTTACGGATTTTATCACGTATATTAACATATTGTAAATTCTTGACGTTTCGAGTACTTTAAAGAATCCATCGTTTGAGGGGACTGTTAATTAATTAAGTTTATGTATGAAGTTAAATAAATAATTAAAATGTAATAATCTCTATACGTGTCTCATTCTTTTGTAACTTAAATTGACGTCGACTTTCTTGAGTAAGGCCGTAATGTACTTGGTTTCTAGTTTAATTGAATGCAAAGGGTGTGTCTGCAGATCTGCGCATGACGTTACGATGTGAGACGTATAAAGCGCGCTAGACTTTAATTTCCGTACGGGTTTCCCTTACGTTCTACGCTCAGCGAAGTAAATTGCTCCCGCTTTGTCTGACGTTTGACAACTTGTACTTGTACCCAATATGAAATAATTTTGAGAATCAATGAATTGTTTCTGTACTGTTATTTTTAAAGTTTTTAATCGACATTTGCTTATTTTTAATTTTTTTTCTACTATTTTTAACTGTTACAACAGAAATAAAGGTACCCGCAGCTCTTTAGCTTGACTGTCTCAGAAGTAATGTGGTGAATGTTTTTGGGTATATGTATGTATGCCTATTCATTCTTATAGTCTTTTAGACATCTCCATTTGACTAAGCGACTGGACCGTTTTTGAGTTAAAGGTGACGTTAGATTTGTGATCAGAGTGCTATAGGCTGTATTTGAATTTAAATTATAATAATATGACGCTCACAAAAACTGTTATGGGGCTTTATTCTTATATAGAGTTCTATATAGAATTCTTTGTTTTTATTTTATTTTTAATAGTAAGATATCTGTTCGGGCTGCTATCACCCACTTGTCTATTCCGCCGCCAATGCACCAACTTTTTGGTTTGAAAAGAGCCAGTATAATTACCAGTGTGTATGGGCTGTGAGGTATTTCATTGGAGCCCTCAAGTGTGACAGCGAATTTGTGGCCTTCTTGATTTGAAGTTGGTTGTAGTTGGGGTTGTTATAAACTAATTTGCTGGATTCCGTGTAAAGAAATAATATGATGTGTCCTGGCCAGTTTTTAAGGTACAGGGGGAGGGGCAGGACACATCATTTTCTTTCTTTACGAGGAATTAAGCAAATTAGTTTATAACAACCCTATTATAATGGATTTCCGCAAAGTAACGCCTGATTCTATTAATTGGTTGTAGTTGTCGATTGGCTTCAGTAGGCACATATTGTTAAGTGGATTTTTAACTCATTTATCGCTCGTTTATTGTGAGAAAACAAAAATAGTTATGATTTATTTCTTAATAGAATTGTTTCGTCGCTTGATAACTTCGACTATTTTAGAACACGATTGGATAATAATATTAAGGATAAGTATTGGCGATATTTAGATTTAAGATCAAAGACCATTTATTTCATTTTATGAATTCATATTTTAAGTACTCGTAAAATAAAGATTAGATCACGCCAGGCGTTGCTCTCTATCTGTTTATGATGTTTCATCACAATCGGTTGGGCTATTCCGAAGATTAGCTTAAATAGACAGACAGACAATCAAAAGTTTTGGAAATGTATTCATGTCTTAATGACGTGCAAATAACCGTCTGAGCTCAATAAAGGGCAATTATTTCGATATAACGGACAGACATTTCATTTTCATTTCATCATCATCATTACAGCCCTTCACAAGTCCACTGCTGAAGATAGGCCTCCCCCAAGGAATACCACAAAGCACGGTCCTGAGCCACCTGCACCCATCGACTTCCTGCATGTCTTACCAGGTCGTCACTCCATCTAGTTGGGGAACGACCCACACTTCGTCCGCCGGTACCAGGCCGCCACTCGAGAACCTTTCTTCCCCATCGGTTGTCTGTCATTTTTATTTATAGATGTAGAATAGAGCCTACGTTAGATTTCAAGTGTAAAAATAGACCATGTTCGCAAATTTGTATACAGTTTCAATTTCATGTATTTTTAACACCCGACACAAACAGAGAGAGGGAGCCTGTAGCTCCGAAACGGATGAACCGATTTAGTTTTTTTTTATTGAAAGGTGACGTGAACGGGGCTTGTTCTTAGCTATGACTCAAGCAAATCTTTTCAGCCGTTAGATGACCATCAGCTCTTTTTGTTTCGTAGGTTTTTAAAATTTTCAATTTAAGTTATTAAGCGTTTATTAAACGTCCGCGAACCGCTAGTGTAGTGCAAGCTTACTTCGTGCATTAAACGCGCTCACTGTAGAACTGGTCAGGTGCGTCCATAAACGACTGCGTAGATATTTGATGGTATTAATTTCTCAGGGTATCTAGGCGCAGATCGCCGGCGAAAGCACTAATGATAGACTATAGTAACCTCACGGCTTAAGAAATCTGCTGGATAGAAAGCTGACTGATGCGCAGTTTCGTTCTTCAGTTAAGGCCATAAACATTTTATGTTTTGTAAGGGTAATCCACCAATGGTATTCTTTATAAATAAGTAAAGATACAACCTATAAACGTCCCACTACTGGGAACAGGCCTCCTCTTCTTTCTAAGAGGGTAATGTTGCAATTATTCCTTCACGTTTCATTGCGTTGGCTGACTTTACGTCTTCGAAATATTTTTATTCCTACTTATAATCGTTCAATATTGAATTGAATGTTAATTTAATACCTGGTAGAGATTATAATTGTAGAACGAATGGGACGGCTCGACTCGGATAGGATCACGCTCCCACAGAATACCAGCGTCAAATAGCAGCTTAATGCTGCTATATTTTGTATGGTTAATGTAGAGAACCGGAGGTACACTTTACTGGAAACGAGGCATTCAAACTTAGTCCTCAGGGGTAGCAACGCATCTGCATTTTGATTCTTAATTGAGGATAAACGTAGATATCTATGGGCTACAGTATCCACTTACCTTCAGATGGTCTATGTGCCCGTTTGTCACCCTATTCTGTTAAAATAAACCTAGCATGCTAACAACATAGCAAAGTGGCGAAGCAATCAGCTTTGTAGCGGTTTCTAACGGGAAAAAAAAATCAAAATAGGAGGTTCAGATGCCTAGGTGATCAGTAATCGATTGCTGAAAACAGAATTTGAAAATTCGAAACCTTTCTCGAGATAATCGTGGGACAGACGGACAGACGTCGTGAAATCAATAAGTGACTTCGCAAGCTTCGCCACTTAATAATTAAAAATTAAAAATTTTGGACAACCGACTTTAATATAAATTATTAAAAATAACTCAAAAACTATTAGTCAGACCTTGATAAAATTAAAAAGGGACCACACGAGAAGCACCAGCTTTTAAATAAAAAAAAAATCGGTTGTCTGTAAAGTCGGTTTACTGACAATAGTTGAACGTGACAACGTCATAAGAAATATTTAATATCGAAAGAATCATTACCTTTATCGCAGCAATTATCGCACATTCGCTCGCACAGTCGCTCGTTCCGCGCTCTCGCTTGCACTTTAAATGGAACGCCTAGGTAACGCCGCATGAGTCATGTTTTTTCGTGCCGGCAGTCAGCTTCATCGATTTATAAGACGTTGTCACGTCAAAAATCATCGAAATCGGTTCACCTAAAAAAAGTTATGAGGTAACAACACACATAAAAAAACATACAGTCGAATTGAGTACGTATAGTGGCGGTGTAAGAGTAACTACTACCCCATATTATACCGTGGGTGTCGTAAGAGACGACTAAAAATAAAAGAAACTGTGGTTGCCAACCCGCTTGCCAAGCGTGGCAACTATGGCAAATATCCCCCTTATGAGGCAATCTATGGAGGAGGCCTATGTTTTTATCAGTCGACCTTAATAGGCTGTAACGGTAACGTTAACGGTATATAATAGCATAATATACTTATATATTATACAAACAAATGCAACAAAAGAGCGACTATTAAACAAATAACAACTTTGTGTTTATTTCGCAATTTCACCGCCCTCATTACCTTTTAAGATGGCGCCCGACTGAGCAACGATATACATATCTAAGGTAATTACCGTAATTTAACTAAACGCCTTTCAGATATGCAGCTAATTCGCACAACCGCACGCGCTATTTGTCGCGAGGTCGGTCGGTTCACGCCCGACTTTATACGAGTATTATACAACTACACAGTATTGTCATGTTTAACTCTTCTTTTGGTATTATCTGCGTTAAATTTTATAACACTTTCTTATAATTATTTGTCATAAGAGACCAAAAAGGCCTATTATAGACAAAAAAATGTGCTTCGACTAAATACCAGCACAAAACCTACACGTTTATAAAGAAATATGTAATCATAATAACATACGTCTTAAAAACGCTATTGTTTTGGCTGACCTTATTAGCTTACTTACTTTTAGGTTTTTATGTACATGCAGTATGTTAATTAGGGAGTTAATTTGAAAATGTTACTGGATTACTGAGGTTTATGTTTTTTTTACCCACTTAAAGTCCCATTAATCATATTTGGTTGTTAGTAATCTCTTAAATAGCCTTATTAACATTTAACATAGTATCAACTTTAAACTCCCATTAGTGTCGTGTATTTAAAAAACTATTTATAAAAATGTATTCGTAAATTATTTTAATTATTTCCAATAGGACATTGAACTTGTTGGCCATACTTCAAAAAAGGATGAGATTAACAATTCGACTGTATGTTCTTTTGTATGCATGTTACGTAATATTTTCATCAATTGTAAACCGATTCTGATTATTCTTTTTTTTATTAAATAAGTTATACTTCAGGAGTGGTCCCCCAATTTGGAGAATTCCACTTCTTAATGTGGCAAAATAGTGCAAAAACTTTAATGGAACTATTTACTTAGACGACATTTTGGTTGTGATATTCCTTAGTCTACTAAAATCATAAAAAAAGAACAAAATAATTTGACATTCTGAAGCTAGTGCTCCCCGACTTCATTTAAAGTATTTTTTTATTCTATTTAGTTGTTTGAAGTCGGCTTTTGCTTTTTATTAAAAGTATTTTTATCACAACCTATATTTTTATTATGTTTCTAATTGAACCTCTTTTAAAAATATGAAACTAAGAAAAATATAGAAAGGTTTTGAGTAAGGACAACGGGGCTTATATTCAAATATAAGGATAAGATTTAAATATTAAATAAGAAAGTAAAAAAAAATAAAATAAGGTGTGCCATTAAATTGCAGCTTTATGTATAGAAAAATTAAAAACAATGTTTTAGTTGAAGTAAACCGTTTTTGTTTTGAGGGGCGGCAAATTTGGCTCTAGTAGCTTCGGGTGGCATTCTACCCTTGCAATGCCACTAATACTAGGATTAAGTGTATTATATTTTTCTAGTTTTCCGATTTGGCGCTAATGGCGCATATCGATCAATAATTGTACGTCTGAGTATGTAAACGAAAAATTAAGTTGCTTGTATTTTCGGGTTATACGGATATTTTTGTTAAAGTTCCCGCCATATAACAAGTTACTTACTTACATATTAATTCTCTACAGAAAGAACAAATGAACATCTGCTATTAAATCCTTAAAAATAACATAAGATTTCAATACTTTAAGTCCTTTCATATATTTATTATTTATAGTAAAAGCGTTTCATGGATTGTTTTAATTTATGTTTCGTTGATTTCTTCTAGAACTTAGTCTTGTCCTGTAAAACGAATCCTAACTCTGTTTTGAAATGAAGGCAGAAGCGGGCTTTACAGATATAGTCTGACTGGAAAAATATCGAATTACAGAGAAATACAAAAGATAATTCAAATAAAATTTTGTTTATATAAAGTTCTGTAATTCTTAACAAATACAAGGGAAAGTGACTGAATTGGTGATATCATTGCCGATTATGTAATCGATTATTTTCGATGACTGTACGAATATGTATCAAGATTAATTAAACGCTTGCATTCATAAAAATTTCAAGAGCATCTTGGTGTTCCGAGATCTTCAGTCATTTTTCTTTGTTCAGTGATGAATTTGAAAGTACTCCATTGTTGTTCATGATTATTTCTTTTCTGCCTCGTTTTACCCTCGATGTGTTTGAGTTACAGTTGCTATGAAAGATGTCATTAATTAAATTTCTGTTTTCTAATTCTGTTGTCAATCTATCAAAAATAATTATGTACATACTGTAATTGATGGGAACAAGCACAATCTAGTAAAACCAGTTAAACGACTACAAAAAGTCATTCCATCATGGGACAATGCATACGTTTTTATTACAAAGTCCCAGCAAATATGCAGGACCTATCTATTAAAAAGCTTAAAATTAATCTTAACATATGTTATACTACTAAAGAGTGCATGATTGATATTAACCCCTAGGAATGAGTTGATCGCTAGCATGTTCTGTCTAAATGTTTTCATATTTCAGTGTACACATTAATATATTGTAAATTAATATTTAAAAAAAAACTTTCATATCCACTTTTTATGTTTTATCCTATAACAGAGTTTTTTTTCTTTGTCGTCTTATATCTTGTATTGCCTTTGAGTATTGGTAAATATCTTTAAATATTATTTCAGGTATTGGAAAGTCTATTACAAATTGGAAACATAAATCGAGTGACAACTATTGCGTCAGTAAACGTGCAGATACCAATATCGCGTTTGGATTATGCTATTAAGTGCTCTTTCCATTACTTTTTCTAAACTGTTTTTTATCACCACTTTTTTGTAACAAGAAACATATTAGAATACGACGACATTGTAGTCTTTAGTTATAAACTCATAAGCTCGCCATTACTTAAAAGGAGAACGGCAGGCTTGTATGGGAATTTCGTACAGCTAAAAAAATTTCGTGTTTTGGAATATTTTAATTGGTAGTTAATAGGATAGACAAGCTCTATTTAAATTCTTAGATTTTTAAAACTTGGGACGTAAAAGTTACAACCGGTTTTATTTTTTAAGGTTATGTACTAGTGTACCAATGTAGATTGTTACACATATATGCACATAAACATAGTTATGGTGATAAAGTAAATGTTCTAGATTGCTTGTCGCTATCTTTGTAGTGTTTTACTTACCAATAAGTTAGTAGATTGAGATGAGGATCGTACCTACTCAGCGGAGTGCATTAGGAGATACTTACATATATCCAGCAGCGGACTACAACAGTTTGATTGTGATGAAGTTCTGATGGGGTTTTGAGTGTAGATAAATAAAACAATACTTTGTTTTTGTAAGTACATGTACTTTATTGTCCTTATAATTATTCAATTCTTAATATTACTTCATCTAAGAATGATGCAGGTCGGGTAATACCCTCATGGAAAGCATAGCTTTTGTACCAAATAATGCTCATCACATGAGAGCAGCATCCCACTGTTTTTAAACGTACAATGCAGTTACAGCAATAACTTCTGATTGCGTCCCGACCATTCGTGTTTGTTTTTGCAACTATAACTACAAAATAAGTTTTAGCAGAAGAATGGCGGGACTTTATTTTAGCACGAAGCAACATTGGGTTTATTCCCTCTAAATCATGTATTTTCTCTCGGTATACCTCTAATGTATATATTCCATGAAAGCGGAAATGCTCACCCACATATGAAAGGGCCTGGCGAATTTGGTATACACCACATGCAAATAGTATTAATTTCTCCATGGATAGCCGCGGAAAAAATTGGGTTATCACATCTATGGGTACAAACCAGGATCTGCGCCTGTTTAAATTATGTTACCTAACTCTGCTATAGTGTTGGTTAAAAACATGCGCTATACACATGCAAGCAGTTTGCTTAAATTATATTATAATTTAAACAAACTGCTTGTATTTATATTTTCTGTGAATGGGTAAACGCATTCAACAGAGGAGCTGCTATTTTAAAATCTGTCATAAGATTGCGACAATCACGGTTAAATATTCATGGCGGAATAATTTGAAATCTCTCTTAAACGGCCATTTACAGCTTCTACTACCCACCTGTTTATAGTTACACAGCGTGATATGTTGGCTTCAAGAGTGGATAGCTGTGAATAGCAGTCTTATTTAGTTTCGGGCATATGACTTTTGTCATGCAGACTACCCATGCAGTCACGAAAACCTCTATCTAGAATAAACATCATTTCCTCTATAAAAATCATTGAATTCTGTTTAGTTTAATAAATCATTCATTATAGTCGCATCATTTGTAATGGCACTATATGGTCCGCGTCCTTTCGCGAAACTACTATCAAGAGATAAATAACGGAGGATCAGATGCTCAACACAACGTAAAAACGTCCATATAATTCGCTAACTTGCTCAGATGCAGTCACAAATCGCAATCCAAAACAACAGCAAAGAACTAAAAACTGAATTGAACTGAAAGACAGATAATCTTTACCTGTCAATAAATAATTGTCATATGAACAAAAAAATATTGATGACGAACATCATTCCTATCATTAAATCGTAAACCATTATGATTTTATGCAAACCCTATGCATTATTAGGTATAATATATAAGTGTTTAATTATATATAGAGTTATTTCTATCTCTAAATAAATCATTATGATTTCGATATTTGTGTTATTTTACATATGACAACTTCTAAAAACATAAATGCGTTTAGTTTTGCTTATAATACTCTTAATTATTAAAATCTTTTTATTAATATTATTAATTAATCCGGAGTTCTAAAAATAGAACACTAACATAAATATAATTGGCTTAGTTGCCTTAATATGTGGTACAAATTCTATAACAAAACAACAAAAAAGTATGCGGTACAAAATCTGCCGTTCTCCTTTAAAATAAGAATAAAATTGTCCATATGCTTACAGCAAATTCGAGCATTATACCAATCTTCCGAATTTGATTCTATCAGTGAAGAGTTTAGAAACTGTAACAAAAAGATGAGAATTATCACAACACACAAATTTTAGAACACAAACCATTTACAAAATAAGGATTGAGTTAAGGTTTTATGTTATTAAACAATAAGGTGCGAAGCATATGGCACGGCGATCGTCAATACGCTTGACAAGTGCGGTGAATGGTTTGAATCCTCGACTTGGGGGAGGCCCATATCCAGTAGTGTATGGGCTGATAAAGACAAGGAATTAGAATAAAGAAGACTTTGCATTAATATTGAAGTGGAAACCACATTAGTGGAGACAGTAGTCAAATGAAGTATGTATAACGCCATCTTGTTAGATATATGGTATGACGCTCTGTGACGACTGGCTGGAACTTGTTTCATTAATTGGAAAAATGGAAATCTTAAGGTTGATATTCATAATAAAACAATTTTACAAACAAAATTAATAAGTCATAAGCAATCAAACACATGTCTTATGTAAGATTTACATATTTTATCCGAGAATAAAAGTAAACTAGAATATTTTATTGGATGTAATGGAGAAATAAAATACACCGAAAAAGGCGATCTCTTGTGCTGTGTAAGTGATGAAGTATGCGACAAAAAATCACGCGGAAGGAGAAGTTTATTCAATGCCATGTTCCAATGCAAAAGTTGACTGTGCCCACTAAGTGAGAAATATTACTGATGTCTTCGATTTAATATAAATCTGCACATGGAAAGAACTATATTGTTTTTTATCGTCTATACAAATAAATAAAATTGAGGTGTCCGTTTGTAATGTCGAAACAGCCTTTTACTAAATGCATATGAAAGTATGTACGGTACTTATAAAAAAATGAATTTTTAAAATTGTTGTTTGTCTGTCTGTTTGTTTGTTCTGGCTAATCTCCGAAACGGCAGTTTTGACGGGACTTTAATTGACAGATAGCTAATGTTATAAGGAGTAACATAAGCTACTTTTTTTTTAATAATTGGGGTTTCGCGCAAAACTTAAAAAAATTGTTATAAGTACCGTATATATTTTCATATGTATTTAGTTAATAGCTGTTATTTTAAGATTACAAACAGACACTTCAATTTTATTTATATGTAAACTTAGATGATTTTCAATAATACTGTTCGTTGATTGGATACGTAGGCATTTTTAAGAAAAGAGTCTATTCTTTTCTAAGAGGTCAGAAACGCAACTGCTCTGCATCACTCCCATCAGATGAGCCGATCGCTCGTTTGCCTACTTTTCTTCTATAAAAATTAAGATATGTATTACGTTCTACTCCATATCGTTAAACGTTAACCTACATTTTATAAGTGTAGTGTCATGAATTATTATACCAGATAATACCAATAGCTTTACGGCACGGTAGTAAATAGGCTCAGCATTTTTGTTTGTGCCTAGGTTCGCGATTCGAATCGCGCACGGAACAAGCGTTTGATTGACCTACAAATATTTGTAACAGACTTCGCAGAGATGCTGCGAAAGAGAAGAATATCCTGCGTAAATTAATCCATTTCCTCGCTTTTTTTTAAATAACGTTTTGTTTTCTGTTTTAAATATATTGTTATTGTCCTTAGAATACTCCTGTATCCTAATCTTCCTCTGATCGAATAGGATTTTAGAAGTCACATAATAAGTCAAGTAATCCTAGTTAGGGCCTCTGTGTTTACACGTAGTCATTATTTGGAATTATTTGCCCCCATGATAACTTCCATAATAAGCGCAGGTTGTCGCCACGGTTGAAATAGTCCTTAATAACATCAAAATAATATTTTTTGACATACCTGGCAAAGTGAGTTAACGCAAGCTGCGTATCTTGCTGGTTCTTCCCAGGACAGAGATTTTTCCGAACCAGTGGTAACAGTAAAAAATCTATATTGAAAAAAAAAAGATTATATCTTATTCTAAAGGGTTAGGGCGCTTCATTTATTTTTCAACATTTTTATAAATAAAATAAATAAATATTTTATTTTATTTTGGGCTTTTTATATTTATAGATAATATGCCAGCCCCAACGTTCTTTAAGAGGCTTACGTTTAAGGATTTGTGTTGTTCTCATAAAACATCCTAGCGATAACTTATGCAGGTTTCGACATATAGTCTGTGCCAGGCCCATGTCGTTGTAGTTTAATTTTAGTTTGCTTATCAGCTTTGCCATAGATCGTTAATCATACGGGACTCGAAGTGGTTGATTTTGTATGGTTTTGTAGCAAGTACCCTTCCCTAGCGACTTGCGATAGCGCGCTTGATGTTTAAAACTGGGACTGGAATTTATTTTTAGGACAAGGATGGCAACCGAGCACACAGTCCACTTCATCGTAAGTGGTTGTTGTGGCCCATAGACATCTACATCTATCCTCGATGACGAATCAAAATGCAGATGCATTGTCATCCGCGAGGACTGAGATGGAATGCCTCGTTTCCATGTAAAAAGGGTCTCCGTGTTTCTAAACACACCATACGAAACACAGCAGCGTTAAGCTGCTATTTTACGCTGGTATTCTGTGAGAGTGTCTTCCTTCCCCGGTCGAGCTGACCCATTCGTGATACAACTATACCAGTAATATAGTTGCAGCATGGTTCTACCACATAAAGATGCAAATCCTTTAATTTTTTTTGGACGTCTCTTATAACGTATATGTTGTCAAAGGCTATGTTCTGAAATTACTAATTTTCTTTTTATTGCTATTAAAGTGGCAGTAAATATGTCTTTAACTAGAGAAATTCAGTTTATTCTTTGGACCCAGTCAAAAACAGCTTTCCACAAGCTGAACTGTTCGAATGATAGGTTGTCTATTGGCTTTTATTACAAATTGATCGTTAATTTTGCCCATATAAAGCAGGCTATAAAGTAACAGGTTTATTTGTTTGTGTTATTGAACACAGGAATTTATTAAAGAGGTAATTTCGTTATAGTGATTTATACTTTACAGCTTCACTCTTAGATATTAGAAAGAGTTCAAGAAAACGACACAAAATATTGGATTTATGACATATTTTTCATGTCTTGTCACAAATGCATTATTTAGTGACACAAACAAATCTTATTCTTCCATTCTTTCACCAGGCTTTAAAAGTCCACTGTTGGACCATGGCCTGACCCGTCGCTGTATTTGTTTTCATCATCAGCCTTGGGAAACAAAATGACATTGTCTCGCATTTTTGACGCTGTCTGTCACCGGTATATCTGATAGCTGATTTAAACGAGATATTTATACCGTCATCTACATATTTCAAGCAACGGATATTTTTATGCCATTCCTTCTGGCCACCAATTATGTAATCGACAAACACGGGTCGAAATGCAGTGTATATAGTGTTATATGTTATATATACATATATCGTTTTTATAATTATTACAATGGATTTTATGATCGAAATCAAAATCATTATTATAGCTCCAATTTAGAGATGTGGCTTATAAATTGTCTCAGACTAAGACATTAGTTTGGAATTATAGACTATAAGTACAAGGGATCAACTTCAGAGAACAGTCGATGAGTTTGACCAATGCAGCAAGGAATATGAGGAATCCCTCAGATTAATTGCTGCATTGCAGTTACAGTTAAGTAAGGCTAATGAGCAGATTGTGCAATTAAAACATTACATAGACAACATGAAAGCGTCCCAAACTCAAAGTCTGTTCAACGAGCTCATAGAATGTGAATCTTTTAAAGCATTGCAACCCTCCACAACAATTGATTTGACTGGTGATGAGTATGTCACATCAAGAACAGCATCAAGGACTACCTGCAGTAGAAGAAAATTAAAGAAATATATAAAAATCAATAAATATATTAGAAAAATGCAAAAATTAATTAAAACTAAAATTAATGTTAAAAATTATATAAATGTATGCAAAGAAAAGCAACAATTAATTAATAAACTTAAAATATATGCAATTGAGGTGGAAAATATGAATCACTGTTATGAGACTGATATAGAGTGTCTAAATTCAACAATTTTATCCCTTAAAAACTCCCTACAAATTTTATCAAATAAATATGCATCGGCTCAAAATGAGATAAAAGAACACATATTGGCCATGAATGATCTGGTAAAATCATGTAAATATAATGAGGAGCGCTTTGACTCCTTAATAAAACATCAGAGTGAGTATCAGCGCTCCATACCAGGTTCATCGGGGACAATATGTGTAAATAACAAAGTAAACAGTAAGGACTCATTATTTTCACCTACACTCTATGACAGTGCCATGACAAAGGATATAAACTTAAAAAGCAATGTAAATATTAAAAAAAAATAAAGTTATTATGTATTGTGATGACATAGGCAAAAATTTGGGCATGATGTTAAATAACTGTTTAGAAGGACATATGATTAGTAATTATTGCATGCCAGGAGCATCCTTTAGTCATATAATGAATAAAGTTTTAGCTAGTAAATTTTGCCCTAATAGCACATTAATAATTCTTGTTGGGAGAAGAGGCAATCTAAACAAAAATCAATTATTAAAATATATTGATAATCTTAATAATTTAAATGTACATAAAATTATCTTGTTTACATTGCCTTACATACAGGGTTGGCCGCAGGAAAATAAAATAAGATATGATTTAAATTTATTAATGAATAACTTTTCATGTAATAATAATATAAACTTGACATTTAATTGTTATAATTATAATAATAAATGTAATTTAATAGACATAAATAATTTACTTAAGAAATTTTTGACTAATGATAGGTATTACCTATCTAAATATATTTTAAGACTGATAGCAAATGTGCTATCTTATTGTTTATATATTAACTCAGCCAAGGACTTGGCTACACAGACATCTGCTCCTTTTGAGCAGTGTAATGACTTAATATGTAATTTGGAATCAGTTCCAAGTAATTTAAATTAGAAAATGAGACAATAGAGGTAATCTCTAGCAGTTGTAATAATTTAAATAATTTAGAATGTAGCTTACAAATCTTTAATTGTATGACTCCACAGAATGATAATGAAAATTGTATACACCTGGTGCATCAAAATATACAAGGCATGGTAGGCAAAGAGTTAGAAATTGAGTTGTTCTTAAATAGCAACAATATTCATATTTTATGTATTACTGAACATTGGTTAAAAGCTTATAACTTAATGTTTAACTTCAGTAATCACCAGGTGGTCAGTTCTTTCAATAGAGAAACGGTTTTAAGAGGTGGCTCCTTAATATTAGCTAGTAAATTATTGTCATGTAAAGAACGTAAAGATATTGTGATCCTCTCTGTTGAGCGAACTGTAGAAATAGCATGTGTTGAGTTTGAGCACCTCATTGTTGTGAGCGTCTACAGACCCCCATGTTCTATATACGATACTTTTGAAAAAATTATGGAGGAAGTTTTTGCTAAGCTTAATAAACGGAATAAATCTGTTGTAATATGAGGAGACTTTAACATCAATCTCCTAGAAGCTTCCTCAATCAATATTAAATTTAGACCATTGTTTAAATCATATGGTCTTTTTAATTTATTTTTAGAGCCAACGCGTATTGCTCAATCTAGTGCAACATGTATAGATAACATTTTTACAAATGTGAAGCCGTTGCATAAATGTATAATTCAAAAATTAAGTTCTGATCACTGTGGACAAGTAGTTTCGTTACCATATGTTCACAAAAAGCAAGTAGATAAGAAAGTTGTGTTTGTTCCAGTAAGTGCACGTCGCTTGGAGAAATTTAGAAGTAACATAGTGAAAAAACTTCCATCACTTACATACCAAAATGATCCAAATTTTTTGTATGGAACATTATTTAAGCTTATTTGCAATGAATTTAATAATACTTTTACTTCTAAGACATTCTCCTTGAACAGTCGGAAGTCATTTAATGAATGGGCGACAGTAGGAGTCCATAAGAGCAGACATAGGTTATATGATCTTTACCATGAAAGGTCATATAATCATAGCGTCGAATTTAGGGAATATGTAAAAAAATATTCAAAAATATTTAAAAGAGTGTGCTCCACAGCCAAGTCTTTGCATTTGAGCAACAAAATTAAGACGACTTCCAATAAAATTAAAATGACATGGAGTATAATTAATAGCGAAACTGGTAAGATTAACTCTCGCAATTCAAACTACCAGTTAAGTGTTAATAACAAATTAACCGAATCAGATCAGGACGTTGCAATGGTTTTTGAGAAATATTTTACTGATATTCCGATATTAACCACTAAGTCACTGAATTCTTCTCCTGTGGTCGCCGAATCATTACTTAAACAAAATGTAAATGCGTGTACAAAGAATTTTACATTTCATAAAGTATCATCAAAAGATATTGTAAAATATTTTAAAACTATTGATGTTAAGAAAACTGCGGATCTGTGGGGGATTTCCGTTAAAGTTATTGCGTCTATAATAGATACAATCGCGCCTCATTTAGCTACTATTTTTAATACTAGTATCGAATCTGGTGTGTTTCCTGATTTAATGAAGAATAGTAAAGTAATACCTTTATTTAAATCTGGTAGTACATTAGACCCCGCTAATTTTAGACCTATTTCTGTACTACCAACACTTAGTAAGATTTTTGAAAAAATTATTCTTCATCAAATGTTAAATTTCTTTAATATAAATAATTTACTTCATAAAAATCAATTTGGTTTCACAAGGGGTCGCTCGACAACTGATGCCGGTGTTGAGCTGATTAAATATATATTTAATGCATGGGAGAATTCACAGGATGCTTTGGGTATATTTTGTGACCTATCCAAAGCCTTCGATTGTGTTCACCATGAAACATTAATCAGGAAACTTAAACACTACGGTGTAAGAAGTGATGCTCTTAAATTAATTATTTCATATTTAAGTAAGAGAACGCAAAAAGTTGTCATTAACAGTATGAGTTCTTCCGGGTCGATGGTACAGATGGGCGTGCCTCAAGGCTCAATTCTAGGCCCCTTTCTGTTTCTTGTATACATTAATGACTTACCTTACATAGTAGGAGATAACCATGATATAGTATTATTTGCAGATGACACTTCTTTAATTTTCAAATTAAGTCGACAATTGCTAAAATATGACGAAGTAAATAATGCTATATCTAAATTAGTAAATTGGTTCAATGTTAATAATTTGCATTTAAATGGCACTAAAACGAAATGTATGAAATTTATGACTCCAAATGTCAAACAATTAAATACTAATGTAATTTTAAATGGGGAGAAACTGAGTCTTGTAGATACCACCATTTTTCTTGGAATCACACTAGACGCGAAGCTTCAATGGAGCCCCCATATATCAAAACTAGCAAGCAGACTTAGTTCTGCAGCATATGCCGTAAAAAAGATTAGAAGTCTAACTAGTGTTGAAACAGCTAGACTAGTTTACTTTAGCTATTTCCATAGCATAATGTCGTATGGTATTTTGCTATGGGGACACGCAGCTGACACTGAAATTATATTTGTTTTACAGAAGAGGGCCATAAGAGCAATTTATGATTTAAAGCCTAAAGAGTCGCTGCGACAAAAATTTAAGGAAATTAATATATTAACTTTGGCCTCTCAATACATTTATGAAAATGTAATGTACGTACACAAAAATAAAAGTAGTTTTACAAAAATAAGTGATATTCATTCTGTAAATACTAGGAACAGACACAAGCTAGTAGTACCGGTTACTCGACTCCATCGAGTCAGTAATTCATTCTTGGGGCGATGTATACGCTTTTACAACAAAATTCCAGAAAATATACAAAATTTGACCTGCTCAAAGTTCAAAACTTTATTAAACTAAGTTTATATAAAAAGGGTTATTATAGTATTAAAGAATTTATAGATGATAATAACCCCTGGAAATGAGGTGATCGCTACCAAGCTATTTCTAATTTGTTGTGTTGTTAATTTGTGTAACATACATGATTGTAAGCTGTTATTTTTTAAAAAAAAGTCCCGCTGGGTTTCTTGCTGGTTCTTCCCAGGACAGAGGTTTTTTTTTTCGAACCAGTGGTAATTATACAAAGGAGTGACTTTCAATAAGCATTATTTATATTCTATATTGAATAAAAAAGTTTCTGTTTCTGTTTCTGTTACAAGTGACGATACTCGCACTTGTAGATGAAGTAAATAAAGAAAGTAAAGGTCGAACTATTTTTCATCAATTCGGAAAAATATGGAGATTTTCTATTGCGTTATATTGATATAATAATGTCCTCCAGACCGAATTTCGGCCACGGCGGCCAGTCTCAACGGAGACTAGCCATCGGCGCAGGACAGGATTATAGTGCCCAAGTGTATGCGCAAGCACAGGTGCACTCTATTCCCACACTCTCATAGCCCAATGGGACGGTAAACCGACACGACCAGAGAGAGATCAGGCGCAGGACCAACGGCTTTACGTGCTTTCCGAGGCACGGGGGTGAAACACCGCCTACTTCCTGACTCCGGGCAGCTACTGAAAATTTCTTGATGGAAAAACTCAATAACTGATTTTTTGGCCTGACCCGGGATTCGAACCCGGGACCTCATGATTAGCAGTCGCACTACTACAACCACTAGACCAACGAGGCAGTCGTAACTGATATAATATCCTGTATATATCGATAATGTTAATGTCGTGGATTAATTCCGTTCGCTCGTCACCTTGCAGCGTGTTTTTATGTCATCGTGTCCGCATTTCTTACCATTTCCGATAAGGTGCTTATATGGCACTAGTTTAAGCCTCGATCGCCCTTCGGCTTATTGGGGCATCTAATTTGGACTTGGTTTGAAGTGCAGGAGTGCTAGAGTTACATTTTTTGTAAGTTTTGGACACCGTTTCCAATTAACTTACTTTCCAGTTTGGTTGATTTCGCAAGTTTAGAATTTAGACGAATACACTCAAGGACTTTTAATCCGGGTTAAGGCGCACTAGATTGTATTTACCTAGATCTATATTTATGAAAAGTAGCTAATAAAGATTATTTATTGACATTCGACCGTTATTCATTGAATTTTATACTAAGCAAGCTGTATTTCACTTTAAAATCTCTGTATACATATCATTTATTATATATGCTTTCAACTGCACATTAATATGCAAAACACAGATATCTAACAAATGAATTATACAATAAACGCTTTTTTCATATACACTCAAGAGACTATTACAAAGGAACATTAGAAATCACACAAAATTTACAGCTTACTCTGTCAATCTGTCAGTATTTTTTTTAGTTGGCAACGTTTTAAAATTCTTCGGCAACAATTCCTACTCTATGCGACTGTCTGATCATAGACTAATTATGTGTAGTAAAACTTCGTTTGCCAACTCAGACCAAATCGTGGCAACTATGGGAAATACAGGGGGTATTATGCTATGCGACTATCTGTGGGGGGAGGCTTATGTTTTGCAGTGGACTTTTGATAGGCTGAAACGGACCGGAATAGATTCTGATTCCGGCCGAAAAGCTTTTATGTGTGATTTCCTACATTTTCATTATAAATCATGCGGTCATCGTATCATTCGGTTTGCTACATCATTCATCATGCGTACAGCAAAGGAGTGGAATAAGTTGCCAGCATCTGTGTTTCCATCCGATTACAATGTGGGTGTCTTAAAGACAGGAGTGAATAGGCTTTTCTCAAGTCAGTGCGCTTCACCATCTTAGGCTACATCACCACTTACCCATAATGTGAGATTGTAGTTAAGCCCTGGCTTAGAATAACATAAAAAAGGCCGTTCGTACGAAGATTCAATTAGATTAGCTCAATTAAATAAAAAAGTTGTTAACGAGCTAGTGTATAAGTTAGTTATGTATAAGTATTGTTATTTCATTAAAATCCTCAGGGGTGAAAATTCCTCGCTGGCTTTTTTTTGTTAGGAGCTAATATGAGATGTCCATTATCTTAAGTTGGATTGTTAGCTCGGTCGTCATTTAAACGTTATAGACAATCATTGGTAACATTGGTTATATAGGTTTAGTGCGCAATTCCTTAAGAAGCCCATTGAAGTCCGCGCCTTTGTTTTGTGATATCTTTAAGAATACCCATGATGTAAGAACCTTACGTTAATGGGGGGGGGGGGGGGGGGCATTTTTACTCTCTACAGCATTTGAAAGATTTTTTAAATCTTCTTATGCTTAGCAGTTAACATTGGAACATCTATGCACTCTGAGCAAAAGTGTTGTACCACCATACGGTCTTTGATAGGCTTTAAGCAAACAGCACACTTAATTTCTGTTTAGACTTGATCCGTATGAGCAACGGTTGATTGCAGTGTTAATAGCCCATTGGAAATAGTACAAATTTCCGTTATTGTAAATTATATTTTAATGATTTTATTTTTGTTACGTAGGAGGAGCTGGACCTGACGGCAGTGAACAAGGCGGCCATGATGGAACTGCCGGCGGCGAAGAAATGGCAGATCTACTGTAGCCGCAGGCCACCACCAGGGGCACCTCCGCTCGCGAGTGCGCCACAAGTCGAGGAGTATATCAAGGCTCTTAACGAAATCGCTGATGTAAGTGTTAATGCTACTGTTTTGATTTTTTAAGTTTTTATACGTAACTTTTTAACATACTGCAGAGTAAAAAAGTCTATTGATTATTATGTTCCATCCGAAAACAAATAGTAAATGTAAATCGTTGTTATCATACCGTTAATTTTAGTTTTTTTTTTGTCGTACCATGCACGTTTAAATAGTAATTAAAGAGCCACGCTGCAGATTGTTATGAATGTCTCACGACTGCGTCTGTTCAACCGGAGAAGGAACACGCTTGCCCACGTGTGCCACGTATACGAATATCAGCACGAAATAGCAGCATAATGCTGCTGTATTATATAATATGAGAAGTGATGAGAACCAGATACCCTATTTACTTGTACTTACTGTGTACCTTCGTTTATTAGGTACCTGTACTTCTATAAAAATAATGGGCGATGAAAGTACCAATTATCACGTAATCAGTCGTGTCAATATTGTTACCAATTATTATATGAGAGCATTGTCTTATGAAGAATAACCTGAAAAGGAAAGGACGAGAGGGAAAGCGCGATACATTTTTTTTAAGTTGCAATCACATGGCGTATGAAAACATAGAACTGATTTTAAGAAACTGTTTAAATAATATAACAATATTTTGTTAGTAAAAAATGGCACTCTATATTAATAATATATTGTTGATTTTTTTGTTCTAGGCCTTTTCCGCCTCAGAAGGCGTTCCTCCAGCTGAGGCGTGTGCATTGGTTGATGGATTAAAAACGGCCCTCCGAACAAGAGCGCACAGCTTTGTACTTCGTTTCATCCAACAGGGCGGTCTCACGTCTTTATTGGAGGCCCTGCAACGAGCCCCGAGGGATGATGCCGTCACCAGGCACAATCTCATCGCCGGCATAAAGGCTCTGATGAACAACTCCGTAAGTAGTGTATTTACTCTACATTTACTGTGTGAAGAAAAATTTCTTGTTCATTTATTTGTATAAAACTTCACGGTAATATTTGTAAAACGTTTCATTTTAGGTTTAGAATATTTGTAAAAGTAAATTTTATATTAAGTTATGATTTTAATTGATTCATTTATCGACTTTTCAAGTAGATTCATTGTGCGTTAACAAGGGGAACACGTTACAATATTTTGGATATATTATATTGATAATGAATGTATGTTTATGTATGTATGTTTATGTATGTATGTTTATGTATGTATGTATATATTTGTATATATGTATAAATTGGAGATATTTCTATAGTTTATATATTTTATATATATTAGTAAACGAACGTAACGTAGTTAATTATCATTTTTATTTTGTTTTTATTCTATATTGCTACACCTACACCAAATTCTCACCACTCCATGGGTTGACATGACACCGGCATTAAGTCCGCCCTTTGTATTCTTTTATATTAAAGAATGCAATAAATAATAAATAAATAAATATCCAACGGACCGAATTGCGGCCAGTCTTAGCGGAGACTAGACATCTGCGCTGGACAGGATTATAGTGCACGAGTCTATGTGCAAGCACAGGTGCACTCTCTATTCCCTCACTCTCATCGTCCGATATAACTATCCACTAAAACCGGAGAGAGATCAGGCGCAAGACTAATGACTGGTTTTAGGAGTTTACCAAGGTATAGGGGTGAAACACCGGCAACCACCTTACTCCAAGCTGCTGCTGAGAATTTCTTGACAGAAAAATCCAATAACTGAATTTGGCCCAACCTGGGATTCGAACCCGGGACCATATGATCAGCACTCGCGCTGACGATTGGGCTTATAAAGTGTTTTTTGCGTACTAAAGTTTAAGTTTAACATTGCTATTGTATTCCAGACCGGCAGAGCGCACGTGCTGGCACACCCTACGAGCATCGACCTCATCGCTCAGTCTCTGGACACGGAGAATGTGAAGACCAAAGTTGCAGCTCTCGAGATATTGGGCGCTGTTTGTCTTGTACCCGGGGGACATAAAAAGGTAAGCAGGGAAAAATTAAATGTTCTGTTTAGTTCCATAATATTTTGTATTTGTAACGCACACATTAGTAAAAGAACGACACCAATGTTTTAATGTTGCTTGATTTTTTTTTGTGCTACATAGTATTTTGTACGTGGTAGATCCAAGCTGCAGCTATATTAGTGGTATAATTGTAGCACGAATGGCTCGGCTCTACCAGGGAAGGACCACGTTCTCACAGAATACCAACGTAAAATAGCAGCTTAATGCTGCTCTGTTTCGTATGGTGAGTGTAGAGAACCGGAGACCCTTTTTTACTAGAAACGAGGCATTCCATCTTCGTCCTCAAGGGTGACAACGCATCAGCATTTTGATTCATAATTGAGGATGGTGGTATCATGATGTCTATGGGCCACAGCAACAACTTACGATCCGGGGAACTGTGTGCCCGTTTGTCACCTTTATCCTATATAGAGCTGAATATGCACATAAAAATGTTTTTATAGTGGTAACTGTTTTGGGATATTTTTTATTAATGTCGCAATTTTTGCTATCATTTTTTCTAATTATCTGTAAATTAATTGCAATAAACAAGTTTTTTAATATATTAGACAATTTGTACTTAATAACGCCTGCTCAATTTTATTAGCAATATATACAATTGAAAGAAAGACTGCATACTTTGAACTGATAAACATATGTATATTAAAATCTTCATCAAATAAGTTTTGATTTACTAGGATTTTTGTTAGTTATTTTATTATTAACAGCCATTTTTGGTGTCTGGTGATGGGATAAGTAAAGTGACAGTCACATACGTTTTACTTATGGCTAGAGACCACCTCTATTATCGGAAAACCTGTACTTGAAGTCCTTCAGAAGCTCTTTAATTCCGTCCTTCATGGTGGTATTACACCGGAGGCGTGGAATAGAAGTGCGGTGATCTTGTTCTTCAAGAAAGGTGACAACGCTCTCTTGAAGAACTACACACCGATTTCCCTTCTGAGCCGCGTCTACGTACTGTTTTCGAGAGTCATTACGAATCGTCTAGCGCGCAGACTTGACGACTTCCAGCCTCCCGAACAAGCCGGTTTCCGAAAAGGCTTTAGCAGCATAGACCACATATATACCTTTCGGCAAGACCTTCTTGTACAGAAGTCCTAGGAGTACTATTTGCCACTATGTCTGGCGTATGTGGACTATGAGAAATCCTTTGATTCCGTCGAAATTTGGGCGGTGCTGCAGTCCCTTCAGCGGTGCCAAGTTGACTGTCGGCATATCGAAGTGCTGAAGTGTTTGTACAGTAGGGCTACAATGGCTATCCGAGTACAGAACCAGAGTACGAAACCTAATCCGATTGCAGAGAGGTGTAAGACAGGGTGAAATTATATCTCCGAAACTCTTCACTGCTGCTTTGGAAGACGTTTTCAAGCTGTTGGACTGGAAAGGATACGGTATTAACATCAATGGCGAGTACATCACTCACCTTTGATTTGCTAACGATATACAGAATCGCTGGAGGACCTAAGCACTATGATCAATGACCTCAATAGTGTTTCCCAACGGATAGGTCTTAAGATGAACATGGAAAAAACAAAGATCATGTTTAATATCCATGTCACACCTATGCCGGTAGTTGTTGGGAGCATTAAACTCGAAGTTGTTGACGAGTATGTTTACCTGGAACAAATAGTCCGACTAGGTAAGTCCAACTTCGACCAATTTTTTCAAGACGTCAATCGACGGATTCAACTCGGTTGGGCAGCGTTCGGGAAATTATGCACATCTTCTCGTCAGTTATACCTCAAAACTTGAAAACGAAACTGTACAACCAGTGCGTGTTGCCAGTGATGACCTATGGAACTCAGACGTGGTCCTTCACTGGTGGCCGGATGAGGAAGCTCAAGGTCGCTCAGCGAGCTATGGAAGGGGCTATGCTCGGAGATTTTCTGCGTAATAAACTTAGAAATGAGGATATCCGCAGTAGAACCAGAGTGACCGACATAGCCCAACGGATTAGTAAGCTGAAGTGGCAATGGGCCGGCCATATAGCTCATATAGTCGATAGATGCAGGTGGCTCAGGACCGTACTTTGTGGCATTCCTTGGGAGAGGCCTATGTTCAGCAGTGGACTTGAGAACGGCTGTAATGATGATGATGATGAAGAGACCACCTCTTATATCAGAGCGACAGGGTTTTAGGGTAGGAAAAGCGAGTGTCTGTGTTGACGGACCTCACAACATATCTTCGAAGTATTTACATTTTCTACGGCATACAGATTTCCTTGAGATGAGATGTTTAATAATAATGAATTGTTTAGATCTTAAATTTTCGCCTAGCCTTAAACATTTGATTGTGAAAAAGACATTAAAAAGGCAGGATCTTGCTTTTTTACTAGATCATATAATCATGACACACTTGGAAATGCTTTCCTCTTTAGAAGAGACCAACCCAATAGTGAACCGTTAACGTGCATATGAACTAAAAAGCGAATAAGATATTAAAAACAAATCATAAATTAGCGTTACTAAAGAAACCTTTTTTTTAGGTATTGGAAGCAATGGTCCACTATCAGAAATATGCGGGTGAGCGTGCCCGTTTCCAGGGCATCGTGAACGAACTGGACCGCAGCACGGGCGCGTACCGCGATGACTTGGGACTGAAGACCGCCATATTGTCATTCGTTAATGCAGTGTTAAATTATGGCCCGGGCGAGGATAGTCTCGAGTTCCGTCTGCATTTGCGATACGAGCTGCTTATGTTGGGAATACAGCCTGGTAAGAAGATATGGTGATTTTTTTGTAAAAGTTGTCGATGTAATGAATTCCTTAAAGATAAAATTATAAAAAAAATATTTAAACTTATAGCGCATATAATACAACTGATCTGGAAAAATTGTTTTGTCGGATTCGTTTAAAGCGTTTAACTATGCATGAAATAAATTTTAATAATGTCCTAACTACTTCAGCTTTATCAAAGCCACTTGAGGACAAACTAAACGTGTACGTTACTAAAAAAATGGCATTACGTTTTTCAGTTTCGTAGTAAAATGTGGGTCAATGTAGACAAATGTAAATGTAGGTAAAGGACAGGTCCCTGGTTCACTACTATTCTTTTAGCATGAATAGATTTTGATTTTGTAGATTAGATGATAGGAAAAAAAACGTGTGTATGTACTTATGTACGCACTTAAGAAGTTATACTTCATTAGCGTAACAAAACAAAAATAACTAAAATAAAACACGTTTTATAGATTCATACATATTTGATTAACTACCTTGAATATAGTTATCAGTTCTCACGAAAACTTGACAGTTGACAAACAATTACCAATTGACGTTGTCGCTTTTAGGTTTCGGTGTGCGCACGCATCGTAAAAAATTATCTCTCATGATTTTTCAAAAGAAGTATAACTTCAAATAAAAAGTTATATAATGTTTCCCTTTCCAGTGTTGGGGAAGCGTCAACAGATTTTCAAAAAAGTAAAAACTACTACAAACCACAGATGTTCAAAAATTAATTCCAGCGCGTCAGATATTCAAAGGGGATGTTAAGTGAACCCTAAAATTGCTCTCATTCAAAAGACTGACGATTCGGAAGTGACTCAAGCTCGTAACGAATTTTTGAAAATGCGAAAAAAAGTCGCCATATTGAAATACTCGAGCGCGTGTGATTATGATACAGAAGGTTCAGCTTTTGGTCCCAGTTATGGTAACTTAAAATCTGACGATTATTTTGAGGGATATTAATAATCTGCCTTCTATAAATAGTTTCTTTTTATGAATTTTTTATAAACTTTTGGAATGGGTGGGAATGGCACGAGAACTTCAGAGATAGGGAAAAAGGGAAAGGGAGAGAGGCGCGGAATAGGGTGTACATGCTTTACTCTAGCTGCAGGATGTCATCTTCAGAGACAATTTTTAGTATTTCGGCTTGTGGAAATCGGCAGATTGTTTTTTTTTGTTATATTTGCATTATTTCCTTCAAAATAAAAAAAAATCAACCACGCACGAGAATGTCAAAACAACGTTTTTTTTACAACTTTGTAACCCAGCCCACCCACTCCTTTAGGCTACGCCCAAATCGTCAGATTTTCTAAATACGCTCTTTTTAACTCGTAATTAACCCACCTTACCTAAGTCTGATGCGCTTGCTTGAGTAAATCCAATAAATCCCCTCTTGTGCTCGCCTACTATAATAAGTACACCTTACTCTAGCTTAACTTCAATCTCATCGCATAAGTGTTAAAATATTATTAAAATATAGCACGCAAAAGTTAGGATAGAACAAGCAAATGTCATTGCAGTTGCGCGTTTAAAATCATCTGATAATTTAGAAGTTGTGTCCGTGGTCGATCGACTAAAATCGAGACATTATTATTAATCCAAAACTATCTTTTCCAGTTATCGAGAAGCTGCGCAAATACGAAAACGAGACCCTCGACCGTCACATCGAATTCTTCGAGATGGTACGCAATGAAGACGAGCGCGAACTGGCGCGGCGCTTCGACAAGCAGCACGTGGACAGCAAGAGTGCGGCTGCCATGTTCGAGCTGCTGCGCCGCAAGCTCGCGCACACCGCCGCCTACCCACACCTGCTGTCGCTGCTGCAACACATGCTGCTGCTGCCGCGTACGTCTTGTGTCCTTGTCACTCCCCTCCCTCTCACTCGTTACTGCTTTTTTATCTGGGCCAAAGACTTTTATGTATATTACGAGACCATCTTTTGCCCTTGTCACTTCTCTCCTTCTCACTCGTTACTGCTTTATTATCCGGAATAAAGATTTTTATTTATAGTACAAGAGCGGCAATTCAGATAAACACTGTGTAACTGTTGTGGATCGCATGGGTGTCGACTGGGCGGGTAGCTGCTAAATATGTCACGCAGTTGTATTTTCATTTACGACAATTACTTTTTTAGGCAAAACTTTAAATCATAAAACCTTGACAAAGTGCGCACCTAAGTAATGACAGTGTTTTTTTAGTCAAATCAAGCAGAACTAGTGTTAGGTTGTCAAAATCAACGTTCGCGATTTACAAAACAAAGAACTCGTCTGTTCGCCTGCTCGCAGTCGACCAAAGAAGTTGTGGAGAATTGACCATAACTTAGTGCGTAGTTCATTAGTACCGTAGTATCCGACTAGTAGTATACATAGAAGTATTTGGTTTGGGCTGATAAAGATACCTGACCTTCTCTAATTGCTCTGATTGTAGAAAGGATTTGTCTTAATCGTTATGCATTGGTAGGCGTACTGACGGTCGCAGTACCAGACGTGAGCTCCTCGTAGCTTGGTTGGGTATTTTTATATAGAATAAGGGTGACAAACGTGTACACGGTCCACCTGATGGTAAGTGGATCCTGTGGCTCATGGCTTATAGATCTATCATTCATTAAGAATTTTAAATTATATCTTTTTTTAGTAAAAGTTTAGTTTTTTCACCCTATTGTAAGAAATCAAGAGATGCTCAAGTGACTTCTAAATAGTTTATGACGTCTAATTAGTCTAAATAGTAATTGAAATAAGACCTCCTTGTAGTTTTTTGTCGGTTAAAAGTTGTACAATATACGTGAACAAATGTGATGATGTTGATGCTAACGTACGTGTGCGTGTGTGTGTGTGCAGTGGAGTACAGCCCGCACGCGCAGCACTGGCTGCTGCTGGACCGCGTGGCGCAGCAGCTCGTGCTGCAGCAGGCCGCGCCCGCCAGCCGCGCGCCCTCGGACCGCGCCAGCGACCGCGGCAGCCTCGGCGACGAGCACGCCGACCCGCACAAGGTAACCACTAGCACAAGCGCCAATGCCACACTATGCTACTGCTACTATCATGTAGCTCACGGCCTGAGTGCTCACGGCCTGAGTGCTCACAGTAAATCTCAACCCGAATTTGATCCTAGTAGGCATCAGAGAAATCGCAACGTTCGTTGCAAAAGCAAGCTACCACAATTTACCCAATTTACACTGTGCATGTTTCTTGTAACAAAAATAGCAATAATTAAACACAATTAATTGTGCGCAAAATACCATTCAAAAATTGCAAATAACTGTTTACATGAAGTTCATTTTCAATATATTTATTATCTGCAAAAGACAATTAGACATCTAGATTTATTGGTCATTAAAAATTTTGACAGACAAACACCTGTGCTATATAGTGACACCGTTAAAAATCTAGGTGTTACTTTTGACAAATTTTTATCTTGGGCTCCACAGGTAAGCGAGGTAAGTAGGAGGGTGTTTGCGTCGGTCGGATCTCTCCGTCGATTAAGTAATTTTTTACCCATACCTACCAAAATTGCGCTTGCACAATCACTTCTTTTACCGATTCTCGATTATGCTGACACGTGTTATCTCAATTTAAATGAGGGAATGCTTAATAAACTTGAGCGCATTCAGAATCTATGCATACGGTTCATATTTGGACTTCGAAAATATGACCATGTCTCCGAATATCGCGGAAAACTCAAGTGGCTTCCGATCCGTCTTCGCAGGAATACTCACATTCTTTCTCTTTTATACTGTATACTATTCAATCCCACTTCCCCTACTTACCTTAAAGAGCGGTTTGAGTTTCTTGGTGACACTCACTGTCATTCTCTTCGCTCTGATAGAAACCTCACCCTAAAAATTCCATCTCATAACACTTCCTTCTATTCTAAATCCTTTTCTGTTGAAGCTGTTAGGCTCTGGAACTCCCTACCGCTGCACATTAGAAGTGCGCAGTCTATTGATAAGTTTAAAAAACTTGTCAAAGCGCACTTCTTTCCTCCTTAAATAGTCATTTCTCTAAAATTTACTACCTACTCATTTTTCCTTACGTTTAGGCTTTGACTTCACTTGTTTAATCCTGTCTGCTCTCGTATATGTATGTATATATTTTTGTATATATTTATGGATTATATTATATATGTCGTGTGTATTTTCTAACAATCTACGTACACCCTTACCCTTTCTCACAGGTCATTTTATCCTCTGCAATGTGGTTGCCTGGTAGAGATCGCTCCCAAGCGATAAGGCCGCCAATTGTACCTTTAAATAAATTATGTTCTTTTTTTCTCATATGTATTATTGGTGTACAATAAAGTATATTTCATTCATTCATCTTGTGCAGCATAAATGGGCCTTTAAAACGTCCCAAGTTAGAAATACGCAGTTCATATTGTTTTATTCACGGGTCATCATAGGTCACGCTGCAGAGTAAATCAAACTCAAATTGTAACCATACTTCGCTTGTGTGTCATAATAATGTCACTACAATTTTATTTTAACAAAACAATTATTTTCTAATTGTTTTGCACTGATTTTAATATGTGATTCATTTCACATACTGAAATCAGTCACACTCATATGAGTTTGAGTATTGACTCTATTTACTCACCTAGCTCAACAATCCAAAAGATATTTTGGTCTCAGATATAACAGCTGGCTACTAATACTGTCTTGAAACTTACTCAGATCTTCGTTTACCACATCATCTGAAACGTCAATCTGACCCCAGTTACTTTCTTCTTACCGCGATCTCCTCCTGTCTTCTCTAGATAACCGAGCCGTTGGAGTCTATAAGCATTTGTCAATTTAATTATACTCGATGCAACTACCTTTTGAGAGATATTCAGCTTTCTTCAATTTATTACTTCGGTAGGATTTTCCGATTAATTTTCTTTTTACGTAACAGGAGCTTGTTCATAAATACATTGCACCTTTTAAAATGTATCTTGAAATCAAACGCTCAATAAAAAATATAGAATGAGGTGAGCAATACGAAGAACACTTTTATACATATATTTTGCGGGTATTTTATGTCTGGTGAAAACGAACAGTGGTTAACAGTGGTAGAGCCACGCGGCAGCGTTTGCTGTCGCACGGATGGGCCGGCTCGTACCGGGGTGGTACCACGACCTCACAGAAAACCAGCGTGAAGTAGAGGTTTACCTCTGCGTTTCGCTTGGTGAGTGCAGGTGGCCGGATACCCTTTTTACTGGAAATGAGGCATTCCATCCTAGTCCTCACGGGTGACAACGCATCTACATTTTGATTTGTAATAGAGGATAGATGTAGATGTCTATGGGCCGCAGCAACCACTTACCATCAGGTGGACTGTGTGCTCGTTTGTCAACCTTATCCTATAAAAAAAAAACGAGATAATTTGCCATTTATAGGCAAAAGTCGAAAAGATTTCATTCTTTTCGACTTTTTCCATAGTCGTTTCTTACGATACTCATAGCACGAAAGATTCTATAATATAGCCACCACATAGCAACATTATGTCACTGTAATAAAATATTATGTCGGATTGTAAAATTTATAAGTAAATGTTTTCTTATAGGTCTATGATCCCGACATTGCGCCTCTGGAAATCAACGTGGGTGAAATCGTCCACCTCTTGGCGAAGGAAGAGGAACTTGTTGCTGCGCGAACAAAAGCAGAAAACCTAGAGAGGGAGAATGTTGATTTGGCGACCGAGTTGGCTAAAAAGGTATGTAGTGTTGTAACTTAACTCTACACATTTTATACGGTGTCGGACAGTAACTCTGTCAAGGTGGCTAGTTATTAAATATTTAATTGAATTCAATATTTAATATAAAACGCGCGAACAATATTAATTCTAATACAATAGTTTTAACATTTTATTAAAATATTTGGATGTGGTCATTACTGATAAATCAATTCATTGTCATTACGTGCTTTACTAATATAAATAACAGTGCCCGAATAATTACAGTTAATCGGAGGATTAAAGTGATTTTAAAATCAAAATTAAATTAATTTTGGAATTCTAAATTTAAATTGTACAAGAAATGTATAAAAAATTATTGTAGAATTTGCAGCCGTCCATATTGTCTTTACTCCCCTCTAGTGAGTGGCAGCTCTATACTTTGCTTACTGGTAAGAGTCTGCCACTTGAGAACTATTCTTCCCCATCGGTTGTTCAGTTCTTCGAGCTGTGGGGCCTTTTTGCGTATAAACGTCCAATTTAAAATAATTTATAGAATCAGGCGTTCATCTTTGCGGAAATCTTTTTGTGACAGTGCCAACATTGCATTCATTTTTCATTATTATTACTCTATTTTTCTAATTTTTTCTTGTCATAACTTACGTTTTAAGAAATTTTTGTAAATATTATATAATATATGTATATCGATAAACAAATTATATTAATAAGAACTCAGAATAGGGAAGGAAAACTAGCTCCTGATATACAGGTATAATATCCTAGTTTAGGGGATGTTGACCACTGTAAATTTTTGTGAATGTAATATGTTTGTCAATAAAGATTATTATTATTATTATTATTATCCATTATATTAAAGTTGGAAAAATTTACTTTTCCAATATCAGCTCAATAAAATAAAATTATGTGTCTTACCCAGTTTGAAGAGCACCTTTCACTCTTCAATGTCCGGCAAAGTAGATTTTTCCAATTTTAGTTCAATTTAAATAAAAGTGAAATTAAAATGCGATCTTGTCACGAAACAATCGAAGCCAATATGTAACATTCAAATGTTGCTAGCTTTGTGCTAGTATTAATAAAATTACAAATTAACCCAACACACAAATATAACCTGGTAGTTGTCACATTTAACAATCCTGCACTTGTAACTTTGTCCATTTTGGAGATTCAATTACAGTTGTCACGACCGACGACACGTTTAGTGACGTCATGTAACTCATGTCTTTATGAATATCAAAGTTACATGTAAAGGAACTGACAATTCTGCATCCCCATGCGCATGTGATAACGCTTACCAACAGGAGAAGCAACTGGACGAGCAGACTCAAGAAAGGGAGGAGTTGGAGGGAGTCGTCAATAGACTGAAGGAAAGGCTGGAGAGAGAGACGGCCACACACATGGAATGCAAGGAGAGGGCGCATCAGCTGGAGCAACAGGTAACGGAGGGAAAGTGGAACGCTAAGAAGAAAAGCTATGAGGTGGGCGGCTTGTTTTTTAATCAGGGTTTTCTGGTGTACACAGTTTAGTCTCTAAAATATTGAATTATAATATTAAAAAACCAATTCCAAAATTGACTTGGATAATATAGGAGTGAAAACGAACTAAGGGAAGGTTAACGAGACAGAAAAAAACGTGAACACTTATTACGTTAATAATAATGTGAGCTATTAACGTTTCTGTCCTTTTCTTTCGCACACAATAGCGTTAAAAGCGCTATGCTGTACCAATCTAGGTGTGTCACAGTGCGGTTAGTATTTGGGCTACTATTTAGTGATTTCATTAGTGAGTTAGTGACATGTGACGATCTCCATAGCTCAAGGCTCATGGATAGCTCGCGCTCACCTTAATAAGTACCATATGCTTGGTGGTGAAGGAAAACATCGTCAAGGAACATGCATGAAATAATTTTAAATATTATTTATTAAATATTATTATTTAAATTAATTCGAAAACATGATGTGGACGCATTCGATCTGTCAACTGAGCGGACTTACTGCTCCATAGCCTTTTAGGACCCTGAAGGAAGGAGAGTTAGACTAGTAGAATTAATCGTTTTAAATTTATAAACGCTTAGATTTTGTTTATTAAAAAATAAGAATTCCCTGAAAGTTTAAAACAATATTTAACACATCTCGTTGGATTTATAATCTTAGTTTAAACACGGACCGAACCTCTACACGATCGCGTTACTTATTTGCCAGGTTATTAACTTTTTAAGTCGTGAATTCTGGGTGTAGTCCCAATCACATCAGTAGTTTTGCGAAGACACGAAAGTTGGTTTTGAGTTCTACATTCTGAGTAATATACACGATTATCATCATTACAGCCTATCAAAAGCCTACAGCTAAACCTAGGCCTCCTTCAAAACGCCTCATAGGAGGATATTTGCTTGACAGGTGGGTGGGCGACCACAGTTTTTTTTATTATTTTGAGACAGTTGCGGCTGCCCATCTTCTGTTACTCAACAAATAACTGACTTCGACATTGTATTTGACGTACGAACGCTTCTGTGTTTACGTTGTTGTATACAGCACCCTACAGAATTCATAACTTAGTTATTGATGTCATTTGCATGATTCCCTGTTGTGGGGAATTGCATTTTTAATCTGTATTGTTATTTCACGATTTCTTCATTGATGTAAAGGAAAATAAGTAATAAGGTTTAGAGTTTTCGACGTAGGGATCTAAAGTAATAGAGAATTAGAAAATACTTATTTCGATTTGCAGCTGAGTCACGAGAGGGCTGAAAGATCGAGGTTCGAGAAACTAGTCAGCGAGGGCAGCATACCGGATGATGCCAAGGTCAGTACTTGTGATTTATCTACATGATTTTCACGTTTTTTATTCGTAATGTATTACGTACCTGTTTCTTTTTCTGAATGCGAATGTACTTTTAAAGAAGCGCGAAGATTGTTTTTCTTTATAGATAGTGAAGGGTGACCCCAATCCAGTTTACAATCAACTTTCTAGAAGTGTCTTCTATAACTAGAGTTTTTCCTATAACGTGTAGTGTGCATTTAACATACAAATTATTTGTACAGTATATTGTATTTTTTACACCTTTTGACATATTTTCGATAACAACTCATTTTCGTAGTGTTTTCTGGTAAATAAATAAAATTTATTATTATTATATTATTCTTAATTAATTAATAATACAAAATGCGGTTGCTAAATGGCAAATAATCCCCCCTCCCACCACCATTGAAAATACCTTGAGAAGACTACGGCGCTTCGTTTTTAAATGGCAAATTCATTTACGGGTGTACACGCGGTGACCTTTGACGTGCCAAGGCGGCTCGAAACTTGGTGACTGTATCTAAGCGAATAGACTATACACACGAGCGTTCCTTTGAATCGTGCTAAAAAACAAATATCGTGTGAAGAACAGGCGAATACTTAGCCGTGTAGCGAGAAAATCCGAACAAGGTGTTCGCACTCGTCTGTGCTTACTAAGTATCTAAACGTTGCATAAATCTTATAGTCCGGTACGACCGGGGAGAGATCAAGACTAGGGTCAACGGTAGGGCATCAGAAAAACCCAGTAACTGACTTTTGGCCCGATTCGGGATTCGAACCCGGGACCTCATGATCAGCAATCGCGGTTACGACCCCTAGACCAACGAGACATGAAATATCCTTTATAGGCCGCACCGTACTCACACATACTTGCTTCAGCCAATTTCATACTAAATAATGTCTTCCGGATTTCCAAAAATCGGTCTGGTGAAATTTGCTCTTCATTATATAAGTATCACTGGCAGGTGAGCAACTTGAAGAGCGCGGTGATTGAGTGGTGCGGCGCGCCGCCGCCGCCGCCACCGCCAAGTACTCGCGCCGCGCCGCCGCCCCCCGCGCCGCCCGCTCCCCCCGCGCCGCCCGCCGCCCCCGTGCCCGTTCCCCCGCCCGCGCCTCGCCCAAAGAAGAACGTCCCCACGCCCGGCAACCCCCTCAAGAGCTTCAACTGGAGCAAGCTGCCCGACGCCAAGCTGCACGGCACCATATGGCAGGAGCTCGACGACACCCGCCTCTACTCGGCCATCGATCTGCACACGATCGACAGGATGTTCTGCGCGTATCAGAAGAACGGCGTTCATGTAAGTTTTCTTTATATAATACCTCTAAACATTTTATATAGAATATAAAGCACACTCATTTATTGATATATAGAAACAGAAACAGAAACAGAAACTTCTTTATTCAATATATATTATAAATAATACTTATTGAAAGTCACTCTTTTGTTTAATTACCACTGGTTTGGAAAAAAAACCTCTGTCCTGGGAAGAACCAGCAAGAAACCCAGCAGGACTTTTTTTTTAAATAACAGCTTATAATCATGATGTTACACAAATTAACAACACAACGAATTAGAAATAGCTTGGTAGCGATCACCTCATTTCCAGGGGTTATTATCATCCATAAATTCCTTAATATTATAATAACCCTTTTTATACAAACTTAGTTTAATAAAATTTTGAATTTTGAGCAGGTCAAATTTTGTATATTTTCTGGAATTTTGTTGTAAAAGCGTATACATCGCACCAAGAATGAATTATTGACTCGATGGAGTCGAGTAACTGGTACTACTAGCTTGTGTCTGTTCCTAGTATTTACAGAATGAATATCACTTATTTTTGTAAAACTACTTTTATTTTTGTGTACGTACATTTACATTTTCATAAATATATTGGAAGGCGAAAGTTAATATATTAATTTCCTTAAATTTTTGTCGCAGCGACTCTTTAGGCTTTAAATCATAAATTGCTCTTATGGCCCTCTTTTGTAAAACAAATATAATTTTAGTGTCAGCTGCGTGTCCCCGTAGCAAAATACCATACTACATTATGCTATGGAAATAGCTAAAGTAAACTAGTATAGCTGTTTCAACACTGGTTAGACCTCTAATCTTTTTTACAGTATATGCTGCAGAACTAAGTCTGCTTGCTAGTTTTGATATATGGGGGCTCCATTGAAGCTTCCCGTCTAGTGTGATTCCAAGAAAAATGGTGGTATCTACAAGACTCAGTTTCTCCCCATTTAAAATTACATTAGTATTTAATTGTTTGACATTTGGAGTCATGAATTTCAAACATTTCGTTTTAGTGCCATTTAAATGCAAATTATTAACATTGAATCAATTTACTAATTTAGATATAGTATTATTTACTTCGTCATATTTTAGTAATTGTCGACTTAATTTTCAAATTAAAGAAGTGTCATCTGCAAATAATACTATATCATGGTTATACCATGTAAGGTAAGTCATTAATGTATACAAGAAACAAAAAGGGGCCGAGAATTGTGCCTTGAGGCACGCCCGTTTGTACCATCGACCCGGAAGAGCTCATATTATTAATGACAATTTTTTGCGTTCTCTTACTTAAATATGAAATAATTAATTTAAGATAACTTCTTACACCGTAGTGTTGAAGTTTCCTGATTAATGTTTCATGCTGAACACAATCGAAGGCCTTGGATAGGTCACAAAATATACCCAAAGCATCCTGTGAATTCACCTATGCATTAAAGATATATTTAATCAGCTCAACACCGGCATCAGTTGTCGAGCGACCCCTTGTGAAACCAAATTGATTTTTATAAAGTAAATTATTTATATTAAAGGAATTTAACATTTGATCAAGAATAATTTTTTCAAAAATCTTACTAAGTGTTGGTAGTACAGAAATAGGTCTAAAATTGGCGGGGTCTAATGTACTACCAGATTTAAATAAAGGTATTATTTTACTATGCCTCATTAAATCAGGAAACACACCAGATTCGATACTAGTATTAAAAATAATAGCTAAATGAGGCGCGATCGTATCTATTATAGATGCAATAACTTTAACGAAAATCCCCCACAGATCCGCAGTTTTCTTAACATCAATAGTTTTAAAATATTTTACAAAATCTTTTGATGACACTTTATGAAATGTAAAATTCTTTATACACGCATTTACATTTTGTTTAAGTAATGATTCAGCGACGGCAGGAGAAGAATTCAGTGACTTAGTGGTCAATATCGAAATATCAGTAAAATATTTCTCAAAAGCCATTGCTACGTCCTGATCTGATACAGTTAATTTGTTGCTAACACTTAACTGGTAATTTGAATTGCGAGAGTTGATTTTACCAGCTTCGCTATTAGTTATATTCCATATCATTTTAATTTTATTGGAAGCCGTCTTAATTTTGTTGCTCAAATGCAAAGACTTGGCTGTGGAGCACACTCTTTTAAATATTTTTGAATATTTTTTTACATATTCCCTAAATTCGACGCTATGATTATATGACCTTTCATGGTAAAGATCATAGATATAATAGTGTAGATGCACGTTACATATAACTACGTAGTAATACATATGGTTAAAACAATGAATGTAAAACAGTCGCAAGCTTAAAATTACAACTCAACAACAAAAGCTATTTTTAAAGAACAACCAATAAGTTACTCCAGTTCATTTTCGAGAATTTATTAAAGGGTAAAAGCACCAATATAATTATGGTCTTTGTAGTATATAAAATATTTCTAATATATAAAAAAAACTAACGATCTACCTGGACTTCGCACGGGTGATTTCTAAATCTCAACAACAGCGACACCTACCATATCCAATTTCGGATTGCTGAACTGAACTGAACATTCAGGGACCCATTGAAAACACACACAAAAATTCATCAAAATCAGTCCTAAAGTTTAGAAGAAGTTCAATCGCAAACACACGTGCAAAGGAACTAATTTCAGAAATTAAATTTAATTTCAAATATAAAAATTCATTTCAGAATGATGGATCGGTTGAAGATCTAAGGCAAACGGGTTCGAAACCAAGAACTAAAATCCTCACCGTAATCGACGGTCGACGTGCTCAGAACTGTACGATACTGCTCTCCAAACTCAAGATGACTGACGAAGAAATTTGTCGGTAAGTAGCATACTATACACAAACCTCAGACCAACAAATAACGTTAGATGGAGCGTTGCAAAAGTGACGCTAAAACCAAGCCAACACCAAGTTTAACTTACGACTCACTACCGCTTATTGTATACTAAGAAAACAAATAACATAACAAGTATCAAATCATGCACATGTACTCGTATCTCACATGCGTCTTATCAAGCAACCAACAACATGGTGCATCCAGCAGTGGACTTTTATGGGCTAATAAAGAAAGAAAGAATAAAGATTAATGAGTGAGTCAAAAAATTGAGCATGGTTTCGACGTTACTTGAAATGTACGCAGCGCTTCGTCTATCTTTCTTTGTTGGTCTGAGACACAAACATAACTTGCATTCACTTACACAAACATAGCAGAGTCTAACAGTAATGTATAGTTATTACATTGATAATATACATTATAAGCTAAAATATAACCCGCGACAGTTACAAAACTCACCGTAAATGTAGGTCTATAATGAGCCACGGCATCCAATTAGGGCATCCACGTCTTTTCCGGCAACAAGGCGGTGCCACTAGAAAGTGAGGTATAATACTCGACAGATACCATAGCGGGGAAGTTAATTTGTTAGGAAAATGTAAAAGTTATTGTTTCTTTTTGTTCTATTAGCTATATTTTATAATAATAACACAAAAAATAAAGAAAACAAACCACAGATATTCATAAAAGTAGAAAAATTAAAAAAAGAAGTTAAATATGTAAAAAAATAAAATAAAGAGCAAACCATTGACGCATTGTTTTGTGTTTTTATATAATACTCTAACTTAACTTATCTTCACGCACAATCCCTGACGGGGTAGCCAGAGAGAACAGATCCCCAAGTGTCACGATCCTTACATACCTCTTTCGCTTCTCTCAGATTCATTATCTTCTTCATACATGCACGTCTACGTATCCGAGTACTCTTGACCCTCCCCTCTTCGAGAAGTTTGCTCACATGGTCTTCGAAAGTTAGTCTCGGTCTACCTCGACATCTTTTAATATTAACTTTCGCGCTATATATTTTCTTCACCATTCGGTCTTCACTCATTCGCTCAACGTGCCCAAACCATCGAAGCACGCCCTTACCAATTTTTGTGATAAGGTCATCTTTCAAACCTGCCATATTGCGAGTCTCTTCGTTTTGCTTTCGGTCGGCCATGGTAACGCCGCACATTTCACGAAGAGATCGCATCTCTACTGCATTCAACTTGCTTTTATGCTTCTTCTGGCATACCCAGGTTTTGCTGCCATATAACAAAGTCGGTACCAACACTGCGTTATGTATTGCAAGGCGTGCACTCTTCACTACGCCTTGCCTTTTGACTAACGCAGTCAGGGCACCATTGACTTTGTTCCCGGCAGCGACACGCCTGTCCACATCTAAATCACATCTTCCATCCCGACTAAAGGCACTCCCCAAGTACACAATTTCATTTACCTGTTCTAGACATTCCTGATTTACCCATATTTCACACTTCGTTCTCTCTTCGTCCCTTTCAAATACCAGAACCTTAGTTTTATTAGCATTCAAACGGAGACCTTTAATTTCACATTCCTCTTTCATATACAGTGACTAATGCCTGCAGTTCTGCCTCTAATGGTGCAATAAGCACTGCATCATCAGCATACAGCAGACAATTTACTTTTATGTCACCCAATTTCACACCCAAACAGCTATCTATCATTATTGAACAGTTTTATGATAAGTACAGTGAATTATTAGTTTTAGGGGACTTTAATTTGTATTCGTGTTCTACAGCCGTTAGTAATTATTATGAATACTTTCAAACTTTTTGTGGATTTACTCAGAGTAATAGAGTAGGTAACTGCAATGATCGTCAGTTAGATCTAGTGTTGAGTACATTAGCAAAGAAAGGGGGTGTGAGTGTGCGCGTGGCGGAGGTCCCGCTCGTGCCTGTGGACGCGTACCACCCACCGCTCGAGATCTCGGTAAGTACAAATATGCATCTGCGCCGGCACTCCGACTCAGCAGGCTCAGCTGCACCAGAAATTAACACATACGCACCACTAGGTTGGAACTTTAATAAAGCCGACTTTTTGTCATTATATTCCTTAATTGCGGCAGCAGATTGGACTCCTATATATGAGTTAGACTTGGAAATGAGCTTAAAATATTTTTATAAAATTATCAATTCTGCTATGGATGACTGCGTTCCGAAAAAAAAGCGAAGTCGTGTAAACTCAAGGTACATTTACCCTGAGTGGTACACTGTTGAAATAATTCGCAACATAAAATTGAAGGCTTTACTGCATAAACGGTACAAGGCCAGTAGATCGAGAACTGATTATGACGTGTTTGCTTGGTGTAGGGCTAATGTGAAGAATATGATAGGACTCGCACAGGAACAATATCAACAACGTGTTCAAAATCAAATGTTGAAAGATCCAAAATCTTTTTGGAATTTTGTTAAATCCAAAAGACGTAAGAGGAGTCCACAATTGATTTTGAAGGACGGGGAAGCGTTGTCTGGTCAGCAGTGTGTGGACGAGTTCGCAGAGTATTTTTATTCTGTTTATAGTTCAGAGCGGCCGGAGTTGGATGTGACCTCTGCTATAGTAGGAGCAGGTAGTGGAAACGGAGCGGCGCGGGTACACTTGGACCAATTACAATTGGCAGACGTATGTAATGCGCTTAAAGAACTTAAGCCCAAACGGTCTGCAGGACCTGACGGCATTCCGCCTTATATCTTTAAGGATTGTCGGTCAGTACTAGCCAAGCCGCTATTGCATATATATAACAAATGCCTTAAGGCCGCTGTGTTCCCGGAGAGGTGGAAAGTAACCCGCGTTGTTCCGGTTCCAAAGGGAGGTTCAGCAGAATCAGTGGATGGGTACAGGCCTGTTGCAGTGTTGTCTTCGCCGGCAAAAGTATTTGAAGCTGCTATTCATAAGACAGTATTCCATCAGGTGAGCGCACAACTCTCAGACGCTCAACACGGGTTTAGACCAGGAAGGAGTACAACTAGTAACCTTCTCTGTCAGATGGCTCATTTGGTACCGAGTGGAGACAAGGGGGTACAGACGGATGCAGCCTATTTTGACTTTCAAAAAGCATTTGACCTAGTAGATCATAACGTGTTGCTTAAAAAGCTAGCAGTTTTTGGTTTTACCCCACATTTACTGCACTTTTTTGCAAGTTACATGTCCGATAGACAGCAATATGTAGAATATGAGGGACATAAGTCAGAGCCATATTTCACGTGGTCCGGGGTAAGTCAGGGCAGTAACCTTGGCCCTTTGGAGTTCTTGCTGATGATAAACGACCTACCAGAAGTGGTGAAAGATGCTAGGTGTTTATTGTTTGCTGACGACCTTAAATTGTCTCTTGCGGTAAAAAATGGGCATGACTGTGCTATACTACAAAGAGATATAGACAGGGTTGTAAATTGGAGCAAAGAAAATCTTTTGCAATTTAACAGCTCTAAGTGTGTGTTAATTAGTTTTTCTCGTGCACACACTCCTATTTTAAATAAATATCACATTGACGGGCTGCCGATGACAAGGGTCAGAGAAGTTAAAGATTTAGGAGTAACTTTTAATACAGGGCTTACTTTTCATGATCACATCATAAACATCTGTAAAAAGGCTTATAGAAATCTAGGATTTATGCTTCGTACGGTCCGAGGATTCACAAACATAAGAGCGATAGTCGCTTTGTATAATACATTGGTACGGAGTCAACTTGAATGTAATGCAGTCATCTGGGCTCCGCATGAAACTAAGTATAGTCTCATGCTAGAGCGAGTACAGAATAAATTTATTAGATATTTATATATGCGCTATTATGGTGTATACCCATTTTATCCTCTAATGTATCCAACTTTGTTTATCTTAGGTATGGTAGGATATAATGAACTAAGAGTTAGAAGGGAACTTGCGCTCACCTCGTATATTTTTAAAATACTCAGAGGAAAATTGCATAACGCTGAAATGTTAGGGCAATTAAACCTATATGTTCCTGAGAGGTATGTGTGGCGCCGACGGCAGCCGCGACTGTTGGTGGAGCCGCGCGTTCGGACTAACCTTCTGAGTAAGGCGCCTCTGACGCGCGCACTCCATACGCTTAACTTAATAGCTAGTGAGACGGACCTATTCTGTTGTACTCTGAGTGAATTCACAAAGACAGCATTACTTGTAATTTGTTACAAAAATTAAAGCATGAAGACAAATCAGTTAGACGGCTACACTATCGCATTAGGTAATCCTGTAATGATAGTTGTAAGTTTTAGAAATAAATAAATAAAAAATAAATAAAATAAATAATCTTTCAGCTTCTGTAAACAGCTGTCGAGATACAGTATGAACAGTCAGGAAGACATGACACAACCCTGTTTTACGCCCGTTTGGACGCTAAACATGGGTGACAGGTTATGCCCTACCCGCACACAGGCTTTACAGTCACATTAAAGTGACTGCACAGCCCTTAGCAATCGACCATCCACACCGTACCCCGGCAACAGTTCCCACATTTTCTTCCTTACAACCTTATCAAATGCTTTCTCAAGATCCACAAAAGCACAGAAAATCTTCTGGTTAGCAGCCAGAAGCTTTTCCGTGATCATGCGTAGAGAAAACATTTGATCCGTGCATCCTCTTCCAGGTCTAAATCCGCATTGTGCCTCCCATAGAAATCTTTCCGATTTCTCTTGCATCCTATGTGTCAAAACCTTCGAGTAAACTTTACTTGCTAAACTGGTCAAGCTGATCGCCCGATAGCACCCGCAGTCAAAATGTGAACCTTTACCTTTATATAAAGGCACAATGACTGCGGATCGCCAATCATCCGGGACATCCCCCGTCCGCCAGCACAAATTGCACAGCAGATAAAAGCTGTCCCAGACGCGAGGCCCACCATACTTGACCATTTCAGCAGTAACTCTGTCTAGTCCCGCAGCCTTACCACATTTCAAACTTCGAATCGCACGTTCAATCTCTTTCATACTGATGACCTCAGTGTCATCGAGGTCCGGGTCTGGCGTACCAGTCACGGCGTCATCCCCGGATCCCTCACTAAGATCATCACACGCATACATTTCTCTATAAAATTCGCTCCATCGCTGCATGACGTCCGATTTTTCTGTGAGGACGTCATTAGTTCTCGAAGGCACTTTGTTCATTCTTAAGGCCGTCGCACCACTTCGGGTCCTTCCAACCTCTTTCCAGAAGAGTTTGGAGTTCTCCTTAAATTTGTGCGACAACCTTTCGTCCGCTTCCATTCTACACCTTTCACGCATTTCCTCAAAAAATGCTTTCGTGTGAACTTTCTGCAGCTTATATCTTTCTTTCATCTTCTCTCTCATATGCTTATCATTACTAGAGGCCAAGTAATCTAACCATGCTTTCTTCTTCTTCTCTACAGCTTCTTTCACTTCATCATTCCACCATGCATCTCTTCTTTTACTACTGCCTCTTTTTATTGTTCCACACACTTCTTCCGCTGCACTTATCATTCCATCCCTAAGGTTCTGCCATGTTCTTTCCATACATTCATTTCTGCCATCGATGGTGTCAAGCTTTTCGGCTACCCTCGCATGATATTTGTCCCTAGTATCCGCTTCCTGAAGCTTCCAGCTTCGGATGCGACAGACCGACTGTGGTTCTGTTACTGCCGTCCGGTAGCGCCAACCCGCGAACAGACCCCTAAATCTAGTAATCACTAGATAGTGATCCGTTCCCAGGTCAGCACCCCTGAACACTCGCGTATCCATCACCTGTTTTCGCAGTCGGTCATCCACCAGAAACAAATCGATCATACTTCTCTCATTCTTTCTTTCTCTAGTATACATATGGATTTTCTTGTGATTAAACATAGTGTTTGTCACAAGAAGACCCTTTTCCTTGCATACCGCCAGTATAAGCTTGCCAGCATCATTAACCCTTTTATCGCCAAACTTTCCAAGCACCGACTCGTACCCTGGTCGAGCGGTACCAACCCATCCATTCAAATCACCACACACAACAATTCTTTCGTTTCCCCTAGCCAAATCTAGAACTTCTCTTACATTCTCCCAAAACTCCTCCAGCTCAGCCCTGGACGACGAAGCTACCAGATGCTACTTCGTCAGTCCCAATTTAAAGCGAACTCAGAGAAGTCTTGAGTTCACAACCTTATATTCAGTCATAACATCGACCAACCGAGACGACAGCAGCACCCCCACTCCTGGCTGGCGCTCTCGCTCTAATATAATCTAATATATAATACTCTAGAAACTGATAAACTTTTATTAAAAAACAACTTCTCTATTAAATTACATTGTGTAAAAAAAACTTTACCTTAGTGTCAACTAGAGACATCTGGCGAGCAGAAAATTATTAGCCCTCATTACCGGCGGGTGGACTGTGTGCTCGTTTGACACCCTTGTGCATACAAAAGTTGAAGAAAAAACATTTTTTTTTATTAAACCAACCACCATCTACCTTGCAGAGCGATCTTGCGCATGGACAAGGACGAGCAGCTTCCAATCGATATGGTCGAACAGTTGTTGAAGTTCACACCGAGCGCTGAAGAAGCCGCCTTGTTGGAAGAGCATCAAGACGAACTGGAAAATATGGCGCGTGCCGACCGCTTCCTTTACGAAATTTCCAAGTGAGTGGCGCCTTACAAATGTTCAATGTGTAGCTTTGCACTTAACTGCATTTTTCGATTCTTGCTTAAATTCCGTAAGGCTGTCAGTCATTTTGTAGAAGGGCGATTACTACATCGTTTGATGATGTATGTATGTCCTAAACTAAGCGTGATATCGATCTTTTCTCGTCATCATCTAAGCTTGTATGTAACGAAAAACATTAAAAGATATTGCTTTTAAAATTATAGGTCTGGAAACATCTGTATTCTGTATTTGTAGTTATAGTTTTTTTTTTTTTAAATTAGTTAATTTGGAAACGATACATTGATAAAGATACAAGTACGAGAATATACTACTCTGCCAAGAAAGTACCGGGAAAAGATTTTCAGTTACTATTTCCTTTACTTTTACGATGTTAACTTCAGTTGCAGACGTTGATGGCCTACCAGAGTGATATAAATCTTCCATCACATCTCGACTGTTTTTGAATGCTTTGTAACACTCATAAGCTTGTATTTTTGATAAAGTCGATTCACTGTAAGCCTTCTGTAACATTTTCAGTGAGTCCGAACCCGAAATTCCATTGTCGATGCAAAATTTAAGACAAACTCCTTGTATTATGTATTTTCCATTGTGACATTCGCAATAAACATTAGATATTATATAACCAAAAACAGCACTGTATTTAATTTAAATAACAGATGTAACTCAAACTTCGCGCCAAAATGGAAAACAGTTGAGCCAATCTAACAACAACAAAAAATAGCAAAAACAATAATTTAGAACCATAAACAAATCATCTATTCTCGATACTTTTTTTGTCTGAATGTACATTATAAATGTGAAAACATGTTAAGTGTTACGGCCAGCAGCTGTTTATCCAACAGTAGAGTCTCCCGGGCCTATAGAGGAAGAACCTACAAGCAGATGTTGGTCGGGCCTCCTACAGGCCAAAGGTGGAAAGTTTATAATTACAATAAACAATCAGGGGGGAGCGTTCTATTCTATTAAACGGAGCTTACTTACGTCTATCCAAGGCGACTGGTCCCTCAGGATTCGGTCAGGTCGCATGTGGTTGTATAGTGCTAGGAAAGTAAGGGTCAGTGATGTGTATCTGGGTGTGGCTGGTAGTGTTATTGAACTTATTAGACCGCTACCCTCTGCAGCAGTTCGGACTTCAGCACCTCTCGTCACCTCACGTCACTTTTTTCGTTAGTCACGATGACAGTCCAGTAACTCTGTCGTACGATTAACTACCTTACAGAAGCCACTAACTCTCGTTTGTTATAACGCCTAACCCGCGAAACGAACACAGAACGTACGGATCAAAGGTCACTACCGTTTCGCGTTGCCACAGTTATTTCTAGAATTTCAAATACCGCACTAGTAGCTAATACAGTCGAATCCACTTATACGGACTCAGCGTTAAACCCAAAAGTCCCGGGTGAAGCTCTCAGCAAGGAATACGCGCTACAATTCCTAGACAGTATATTTACTATACGCGCCTACTATTCCGAGTTCCCGACAAAATGGACAGCGTGCTATCTATCGCAGCGCTGAATTTGAACTCCCCTTTTTCTAGCGCGTTCTCGACCCACACCGCTTAACACGCTCGGCCGAACTTCATCCCGTATCGTGCCGAGCCGAGTGCCATCTAGCGTCGATTCTTAACAATAGCGCTTTGGCTTTTTCAGTTCTCATTGCCAATGTAAATATTTTACTATAAAGCTGTTTGTTTGCCAAATAACATAAAATAAAAGATAAATAAAATTAGTAAAAATTTAGGAATACATGGAAGACGAAAACTCTTAAGAATGAGGAATAACGATATATTCACTACCATGTTATTTCTAATTTGATTGTATCTATTATAATTGTCTGTGGTATTTTCGAACGAGTGGTAAATAATCTATATTAATTAAAAAATGTTCTGTTTGTATTTGCAGAATACCGCACTACTCAGAACGAGTTCGCACGCTGCTGTTCAAGAAGAAGTTCGCGGGCGCGGCGGCCGAGGCCACGAGCCGCGCCGCCGTGGTGCTGCGCGCGGCGCGCGACATGACGCGCTCGCGGCGCCTCCGAGCGCTGCTGGAGATCGTACTGGCCTTAGGGAACTACATGAACCGGTAACTTTCTACACAACCACTTCTCTTTTCAAATGTTCAATTCCTTAGATACACCGTGACACACTTGGTTTTGAATTTGGACTATCGGACTCAGAGGCAGGGCTCACATGAATGAACCCTAAAACAGTTGAGTTTTGTATACCATAATATTATTGGAATTACAAATGGTAAGACAGTACTCCTCATTGACACCTGCAACCAAACTTATACATAAAAGGCTGTGATGGCGCTGTCGTCGCGTCGCAGGCGAAACGAACCTAAGCTTAGAATCATGCTATAGAAGATACAAAGTACTATATAGTATATAGAATAGCAGCGTACAATAACACGGAACATTGATTGCTCCCCGGGCTTTCCACTGCAAAAAATACGGTTTTAGTGGGCATTGTAAAAGCTTAACCCTTTCGCTGTCCCGTGCACTGCGTATAGGTCATTGCTATTTTCTTACTATTGTGTCTGAAAACTAGACAGTGAAAGTGTTAAACCCTCAGGCTTCAAGGTGCTACTATTGTTTGAACTGAAACGAACCAGTCGTGTCGGATAAGTTGAGATGACAATGGGTTAAATTACAATATAATACTGCCACGTAAAAGTGAAGCTTGCGTTACAGAAAACGTGCATATACGCGAGGGGACTGGCGAGTGCGTATACCTGTATGTGTGTATTTTTTATTAAACTTAAGTGAAAAATTAACTTACATTTTACCTGATGGTAAGTGGCTACTGTAGCCCATGGACACCTGCAGCCAACTTGAGTAAGGCTACAAAATGCTCTGTAATCTCTGAGGACTAAGATAATGCCTCATAGCCTATAATTATAGTCTCTCTACAGTCTTCAGACCGGACCACAGCTCTCTATAGGCTGCCTATAGTCTTCCGACCGAAACACAGTATAGTGCACGTACTGTTGCTTGTCGGTAAAAATAGGTAAGAGGATGGCACCTACTCCTAGCGTGAGAAGAAGTTCTACTACCTAGTGAGATAAAAAAATCACTTACACTTTTTATTTTTGGTCTCCAGCGGTGCTCGCGGCAATGCGTCCGGCTTCAGATTAACGTCACTCAACAAACTAGCCGACACCAAGTCCAGTGTGACGCGAAACACAACGCTGCTACATTTTCTAGTCGAGTTGCTCGAGACACAGGTAAATTTAATTTTAAAATACACAGAACTTCTACAAGTTACTTTATAAGCTAGGATTTTAAAAAAGAACGGCAAAAATTACTTCGTCCGGTATCTGTTTAAGGGAAACGGAAATCTGTTTAAGGGAAATATGTTATGTTATATCCGGATAATATTATGACTTATAAGACCTAATGCTATACTTCAACGTGATTTTACTTGTAATGATGTGAAGTTTTAAGAGATTTTGACGACAGTTTGAGCCAGCAGTTGATGACGATATTATAGAACGCCCAAGCAGATACCATTATCTTGAAGTTCACATCATCTTTGGAGCACTTGTTTCAACGTATACACAAAATCGTATCACTTTTATGTATCAAATCTACGTCAAACAATTATTTTAACAATAATACAGGAGCACAATCCGTCACTGATGAAGTTCCCTTATTAGTATTTTTTTTAAATGCATGCAATCCATATATTTATTACTAGACCGGAAAATCAACTGACCGCACGAGTGCGAGCGCCGGTTGGATGGGAGCTGGCACGCAGTTGTATTTACATTTACGACAAATTGTTTTTAGGCTTAAACTTTAAATTACGTGGACAAAGTGCGTACATAAATAATGACAGCGTTTTCGGTTTACAATATAAGAAATTTGTCTTCTCGTCTGCTCGCAGTCGATTAAATAAGTAACGGTGAATTGAGCGTAATTTAGTGCGCAATGTATCAGTACTATAGCGATCGTCTATTAGTATACATAAAAGTCTTTGCGTTAATAGCATTACTAGAATTTAAAAAAAAATCGGGGTGTGGCTGCGTCGTGCACACGGTTGTGTTTTCCGTGAACTGTCACACGCGATGTGTCACAGTCCATATTGAACGCACCAAATGAGATGTATGAAATTGGGTGCTTGACATCGTTCGTAACAGTTATACAAAAATATGTAGGTAATATAACGATAAATTATAAGCATAATTAAATGGTTTCTATTTCTGTAATGTATGGAACAATCATAAAAACATTTTTTAAAACTGAAAAAAGAAAGCTAATGCTTTTACCATAGCAAAAACAAAACGTTTTTAAATATTTTTTATGTATTTTGTCTATGGCATTAGATGACGAAGACAATTTTTCTAATAAATAGCCTTCAGTATCAAAAAATCTCATAATATTGAAACATTGAGGCGAACCTGTAGAGATTAATACTGAATAAAATATATCTATATAGAAAATCGATTGAATAGGCTACGTTATTAAACTAAACAAAATATTTGAATAATATTGGATACGATTGAATAGGCTGTATTCTGTATAGTACATCGAGTTATATGTACTACGTACTAGAGAAGCCATTCCAAACAAAAATTGTGTCCTACTCTATGTCCTTTAATTTGATATAAAATAAGATATTGATATAAAATAAATATAAGAATTTATTATAAAATATCTTCATTTAATCTAAACAAACATATTTCTAAATAAAATGTAATAATAATTATTTTATGGAATAAACAAATCTTCAATTTACACAATATTTAGTTTGTATGGACTGTAGGGACTGCACTACAGTTCAGTTGAACATAGTCAATGTTCGGAATGGCTTCTCTAGTACGTAGTACATATAACTCAATGGTATAGTATCTTTGCCTGTTTCGAAGGAGACTTGGTAACTTCGAGTTTAAACTTGTTATGCGCTTTGGCATTGTGGTTGTGTTTGTGGATATATTTCGTGTTTTTATTTTCGTGAATTAATTTAACTTGACCCTTGGCTTTTCTCTCAATTTACAGGACAGTAGGTTGTTGCGCCCACATAATGACAATAATGTGTTACTTGGGTTTTGAGAGGAATAGAACAAATAATAATGTGCAATAATGTACAGACTCAGGCTGTTTTTCTGGATGACATTTTATTAATAATTGCATAAAATAATTAAACAATAATTAGAAAAGTTTGAGTTGTATTTTATTTTATCTTATTTTATTTTATTTAATAATAACTAAAAAACGGCATCCTTTTGTGATCTCTTCAATTTATTGAAACAACTTATCCCAAGAACGAGTGATTTTATTACATAACCTACAAATCTATCTATACATATAATAAAACTGTAAATAGCAGATGTCTGTACATTTTATATTTTTGTAATAAAAGTGATTGAGGGGTACTAAAAATAAGTAATTAAATACATTTCTACTATTTTAGAATTTTCTGTCTGTCTGTCTGTCTGTCTGTTTGTTTGTTAACGTATCACGTTTAAAGTACTAATTTATATCATAAGAATTGTTAAGGAAATTATAAAGTGTACCTTCGGGTTACGTTTAGTCTTTATTTAATTAAAATCGGTTCATTCCATCAAAAGTTATGATAAATATTCTGAAGTATGGGTAGGGAATCTGCTCAACGGTGGCTTTGTTTGAGTCATCAAGTTGACGTTAGCAGCGCCATCTCTCTTTAAATATGTACATATAATAAAAATGATGATAACATGTTGTGTCTCTTTCTGTACATTGTATATATATTTTGGTGACTAAAATCTTTATGAGGAACTAAAAATAATTAAATAAGTAATTTTTTATAATTTTTAGAATTGTCTGTCTGTCTGTTTGTCTGTTTTTATATGAACGCATCACGTCTAAAGTAAACATCTTTTTTTTTCAAAGAAATCGTTAAGAAAGTCATAAAGCGTATCTTCGAGTTACATTTAAGCTTTGTTTTATTAAAATTGTTTAATTCTATCGAAAGTAATCATTAACATTTTGAAATATAGATTCGAATTTGTTTAATGGCGCCATAAAATCTCAGAAATAGTAATTGTGTGTAAATAAAAAACGTTCCATAATAATTAATATATTTATACTTAAAACATAAACATAAAGAGATTTAAAAAAGGATGTTTTCTCACACAAAGGACGTAATAGATGGAGTTGTACAAATTACAACCTTTTCTGATTTGCTGTGTTGAGATTTTTCGCCGATGAATCGTATGAAGAAATTTGTATCTATCGAAGCCATACAACGGAACCCGACCAAAAATAACAAAATTGCAACGAAATGTCGTGATATTGTATTTATAATATACGCAAAATCAGTACTGCCATTTTAGCGCTTTGGGAACTAGATTTAGCGCTTTTTTAGAATGTATAGCGCGCATTTAGAAATTTTAGCACCTAGCACTTCATCCAGTGCTTTTTGGTGTATTTAGCACACATTTCAAAATTGTAGCGACTAGCGGGTTATTAACTCTTTTATAGCAGCACTGTTAGTCCACATTACCGATAATAATAATAATGACCTTTATTATTTTTTTTCCACAAATAGTACATTGCAGTTTATCTTTTTCAAACATATTTTTTCCACAAAACAAAGAGCATGGGAGACGAGTCCAAACTAGGATACCCTGTGCTATGGATCTCCCGGCTTCCCCTTTAGGATGATCAACTTGATTTTTTTACCGACGACTATAACCACTCCACGTCCATGGATACTACGGTATCCAAAATTTCAAAATAAAAGTAGCGTTGTACGTCCTGGATAGTATAGTATCCATAGCGTCAAATTTTATAAAACTGACATCTAGGGGCCATATGCGGTTCTTTTTGTGAGTTTTGGTTATGGAATCGATAGCTGACGAACTATTTTACATATTAAATAAGAGATGGCAGTATAACAAACTTTGACGAATGAACAAATAATTATCTAACTTCAGTGCTTCAGTCGCCTTTACACTCGGTGTTTTGTGTTTTTGTAGTGTCGTAAGTCATTTAGTTTTATTTAATATTTCTTAGATTATTATACATCATAGTAAACTAGATGATTTGGGCTTTATAATTACGTATACATATCACAGTTCCAAGTGTAAAATCGAATCATATTTTAAATAAAAACACAGTTATACTGTTTAAAAAAAATGGCCATTGTGAAGTCGTCAGCCCAATTTTAATTTTGTTTACTTTGTTTTTCAGTATAATTATATTTAAGCAACGAGTGATAATTCGTAATAAATATAATAATGCACTTTAAGCGGGGAAATCCCCTTCATTAAAGTTTTCGTTCATGGTTTTGGCAACGCATTTATTTTGCTTTATTCAGTTTCAGTCAGTTGTTTAGAGCACAGCTAAGTTAAAAGTTACTTAGAATAGTACTAACTACTGTTGACAGTAATTGCCATAATTATAAGTCGATATCCTGCGAAGTATTGATACATCAAAAAATATTGCCAGAAAAAAACTTAATGTTGTTTTCGTTATTATGATTATATTTTCTTGAATTATAAATTATAATAAAAAACACAAACTTTGTTTGTAGTTAATTTAGCGCGAAATCTAGGTCTTTTTTAAAGCGGTGTTTTCATGAAATCTAGCGCTTTTTGTGTTGTCCTAGCGCTGAATGAGTTTTTTTGATCTGGCAGCACTGCCAAACAACCCTCCATTAAGAAGTAACTTTCCTTTCAGTTTTAAGCGCGTTCAGTTCCCATTTACAGTCAGCGTGTTATGCGATGACCGTAAATAAAGCGTAAGGTCAAAATTTACGCGTTATAGGAGTGGACTTCAGTACTGACTGTTTTGCACATGGCCAACTCTATGTTGCTTTTTCCCGCGTTAGTAGTCCCGGTAACCTTTTTGTGTACACCCCGGCTAAGCCTACTTCTAACGTCGTTTACACCGAAGCTCTATCATAAACTACTTAGAACTTTGATGATAATGATTTATTTTCTTACCACTTATTGATACAGTAATGATATAAATCGTTTAATATTCTCTTACCTAAACGACAAATTCTTTATGTAAAATCTATATACGCGAGCTACGCCGCGGGCACAGCTAGTAATAAAATAAAATAAAAACAAAACCCCAGGAACTACAAAAATATGATTTTCTGTCATAAGTAACAAATGTTTATATCTTCAAAATAAGATATATTTGAACTTTGTTCATGCCGGACCCAAGCTAGTATGGAACGAAGTTCATCTCCTTTTTCAATTCTCTCGCTATCGAGTGGTGTAATAAAATTTTGAACGTAGACAAACATATTATGTAGGTGCAACACCAAATTGTATCCCCCGATGTTATTATCATCAGTTTTCTGAATTCTTCATTACGGAAGCAAATTTTTAAAGACGTATTTACGTTAATCCATTTCATACAATATTCATTATTCATAGAAAATTGAGACATAGAATTTTTAAAACAGTAATAAAGTATACATTAAAAAATAAAGATAAATGATACTGCGGTTGTTTCAATTTTTTATAACTTAAACCTAATTTAAAAGAAATGGAAACTACCACAGGAAAACACTAAGTATTTATTTGAATAACTTTTTTGTAACACTTTCTAGAGAAGGCAATGGTATCTTAAATTATTCAGCCATGAATATGATGAAAATACTTTAATTTTGTTGGTTTTGGTTTGTTTGTAAATTTTTTTTTTATAGGATAAGGGTGACAAACGAGCACAGAGTCCACCTGATGGTAAGTGGTTGCTGCGGCCCATAGACATCTACATCTATCCTCAATTACAAGTCAAAATGTAGATGCGTTGTCACCCGTGAGGACTAAGATGGAATGCCTCATTTCCAGTAAAAAGGGCCTCCGGCCACCTGCACTCACCAAGCGAAACGCAGAGGTAAACCTCTACTTCACGCTGGTTTTCTGTGAGGTCGTGGTACCACCCCGGTTCGAGCCGGCCCATCCGTGTGACAGCAAGAGCTGCCGCGTGGCTCTACCACTGTTAAAAAATAGTAAAAAAAAAATTCTTTATCAGCACGTACATACATGAGTTTAATTTTTTGAAAATGTCGCACAACCTTTCGAATCATATAAGTTTCACTCCTTTCCTTTTATAATAAAGTAGTAGAACCCGGCAGAGGTCGTCCTTTTTTTTCGAACCAGTGGTAATTATACAAAAGAGTGACTTTCAATAAGCATTATTTTATAATCTATATTGAATAAAAAAGTTTCTGTTTCTGTTTCTGTTTCTGTAGTATTTTTTATGGCAATAGGTTACACGGTATAGAAGTCGATGTGCTGTAACTCTAGCTTCCAAAAATCAATAAATATTGTCTATTCTGTCAAGCATTTTTGAAATCGATTAATCTCAAATATATATATCGTCATTCATTTATATATATTAATTCGCACGGTAAATTGAGAGAACCAGAGTTATTTAATTGGAAACGATGCATTCCATCTTATTCTTCAAAACTAATAGTGTTTTGATTTTTAATTGAGGATATACATATCTAGTGTGTGGGCCACGACATCCACTTACCATGACGTGGACTGTGTGGTCGATTGTCATCCTTATTGTATAATCATAATTCCGGGTTAACAAAGTGCGTGTACTTTTGTGTGCAGTTCAAGGACGTGCTGCTGCTGGAGGAGGACCTGCCGCACGTGCGCGCGGCCGCCAAGGTGTGCGCGGAGCAGCTGGAGCGCGACGTGGCGGCGCTGCGCGGCGGCCTGCGCGAGGTAGCGCGCGAGCTGGAGTACCTCGCGCCGCGCGCGCCGCACCCGCACGACGCCTTCCTGCCCGTCATGCGTGACTTCCACGCGCACGCCGGCTGCGCCGTCACGCAGCTCGAGGACCTGTTCCAGGTGAGTGGCCACCTGCAGCAGAGTAACGCCTCTTTCTGTGTATTCGCACGCCAAGGTGAACGGTGAGGTGCAGCAGAATAAAGCCCTGCTTTGTTCCGTGCAGGTGTACATTCAGATGAATGGTGGTGTTACGGCTCTCAGTTACCCAGACAGAAGTCGACTGCATTAGGACCCATCAGTAATGCACTCGACGAGCAACCAGAGAGTTCGGGCCCAAATAGCCTATGGATATGTAGTATATAAGGCTAGGTAATTAATACGAACTTACCGGGTTCCGAATCGAGGACCGACCCCAAGGCGCGGTCAGGCGTTAAATATGTGCTAGAAATTTGTAAGTTTGTGTTAGAAAGTGTGTATATGTAACCTGACGTAACCCATTTAATCGGCAGCAACCCTGACACCCGGCACAGCCCCACGATGTGGTATCATTCCAGCGGCGTCACCTCGATGTCACTCAAGTCTAGCGTCACTTAGCACAAATCTATAATCTAATACGAACGCTGTTTCTCGCGGGTCACAAAGTTTTAGCGTTTTAACCTCCTAACTATATCAAATGCCATACGAGCAAAATTAATATTGTCAAATGCACTTCAACAGGCAATCACTATACATATGGACGTAAATTACTTGCAAACAAAGTTAAGTTAATCATTCAACTCATCAAAACCCTCGACGTTACGTAAAACGTACTAACAAAAAAAAACGACACAATTAGAGGTTATTCAGTATGCGACCACGCGGTTCTAATAGCTTTCTTGCATTAATAACTTCCGACGCGCCCCGCCCGCAACCAACCCCGGTCTCGCCGAACGTCAAACCGGTAGGAATGCACCGCGCCGAGCACCCCCTAGTGTTAATTCTTAAAATTAGCATTTGGCGCGAACAACCCCCGTCCTGGGCATAAGGACTTATGTCCGCGAGTAAATTGGCAAGCGGGATAGGGTCGCGACGGCACGTTGCAAGACCGAATCTCCAACCAAAACCTCGGCCACTCTAGGCACCCCATCCGATCTATACGACAACTTAACAATGCGCCCACGGCGCCAATACAAAGGCAAAGCGTTGGGTTCTTTAACCAACACGAGGTCTCCAACCCGAGGAGGATCCGTCTTGTCAGACCACTTAACGCGCTGCTGCAAAAGATACAGGTACTCCAGAGACCATCGGTGCCAAAAACTCTGAGTCATCTGTTGCAGCAGGTCAAATCTGCTCAACCGCGAAGAGTTTATTTCCCTGAAGGGGTACTCGGGCAGGGCGTTAAGCGGCTGGCCAATCAGGAAGTGGCCCGGGGTTAGTTAGTTGAGTACCGCCTCAATTTTACAGAATACAGTGGCAAGCTCCTCAAATGTCAAAATAGTTTCGCCAATAACGCGACGGAGATGCGTTTTTGCAACCTTAACCACCGCCTCAAAAATACCGCCCCAGTGTGGGCAAGCCGGAGGGTCGAATTTCTACTGGATGCCCTTCTTGGACATCGCAGTACCTAAATAAGTTCTGTTGCTGGACAGAAATTCGACGACCTCTTTCAAATATCTATTCGTGCCCCTATAATTCGTTCCGCAATCAGAGCGGATCAGGTCTGGCAAACCGCGACGCGATACGAAGCGGCCCAGCGTGGCCACAAAGGTTTTAGTGCTGAGGGCACTTACAAGTTCTAAGTGAACGGCCTTAGTAGCGAGGCACACGAAAACGCACAGATAGGCCTTATGTGAATGCGCGTTACGAAGGTTGGAGGACTTGACGAGGAAGGGGCCAGCAAAGTCTGTTCCGACTCCAGCGAATGGTCGGATGGCCCTGACGCGGTCGGGTGGCAAGTCACCCATCATAGGCTGCGATATGGTGGCCTTCAGTTTATAACAAGGTATGCACTTAAAGATGACGCTCTGAATGGTGCGTCGGCTAGCCAAAATCCAAAACTCCCGCTGCAGAATAGCCGAAAGAGCGTTACACCCAGCGTGGGCATTCCTAACATGATGGTGAGTTACCAGCAACCGAACAAAGGCGCCGTCCTTAGGTAGCAGTAACGAGTGTCGAGCCCCGTACGTCAGTTGAGAATTTTTTAAACGTCCGCAAACGTGCAGCATCCCAGCGTCGTCCAGGAAGAGGTTCAGACGGGCCAGAGCGCCCTTGACAACGGAGCCCCGCTTCAAGATTTCAATCACGGGCTCAAAATGCTCCGCTCGGACCATACGGGTCCAATGCATCAAAGCTTCGCGACGATCGCTAGGGGAAAAAACGGAATCATAGATTCGGTTGGACGGGTCTCCCGAATAGCGGACAAATAGACGCAACCAAGCAGTCACTCCTAAGAGCTTATCGAGAGAGCTGTACCGTTCTAGTAGGGAGACATCCCCAGTGGGCTTATCCTTGCCCACTCCTACTCGGGCTCGTAGGCCAGGCAATTCAATCGGTTCGAAGTATTTATTCTGGGGTCAGAATGACTGAGACTCAGTCAACTAACTGGGACCCCACCACAGCGGGTGGTCAACCAACGAGGGGGCTTCAACAGACGCGAGAAGCGCAGTCTGCGGGATTCAACTCCCCTGGGACATGTCTCCTGTTTAGAGACGTCCCAGAATTCTGCATTTGAGACACGCGGTTCGCCACAAAGACCTCAAGATTGTGAGGTGCAGCTCTAAGCCAATAAAGTACTATCTTACTGTCCGACCAAGCGTAGACGTCCGTAAAGTCGATTACAGAATTCAAAGACAAGTGAACGTGGTTGAGGAGTCGCGTGAGAAGGGCGGCTCCGGACAGTTCCAATTTAGGGATAGTTAAGCGGGACCTAATGGCAGCAACCTTGCTTCGAGCAAGTACGTGATGGACGGAAGTATGGCCAGAAGAGCTCACAGTCCGCAAATATACGACAGCCGCATAGCCTTTCTCAGAGGCGTCGCAAAATCCATGTAGGGTAGCCCTGCATTTCCCTGGAGGGAGGAAGCACCTTGGCATTGAGACCCGGTTGATGTCCGGAAGGGAGGACACAATGGAGAGCCACTATCGCAAGAGAGCACCGCTAATAGGCTCGTCCCAACCCAACCCGGATATCCAGAGCTTTTGAAGAAAGCACTTAGCCAAAAAAATGACCGGAGTGATCCATCCATTAGGATCGAAGGTGCGGGCTACTGTAGACAGCACGGAGCGCTTCCTCCATGCTTTAGGAGGGGGATCAAGTTTGACTTGATACGTAAAAGTATACTGAACAGGCTGATATTGAATGCCCAGCACAGTCAACAAATTAGGATTTTCAGGGTGCTCGAATAGATGAGGGTCTTGTTGATCCTCTCCTGGGAGGTCCTTCAAAATATGAGGGGAGTTCGACAACCATTTGCGCATCTCATAACCTCCGGACTTCAGGATGGCAATCAATTCGTCTCGCAATACAAGAGCCTCCTCGACGGTGGAGGCGCCCGTGCTAATGTCGTCCATGTAGACCGAAGTCTCCAAAATAGAAGCCCCCCGAGCGTATTTTAGACGCTCTCTCTCAGCTAGTTTAAGGAGGGTTCGCATGGCGATATACGTGTTGGGCCGGAGTCCATAGGTGGTGGTGTTTAACTCAAACACCTGTATCGGATCGCTGGGCTTCTCGTGCCACAATATCAGCTGATATCGACGGTCATCACGATGGACCACTGATTGTCGAAACATCATCCGAATGTCGGCTATAAAAACCACTTGGTGCCGACGGAAGTGGGTGAAAATGTCAGATATGTCCTTGATCAATTTAGGACCAGAGTGGAGACACTGGTTCAGGGACACACCATTTGACGAGGGGGCGGAGCCGTCAAAAACTACCCGAATCTTATTTCCAGGGGTCCTCAAGACCGCATGGTGAGGGAGGAAGTAGTGCTCCTGTGAACGCCATTCGAAGTTGGACGGTGACATGTGACCCAGCTCTTGATACTCGCGCATGAACTCGACATATTTGTCGCGAAAGGCTGGGTCGCGCCGCATGCGGCGCTCCATGGAAAGCAACCTCTTCTCGGCCAGGGCATGAGATTGGCCTAAAGGGGGCCGTGAGTCAAGAAAGGGTAAGCGAGTGACAAAACGACCGTCGACACGACGGCCGGTATTGTTCTGTTTTTAACAGTGGTAGAGCCACGCGACAGCTTTTGCTGTCGCACGGATGGGCCGGCTCGAACCGGGGTGGTACCACGACCTCACAGAATACCAGCGTGAAGTAGAGGTTTACCTCTGCGTTTTGTTTGGTGAGTGCAGGTGGCCGGAGGCCCTTTTTACTGGAAATGAGGCATTCCATCTTAGTCCTCACGGGTGACAACGCATTTTGATTCGCAAACGAGGAAAGATGTAGATGTCTATGGGCCGCAGCAACCACTTACCATCAGGTGGACTGTGTGCTCGTTTGTCAACCTTATCCTATAAAAAAAAAGAACAGCTCGCACTCACGGTCCAGAGGGTTGACTCGAGCCACGTGTGGTGGCTCGTCAATTTCCCAGAACCGCTGGACGACGTCCGAAAGGGACACGCCCACAACAGAGAGCGGGTCGGCCGTCTGAGGAGGTGGAGACCACAGAACCGGTCCAAAGAAGCTGTGCCCAAATACAGTGGACATGGCTGACAACCCATCGGGCTGCAGGGCTCGTATCTCGCCTAACAAGATGAACCCCAGCGCGTCGGCCCCCAGCAACAAATCTATGGGCCCAGGTTGGGACCACTGAGGGTCTGCTGGTCTCAAACCCGACGCACAACGAACCGCGCTGTCATTTATACGGACGTTAGGAAGAAAGCCTACAGTGTCATCGAGGACATTTACCTTAACTAGAATGTGAAGGTGTTCACTGGAAGGGCCAAACACCAACTCCGCTTGTTCCCTAGGAGCAGGAGGCTCGGCACCTCCAATACCTACCATTGGACGTGATTCAGAGCTCCTGGGGAGCCGTAGTCTTCCCACCAACCAAGTGGAGGCCACACAGCGTTGTGAACCCGAAGCCAATAGAGCGCAAACCGTTAAACAGTCGCCACTCGGGTTGTACACCTTCACTGAGGCCGTCGGCAATAGAACAGTTTGACAAGTGGACTGTTGACGGCTCAAAGGCTCAGTGGAGGCGGCCGTAGTGGGAGCTAGGGCGGCAGCTTCCTAGCCGGAGCTGCCTCCATCGGACCGGCACTCGAACCGGGGGTCCGGAAAGCGGCATTCCAGCGGCATCTCAACGACCCGTGACTGCAAATCAACAAATGGGCCGACCGGAGGAACTTCGGGGATCCTCGGCCTTGAGGCCCGGGACAGTCTTGAGGTCGCAGGAACCTGGTAGTACCGGTACCGACCAAAGGAGGGAGGGTGGTACTCCAGTCGCGGCCGCTCAGATAACGGGGGTGAGACGGGTCTAGCTGACCGTAAAGCTCCTCTCAACACGCTGAGGGGGGCGACGACACCCCCGCCTTTGGGGGAACGACCCCCCCATTGGTCGGGAGAGGGACCCCCTTCAAAACGAGGGGCACGGTGGTCTGCAGGCGAGCGCCGAGTGTCGCCCGACAGGGGGCGTGGCTGAGCGCTCCCGCCCGTGGAAGTCAGGGGCCCGGCAGGGCCCCGAGAGGACGCGCCGTTCGCACCCAAGCACAAAATAGCATGGTGCTTGCCTTGGAAGTGCGGACAGGGCTGCTGGTGCGGGCAGTCTCGTTGGAGATGCCTTTCCAGGCACGAGTAGCACCAGCGGCGCTCATTCGCCGGGACCGGCTTACCCATCATCTTCGGGCTCGACGTCACCCGGTGATCGGATGCTCGACAATAGGAGCAGTGGGGCGTCTCCCTGGCCGCTAGGCTGCTATAGGATGGTAAGGGGTGGCGCCCTCCCGCGGGAGCTCCGCTTGGCCTCAGGGGGGTTGGCGAAGGCTTGCCCGGCGGATTCCGCCTCTCCCTGGGCATGGCTCGGTTCGCAACCCGTAGGTCGTTGATGGTGCCCGCGGCGTTCTCAACCTGCCGGCATTGCTCCTCCAAGAACCGCAGCAGGTCTCTGAAGGGCGGGATATAGGAGGCGCCATCCCCGCCGTACCTCTCCTCAAAATGGATCCGAAGATCGAGAGGCAGGCGGGACAGCACGATGTGGAGCAACAAAAAAGACCATTCGTCCACCGGTAAATCCAGCCGCCTCAACGCATTACAGGCCATCACGACTGGATTTACGATGTCCGGACGTAGTCTGGCCCGGTCCCTAAGCGGCGGGAGGTTTAGCAGCTGCCTAACGTAATCGTCCGCAATTCGCCAGACGTTGGTGTACCTTCCGGCGAGGAGGTCCCGGATAGTCTGGTAGGCGTCGTCCGACAACTTCAAATGGTCGACGACGCCCAGGGCCTCCCCCTCCAGTGAGGCTAGGAGGTACGCCATCTTCTGGCTTGGTGTCAAGTCTCTCCGGACGTCCACTAGGCTATCAAAAAGACCAACGAAGGTCAGCTAGTCGGAGAGGACCCCGGAGAACCTTGGCAGGTCCAGAGTTGGGAGTCGTCCCAACAGCTCCGGCTGAGTAGGCTGCTTCCGAGGGGACTCGGGCAGGCCATTCATCCGAGCTTCACGCGCCTTCTCAGCATACCTGGCCCCCGCCTCGATCAAGTCGTCCGTGAGCGAAAAGAATTGCTCGTAACCCGCGAGGCAGGAGCCCAGGACTCCCTTTTCCGTATCCGAGGCCTCGAGCTCAGTGTAAGCCTCCTCTACTACGGCCCTTCGGGCCGCGACCTGCTCGAGCCGCTTCTCTAGACTATGGACCCGATCAGGTTGCCCTATCAGGGTATGGGCGTTCGCGGCACAGCGCAGCTCCGCCTGCAGGCGAAGCGTCGGTAGCTTGTGCGATGGCATCACTATGAAATACAAATTACTACACGGCGCAAATACAAATTAAATTAACAAATAACAAATACAATTACTATTAAATTAAGTTAGATACAAATTAAACATTCGGTCGACAAAGATGCCTCGCTGAAGCGACCAACCCTTCGGCTATTTAACCTACCTACCCAAAATATTCGACGAGTAGGTACCTAACCCTAACCAAACTACACTCCGGCTTGCGCAGTCTAACGGGCGTGGTTTTTAATTCTACCCGCTAACAAACAAAAAGAAATTTAATTTTTACGTACGTACGTATTTATTACCTACCATTTTTATTAATATTACGGCCGAGCCTGATTGGAAATCAATCAACCACGCTCCTGCTACCAATTATGTTACGGCTCTCAGTTGCCCAGACAGAAGTCGACTGCATTAGGTCCCATCAGTAATGCACTCGACGAGCAACCAGCGAGTTCGGGCCCAAATAGCCTATGGATATGTAGTATATAAGGCTAGGTAATTAATACGAACTTACCGGGTTCCGAATCGAGGACCGACCCCAAGGCGCGGTCAGGCGTTAAGTATGTGCTAGAAATTTGTAAGTTTGTGTTAGAAAGTGTATATATGTAACCTGACGTAACCCATTTAATCGGCAGCAACCCTGACACCCGGTACCGCCCCACGATGTGGTATCATTCCAGCGGTGTCACCTCGATATCACTCAAGTCTAGCGTCACTTAGCACAAATCTATAATCTAATACGAACGCTGTTTCTCGCGAGTCACAATGTTTTAGCGTTTAACCGACAAGGGAAAATGTCTCCGAACTATATCAAATGCCACACGAGCAAAATTAATATTGTCAAATGCACTTCAACAGGCAATCACTATACAAATGGACGTAAATTACTTGCAAACAAAGTTAAGTTAATCATTCAACTCATCAAAACCCTCGTCGTTACGTAAAACGTACTAACAAAAAAAAACTACACAATTAGAGGTTATTCAGTATGCGACCACGCGGTTTTAATAGCTTCCTTGCATTAATAACTTCCGACGCGCCCCGCCCGCAACCAACCCCGGTCTCGCCGAACCTCAAACCGGTAGGAATGCACCGCGCCGAGCACCCCCTAGTGTTAATTCTTAAAATTAGCATTTGGCGCGAACAGGTGGAGTGCAGCAAAGTAGTTCCCCACCACGTGCAGCGGTGACCTGCAGCTAAAATGACGGCCCACCTGTACAGCCGCATATTCAGGTAAACGATTACCTGCAGCAGAGTAGCACCTCTCTAACAATGCTCTCCAGACAATATTTCAATCACGACGAATATTTGCACAAGGCAGGATAATAGTGCACAATCGTGTGCACCAAAGTTAGCCAACTTGCAGAATTTTAATGCATCACAACTAATAAAAAAAAACATTTTGCTTTATTTTACATTTTAAGATTAATTTTTTTCCAAGGCAAGCAATATACAGAAAAGTATCATTTGTTCTTTGTAATTATGGTAATATATTTAGGTATTACTTTTAGCTGATTCCCTTTTCAAAATCAAATCTAATTAATTTCTCGGAATGAGATATTAACATCAATATTAAGGCTTAAAATATTAAATTAAAATAACTTGGGGTGTGTTCCGATATACACTGTGACCAGTGTAAGGTGTGATATCAATTCAGTTCCTTTTTAGTTTGATAAACTGGTTACTGTTTAAAACGGAACGCAGTCCAGTATACTGTCATCGCCATTTTGGATAATGTTTTCAAATGAAAATATATTTATCATGTACTCGTTTTCTGTTGGACAAGAAAAAATATTATTTGAATGTTGTTGTTTTCAAAACTTAATGACCGACTTTATTTGAATAACAATCAATAATAATAGTAACAATCATTCGTGGAAGCTGTTAAATCTCTAGGCGCTGTTATGTTTTTTGATCACGTGATCAAAGTACTGAGAGCAACTTATCTCGAAAGCGCCAGTGCTCATAATACAAGAATGGCGGCGATTTATGACGACATAATATATTTCCTTAGGATACTGCGGCGGTATACTGGCAGTCCATAACGGAATTTTTCACCAGTGACCTGAGCAGTGCTTGCAGTGTATATCGGAACACACCATTGATCACATCACTTTCTATATAGGACATGAAGAGCCGTTTAGAAGCGTGCGCGCACGCGTTCGGCGAGGAGCCGAGCACTTCGCCCGAGCAATTGTTCGGTGCCATGGACGCCTTCCTCACGCAGCTGGCCGAGGCTAGGGCAGAGTGCGACGCGGCGCGCCGGCGCAGGGACGAGGAGGAGAGGAGGACCAGGCACGAGCAGGAGGTAACACACTGATTCCTTTTAAAAAACATTACTTGGTGACAGAACCCAGATGAGGAGGATAACTCAAGGTATAAGCGCTCGCCGTAGAACGCGGGCAACCCGTGTTCGATCTTCGCCGGCACTTGCTATTTTAAATGCTCTAATGTACCACATGCTTGTTGGTGAAGGAAAATATTGTTAAGAAACCTATACGTCTGAAAATTTAAATAAATATATTTATAAGACATGTGAAGTTCGCCAACATGCATTGGCCTGGAATGTGCTAAGCAGTGGGACGTATAAAGTTTAATACTTTTACTTTAGGTGCTTGACTATTTTCTGGTGCCAAACTGCAGTGTGTGCTGAAGAGTAATGTCCTCCAGACCGATTTCGGTCACTGCGGCCAGTCTGAATGGAGATTAGCCATCTGAGCAGGACAGGATTAATAATGCCCTAGAAGTGTACGCGTAAGCACAGGCGCACTCTCTACTCCCTCACTCTCATAATCCGATGGGATAGCAATGGGCACGACCAGAATAGACGTGTGAGAATGGATTAAAGTTTTTTAAGTTAAAGTTTTTTGATTAAGCTTTAAAATAATTTTCTATAATAATGCAAATAATTCATTGCTAAATTTTATTTTATTAAGCTCACCGCATTTTATTTTAACTTCAGACTTTTTACTGGTAACGAGGCATTTCATCATAGCCCTGAAGTGTAATAACCTTATCTTACACTTACTATCAGGTAGACTGACTGTGTGCTTCATTGTCAATATTTCTATATAAAAAATAATATATTTTACAAGAACTAAATTTAATATATGTTTTCCTTCTAACAGCTAAAGAAACGTACAATGGAGCGTAAACAAGCATCAAGTCTACTAAGTTCTGTTGGAAAATCTCTAGGTAAAACAAATAATGCGACAGACTGCAATGGCCATCAAAATAGCGACAGCTCCCGTGACGGGACACTAACGAACGGACAGAAAGGCGAATTTGACGACCTAATATCCGCGTTGCGGACGGGCGATGTCTTCGGTGACGATGTTGCCAAGTTTAAAAGGTCCCGGAAGGCTTCCAAAGCTTCTCACAAAGGACGAGACTCCCCACCGAGAGGAGTATGCAGAGAGGACTCGAGGGAGAGACAGAAGAATTGACCAAGCTCGGAATTGAAGCCGGAATTTTGTGTAAATAATAAACAAATGAATCGACAACGCTATTAGTCATTAACAAGTGATATTTACAAGTTATATTTAGTAAAGGACGATTCGATAGTCACAAATTATGAAGACTTATCATCTACTTGTTTCATTGTACGGCTGTACCCAAGGATGTTTTGTTACTGCTAAGTTTAGTTATGCATGAAACACCTAATAAATAAACCATTTCTATCAACTGATGCTTGATAAATATGTTGATGTCAGTGTTAAATGAATATGAACTGTAATTTAAGGTGTAAGGGTAAAATTTAACTGAGATGATCTAATGAATGGGTCGTTTGAATTTCCCCGAATTTCTCGACATTGAAGATAAATTCCAGGGACAATTCACTTTGAGGTAGATTTTTGACGTTTTGATTTAAAAGAAATGAATAAATAATGTTTAAGGTTAAAAAGTAATTTGTCCACTGAAATAAAAAACGTACCAAGGAGTTATTGACGTATTAGGTGGTAAGGGCCATAATCTGTACTACGTATTTCTAACTTTGACTTTTCAAACCCTTGCTATATCGCCTAAACTTTTGAAGAATATGAGAAATTAGTGGTGTTTAGTCAAACAACGAATACTTTTAAATCCATTGGACATGCCTAATTTTTAACATTTCATGTTTTGCAACATATTGACTGAGTAGTAGAAGACTGGGTGTTATTTCAATTTTTTTACTTTATATCATACGTATAAGGTTCCGTATACTAGGAGATTTTTTTAAAATTTAATACATTTGATATTAAGGCGTGGTAATACGTATCACTAACAAAACATATTATAGAAAGATAGTAATCACTACAAAATTATCTTTACCCGTGTTAATGAAAAAACAAATGGAAAATGGCGACTTGTACTGGTATTTACTAAAAGTAAAGTTTTATTAAAATTGTGAAACTTACAACTTATTCTGAAAAATATTTTAGAGAAATATAATTGTCCGTCTGATTATGAACTGCAAGTTTTATGGATAGAAATATTAATGATATATTATCTTATTATTTATTGCAAAAAACTAATATATCAATAATATTGAACCATTAACACACAAAATATAAATTTTGAGGATCTGGGACATGGTTGAAATAATGCCACGTATTATGATGAAGTATGTATCCACCAAACTCTTTATTTGTAGTAACTATTTATATGGATTTTATAGGCATTTATGCGCTGGTTTATGCCGTAAAACAATATCGTACTTAAATACAAAAAATAAGACTCTGATTATAACACATATCTTCGATTTAGTGTGTTTGTTTTTACGAATATTTGGAATTGACATGTGTTAGTCACAGTTTTGTCTCAATAGCATTTTTCTTAATAAACGTTATTTAATATGTTTAAAGTTAATTGTGTACATTTTTCAGAAAATTAAATGGCTTACGGTCTACCGCAGAATATAATAATTTGTGTACGTCTTCCAATATTGGAACAAACTGGATCCAATATATAAATGCTTTCTCAAATGATTGCCATCGTTATTAAGATAAAAATGTGACACACTTATGATTGACTAACATTTAGTATGGGAATTGAAGAAATAAATCTACGTAACAAGTATGTTAAGGATTTTGTGAATCTTTATAACCTCTCAATATAAACACGATACTGTGTGTTTTGGATATATTTACATAACCAGTTTTGTATCACGATAGTTTCTATCGAATCAATTTGAATCTTATGTTCTTGAGATTATTAGCCATTGTGTTTTATTTTTTTAATTGTAAATATATATTTAACTTTAATTTGATCAAATCTGTTACCGGGTCGTGACGAAGCCGAAATAATATAATAATTTATTCAAATGTAACGTATCTATGGAACGTTTTTCATGTGTAAATTCTATTGTTTTGTTCAGTATTGCTTAAGCCTATAGTATATTATAAATGTCATAACGTAATAAATAGACCCTATTTAAAATAAAAACCTTAAATAAACGCATGTGTTTTTTATTACATTGATATCTAGGCAGATAGCTTTTTCAAACTTAACAAAAGTTGGTGAAAAAATGAATTTACTTTGAGCAAGTTGATCAAGCAACAGCGTGTACGCACGAGTAGTGCGGTTAAAGAATGGGATTGAAAATGACGTCGCTTCTGTTCACTTCTCGCTCGCACACTATCGCTGTCTATACTCATACCGGTAAAGACTGCAAAAAAATTACGTTGCGATATGCGTTTTTCGTCCAATTTGGAATCAATGATAACAAAATATTATAAACTACAAAATAAAAATTCAGTGCGGTTTTGCAATTTGTGAGCTAGACGCGTTTTTCATAATTAAATGTATTTTGTTCGTTAATATTTTCGTTTGTGAATATTTACAGGCTATTGAGTGACATGAGCAATTATTATTAAAATTTTTATTTGTCTATCTATCGGAACTAATCTTCGAAATGGCTGAACCAATTTTAATAAAAATTTACGAACAAATAAAGAGTAATACCAGGAGTGACATTGACTAAATTTTATCTGAAAATTTTAGAGACATTACTAAAATAGAAATATTGATAAGGTAAAATAAATGGTATTTAATGATTATCTTAAATCTAAATAACGCCACATTAATAGGTCCCACTCAGGCGAAGCCAAAGCGCGTCGCTAGGACGGTGACACTGAAAGTTCTTAGAAAATCAAAACCTGAACAAACTAGCAAGTTATTAGTGTTATTATATCTATTCAAAATAGTATACATTTACATCAATACATCGCATCCGATGGAACCACTGAGAAAAGCACTTTGCCCACTCGTCCTTAGGGGTATCTTCGACGGCATTTTGAAACACAGCCATTGTTTCTTCATAAGACGTTTTAGAAACAGTAGTATTAAGCTGCTATTTTAGGCTGGTATTCTGTGAGAGCGTGGTCTTATGCCAGTCAGCTAGTGCTACAATCATAATACTAAGCAAATCCCTACTTTATAATTTTATTATAAATGCGAAAGTAACTCTGTCTATCTGTTACGCTTTCACGTCTAAACCACTATACCGATTTTGATGTGATTTGGTACAGAAATAGACTACACCTTCGAAAAGGACATAGGCTTACCTTTAATCGCGAAAAAAGGCTTGAAGCAGTTGCAATAGAGGATTAAAGTTTGTATGGATGTTCGTCATTGCCGAAGATAAAACCATGAAACTTTGTATTTAGGCACTTGTTATGCAATAAATAAATATTTTTCTAGCGTTTTTGAAATTTCAACCTGTGTGGAGATGAAATATGGGATGAAATTTCGTATGGAAGTTCAAACAAAGTCAAGATTTCACGCCTAACCCCGGAACTAATTTTGATAAAATTTGGTACAAAAATAGACCGGACTAGGATAGGATTTAATTAAACGTAGTGATTATATTCTCTTTGGATATAATCTACAACAACGCAAAACTAGGCACAAGAGAAAACGGTGAGCTGAAAGTAGGGAATTTCGGAATAGGGCAACAGAACCCAAGGGGCCAGCAGCTGGCCGACTTCATGGAGAAAGAGGGACTCTTTATGATGAACCCTTTCTTCCAGAAGCGGCCCCACAGGAAGTGGACCTGGTCGAGTCCCGACGGTTCGATAAAAAATGAGATTGACTTCATTATGACGACCAGACGACAACTGTTCAGTGATGTCTCAGTGATCACGACGGTGAAAATCGGCAGCGATCACCGAATGGTAAGAGGCACACTGAACCTAAACGTTAAGTTGGAGAGGTCACGTCTAATGAAGTCAACGCTCCGTCCCCCTCGTGCTCTAATCCAAAGTCCCGAAACCTTTCAGCTCGAGCTACAAAACCGTTTTCAGTGCCTAGAAGATTGCAATGCAGTGGACGATATGAATGACTAGCTCGTGGAAACTGTCCATGCGGTCGGAGCTAAGTTTTGCAAGACCCGCCGCAGAAGAACACAAAAGTTCACCGATCACAACCTTAATCTCATGACGGATAGACGGGATATGAAGCTGCAGTCTTCAGTAGATTTGACAGCATACAGGTAACTTAACAGACAGATATCCAAATGCGTGCGGCGGGACTTACGCAACTTTAATACTGCTCGTATTGAAGAAGCGATCGAACGGAGCCAGGGCTCCAAAGTCTTTGCTAGAGATCTGTCTGCCAGAAAGAGCCAACTGTCGAAGCTGAAGACCGAATGTGGCAGCATCGCTTCCGGGACACTTGAGATTTTGAGTGAGATTGAGAGGTTCTATGGGCAGCTGTACACGTCATTGTTGGAGCCACACGCAAGTGTGAGTAACGATCCAAGAGCGAGTCTTATCCGACACTATTCCGATGATATCCCGGACGTCAGTCTGAGCGAGATTAGAATGGCTCTCCAGCACCTTAAAAACGGCAAGGCCCCAGGCGAGGATAGAATTACAGCGGAGCTTCTGAAAGCGGGTGGAAAACGGGTACTTGAAGTCCTCCAGAGGCTCTTTAATTCCGTCCTTCATGGTGGCACTACACAGGAGGCGTGGAGCAGAAGTGCGGTGGTCTTGTTTTTCAAAAAAGGTGACAACGCTCACTTGAAGAACTACAGATCGATTTCTCCTTTGAGCCGCGTCTACGTGCTGTTTTCGAGAGTCATTACGAATCGTCTCGCGCGCAGACTTGACGACTTCCAGCCTCCCGAACGAGCCGGTTTCCGAAAAGGTTTTAGCACCATATACCACATACATACCCTTCGGCAAATTGTAAAGAAGTCCGAGGAGTACAATTTGCCACTATGTCTGGCGTATGTGGACTATGAGAAAGCCTTTGATTTCGTCGAAATTTGGGCGGTGCTGCAGTCCCTTCAGCGATGCCAAGTTGACTGTCGGTATATCGAACTGCTGAAGTGCTTGACAGTAAGGCTACGATGGCTATCGGAGTACAGAACCAGAGTACGAAACCTATCCAATTGCAGAGAGGTGTAAGACAGGGTGATGTCATATCCCCGAAACTCTTCACAGCTGCATTGGAAGACGTTTTCAAGTTTCTGGACTGGAAAGGACAAGGTATTAACATCAATGGCGAGTAAATCACTCACCTTCGATTTGCCGAAGATATAGTCCTTATGGCAGAATCGCTGGAGGACCTAAGCACTATGCTCAATGACCTCAATAGTGTTTCCCAACGGAAAGGTCTTAAGATGAACATGGACAAAACAAAGATCATGTTTAATGTCCATGACACACCTATGCCAGTAGATGTTGGGGACACTAAGCTCGAAGTTGTTGACGAGTATGTTTACCTGGGACAAATAGTGCGACTAGGTAAGTTCAACTTCGATACGAGAGGTCAATCGACGGATTCAACTCGGTTGGGCAGCGTTCGGGAAATTACGGCACATTACTCGAAGAACCGACCACCGTTGGGGAAAAAAGGTTCTCGAGTGGCGGGCTCATACCGGCGGACGAAGTGTAGGGCGTCCCCCCACTAGATGGAGTGACGACCTGGTAAGATATGCAGGAAGTCGATGGATGCAGGTGGCTCAGGACCGTACTTTGTGGCATTCTTTGGGGGAGGCCTATGTTCAGCAGTGGACTTGTGAAGGGCTGTAATGATGATGATGATGATAAGAATCTACAAAACTCCATTAAAGGAAAAATGCTACCTCTTTTGTAAAGAAGGGCATGAAGGGGTTGAAGTAGGGGATGAAAGTTTGTATGGGAGTTCGTCATTATCGAAGATAAACCATGAAACTTTGTATTTAGGTTAGGCACTTGATAGCAAATAAATAAATATTTGTTCTACCATTTTTGAAATTTCGACCTACATGCGGATGAATTTGGTGATGAAAATTAGTATGAAAGTCCAAATAAATCTATCTGTGTATGTTTACTATAGGTATATTTATCGGAAATATGTGTATAATTAGTAAAATGACCGCCTTAATATATATATATATATATATATATATATATATATATATATATATATATATATATATATATATATTAAGGCGAGCGTGGGACTTGCCAAGAATGAATTATGCGCCGACGGCGGTGGGGCGCAGCGTAATGGGAGAAATATCGCTAAGTGTGGCCACCCGAACGGTTAGACAACGTGAGGGCAAATGCCCGTGTTGGACGTATGCGAATATTAAAACTGTCCATGTTAGTAATATGGAATATTTTTGTTTGAGAATGTTTTAACAACATCGGCGTGGGCCAACTTCTTTCAAAGTTTTCTAAAAGCTCAATAATCAGGTATATTTAAAGCGTCAGTAGCCTAATGGCAGGGCGCGGACCGCGAACTCGAAAGGTCGTGGGTTCGAATCCGCCATTTAACTACCAAGCGCTTGAGCAAGCGAAGTGGTTAAAGGGAATATTAGTAATGTTTAATAGCGTTACTAGTATTTTTTTAAAATAAAAAAAATAAAATAAAAAATATTCGACATTTCGAGAGGTTATAGAACGGTCATCACAAAAGGTCATTAAAGAATGACAATCAGTGGAATATAACTCTAGAAGAGGCTGCGCAATGCAGATCTGCGCCCAAGACGACAGAGCCTTTCGCTAAATTAATAGCAACATGTGGACTTTCAAAATTGTGGGAGAAGTATAAAAATGATATGGCAGGTGATATTTTACATAATCACAAGAGCGGAATCCGATTGCTTCATACAATGATTTAATTTACAGTGACGCGTTAACTAAGCTTGAAGACCAAATGATAACTATTAATTATAACTATTTTGGGATGAGCAGACCACAAACAAATGGAGAAGTTAGTAGTGATTTAATGCGAGAACTAGATTACAATACTGTTTCTTTAGAGCGACAAATAACGGAGGCCCTTCCACTTTTGAATCCAGAATAATGATTAGTCGTTGACACAGTCATTCAAAACTTGCCAGTGGCGATGGTTATTTGTTATTTTTGAATGATCCAGGAGGCGTTGACAAAACCTGTCTTTTAAATTTATTATTAGCTCAAATCCGGAACGAAAAAGAAGTTGCTGTTGCAGTACCTTCCTCTGGAATAACTGCTACGCTACTTAGTGGGGGATGAACAGCGCACTCAGTTCTTAAACTGCCATTGAACTTAGCTCATGAGGAAACGCCCGTTCGTAACATTAGTATCATTAGCAATCGAAGCACTAGATCGCACAATAAAATATATCAAGAGCAACCAGGGGATCATATGAGGGACGGTGGTACATTTAGCTGGTGACTTTAGACAGACCCTGGCGGTTATTACTAGGGGTACACAGGCAGATGAAATGAATGCCTGTTTGAAAGCATCTGTATTATGGTTTCACGTAAAAAAGTTTTGTTTGACTACAAATATGTGAGTACAACTACACAATGGTTCGCAAACAGGGCAATATACGGCTGCTCTTCTAAAGTCGGAGAAAATTGTAAGCCATCAGACAGTACCAACATGATTACACTGAGACGTGAATTCTGTCAAATTGTCGATAACACAGACGATTTAAAAATAATGTCAATCCTGATCTATAAATAAATATGGGCAATCGAGAATGGTTGTGTGAAAGGGCAATTTTTTCGACGATAAATGAGATAGTAGGCAAATATGAGACAGTAGGAAATTATGTCTGACGGGGAGGGGGATATTTTCGAGTAGCTCTTAGAGTAGACAATGTTATGGATACTGGACAAGTGACATCGTACCCTATAAATTACCTTCCCATAATTTGAAGCTGAAGGTTGGTGTTCCAGTCCTGTTAATGATAAATTTTCACGCTCCAAGGCTATGTAATGGTACATGACCATAAATTACTCATATGGGACGCATGATGATAAAAGCTATAATCATGAGTGGAATGGCAAAAGGAGAAATTGTTTAAATTCCCCGTATTCCGAAATTTTTTTTTATATGAGAGGGACAAACGAGCATTCGGCTCACCTGATGGTAAGTGACAACCACCGCCCATGAACAACTGCAACACCAGGGGAATAGCAGATACGTTGTCGGTCTATTAATAAAGAGTAGCCTCTTTTCTTGAAGTTCCCTAAGTCGTATTGGTCCGGAAAATTGCTGATGGTATTCGATTCCACAAGGAAGTTGTGCGAGGAAGAAAACCTCTTGTAAATCGCACAGTAGTAGACCGCCAATCATCCAGATGGTACGTATGGTATCTTGAGTTCTGTCGCAATGTTCGATGGTGAAATTGAGTGGCTGGAATTAGTCCGAACAATTCTTCTGAGCACTCCTCGTGGTAGATACGATAGAATACGCAAAGAAACACAACACCTCTTCGCAGCGCCAGTGAGTCAAGTTGATCTGAATGAGATCGATCACCGATGATTCGAACCGTTCTGAGCTGTTTGCGATCAAATAGAACGAGCTGGCACTGGGGAGTCGCGGCCCAGAGATGGAAACAAGAATATTTATTCATGTGCGGCTGAACTTGCGCCTTGTAAAGATGCAGGCTATGACATGAAATAATGTCCGCTCTTCTGAGCACGCCAAGATTTTTAGAGGCCGATTTGGACTTCTCTTGCAAGTGACCACGAAACTGCATGTCATTCGATATGTTGACGCTGAGGATTCCGATACTGAGTGACGCAACAACTTCCTAAAACTGAGGAGATACGACAAACTGGTTCTTTTTAGCGTTAAAAGCGCAAACTTATGTATTCTGGGGATTGAACTTGACTAGATTTAGTTGCCCCCAGATACAGATATAGGTTTGTTCTGGTACTTACACGACGACATTTTCCCGAGAAATATTTGCACGGACGTTGTATAAAGCATCACCAGTGCTGTCGTCTGCATAGCAATGAATATTACTGGTTTGCAATATATCGCAATATATCATTGATATGCAGAATAAACGCAGAGTACGCAGCCTTTTGGTAGACCAGCGTTAATAGGCTTGTAATAGGAGCATGCACCTACTCTACTTCATTACCCTATCTACTTCGACATTGATGCTCCGATCAGCCAGAAAACTGGTGATCCAATTGCACAATTTCTCGGGAAGCCCATATAAAGGAAGCATCAAAAGAAGCGCTTTGTGCCAAACCCGATCGAAGGCCTTCGCTATGTCCAAACTACCCACCAAAGGGCGAAGCTCTTGAAATCGATCACCTGCGCACATCGGAGTGTTAAGAAAACAAGAAGAATCACCAGCTGAGCGACCCCGATGGAACCGTACTGGCGATTACTAATAAGCTGGTGCTCCTCAAGGTACCGCATTAGCTGGCAGTTACTAATGGACTCCATAATTTTCGAGAACAAGGAGGAGATGGCGATAGTCCTGTAGTTGGACGGACCAGAGCGGTTACCTTTGGTATAGGGAAAGGATGCACGAAAGTTGTCTTCCATAAATTTGGGACAACGGCTAGGAAGTAGTTGTATCGGAAAAGACGCGTTAGAACCGGTGTTGACTCTGGAGCACACGTCCTCAGCACAATTGGGGGGTTTCCGTTAGGCCCACTCGCCTTGTGGATGTGTGCTTTGCGTTCTAAGCACTGTGTGAATCGCACATCAAGCATAGATCACTCACACCGAGGGATGGTCGGCGGTGTGTTCCTCCCGTCACCAAAAGTCGAGTTGGACGCAAAAAACCTAAAAGAACCGCTTTCTCTTGCGGTGTGGGCCAGTGAGTAGAATAGAATAGAATAGAATAATTTTTTATTCAATATTGATTATTGCATAATTCTTATTGAAAGTAATTTTTTATTTACCACTAGTTCGGAAAATACCTCTGTCCTGGGAAGAACCAGCAAGAAACCCAGCGGGACTTTTTTTTTCAAACATATCTCACTTAACAATAATTTCGTTTATACAATTTTTAAATGATTTTTCATAGAACCAGCGATCACCTTATTCCCAGGGGTTATTTTCATTCATGTATTCCTTGATATTATAATAACCCTTTTTGTACATTTTTTCTTTAATAAAACTTTTGAACTTGTTTATTGACAAACTTTGAATATGTTCTGGTATTTTGTTGTAAAAGCGTATACATTGGCCCATAAATGAATTACTGATTCTGTGGAGTCTAGTAACTGGTATTACAAGCTTATGTTTGTTCCTAGTGTTTAAAGTATGCACATCCTTATTCTTATTAAAGCTGTTTATGTTTTTGTGTACATACATTACATTTTCATAAATATATTGCGATGCCAAAGTTAATATGTTTATTTCTTTAAATTTTTCTGAGGGACTCTTTACAATTTAGGTTATAAATCGCTCGAACGGCTCTCTTTTGCAAAACAAATATAGCTTCAATATCAGTAGCATTACCCCATAGCAAAATTCCGTAAGACATTACAGAAAGTAACTAAAATACACTAATCTAGCTGTCCCAACATCTGTGAGACTTCTAATATTTCTTACAGCATATGCTGCAGAACTAAGTCTGCTTGCTAATTTAGATATAATATTGGGGCCCCATTGAAGCTTCGCGTCAATAGTAATACCGAGAAAAACAATGGTATCCACAAGACTCAACTCCTCCCCATTTAACAGCACATTGGTATTCGAATGTTTTACATTAGGTATTGTAAATTTAATACACTTTCTCTTATTGCTGTTTAAGAGCATATTGTTGGCATTAAACCAATGTACTAATTTCGATAGAGCATTATTTACATCGTCATAATTAATTAACTGCCGTTTGAGTTTGAAAATTAAAGAGGTATCGTCAGCAAATAATACTATATCGTGATTGCCCTCTACAAGATAAGGTAAGTCATTAATAAAGATTAAAAACAGAAATGGGCCAAGAATCGAGCCCTGAGGAACGCCCATTGATACTACCAATCCGGAGGAAGCTTTACCATTGATCACGACTTTTTGAGTTCTGTTACTTAAATATGAAGTAATAAGTCTAAGCGCCAAATTTTTTACACCGTAATGTTGTAGTTTCCTGATTAAGGTCTCATGATGAACACAATCGAAAGCCTTGGAAAGATCACAGAAAATACCTAAGGCATCTTGTGAATTCTCCCAGGCATTGAAAATATATTTCATAAGCTCAACACCGGCGTCAGACATCGAGCGACCCCTTGTAAAACCAAATTGGTTTTTATGAAGTAATTTATTTTTATTGAAAAAAAAATTAAATATTGATCCAAAATTATTTTTTCAAAGAATTTACTGAGAGTTGGTAGTACAGAAATAGGTCTAAAATTAGCGGGGTCCAATGTACTACCAGATTTAAATAAAGGTAATACTTTACTATACTTCATTAAATCAGGAAACATATCACAATCGATACAAGTATTAAAAATAATAGCAAGATGAGGTGCAATTAAATCTATTATGGACGCAATAACTGTAACGGATATCCCCCACAAATCTGCCGTTTTCTTTACATCAATGGTTTTGAAGTATTTTACAATATCTTGCGGTAATACTTTTTAAAGTCTAAAGTCGTTCTTCCTGTGCAAGGATGGTAGCGATGGCTTACAGAAATTTCCTCAAACAGCCTTGGCGAAAAAACAGGATGCACGGGTTCTCGAAGGAAGGCAAAATAATTTCTCGCCAATTCTGCCAATGTGCTCATACTTTGTCCTGAAAATAACTCTTTTGAATGACCTGGAGGTGAAGTCATACTTCTTTTTAAGTATGCTGGTAATTACATACCGAGCCGCCCAAGCCTGATAACATACCTGCTTACTGCGTAATGCAGTTATACAGGAGCGACCAAACCAAGGCTGAGTTCTACCTCCAATGGTGGTACGCCAGATGATGGAAAAAATAGTTCCATTCCCTATACCACCACATCAGTGACAGAGTCAGCAACAGCGCTGGGATCATCCGTCGAGAAGCAAAACCGCTCCCATGGGTAGGATGCAAAGAAATATCACATTCCGTCCCAATCCGCCGCCTTTAATACCAAACGGCGCCAGCGTGCGGAACTCATCCGTGTAGGGAGACAATGGCCCATAGAGCCAAGAGGGGTGTTGACGAAAAATGTATTAAAATAAGCTATTTACAGTAAACCACAGCAGTTTGTATGTGTATTATTTGCAAAATAAGTATCCCAAAAATTTTAAATTCTCCTGAAAGTAATAATTCCACACGAATGCAGCTGCGGAAAAAACCTAGTAATCTAATAATCTAATAACGTAGCCCTACCACGTACGCTACAAAGTACTCGTAACGTCTGGAATAGTAAAAGAAATCCCATGAAATCCGTAAATCCGTCCTTGCCTTTTGGCAGAGTGGGCTCTTTTCTTGATGGTTACTATGTATGTAAAATAGTAGCATTTTTCATACTTAAGCTTATCCCATTCGATGACCAACAAAACCCTAACTATCCCGATGCATACTACTTGGATTCCTTTACGGTATCATCTATTAAACTTTGGCATAACCTTCCACGAGATTTAGATGCTCCCTCAATGAATACCTTTAGAATAAAACGTAAGGTTGATTCACATTATTTAAAATTACTTGATTAATGTTATTGGTTTATATATTATAACTTACTATACTAGATTGTATGTATTTTATTATTAAAGTATGTATAACAATAAAGTAGATATATGTAATGATGATGTATATGTATATACAGGTTGGTCCAAGTAGTGACGTCCAAAAGAAGAATTTTAATTCCCCACACCTAGGGGTATCTGAAACGTATATTATCCGATTTTTTGTAGTTTTCGAGTTATAATTTGTTTTGCATCTTTTTAGTGTTTTCTGCCGGTGGGGCTTCAAAAATTCATCTCTTTTGTTGTAGTAGTTATTTTTCAGATTTTTTTTCTTTTAACATGATTGTTTTAAATTATACTTTCACACATAAAATAATAAATTTCCTAACATTCCTGCAAGTAACTCAAAAAGCATCGAAAGTAATATATATATATATATATATATATATATATATATATATATATATATATATATATATATATATATATATATATATATATACTAGCTGACCAGGCAGACGTTGTTCTGCCCTTTCCGAACGACCATTTGCTTCCCAAAAAGCTCCTGAAATTAGTAATAAAAAAATTGAGAGTCACTTATCGGGATAAAAACTATCCTATCTCTCAAGTTGGACCAAACTGCACACAGTCTGCAATTTTTTTTTGAAATCGGTTCTATCTGTTGAATACTTACAGCAACACGTGGTGGTTATACTACTAAATTGTAACTTATATTAAACGTTTGTATTTTTAACATAGCGCCATCTATTAAATATTTACTCAATCCAGTCAACAGATATCGTCATCTGACAGACTCGTTTGGAGCTAACAGATAATTGTGACTAAACGTAGTGATTATATTCTCTTTGATTGTGACTGTCAAAAAATAGACAAATAATTTTCAATAAAATAATATTGTATTGCGACTATAAATTGAGATGTAATGAGATGTAAGCTATCCTATCTTTTAAGTTGGACCAAACTGCACATTGACCAAAAATTTCATTAATATCAGTTCAGTAGTTTAGGAGTCCATCGCGGACAAACAACGTGACACGTACTTTTTATATATAAAGGTACTGGGTGGCGAATAGGTTATTACGTTAAATAGCAGTTAATACAAGTTGATATATGTCTGTTAAAATAATAAAATAAACAATAATAAAAGAAAATAAAAAATGCATTTTTCAAACAAAATAAATAGCGTAAAAAATTGACAAGAAATAAATCAGCCTTGATAATATATAGGTTACTGACCTGAAGTGACTTACAAAACGTCGCACGCGCCAGAAAAATAATAATTTCGACACCCGGTCCCATTTCTTGTCACTTCGCGCATAGAGAATTATGCCTTAACTTCATTATTTTAAGTAAATTTTTCGCTTGAATTTGTTTTCACACATCCGCAGCGTCCCTTTGTTTTTAATTTCGCGCATAAAATTATGCCTTAAATTGTTAGCCGTAAGTACAGTTTTTGTTTGATTTTTTCTTTATTTGAGTAGTTCGGATTGACAACGTTTAAATAACCTATATTCGCCTTCAAATGGCATGGGTCTTTGACCTTCTAAAATTCATCAGGTGATATCTATATGCATTTACATGATGTTAGTTAATATTAAAACGAAAAAAATGCTACCGCGACTAATGTATTAATGGTTATATATTTTTTTAGTTGTGATATGTGTGTGTAAGTGTATATATGTATAAACTAACATTTATTATATTCGTTTCGAATAATATGTGTAAATAATGTTGCGCACCACTATTAATGTCTTGTACGTGGCAACACTAGTTACCACTAGCGCCCTCTAATATCGAGTAGCAGAACTAGGAGAATCAAGATCCTAGAAACATCGGGACCGATATGTACTCGAACATTCTAGATGTTTCTATTGTAGAAGGTTCTGGAAACTACCTGAGGCCCTATATAAGGCCGGTATAGACCGTGACTGAGACAGTATTGAATTGGCGATACAAACGAATACTTCGAAGCGATACAACTGCGAATTAAAGTGATCAGTAGTACAATTGTGTTTCATTATTAGTGTGGTTTTAAGTTGTAAGTAGAGTTCTATAATTAAAGTGTCAATATTGGTAATTCACTCGGCAGTTTTTAATTGTCTCCAACCCCGCTCGTAAGAATAATTTAGTTTATTCCATAGAATCTCATAGATTTATTATATACTTAGATTAGCAATGTAAAAGAGAAAGGGCATAGCATATGCTTATGTTAGAACGAGATAGAATGGCTAGACCATACACGTACACGCTATCAGCCTGTATCAGCCTGACGTCAATGGTTAACGAAACAAATTCCGCTTATTTTCGCGATACTTTTGATTTTGAAGTATTAATAAGTACTTAAAAGGTGTAATTAAATATAGTAACGTGTGCCATACCTGAATGCAGTTCATCGAGAAAAGAAAATCCACAAAATTACACATTTTACATGTAAGTACAATCAAAATAATTAGCACTCTAAATTCAATATTTCAGAACTAGTACAAATGTTTTATATATAAATGGATAGGGAAAAATATCGCATTTTATTACGATAATGTCCTAATAACGTGAGAATTATATTAAAAATAATAACAAATACGAGAATTCCCGCTATTTCTGATCAAATTTTTGTAGGGATTGACACTATCAATATCATCTTATCGATAATATGTTTATAACAGGCAAAGGCATATCCTTGGATGCAGCCTCTTGTGACTTCGATTTTTTTAATTTTCTATTTTTACGTTTAAGTTTTTCGTAATAGTATATACTTACGCATTATTGTACATACTTTAATGAGAGGATTTAAACTCTTATAATGTTTCAGATTTCCAAAAAATATTCAGGTTAAACAAAAATGGCTAAAAATTATAAATAGGGAAGGATGGGTTCCCAAAAAAAAAAAAACAACTCAACTACATGTAGCAAGCACTGAACAAAAATATTTTTCTCATAGAAGTGCACAAAGAGTAAAGCTGCGTTTTGGAGCAATACCCACATTATTTGTGCCCGTGCGTATTTTCTTAATTATATATTTTGCTGTACATATGTTCATTTCGTTTGCGCATATTCCAATGTGTACAACTTGTTGTTGTCATCCGCGTGGTGTATATTTTTTTATAAAACGAAAGTAACAAATGAACTTACAGTATCACTTGATAATAAACGACTACTGCAATATTTGGTCACCTACAGTCATCTTCAAACAAATAAAGTTACAATTTTTTTACGTGATAGAGCCATGTTGCAGCTATATCAATAGTATAGTTGTAGCACGAATGGGTCGGCACGACCGGGGAAGGACCACGCTTTCACAGAATACCAGCGTAAAATAGCAGTTTAATGCTGCTGTGTTTCGTATGGTGAGTGTAGAAAACTTGAGACCCTTTTTACTGGAAAAGAGGCATTCTATTTTATTCCTAACAGCTGACAACGCATCTGCATTTTAATTCGCAAACGAAGATAGATGCAGACGTCTATGGGCCACAGCAACCACTTACCATCAGGTGGACTGTGTGCTCGTTTGTCACCCTAATTCTATAAAAAAAATGTGTTTTCACCCCAGAGGACTAAAATTAAATGTCTTACAACTTATAATTATAGAAGCTCTCTATACTCAAATGGCTAAAACGCGGCAGTGTAAGCACTGATGTATAGCGGTAGTGTAAGCACTGCCGTTTAGCGTCAGAAATAGGTAAAAGGGTAGTATTTTATTATTTTTCAATCATAGATAAGTACATAATGTGTACACTAATTATATTTGTTTGTAGGTTGTATTGAAGCCGGTACGCAAAGCATCGTCATGTGTCTACAGAGATATATTGCCAGTACCCAGTAGTTCACTTGCAAACGTTTCTGTTATAGACGATTACACGAAAAAGAAAAAAAAATGAAGAAAACTATTGATATTCTTCGGAGAAGATTAACAGAAACAAAAAAAAACTGAAAAATGTAAGAGCACAAAAAAACGGGCTAGTAAAAAAGTGGAAATGTTGTATTAAGTGATAAAAAACCTAGAAAGGCTTCCCTCACTTAAAAATAACATTAGTGCTGCAATACCATCTAGTTCATACGATTTGTTGCAGCATCTCATCGAAAGGGCGATTAAGAAAAAGTGTATGAGATAGGTATTCGTTCTGAACTGAACTGAAAGGAAAATTGTAAACGAAAATATGTTTCGAAAATAAGTAAACGAATGCCTTGTCTTGCAAAATTTTTTTAACATACTTGACATACATAATATTTACATATTAGGTACGATTCGTCAGCACTATCAAACCATAAACACTTAATAATTAAATTAATAATCGAAACTTATTTGATTTTTGGATTGAGGTATGAAGCAAAATTGCAAAATACCTCTTAAGGAGAGCTTATGACATGTTTGTAATATATTCGTTATTTTTGGTGGAAAATAAAAATCACAAACTCTTTGTTTGTAGTTTTATTTTTATGCCCTCAAACATAATAATATTCATTTTATGACACAGACACAGTGTTCTATATCGATAATTGAAGTTGATACATGGCGCAGCACTATTGTTGTCGCACACATGCACATTTCACTTACACACGGGTACATTTCGTTTTTGGTCTCACCCTAATCATGCCATCGCCAATCTAATGTATACTATATCTATGGTTAATTCTGTTGCGGCTCTACCCACAGTCCTTACCATAGTACCAAAGGTTAGCTGGCAGAGAATGCCTTTTCGGTATTAAGTTCGCCTTTGTACCAAACTTTTTCTTGTTTGAGTGCAATAAATAATTTTTTATCTATCTATCTATGTACATCTGTCTGGAAGAAATTGCTGTCAGCAATAAGACCGTGTCGTGAAGCGACAATTAAAAGAGAAGGAAAACCTAACCTACGATCAGCAAAACAACCAAATAGACCAAGACAATAATATATTTAAGTTTTTAAAAGAGTATTTACAATTTTATAAAAAAAATGAAATATGAAGATGATGGATGATGTGATTTACAAATTATATTTAAAAAAAAAAGGTAATAAAAAAAAGATTTATGTCGTAGCTGAGTCCGAAGATCCCAAGCGTGCTCTCAGCGCCTGGAACGAGCACGCACGGCGTAGGTGGGTAGGCGTGGGCGTCTCTAGGCGACGACCTCAGGTGAATGCGGCGATTGCAGGATCGGCGACTTCAGCCCAGACAGGAGCATGCAGGATCCTCAGCGACTTCAGACAGCGCAGTGGCCTGCAGAATCCGGTGACTGCAGGCGGGACAGAGGTTTGTAGGTTCCGGTGATTTCGGGCGGAACAGAGGTCTGTAGGTTCCGGCGACTCCAGGTAGAGTAGAGACTTGTGGGATCTCGGCGACTTCAGGCAGAGCAACGTTTTGTAGGATCCGGCGACTTCAGGCAGAGCAACGGATCGTAGAGTCCAGTGGCTTCAGGCAGGATAGAGGCTTGCAGGATCCCGGGGCTGAGCGGCCCCGGGATAAGGCCTTTAGAAGATGCTTCCGATACGAGAACTGAAGCAAGACTGAATTTCTTCACCGATTGTTCGGCTTTTATATCTTTCTAGAGAGAACGGAAAAATTATTTAAATTAAAAGGAAATTTATTGTAAATGACCTACAGCCAAAAAGTATTTATGAAGAAAGAACATCAAACCAGAGACGAATTTGAATAAAAGTTACCATGACAACTACAAAAACAATGGTTATCAAATATAAAATTTTTGGTTTTTAGGAATATAATTGGAAAATCTTTACCTTTAAGTAAGAAATGAGATATTATTCAAATAGGAAAAACTGATGCGCGACAGCGCACCGAAGCCTGAAATTGTAGAGTTACAGAGAATTCAATAAAAGACCAAAAAAAGGTAAGGCTTCGTTGACAGCTAGTTTAAAAGTACTAAATAGTGTGAAAATACGCAGTAAAATGATATGTTATTGTGTAAAAACGTTACAGGATCCTATATAAATAAAGGTGATGCAAAATATAAATGCAGAGAATCAAAAACAGAATGGAAAAATAGTATAAAGTGATGCAAAACATGAATGCAGAAAATCAAGAACAGAATGGAGAAATAGTATAAAGTGATGCAAAACATGAATGCAGAATATCAAAACAGAATGGAGAATTAGTGTACAATGAAATGTAAGTAGTATAACACTACAACCGCCCATTGCATACTTCTTTTATATATATAATTCCTGTAATTTATGTATGGTGTGCAATAAAGAATATTAAATAAATAAATACATATCGATCCGGAAAAATTGCTATTGCCTATGTAAGTATTTGCCTACGGCCTACAAATAATTGTTCCGGGTCTGAAAGTTTGTCCTTGTGCAATTAAAGTATATGTATTGATATGTATATGTGATAGTGAAACGTCGAAGCTACGGCGCTCCTAGGTTTGACTAGTCAAACCTCAGGTCTGACATAAAATCTTAGTCAAAGTTCAAATAGTAAAGAAAAATAACTTAAAATTAAAAAATTGTACAACCCTCTATAATATAAATTATTAAGGATAAATCAAAAACTATTGGTCCATCCTTAACCAAATTTATACGGGACCACATGAGAAGCACCAGCTTTCAAATGAAAAAAGAATCATTGAAATTGGTTCACCCAGAAAAAAAATTATGAGGTAACACACATAAAAAAAATTACAGTCAAATTGAGTACCGGCTCCTTTTTGAAGTCGGTAGAAAAAAGAAAGTAGTCTCTACTAATTTGGACAGTCAAACGCCAAAACTCAATTTCATGAAAGCGGGGTTTTAGCATTCAGACGTCAATTAGGTATTGGAATGTGTTACTTTGTCAGATTAGTTATAATAAAATGAGATATTTTAATTTTAATATTTATTGTTTCAATATTATAAGAATCTCACCTCACTTTTTTTACACAGGAATATTGACCCAAACTTACTTCTGCAACGGAGAGTGCAGTCCCCGCCCATCATAGCATATCGTAGGCACCTGTGCGAGCGGTATCGACTGAGGCTGGTCGCCGAAGGTCAATAAGCCAAAGCTGCGGATGTGAGCTCTCCCTCCGCACCTACGGCTTTACAAAAACACTCTATGGGTTGGGCAGACAATACTATGTGGAGTTGGAGCGTGGTGATTTAATTTTAGAACAGATTCGACCTATCTGATATATCTATATAGTCAGGTTGTTCTAAACTCTGCTATGATAGTGGTAAATGTAACAAAGTTATGTGAATTAATATTTTTAGCTTTCTTAAAAAAAAACTGACTGCTCTCCACTGCAACTGAAATCGTTGTGTATGAGTCCCATTTTTAACCACAAATGAATACGAATCGACGTTTGACCGAATTTGCCTTAGTCGCTTCTAGGACGCTTTCGACGTTTGACTAAAAAGTTAGGTATTTACCCCAGGCCTTGGTCAAACCTAGAATAACCCAGAAATTTCTGGAAAGAGACTACATATCGACCTTTCACTATAACATATAGACTACAAAAAAGAAAGAATAAAGAATGAAGAAGGGGATAATAAGGATATATGAATAAAATAAAATAAAATAAATTTGAGTTTTAAAAAAAAGTTATTTCTATAGGTTTTGATAGTGATCCTGATAACGTACTTAACAGGAACCACAGGATTTTTCTTACATGTTGTATATTCTTTATATATAAAAATTACGTGTCTCATTGTTTGTCCGCGATGAACTCCTAAACTACTGAACTGATTTCAATGAAATTTTGCACAATTTAGTAATTTTTATAAATAAAGATAAATATATATATATATATATATATATATATATATATATGTATATATATCATCCCTATGATTAATCGAAGTATGACACTAACAACAATTTTGGGGTTTCATGTTCTCTGTATACACATTTTTTTTTCAAATCTTCAAAGAGAAAAAAAGAGCCTGCAAAAGAGAAATATTGACAACATTCTATTATTACTAAAAATATAATATCAGTCAAATTTGTTCTTGCTTAACTTTAATTAAGCAGCATAAGATATTATTTTCCCTTACAACTGTATGAACACTCATTAGTAGAGACCGTAAATCTGAATTAGTGTTGTATTACTTATTTTAATGATTGAAAGAAGGAATATCTAACCGCGAAAATGTATTTTTATTCGTTTAATATACTATTTCAAAGAAAAAATTAATATTGTGTTACTCTAACCTATTATATATTGTTTAATGAGCAAAGTATTAATAAGTTCAGTAACCAAATAATGTCATTTCGAGTTCGCGATTATTCTCGCGTATGTAGCAACTTGCTAGCCGTGTAAGGTGTTCAGTTTTGTCCATCCGTCCAATGAGGGCTAATAATCTTCCACTCACCAGATGTCGCTAGTTACGACTGAGGTAACGTTTTTTGCTACACAATGTCAGGTAATTGAGAAATTAGTTTTAAATAATAGTTTATCATTATCTAGAGTATTATATTAATACACAACACAATGCGTCAGTGGTTTGATTTTTAATTTTTTTGCACTTTAGAACTCTTTTAAAAAAAATGGGCTTTTAGTTATATTTATAGTTTGATTTGCTCATTTCTAATGTAATTAATACAAAATATAACTCATAATACAGAAAGAAACCTTAAAGATTACATTTTACTAAGAAATTATAGTCCCCGCTATGAAATCTGTCAAATATTTTACCTCACTGTAAAGTGGCGCCGCCCTGGTGGCAGAAAAAGTCGTGGATGTGGACGTCATTAATACCTTTCTTTATATTATTGCTATGGTATTTATATTGTAATTTTGTAAATATATTATACTGTCCTTTTGAATTTTTATATTATTAAATACCACCGGCTATTTTACTTACATAATAATGAAATAATGTCACATTAACCGCAACATAATCATAGGGTACTTTAAAATAATAATGTCTTTCATACCGAATATTGATCATGGCTGCCAGTCTCAGCCCAAGTATACCATACCATAGTTGTTTTGAAACCTCCAAGAAATTCGTAAGAATGATTCAGACCTAAGAACCTGTCATTATAAATTTGACGTAATATTATAGTGTGGTTGTAGGTGTAACAAATAAACAAGTAAATAAAAAAATCTGAAAGCTCTTGTATTAACGTAACAAGTACGAAAACATGGCCTTCCCATAACATCTAGGTTTTTTGAGAGATCGCATTTCAGGCCAGATTAATGAAAATACACTTCTGCAGTACTTATTTTGTATATAAACTAGAGCCCAATGACTTCGTCAATCTTACTTAGCGGTACCATGTAGCGACATCTATGGAAATGTATTAAATAAAGAACGATGTATTTAGCGCGTCAAATTTTCATATCGATACACATCGCAACCACTTCCGTAGATAGATAATAGATGGCGCTAGAGTAGTCAAGTGAGCTCGGCCACGGTCCTTATTGCTTTGTAAGAGAGATTGTTTTGTAACCAATTAGGAAATTCGTAGCTTGATTGAATTAGTTCGCTTTACAATAAATTACTTGTCGACTTTCAGGTGCTCTTTGGTAATAGTTTAAGCCGCTCTAAGTCACGGAAATAGTTAACCTAATGTTGGACCCAAAGATTATTTACGTAAATACTACGTTTTAGTTTGACCTTGTTGCTGATTGGAAATTTAGATTTTTCTTTGTATAAAACGCATTTTTTGACGTAGATTGTAATTTATCTACTAGTAATAGGAATATTAAATATAAAATTGAAGTTTTTCACTTAAAATGTAGAAAAAAAAGATTTCTTTATACGAGGGCTGCACTAAAAGTATCGGGAGTGGAATATTTCCACTGTTCCTGTCATATTTAAATCTTTTTAATTGAAAACTCCTTGGTTTTAAAAATCGAATACCATTTATTTATTTAAAAAAAGATTCTCGGTCCTGTCACAAGGTTTTGTCGAACGTTTAGTCGTTGAGAAAATGGAATTGACTCGAGAAAATTCAAGAGCGATGATTTATTATGACTTTCGAAGTGGTTTAACACAAAAACAGTGTGTCGACTGCACTTGGTGATGAAGCCTCATCCAACACCACAATTTATCGCTGGTTTTCTGAATTTCAACGTGGACGTGTCAAGCTCACTGATGATCCCCGTCAAGGTCGTCCAAAAACTGCAGTCACCCAAGAAAACGTTGCTGTGCGTAAGCTGATTGAGGAAGATCGACATGTAACATACCGCGAAATTCAAGCATCTTTGGACATTGGCATGAGTCAAATACAAATAATCTTGCATAAACAATTAGGTATAAAAAAGTTGTTTTCCCGATGGATACCGCATTCGCTCTGTGAAGAGCAAAAAGCGGCTCGCGTTACTTGGTGCGTCAGAACTCTCGAAAGATTCCACGCAGGATCCTCAAATGCTTTATACAACATCATATTAGGTGACGAATCCTGGATATACGCGTACGAACCCGAAACAAAAAACCAGTCACGAGTTTGGGTGTTCGAAAATAAGTTAAAGCCAACAAAAATTGTTCGTTCACGGAGTGTTGCAAAAAAAATGGTGGCCACGTTTGTCTCGAAAACCGGCCATGTTACGACTATTCCTCTTGAGGGACAAAGAACGGTTAATGCAGAATGGTATGCTAGTATTTTAAATAAAACTAATTTTACGGATTTTATCGCGTATATTAACTTTTTTACATTCCCGACGTTTCAAGCACTTTACAGCACTCATGGTCACGGGGGGGACTGAGGTGTATGACGTCCCAATGTCATAGTTAACCACGGCTACCTCCAGATTAAAAAATTATTAATTTTTGATCCGATCTACGCAGTATGAACTTACAGTATCATGAAGTCTTGCAGTTGTATGCTTGGGTTGAGATTTAATTTTATTAATTATGGGATCCCAAGCAGATGGTAGCACCCAGCCATCTTCTCTATTGAAATTAGGATGTTTCTTGATTTCAATAGCCTCGCGAATCATCCTTGGAAGGAATCGGTGTTCTTTAGCGAGGATTTGTGGTCTATCAAATCTAATGTAGTGCCGGGGGCGATCCTGTACGTGTTCACAGACTGCAGACTTCCCGGAGCGTCTATTCTTCACATCAGCTATGTGTTCTTTAACGCGGGTTTTTATAGATCTTTTAGTTTGTCCTATATAAGAGAGACCACATTCACAATCAAGCTTGTACACTCCTGCATCTTGCAGAGGAATATTACACTTGACTGATGGTAAAAACTGACTAATCTTCTTCGGCGGCTTGAAATATGTTTTAATGGAAGCACGCTTCAAGATGTAGCCAATCTTGTCAGTGACACCTCTGACATATGGCAGTACAGCAGGCACTCGCTCGACTGTGGCCGGCTTCACTCGTTCACTGTGACGTAGGCGCGGGACCCGAAGCTTATTGTCGTGCAAAACTTGCTTGACGTGTTGGAGCTCGGCGGCCAGGTGTTTACTGTCACAGATCCCTCGTGCTCTCTGAAACAAAGATTTACCCACGGTAGCTAACTGTGAAGGATGGTGGTGAGAATCACCGTTTAAGTATCTATCTGTATGGGTCTTTTTTCTATACACAGTGTGGCTCAAGGTGTTATCAGGATTCCGAATTACTAATACATCTAGAAAAGCTAAAGAATTGTTTGCCTCTAACTCCATTGTGAACTGAATTTTAGAATTTAAGGAGTTAAGATGGTCTAGAAATGCAGTTACTTTATCTAAAGGGAGAATTGTGAAAGTGTCGTCTACGTACCGCTTGTAGAATCTTGGGTTTACGGGAGAAGTACGCAGGGCTTTCTCCTCAAAGTCCTCCATGAATATATCGGCAACAATGGGAGATACAGGTGAGCCCATCGCCACTCCATCTACTTGCTTGTAGAACTCCTCCTTCCACAATAGGTAGCCAGATGTAAGGCAGTGTCTAAGTAATACTGCATATTCTACGGGCATGTTGTTTTGCTCTAGCCTTCTAGTTACAATCGAGATGCAGTCTTCAACAGGTAAGCATGTGAACAGAGACTGCACATCAAAACTGACCATAGTTTCATTGTCTGTCAGATGTAGGTCTTTAATCTCGCTGACAAAATGGTAGGAATCCTTTGTGTGTGCTCTTGTATGTCCCCTAAGCGGTGAGAGTATATTCGCTAAGTGTTGAGCCAATTTGTAAGTTGGTGAATCGATTTGGCTCACTATAGGACGTAGTGGAGCATTGGGCTTGTGTATTTTTGGTAACCCATACAATTTCGGTGGTTTGGCACACGTAGGTATTATCGATTTTACGTCTAGATTTAATCTTTCGGAGTGTTTCTTTATGAGATCACTAGTTGTTTTGAGTGTGTTATTTGTTGGGTCATTTTTAACCTTTTTATAAGTACTTGCATCCGACAAAAGTTCTTGTATTTTAGAATTATAATCCGACGTATCCATGACTACCGTGGCATTTCCCTTATCTGCGCGGAGAATCGTGAGTTCTTGTTTATTGCGTAGGTTATTCAACGCTTTAAATTCGTCTTTAGGTAGATTCGGTTTTGGCGCAGAACTTCTACGTAACATAGATGAAATGTCTTGACGTATCGCTTCCAAATCTTCCTTTCGCATATTGTTTTTAAATAAGCAGTCCTCGACGCTGCAGATAATTTCTTCGTACGGTAATTTTTTAGGTGTTAAAGCAAAATTAAGGCCTTTCGATAATACTCTAATTGTTGCATCATCCAGAGTTTGTTTTGACAGATTATAGACCGCGCTTAATCTATGATCCGCGTTCGTAGTCAATGGTTGCGTTTCGTTCTCACGTTGACTCAGATGTTTGACATTTAATTTGGTCGTTAATTTTTGATATTTTACTATATGTTTGTTTTTGCATTCGTTATATTTATTAATTTCTCGTTTATTTAACGTTTCGATGCAAACATTATAATCAAATGTCGTTAAAACTGCCTTTAACTCACTGAATGATGTGTCTATGGATTTGTTTATGGCATGTAGATCGGAGCGTTTTTGTTGGATTACCGTTCGTAACAACTTTTTACTTGCCTGATTTAAGATCTTAGCGCTTCCTCGAATGTCCTTTTTAGTGGATATTTTGACACACGTAGGAATGAGATTATTGTCGCGACATCTCTTCAAGAAGTTTAAAGCTGTTAGATATCTTGCGCGCTTAGTCATGAGATCTTCTAATCGGCGAATTTTATTTGCAATTACCAGTCCGTACTGGTTCACATAATGATTTCTTATATTTACGCGAACACTACACATTTAAATAAAACTAATTTTACGGATTTTATCGCGTATATTAACTTTTTTACATTCCCGACGTTTCAAGCACTTTACAGCACTCATGGTCACGGGGGGGACTGAGGTGTATGACGTCCCAATGTCATAGTTAACCACGGCTACCTCCAGATTAAAAAATTATTAATTTTTGATCCGATCTACGCAGTATGAACTTACAGTATCATGAAGTCTTGTAGTTGTATGCTTGGGTTGAGATTTAATTTTATTAATTATGGGATCCCAAGCAGATGGTAGCACCCAGCCATCTTCTCTATTGAAATTAGGATGTTTCTTGATTTCAATAGCCTCGCGAATCATCCTTGGAAGGAATCGGTGTTCTTTAGCGAGGATTTGTGGTCTATCAAATCTAATGTAGTGCCGGGGGCGATCCTGTACGTGTTCACAGACTGCAGACTTCCCGGAGCGTCTATTCTTCACATCAGCTATGTGTTCTTTAACGCGGGTTTTTATAGATCTTTTAGTTTGTCCTATATAAGAGAGACCACATTCACAATCAAGCTTGTACACTCCTGCATCTTGCAGAGGAATATTACACTTGACTGATGGTAAAAACTGACTAATCTTCTTCGGCGGCTTGAAATATGTTTTAATGGAAGCACGCTTCAAGATGTAGCCAATCTTGTCAGTGACACCTCTGACATATGGCAGTACAGCAGGCACTCGCTCGACTGTGGCCGGCTTCACTCGTTCACTGTGACGTAGGCGCGGGACCCGAAGCTTATTGTCGTGCAAAACTTGCTTGACGTGTTGGAGCTCGGCGGCCAGGTGTTTACTGTCACAGATCCCTCGTGCTCTCTGAAACAAAGATTTACCCACGGTAGCTAACTGTGAAGGATGGTGGTGAGAATCACCGTTTAAGTATCTATCTGTATGGGTCTTTTTTCTATACACAGTGTGGCTCAAGGTGTTATCAGGATTCCGAATTACTAATACATCTAGAAAAGCTAAAGAATTGTTTGCCTCTAACTCCATTGTGAACTGAATTTTAGAATTTAAGGAGTTAAGATGGTCTAGAAATGCAGTTACTTTATCTAAAGGGAGAATTGTGAAAGTGTCGTCTACGTACCGCTTGTAGAATCTTGGGTTTACGGGAGAAGTACGCAGGGCTTTCTCCTCAAAGTCCTCCATGAATATATCGGCAACAATGGGAGATACAGGTGAGCCCATCGCCACTCCATCTACTTGCTTGTAGAACTCCTCCTTCCACAATAGGTAGCCAGATGTAAGGCAGTGTCTAAGTAATACTGCATATTCTACGGGCATGTTGTTTTGCTCTAGCCTTCTAGTTACAATCGAGATGCAGTCTTCAACAGGTAAGCATGTGAACAGAGACTGCACATCAAAACTGACCATAGTTTCATTGTCTGTCAGATGTAGGTCTTTAATCTCGCTGACAAAATGGTAGGAATCCTTTGTGTGTGCTCTTGTATTATGTGTGACATTTGATTATAATGTTTGCATCGAAACGTTAAATAAACGAGAAATTAATAAATATAACGAATGCAAAAACAAACATATAGTAAAATATCAAAAATTAACGACCAAATTAAATGTCAAACATCTGAGTCAACGTGAGAACGAAACGCAACCATTGACTACGAACGCGGATCATAGATTAAGCGCGGTCTATAATCTGTCAAAACAAACTCTGGATGATGCAACAATTAGAGTATTATCGAAAGGCCTTAATTTTGCTTTAACACCTAAAAAATTACCGTACGAAGAAATTATCTGCAGCGTCGAGGACTGCTTATTTAAAAACAATATGCGAAAGGAAGATTTGGAAGCGATACGTCAAGACATTTCATCTATGTTACGTAGAAGTTCTGCGCCAAAACCGAATCTACCTAAAGACGAATTTAAAGCGTTGAATAACCTACGCAATAAACAAGAACTCACGATTCTCCGCGCAGATAAGGGAAATGCCACGGTAGTCATGGATACGTCGGATTATAATTCTAAAATAAAAGAACTTTTGTCGGATGCAAGTACTTATAAAAAGGTTAAAAATGACCCAACAAATAACACACTCAAAACAACTAGTGATCTCATAAAGAAACACTCCGAAAGATTAAATCTAGACGTAAAATCGATAATACCTACGTGTGCCAAACCACCGAAATTGTATGGGTTACCAAAAATACACAAGCCCAATGCTCCACTACGTCCTATAGTGAGCCAAATCGATTCACCAACTTACAAATTGGCTCAACACTTAGCGAATATACTCTCACCGCTTAGGGGACATACAAGAGCACACACAAAGGATTCCTACCATTTTGTCAGCGAGATTAAAGACCTACATCTGACAGACAATGAAACTATGGTCAGTTTTGATGTGTAGTCTCTGTTCACATGCTTACCTGTTGAAGACTGCATCTCGATTGTAACTAGAAGGCTAGAGCAAAACAACATGCCCGTAGAATATGCAGTATTACTTAGACACTGCCTTACATCTGGCTACCTATTGTGGAAGGAGGAGTTCTACAAGCAAGTAGATGGAGTGGCGATGGGCTCACCTGTATCTCCCATTGTTGCCGATATATTCATGGAGGACTTTGAGGAGAAAGCCCTGCGTACTTCTCCCGTAAACCCAAGATTCTACAAGCGGTACGTAGACGACACTTTCACAATTCTCCCTTTAGATAAAGTAACTGCATTTCTAGACCATCTTAACTCCTTAAATTCTAAAATTCAGTTCACAATGGAGTTAGAGGCAAACAATTCTTTAGCTTTTCTAGATGTATTAGTAATTCGGAATCCTGATAACACCTTGAGCCACACTGTGTATAGAAAAAAGACCCATACAGATAGATACTTAAACGGTGATTCTCACCACCATCCTTCACAGTTAGCTACCGTGGGTAAATCTTTGTTTCAGAGAGCACGAGGGATCTGTGACAGTAAACACCTGGCCGCCGAGCTCCAACACGTCAAGCAAGTTTTGCACGACAATAAGCTTCGGGTCCCGCGCCTACGTCACAGTGAACGAGTGAAGCCGGCCACAGTCGAGCGAGTGCCTGCTGTACTGCCATATGTCAGAGGTGTCACTGACAAGATTGGCTACATCTTGAAGCGTGCTTCCATTAAAACATATTTCAAGCCGCCAAAGAAGATTAGTCAGTTTTTACCATCAGTCAAGTGTAATATTCCTCTGCAAGATGCAGGAGTGTACAAGCTTGATTGTGAATGTGGTCTCTCTTATATAGGACAAACTAAAAGATCTATAAAAACCCGCGTTAAAGAACACATAGCTGATGTGAAGAATAGACGCTCCGGGAAGTCTGCAGTCTGTGAACACGTACAGGATCGCCCCCGGCACTACATTAGATTTGATAGACCACAAATCCTCGCTAAAGAACACCGATTCCTTCCAAGGATGATTCGCGAGGCTATTGAAATCAAGAAACATCCTAATTTCAATAGAGAAGATGGCTGGGTGCTACCATCTGCTTGGGATCCCATAATTAATAAAATTAAATCTCAACCCAAGCATACAACTGCAAGACTTCATGATACTGTAAGTTCATACTGCGTAGATCGGATCAAAAATTAATAATTTTTTAATCTGGAGGTAGCCGTGGTTAACTATGACATTGGGACGTCATACACCTCAGTCCCCCCCGTGACCATGAGTGCTGTAAAGTGCTTGAAACGTCGGGAATGTAAAAAAGTTAATATACGCGATAAAATCCGTAAAATTAGTTTTATTTAAATGTGTAGTGTTCGCGTAAATATAAGAAATCATTATGCTAGTATTTGTTTGCTACAGGTAGTTTCTGATCTCCGTAAAGAGAACTGCAACCGCCGCATCATCCTTCATCACGACAATGCGAGTTCTTACACCACACAGAGAACAGAAGAGTTTTTAGAGCAAGAAAACATAGAATTATTAGACCATCCGCCACACAGCCTCGACCTAAGCCCTAATGATTTCTATACTTTCCCTAAATAAAGAATAAATTGCGTGGACACAGATTTTCATCACCTGAAGAAGCTGTGGACGCCTATAAAAAGGCCATTTTGGAGACCCCAACTTCCGAATGGAATGGTTGCTTCAACGATTGGTTCCATCGTATGGAAAAATGTGTCAAATTTTGCGGAGAATACTTCGAAAAGCAATAAATACATTTTTAAGTAGTAATGTTGTGTCACTTCCTTGATTCCCGAAATTTTCAGTGCCGCCCTCGATATTATAACAATAATTTAGGTTTGGATTCCGTGAAAGACTACTCTGAACACAAATGCAGTAGGTTTTTTTCCTCTTCCTCGCAAAACGTTCCTAAAAAAAGACTTGATTGGATTCTATTTATATACTAGCGACACGCCATGACTTTGCCTGGGTAGGTAGTGTGGTATTATTTAGATTAATCAAAGATAAGTTGTTTAATGAATTTTTATTTTTTTTTCGAAAAGATTTCGGATAAAATATAGCCTAGATCATTCCGAGTATTGCTCTCTATCTGTTCGTAAATTTTCCTTACAATCGGTTAAGCCATCCCGAAGATTAGCCCGGACAGTCAGACGAGCAGACAGACAAACAGACAATTCAATTTTATTTAGAGGCATAGATTTGCTTTATTATACTATATAACATATTTATATATTTTTACTGTAAAGTGAAATATTCAAAGTAATATTAATAGTGCCACTACCTACATTTATTTCTCCGGTTACCTAAAAGCTTTTCATCAGATATTGATTGAAGTCTAGTCATAAATTATTCCTCTAATGCCAATTATATTAACTTCATTGTGGATCTTAATAGGCTTTAGTAATTGGTTTCACATCAATAAAACTAAATACAAACTCTTGGTTAGTGGCCGAAACAAATTATATCTCGGAGTGATTTGGATTTATTCATTTATTTTTGTTAAGCACAGAAATAACTTATTTTATATTGGGCGGCGATTAACACTTATCATCAGGATAGCCACATGCTCGTTAGCCTCCTCTTCTATAAAAAAATAAACTACTAACACTTACAGCCTGTAAAAGTCCACAGCTGAACATTTGTCTCCCACATAGATTTCCCCAAAGCCCCTATAAGGAAATCAATGGAAAATTTACCATCGTTGCTACGTTTATCAGACTTGTTGGCCACGCAGTTTTTTTATTATTTTGAGTTGATATTAGGAAGACGATGTTGCCGTTCTCCTCTTTCATTGTCACCTATTATGACACCCTCGGGATGAATGGGACGAAACCGAATTTGGGTCACGGCGGCCAGTCTGAACGGAGACTAGCTGGGTAGGGCAAGATTATAGTGCCTGAGTGTTTGCGTAAGCACAGCTGCACTCTCTATTCCCTCCTAAGTTAAACCACTAGACAATAGAGGCAGTCACGAGGGGTAGTGGATATTGTTACACCGCCACTACATGGTAAAGACATCAATAAATGTAAACATCGAGAAGCATCTAAGACAGGTATCGTGATCAATATCATGGCAAGCGAGGTGATTACAGCACAACTTTAGTTTGGAAAAATCTGTATTGGCCCGTCAATTATCGTCCCCTAAGTATCGTAAGAGGCTACGTAGGGATACTAAAACAGGAGATGGACTGCAGCATCTCTTGATAACAACTATAAATACATAAAAATTTGCAACTAACAAACATCTTACCAAGGGTGGCAACTATGACATAATCCCTCCTATGAGGCACTCTATGGGGGAGGCCTGTTATCAGCAGTAGACTTTTACAGGCTGCAGGATAGATAAATAGATAGATATATAACACTTTATTGTACGCCAAAAAAATATAAATATTAACAAAAAAAGGACAGAAAGAAATGTGGTACAATGGGCGGTCTTATCGCTAAGAGCGATCTGTTCCAGACAACCTTTAGATGGACAGGATTGCAAGAAAACAATAAAAACATGTGTGTGGTTAGGCGACAAAAATAACATTATTTTTGTTATAAACCATAAAATAGTAATAAAGGTGCATAATATAGAATGGTATGCAAAGAAATGGAACACACAGTCCAGCTGATGGTACGTGGATGCTGTGGCCCATAGACATCTACATCTATCCTCGATTAAGAATGAAAGTGCAGATGCATTTTCACCCCTAAGGACTAAGATGGAATGCCTCGTTTCCAGTAAAAAGGGTCTCCGGTTCTCTACACTGGTATTCTGTGAGAATATGTAACTAAAATGTTTAGTAAATAATTCCATTTAAACTTTAACGTATACCTACATAATCTAAATACGTTTTTTTTTAAATATAAATAAATGTTTATCAGGGTCTTAGCTCTACTTTTATTATAAGTTCTAGTCTGCTGTTGGCAGGATGTCGTGAACGGGTATTTGTTTATCAGCGGGTGTCAAACGAGTTGTCATTATTATTTCTATAAGTAGTATTTAGTAAGCTACGCAACAGTAAGGCCGGTAATACACGTCAGATTTTTTTCATCCGATAGTCCGCCCTTAGTAGATAGTCTGATCAGACTGTCTGAAGGCACTCGTGCCAAACATTTGTTTGAATAATTAATACACATCCGATCCGATAGACGGATCGGACGTCCGAGTTGGAAACAACGCCAGGGCGTTTACGATTTTATTGCCAGCCCGATTGTCTGAAGGACAGTCTGCATACTTTTGTACAGAAACCAAATAGACGTCCGATTCCTCCTACCGACTTACCAGATGACTCTCTAGCGTGACACTGAACGGACGCATCGCATCGTTGTGGTTCGGACGATGGCGGAAAATTACGACATTGAACGGCTTTTTGTGGCCGTAGAAAACGTACTTGCTTATGGGATACAGGCATCGAAGGGTATCACGATAGAGAGGTGAAAGATTTGGCTTGGGAAAACGTGTGTAACGAAATATTGGGAGAAGCATGGGTTTCAATGGACGCTGAAAAGAGAAAGAAAGTATATAAGTAATTTTATTGCTCGTAATGACGTGAAAACCAAGCGAAAACTACGCTAAACTTATTGTAGGAACACGAGCTCCCTTCCACATTTTATGCATTTTAAATCATTTGTAACCAGCTCATACAATTATGTGTGCATCCAGCAGTTAACTTTTGTTTCAATTTTTCTGATTTTTTTTTTATAAAAATGTTCATACAGTTTGTATTTTTAATTTATAAAGATTAAGATAATTAAGAGCGCTTAACACGAGCAAATATGCAAATATGTAAGAATAATTCGTCTTTCCTTCTGCTCCTTATGCAAGCAAGCGAGAACGACTGAGTTCAGAAAAAGTCTGGCGTAAGAATCGTGTGTGTATCGGGGTGTGTATCGAGTAAATACGATCAGATAGTCTGATCAGACAATCGGAAACAAAATCTGACGTGTATTCCCAGCCTTAACTGTACCGATAGTTTGCATAAAATATTATCATTAAGGCTGATATTAAGAGGCAATCTCCAGTTTAAACTTAAACTGTGCTATGTCTAAATTTGAGTCTAGACTAGTGTTTCGCAAAGGAGAATTCCGCGTACTCCTAGGGTGACTCAACTTAAAACCTATTCAGAAAGAGAGACGCTGCCAAATTATTACATCCTTTGCTGTATTGTATTCTGTTTTTTATTACGAAGCGATGGAAGACCAACCGTGCGGTTGGTGGTGGGACGGAGAGAGAGAAATTAAAGATACAATTCCTGTGTACAATCTCCGAAATGTATCCCGTAAAGCATTGAAAAGCTGGCTGCTTTAGGCCTGTGTCCAAGATTGATAAGATTGGTGCTAATAATTCTATTGAATCCAATGCAGCACCACCCTATATAAAATAAAAATCATGCATGTCTGAAACGTGTATAATAAAAAAAAACGTAAGGGTCCTTCTGGTAGAAGCCAAAGAATCGTTATTTGTAATAAGTTCTGTTTGCATTTCTCTCCTCCTTTGCCACACAGAAGTTTTCTGCGCTCATTTCGCAAACATTCGATATAGCGAAAAGTTAAATAACTGTTTCACAAGTTGTTGACCGTGGAAATGGAACCCTTAAAAGTCGTTACTTCTACTGCGAACTGGAAACTTGTGTTTGTCTTTCAAAAATTTTATGCAAATCAAATGCAAATTAACCATTAATTTAAGATGAAAAGCATAACTTTAGGACTTGACTGCATTTTTGAATTTCACGACTAAGATATTTGTGACAGTCATAGCTCATATGAGTATATGTAAATGCGGAAAAATACTTTATTTAAAGAAAGCAGATTTTACTTAAACAAAGGTTCATTTTATTTTATTTGTCAAAGGCGGTAATTAAATTGATTAAAACTTAAATTTAATGGTACTGGATGCGCCAGAGGTCGCTTCCTACTATTATCTTAAATAATTTGTTTCACCTTGGGAGTTGCATTTCATGACCTTACGGGCAAACCCTGTCGAGACAGTCGCGTCCTAACCGTCGGCTCATACGCGCGTGTCATTTTTCATAGCGCACCGCATAGTAACGTGTACGTCGCTGCCAGCTCGCTTAAGCACGCGTGTCGCCAATCTGTCGCCAGCAAGACTGTGTGATACCGAAAGAACTATTCGTATTAATCAGCCAATTGTACTGAAGATAACTGTATCGCAGCTGTTGAAGTAAGTAGTTCGCCGCGCCGCCCCGTATCCGAAGATCGCAGGTGAGCTTATTTGGTCTTATGAACATGCAATTACCCGCTGGTGCTTCGAATTTATCTATTTAACTTGAATCATCCTCTACCTGGAGGCCTGAGCTATCATAGGAAATTGTTTAGAGCCCCCACTGCGTGGGTGCCTCGTGGGCCACACCTCCCGCATAGACCAGGTTTTTTTGGTCACCACGCATACCCCAATGGTATTTTTCTCGAGCTCCAGATTCTTACAAAATTTGTGGTTCGAATCCCGAAATTAAGCTACGTAAGCATTATTATATATTTTAGCATATATTTTAATTGCAATTTAAAGTGTCGATTTATCACGTTCTCGACGGTGAAGGAAAACTTGCATATCTGAGAAGTTTCCCCATTGAGGTCAACCCGCCTTGGAATCAGCGCAGTGAACATGTTTTTAGACAAAAACTCTCTGCGGCCTGTGCCCAGTAGTAACATGTATGTAAGCTGCTACTTTTTTTACTTTTCATGAGGCAATATATGCGGTTTTTATAACATTCATATTTTCGGGTATGTTACTTTTTTGTTTTCACTCTACCGTTAATATTAAGAGGTGCAAGGGTAAGTAGAACTCACTATCGTCAGCCTATAAAAAGTCCACTGAAATGAACGTAGGCCTCCCCCATAAATTGTCAAGTAGCTGGATATTTGCTATAGTTGCCACGCTTGGTAGGAGGGTTGGCAACCGCAGCTATTATTATTTTGATCTGTTGTCAGGAAGATGATGTTGCCCATCTCCTGGTTGTTTTCCTATGTCGCCTCTTACGACACTACGATATGAGGTGGCGGATTTTCTTTCACCGCCACAACAAGGCAAACATTTTTCTACTCCCGTTCATGAGTGTAGTGCTTCTCACGTTCACTGTAAATAAAATTTATAAGGAATAAAACTAATTTTAAGGATTTTATCGCGTTTAATTTTAACGTTTATAATTCCTGATGTTGTGAGTACTTTACAGTACCCATGGTTACGGGAGGACGGGTGTTTGACGACCTGATGTCATAGTTAGAATAGAATAGAATAGAATAAGAATAGAATAGAATAGAATAAATACAGTAGTATGCTGGGGTTTAAATTTAATTTTATAAATTATGGGATCCTTAGCAAATGGTAGCACTCGGCCATCTTCCCTATTAAAATTAGGATGTTTTTTAATTTCAATAGCCTCGCGAATCATCATTGTTAGGAATCGGTGTTCTATTGCAAGGATTTGTTGTCTATCAGATCCGATGTAATGCTTGGGACGATACTAAACATGTTGACATACTCGTAATATAACTTCCCGGAGCGTCGGTGCTTCACATCAACGATATTACTGGTTTCTGTGATTTCAGTGCTGTTAGCCTATGCGACTCTTACAGCTTCATTGGACTCAGGGCTCGTGGCCGAGAGCTATAAATGGCGGGGGTGGGGGGGATTATTTATTTTACGTCACTTATATAAGCACTTATATCTTTATTATATTATATTTTATCTATATATATTTTATGTATTTCTTTCATAAGGTTCACGTATACTCATTGTTCTTGCGGAAGTACACGGTAACTGGTTTCGGAGGTGAAGACGAATGTAATTCAGGGGGCCAATAGAAAATCAGCATTAGGTTTCCAACCTGACATTACGCTGAATTGGTTCCTATCTTTGGCACTACCCTGAGGTTTAAGAATGAAGGCATATATATATACACATATTTCTTCTCATTAATTTTAATTATCTTTGCTTTCTCATTTTGAGCCTATTTGTTCGTTCGTGAAATTGTTTTTTTGTTTTGTCTTCGTTTTTATGTGCCTTGTGTGTATCTCAAAATAACTGTTTTTCTTTCTTTGTTCTTTCGCAACGTTGCACTAAAATCGAGATTCTAGGGAAGGGCTTTATTGTGTTCAGTGACCACATCATCATCACATCTATACATTAAATACTCATTGATGCCACCGAAAATCACAAAATGACATGGGTGAGTTGTCTAACCGCCGTCCGAACAGGGGTTTGCTGATAGCTCTGACGGCTAACTCGTATCGTTCGATGTTCTGGGAGATGAGAACCGCCAACGCCAACGAGGAGGGGACGCGGGTGTACGGTGTGTACGCGCTGTGGAGGAGTGTGCGGCGCGCCCATGTGCAGACTCGCTGCGTCCAATCCGCTGTTGTCTTAACAGTGTTTGTGGCACTACGTGATTGTGTAATGTTTGTGTGGGACTGGTCGGAAACATTTCGGTCATCGGAATCTAGCGGAACAGGGGGTTCGATGAGAACGTTGCGGGGCCTTCGCAAGGTTTACACAATGTTTGGAGTTGGAGCGTAGGTGGCTGTGATTACCACTAGCGGTTTGGGATGTGTCTTGGCCCTCTCAAAATAGCGCTGAGACATATCCTTGAAATATCCAGAGATCGTCGGTAGTTGACAATCTCTGTGTAAGTCGGAGTTTTGCTGGTACCACCGAGCTCCGGTGGCTATGCGAATAAATCTATTTTGGACGACTTGGAGGTCGTACAAATGACTATAGTTTGCGTAAGACATTATAGGTCTTGTACGTTTTATAAAGACACGTTTTGTAAAGATGGTACTTTTGTCTTAAGGATAGTTTGCTCTTGCTGTTAACTAGCGGGTGGAGGCGACTAGTGACGAATTTTGCACGGTTGCGGACATCGCGAATGTGTTTCGCGAATGTCATACTGTGGTCGAATGTGACCCCTAGATATTTGGCCATTAATTACCAGGGGATCTGGCGGCCGTACAGGGTAATAATACCTATTGATTTTTTTAGGTTTTTGTATTTACGATGGTAAGAGGGGAGCGTTCGAAAGTGTATTGCTACACTTTTCATAGGATTCACGTCGATACTCCATAAGCCGAACTAATCGCCTAAGCGATTGACGGCTGTTTGGAGCATATCGGTGAGGATTCTTTTATTATGATGGGCTACGAAGAGTGCCGTGTCATCGACGAAAAGGGCAGTATTCACTACTGGGTCCTTCGGGATGTCACTCGTAAAGAGTGTAAAGAGAAGTGGGGACAAGACGGAGCCCTGTGGGGCTCCAGCTATGAGGGAAAGCTTTTATAGCGAGTACCCTCTATTCGATAGTGAAAGTGATGGTTGGCAAGGAAGGCTCTGATGATGTAAATGAGCCTATCTGGCACGTTGAGTTTGTACAGCTTGTAAAGTAAGCCGTCGTGCCAGACTTTGTCAAACGCTTTTGTGACGTCGAAGAAGAGGGCACCGGTTATGGTGGTTCTGCGACGTTTTTGAGGGAGATTGAATCCTTTCAGAATGTATTATGTGAGGTGATGTAATTGGTTGGTGCATGAGTGTTCGGGTCTGAAGCCGAACTGCTCGTCTGGAAGAAGTTTGTTGGTGAAGACGTGTTTGCGAAAGCGATTCAATATGAGTCGCTCGTAAACTTTCCCCAGTGTGCTGAGGAGGCTAATTTGTCTGTACCTAAAGGCAATGTTGCGCGGTTTCCCCGGTTTCGGAATTCCTTCGGTTTGCCTCTTTCTATGCATCTGGGAAGGAGCAGCTGGAAAGAAGAGCGTTGAATATCCCTACTAGAAGCAGGGGCGTAGCTACCGCCGTATCAGCCGTATCAATGATACGGGGCCCCCAGGCTATAGGGGCCCCGATCCATTAAGGCTAGGACCATAAAGGCTATCTGAATTGCCACTATTATCTATAGAGGCAGAAAATGTATAAAACAGAAATCGTCTTCAATTATGAATAATTTAATAAATAAGTTCCCCGAGCAAAAGGCAAGAAAAGTGTACAATTGGTTTGAATTGCTTGGTTAGATTAGTTAGTTCCTTAAAGTATTAATTGTAAACAAATAAATATATTATTACCTTATTTTATTCTTATAATCAATGTATAATTGGACGTTGTTATCCAAAAAGGATCCAACCCAAGTTTGTGTCAAAAATGTTGACTTGAAGAGTAATGTTTGTGGTCTATACTATTACGTGATGTGACTAACAATTTAAGCAAACGTAACACAAATAAGAAGAAAAATTACAAACAGATAGAAACTGTTACGGCCTGCAACTACCTATTTCAGGAGTAGGATCTTCCGCGGCCCATTAACGGAAGAACCTACAAGCAGGTGCAGGTCGGGCCTCCTACAGGCCAAAGGTGGAAGTTTCTAATTACAATAAACAATCAGGGGGGAGCGTTCTATTCTATTAAACCGAGCTTACTTACCTCTATCCAAGGCGACTGGTCCCTCAGGATTCGGTCAGTGATGTGTATCTGGGTGTGGCTGGTAGTGTTATTGACCTTATTAGACCGTTACCCTCTGCAGCAGTTCGGACCTCAGCACCTCTCCAACTCACGTCACTTTCTTCGTTAGTCACGATGACAGTCCAGTAACTCTGTCGTACGATTAACTACCTTACAGAAGCCACGTTTCGCGTGGCCACAGTTATTTCTAGAATATCAAATACCGCACTAGTAGCTAATACAGTCAAATCCACTTATACGGACTCAGCGTTAAACCCAAAAGTCCCGGGTGAAGCTCTCAGCAGGGAATACGCGCTACAATTCCTAGACAGTATATTTACTATACGCGCCTACTATTCTGAGTTCCCGACAAAATGGACAGCGTGATATCTATCGCAGCGCTGAATTTGAACTGTTATTTGCCCTTGCGCGTCCTCGACATGACGGGACGTCAAACCAGTCTCACCGAGGCGCGCGCGCCCTCTGACGTCAATTCTTGACATTAGTGCTTGGCGCGAACAAACCCCCGTCCCGGACATAACGATTTAGGTCCGCGAGCAAACCGGTCAGCGGGATAGGGTCGCGACGGCAAGTTGCAAGACCGAATCTACAACCAAACTAGGCCACCTTAGGCACCCCACCAGATCTTGCAACCCTAACCAACGCCTCAAAATTCCAGCCCCAACGTGGGCTAGCCGGAGGGTTGAACTAGATGCCCTTCCTGGACATCGCAGCACATAAATAAGTCCTATTCCTAGACAGAAGTCCGACGACCTCCTTCAAACACCTATCTGCGCTCCTATGATTAGTTCCGCAATCCGACCGGATCAGGTCTGCAAACAGCGACGCGACACGAAGCGGCCCAGAGGGACCTCCTAAGCTTCAGTGCAGAGAGCACCCCCAAATTCCCCATGAACGTCGTCTGTAGAGAGCCGAACGAAACGCACAGATAGTCCCTAGTATGAATTTTCAAACAAGTAGGCATAACCAAGCCATCCACCATATAATCATTTACCAAACGGTGCGACAGCTGATTTCCATCTGATAATCTACAACTAGCCAGCCTGTTAGACAAGTAGTCCTATCCTCATATCTCAAATAATTTTTCAAAAGCATCAATGTTCAACTACAAATCAGTTCAACCAAATTAATCACCGATGCATATAGGTCAACTTGACAAATTAAACAAAACAATAAACGTAAGAGACAGCCCTATTTCTCATTTCAAATAAATATCTTAGACAGTGCCAACAAAATGTAAACCAAAAGAGAATTGACTCTTAATCCCTTCGGCACAAATAGGGTTATCTAATTTCAGCTTTCCTTTTCACAGAGCAAAATGATTAAACACTATCACAAAACATATACCTAATTTTCCAAATCGCGTCATTCAATCTCAAATTAATTCAAACTTTCCTTTCAGCAAACAGACGCAACAATCAAATACAATTACAAAGCATACGCACAAGCATTCAAAAGGGCAGGTAATTCACTTTCAATTTTCCGTGCAACAACAAACACAGTAACGCAACAACAGTACGCAAACTCCCGCTTGCGCACTAACCGGGCGCGGTTTTTCAAATTTACCCGCTAACAACAAAAAAGTAAGCCACAAAAGAAAAGAATTTTATTAATACGTATATAATTAAAATAAATATATTTTTACGTATTACGGACGGGCGTGATTGTAGACACAAAATTAAACCAATTAACCCAACGCTCCCTGCCACCAAAATTGTTTAATTTTTATCAATCACTATGGTCGGGATCGACCGGGAATCGATCCCGAATTCGCGCTCTGCTACCAAATGTTACGGCCTGCAACTACCTATCCCAGGAGTAGGATCTTCAGCGGCCCATTAACGAAAGAACCTACAAGCAGGTGCAGGTCGGGCCTCCTACAGGCCAAAGGTGGAAAGTTTCTAATTACAATAAACAATCAGGGGGGAGCGTTCTATTCTATTAAACCGAGCTTACTTACCTCTATCCAAGGCGACTGGTCCCTCAGGATTCGGTCAGGTCGCATGTGGTTGTATAGTGCTAGGAAAGTAAGGGTCAGTGATGTGTATCTGGGTGTGGCTGGTAGTGTTATTGACCTTATTAGACCGTTACCCTCTGCAGCAGTTCAGACCTCAGTACCTCTCCAACTCATGTCACTTTCTTCGTTAGTCACGATGACAGTCCAGTAACTCTGTCGTACGATTAACTACCTTACAGAAGCCACGTTTCGCGTGGCCACAGTTATTTCTAGAATATCAAATACCGCACTAGTAGCTAATACAGTCGAATCCACTTATACGGACTCAGCGTTAAACCCAAAAGTCCCGGGTGAAGCTCTCAGCAGGGAATACGCGCTACAATTCCTAGACAGTATATATACTATACGCGCCTACTATTCCGAGTTCCCGACAAAATGGACAGCGTGCTATCTATCGCAGCGCTGAATTTGAACTGTTATTTGCCCTTGCGCGTACTCGACACGACGGGACGTCAAACCGGTCTCGCCGAGGCGCGCGCGTCCTCTGACGTCAATTCTTGACATTAGCGCTTGGAGCGAACAGAAACCATTCCGATAATTTGAATTTATGATATTTGAAGTATGGATACTTCAAATATCATAAACTCAAATTAACTTATCGCGGGTTGGTCCTTTTTGCATAACTACGTCCAATTATTTCAATGCAATGCGAGCGTTATGCACGCCTCATAACGCGAAGCGTTATATAGGTGTGTTGTACTCTAGACCCGTCATCATCATCATCATCATAATTACAGCCCTTCACATGTCCACTGCTGAACATAGGCCTCCCCCAAGGAATGCAACAAGCACGGTCCTGAGCCACCTGTATCCATCAACTTTCTGCATGTCTTACCAGGTCGTCACTCCATCTAGTGGGGGGACGTCCTACACTTCGTCCGCCGGTACAAGGCCGCCACTAGAGAACCTTTATCCCCCATCGGTTGTCAGTTCTCCGAGCTATATGGCCGGCCCATTGCCACTTCAGCTTACTAATTGGGCTATGTCGGTCACTCTGGTTCTTCTGCGGATATCCTCATATCTAAGTTTATCACGCAAAAAACCTCCGAGCATAGCCCTCTCCATAGCTCGCTGAGTGACCTTGAGCTTCCTCATCCGCCCAGCAGTGAAGGACCACGTCTCAGTTCCATAAGTAATCACTGGCAACACGCACTGGTTGTACAGTCTTGTTTTTAGGTTTTGAGCTAAACCTGACGAGAAGATGTGCCGTAATTTCCCGAACGCTGCCCAACCGAGTTGAATCCGTCGATTGACTTCTCGGTCGAAGTTGGACTTACCTAGTCGGACTATTTGTCCCAGGTGAACATACTCGTCAACAACTTCTGGCTTATTGCTCCCAACGGCTACCGGCATAGGTGTGACATGGACATTAAAAATGATCTTTGTTTTGTCCATGTTCATCTTAAGACCTATCCGTTGGGAGACACTATTGAGGTCATTAAGCATAGTGCTTAGGTCCTCCAGCGATTCTGCTTTAAGGACTATATCGTCGGCAAATCGAAGGTGAGTGATGTACTCGCCATTGATGTAAATACCGCATTATTTCCAGTCCAGTAGCATGAAAACGTCTTCCAATGCAGCGGTGAAAAGTTTCAGGGATATAACTTCACCCTGTCTTACACCTCTCTGCAACTGGACAGGTTTCGTTTTCTGGTTCTGTACTCGGATAGCCATCGTAGCCGTACTGTACAAGCACTTCAGCACTTCGATATACCGACAGTCAACTTGGCAACGCTGAAGGGACTGCAGCACCGCCCAAATTTCGACGGAATCAAAGGCTTTCTCATAGTCCACATACGCAAGGCAAAGTGGCAGATTATACTCCTCTGTCTTCTGTACAATCTGTCGCAGTATATGTATGTGGTCTATGGTACTAAAGCCTTTGCGGAAACCGGCTTGTTCGGGTGGCTGGAAGTCGTCAAGCCTGCGTGCGAGACGATTACCGTAATGAATCTCAAAAACAGCACGTAGATGCGGCTCAGAAGGGAAATTGGTCTGTAGTTCTTTTCAAGAGAGCGTTGTCACCTTTCTTGAAGAACAAGAACACCGCACTTCTGCTCCACGCCTTCGGTATAATGCCACCATGTAGGAAGGAATTAAAAAGTTTCTGAATGACTTCAAGTACCGGTTTTCCACCAGCTTTCAGAAGCTCCACTGTAATTCCATCCTCGCCTGGGGCCTTGCCGTTTTTAAGGTGCTGGAGAGCCATTTTAATCTCCCTCAGGCTGACGTCTGAGATAGCACCGGAATCGTGTCGGATAAGACTCCCTCTTGGATTGTTACTCACACTTGCGTGTGGCTCCAACGTTGATGTGTACAGCTGCCCATAGACCCTCTCAATCTCACTCAAAATCTCAGGTGTCCCGGAAACGACGCTGCCACACTCGGTCTTCAGCTTCGACAATTGGTCCTTTCCGGCAGACAGATCTCTAGCAAAGAATTTGGAGCTTTGGTTTCGCTCGATCGCTTCTTCAATATTTGCATTTGGAGATCTGTCTGTTCAGTTGCCTGTATGCTGTCAAATCTGTTGAAGAATGTAGCTTCATCTCCCGTCTAACAGCCATGAGATTAAGAGTGTGATCGGAGAGTTTTTGTAGTTTCCACGAGCTTGTCATTCATATCGTCCACTTCACTGCAGTCTTCTAGGCACTGAAAACGGTTTTTTTTACTCAATCTGAAAGGTTTCGGGACTTTGGATTAGAGCACGAGGGGGACGGAGCGTTGACTTCATCAGACGAAACCTCTCCAACTTATCGTTTAGGTTCAGTGTGACTCTAACCATTCGGTGATCGCTACCAGTTTTCACCCTCGGTCACCCTCGGATCACGGAGATATCACTGAACAGTTGTCGTCTGGTCGTCATAATGAAGTCAAACTCATTTTTTGTCGAACCGTCGGGGCTCGACCAGGTCCACTTCCTGTGGGGCCGCTTCTGGAAGAAAGAGTTCATGATAAATAGTCCCTCTTTTTCCATGAAGTCAGCCAGCTGCTGGGCCCTTGGGTGTCGTTGCCCTATTCCAAATTTACCTACTTTCTGCTCGCCGTTCTCTCTTGTGCCTAGTTTTACATTGAAGTCTCCCATTAACACCGTATAGTGAGTTTTGGAGGAATGCATGGCTCTAAAGATATCCTCATATATTTCCTCCACCTCCTCATCGGGGTGTGTCAAGATTGATGCGTAAACCTGTATGACCTTCAGCGAATATCGTTTGGTGATTCTGAGTATCAGGTACGCGACCCTCGTTGACACACTCACAATCTTTACAACGTTGTTATCGAGAGACTTGTGGACGATAAATCTGACACCTCCTTGGGGCAGATGGTCGCCCTCCCGGTGATAGAACAAGTTGCCGGATTGGAGGATTACCGTATCCTCCCCCTCTCTTCGGACTTCGGATAGTCCTTTAATATTCCAGCGCAACTTGTCTATCTCTTCTTTCAGCTCCAGGATCTTCTCGTCAGTCCTCAGGGTGCGTGCGTTATAAGTGGCCAGGTCGAGTCGTAGTAGGTGGCAACCGAACCTCCACCGGAAATTCTTAGCACCCCCTGCCCCGCCGTTACCATGGTCGCCACCGTAGCCAGGAACAGCGGGGCCGCCGGGTACTGGGGGCTGTCTCTTAGTAACGTTATTTATTTGGGGGTATATTGCCATAGTTGCCACACTTGGCGAGCGGGTTGGCAACCGCAGTTTTTTATTGTGATATTGATGCTATCAGGAATATGCTGCTGCCCATCTCCTGACTGTATTCCACTGTCGCCTCTTACGACACCCACGGGAACTTATGGGGCAGTGGATATTCTTAATCGCCACTACACGGCACGTCAAGGTCAAGCAATTTTGTGTTCTTAAAATGCATCTATCGTAACCATATTGCACTTATACGATAATATGAGTAGCCGTATATCAAGAAAATACCCTAACTTATCCATTTCATATTTTCTAAAATTCATTTCATATGAATTTTTTAAATATTTGAAAAAAAAAACGGTTTGAAAAAAAATTTACGTCGATGTCCGGATGTTGATTTTGTATGTGGTAACGATAAGTCCTGAAAAATTGACGTATCGAGACCGGGTTCTTTTATTAGCTTCAGAATTACATCATCTGGTTTCCTATTTCATATCAATAGCCTAGTACGCGTAGTTTGTTAAGAAAATGATTTTCAACTTTTATAAGTTGTATTGTATTAAAAATTTAAAGGCGCTCTCTTCTCTGTCTACAGCAGCGCTCTCATATATATTTTTAGCATTTGATAGACAAAGGACAAACGTACCATACAGCCTATGTTAATGTTATACTTTGTGTAATCGATTTATTTTGGTAAACATTATTTTTTCCCTGTAGGTACCACTACCTGTTAAAATAATAGAGCGCTAAATTTAACACACATAAATAATATATTTTGTTGAGGACAGCTAGAGACCCGCCGCCCCGTCGCCCCTTCGTACCCCGCTACCCCCCGCGCACCCCGCACACCGGCGCCGACCCAGTGATGTCGGCGTCCAATCAGCGCGCGTGTGGCTTCATTTGTCGTCGCACGGCACTACTCACAGACTGAGGCACCTTCTTGCGAGATATAAGAAGGGCGTCTCGGTCTGTGAGCTGTTCATTTCACTTCGGAGCGGCACTTAGGAAGAAACCTGAAGAAGACTCAAGACTCCAATTCAAGACCTCCCTCTGTACATAGTGTTAGACATAGTTATAGTTAATCAGTGCCGAATTATTGTAAATAGTTAATACAGTATATTAAAAAGTACCATCTTTTCTTCAAGCAATCCCCTAGTATAGCTAACCTCAGATCAGTCGTTAAGTAATCAGTCAAAAATAAATATACAGTCCACTGTTCATCCATTATATTCTTGGTCCATCGCCGCCGGATTCAAGCCAGAAGAAAGAAGCAAGAAGTAAGAAGAAACAAGAAAGAAGCCAATTATAGAAGAAAGAACATAATTATAGAAGAAAGAACATAATTATAGAAGAGAGAAGATCATTATAGAAGATCTTCAAGGAAGAAAGAAGTTCGTCGACGAAGAGAGAAGATCGTCGTTACTAATTTCTTCCCTGTTTCTTGTTACGATTACGTCACATACGTCTATTGTCTGTTTCCAGACAATTTCTTGTTTCTTTAACCGCGTTTACGCGGCCAGTGGTCACTCCCTAACGGTGCCAAACTGTGACCATCTGGTAACGCCCTTGTGGCGGGAACGACATCCATACGTGTGTCTTTTTAAAGACTGTACGTACGTCTTTTTGAAGACGACCGGAGGTCGCAACGTGGGACAATGAGGAAGACACGAAGCCAGAAGACACGGAACGATGATGACACGCCGGTAGGAATGCGCATATTCGAAGAAGCACCCGCGTCCCCGTCCGATTATCTCGCGATGGCACAAGCGCCCTCCGCCGCGCCCGCGCTCCAGGCCCCGCCCGCGCCCGCATCTACGCCCGCGCCCGCGCCCCCGCCGCCGCGCCCCGCTATGTCCGTGTCCACGACCGATCGTTTGGGAGAGGTTAGCACTTCCGCGCCGCGTACAGAGACACTCGCCGCGATTATTGAAGATCTTCCGTCTACAGAGATTAGTTCGATAGTACGTACCGTCGCGTCTGTAACAGACGTCGTACATAGGCCCGCACCTCGAGCTCCGTCGGTCCGCTCCGTTCGTTCAGCCCGGTCGACGGCTAGTGCGATAGCTAAATTAAAGCAAATTGAGTATAACGCCGCGGAGGAACTAGCTGCAATTAGGAGGAAGCAATTGCAGTTGGAAGAAGATCTTATTAGGAAGAAGTACGCTAGGGACGTCGCGCAACTGCAAGAAGAAACAGATAGGGAAAGTGTCAACGAAGACGAGTTAGTGGAAAATAGGGTACGCGTTGATAGGTGGTTAGAAAACGTAGAGACTGTGCGGGGGGCCTTCCCGCCCCTCTCAGCCTGCGCCCCGCATCTAGTTAGAGCAGACCCTACCGAACAGGGTAACCGGTTACGACCACAGTGAAGATGCCCAGGGGAGGACGGAAGCGAATAACGTTCAACCGCGCCGCATAGATTCGGTACAGAGGGAAGATGGAGTCGCCGTAGGAATGAACCAGGTGGATCGTCGTGTACGGGTTACGTCGCCGTCGCGCGTCCAACGCCGCACTCTATCGCCTACACATAGATCGCCACATCGCCACGCGGATCGTAGATCACCGTCGCCGTATAGGGATGTAGGTGTACATAGATCGCCATCGCCACATCGCCACGCGGATCGTAAATTATCGTCGCCGTGTCATAGGGATGTAGGTGTACATAGGACGCCAGCGCCACAGCGTAGGCTAGAGAGAGTTAGGGATAGAGATAGGTCGCTTACTCCGCGAGGGAAAGATAGGGGTATAGAGCGACTAGCGGAAGCTCTGGAGAATATGGTCAGAGTTAGGCCCGCTGCCGCGAAGCAGACGCAGGACTTGCCTATTTTTAACGGCTCGGCCGCGGAATGGTTAGTGTTCAAAGCCGCGATGAAAGAATCCACGCGTCTATATGGATTCACAGATACGGAAAATATGGCAAGGTTAAGAAACTGTCAACGCGGTGAAGCTAGGGAAGTAGTATCGGCACTGCTGTTTACCGCGAAGGATCCAGCAGATATTATGCGAACATTAGAGCAGTGTTTCGGCCGCCCGGAAGTAATTATCGATCGAGCGTTAGAAGAATTGAAACGCCTTCCGCGCCCGGGTCAAACCGCACAGGAATTAAATGCGTTCGCAATAAAGTTGCAAAATATCGTGTGCATTTTGCAAAACGTCGACGGCAAGGGATATCTGCAAAATCCAATGCTTACTAGGGAAGTAACGAGTAAGTTAAGCCCTCACTTACGGTCGCGTTGGTGTGATTATGCGGAGCACTACGGAAGTGCAGACGAACCGGACATCGTTACACTGTCCAGGTTCATGATGAGAGAGGCTGATCGTGCGTTGAGTCATGCCTATACGTCCGTAGAGCCGACTAAGGAATCGCCCGTAAGACGAGAGGCGCCGTCGTCGAAAAGGATAGTGACACGCCGCGTAGAGAATAGGGCTCGCGACGTAAAAACGTTCACCGAACAGGAGGACACCAGTAGTGCCTCTTGTATGTGCTGCGGAGGTGAACACGCGATCGCTAAGTGTAGGAAGTTAGCGCAAATGGGTGTGGACGACCGGTGGAATTGGGTAAAGGAAGAGGGGGTGTGTTTTCTATGTTTGAATAGTAAACACCGACGGTTTAAATGTAGAGCGAAGAAATGCGGCGTCGACGGCTGCAACGCCCCCCACCATGCCCTCCTTCACACCCGCAAGACCCGCGCACCTGAGACATCGGCAAAACCGGATGAGACCGTGCTCGTCGCGTCTAACGTCGGTAGTAATGCGTCCGTATTATTGAAAGTGTGTCCCATTACGTTACGTGGACCACGCGGTAGGGAAATAGATACGTATGCGTTGCTTGACGAAGGCTCGACCATTTCGTTGATCGACGACGACTTAGCGCGCGAGTTAGGAGCGGAAGGACCGGTAAAGCCGCTGAATATTAGAGGAGTAAGCAATAGTCAGCGCGAGGCCGATAGCAGGCTAGTTAACATAGGCATACGTGGAAAATCACGCAGCGAGATGTACAGAATAAATGCGCGTACAGTAACAAATTTACAGATAGGTTCGCAGTCCGTAAATAAAGAGTGTTTACGGTTGAAACACTTACGCAACCTACCGAGCTCGGTTTGCTACGAGGACGCCAAACCGAGATTATTATTAGGCGCCGACAACTGGCATTTAATAATCACCCGTAATTTAAGGATAGTACGTCGAAGGCAGCCCGTAGCTGCACGTACGTTGCTAGGGTGGGCCATCCAGGGAACCGTACCGCGATCAACGTGTAGGGAAGACGGCGAGACCGTACTACACGTCGTAAGCGATAGCGGACGGTCAGATGAGGACGTCCAGGCGCTCGCCAGTCCGGGTAGGAAGATGTTACGACTGCCGAGACGCTACGCTCCCACGGGGGGAGTAATAGGGAACCCACCGCGCGACGATAAGGCGTACACGCATCGCGACGGTAGGGACAGGCCTACGATCGAAACGGCCAAGGCGAAAGTCGCCCCGATAAAGGCGCAAAGCATTCCGCGGGTAGAGTTACAGGCGAATCTAATAGGCGCGCGACTCGCGGAATTCGTGCAAGGCGAGCACAGAGTGGTAGCCGATAGGGTAGTTTATTGGACAGACTCCACTACGGCGCTCCATTGGATTCAGAACGATACGGCGCGTTACACCCCATACGTAGCACATAGATTAGGGGAGATATCGGAGAGGACGTCACCCGAGCAATGGAGGTGGATACCGACCGCAGACAACATCGCGGATCAGGCAACGCGCATTAATTATACGTACAAGGAAGAGAGTGACAAATGGTTTACGGGACCACCATTCCTGTACGAAGATGAAGATCGATGGCCTCGACGTCGGGAAGAGAAGGCAGGGGATGAAGATGACGAGCTGGAGGAAGTCGTGGCGCACCAGAGCGACACCAGGGACGCTCCACACCTGCCAGACATCAAGAGGTTCTCTTCTTACGAGAGATTGGTCAGGGCCACCGCTCGCATATTACAGTTCGTCGATGCCATGAGAGGGAAGGCGCACGGACTAACATTGGACCACATCCAGAAAGCAGAACGGATGTGGATAGAGCGAAGTCAACAAGACAGTTTTGCTGAAGACATCAGCCGACTGCAGAAAGGAAGGAACTTGGCAACCGGCAGCGCGTTGAGGAAGCTCGACCCCATATTCGAAGATGGCATACTGCGAGCTAGAGGACGGATTGACGCAGCCGATGTGGACAGTCAAATGAAGAGGCCCACCATCCTGAACGGACGCCACCAGTTTGTAAAGCTGCTTGTGGAGATGGCGCATAAGGAAGCAAGCCACGCCAACAGGGAACGGGTAGTGAACGACCTACGCACGAGATATCACATACTTCGACTACGACCGACCGTAAGAGAAGTGGAGCGGAGATGTCTGCAGTGCAGGGTACGCAAGGCGACACCACGGCCGGCGGTTGTCGGAGATCTACCACCTGAACGGTTAGGGGCATTCGCGCGACCATTCACCTACACCGGAATCGACTATTTCGGGCCTATAACGGTAACAATAGGACGTAGGCATGAAAAACGGTGGATAGCATTATTCACTTGTTTGACGACGCGCGCGGTACATCTAGAGATAGTTATTCCCTAACGACGGACTCGGCGATATCGGCATTGCGGCGCATGGCGGCTAGGCGTGGGTGGCCACGGGTCATCTACTCCGACAATGGAACGAATTTCCATGGGGCGGACACCGAACTACGACGGGCAATGGAGGAGTGGGCACCCCTGCTGAAGGACTACGCGTTGACTCGGCGGACAGACTGGAAGTTCATCGCGCCGGGCGCGCCGAACCAGGGAGGCGCATGGGAGCGTCTCGTGCGCTCAGTGAAGACCGCGCTCGAAGCCACTCTACACCAGAAGAGCCCGCGGGAGGAGACGTTGGTGACGCTCCTCACCGAAGCCGAGAACACAGTGAACTCTCGACCGTTGACACACGTACCGGTCGACATCGACGAGGAAGAGGCGCTGACACCCAACCACTTCCTGCTGCTGGGACCATCGAGCCTTCCAGTAACCGCACCGTGCACGCCTAGTGATCGTCGGGCGTGGAGAGCGGCGCAAGGACTTGCCGACGAGTACTGGAAGCGCTGGATGAAGGAGTACCTGCCGACGCTGGTTGCGCGCGGGGACTCACGGGATGTGCAGCAGCGGCAGCTACAAGAGGGGGACCTCGTCGTGGTGGCAGACGGTAGCCTGCCAAGGAACGTGTGGCCGCGTGGAATTATAACGCGGACCTTTCCCGGACCAGACGGCGTGGTGCGCAACGTGGAGGTGCGGACCAGGGGCGGATTGCTGCGGCGGCCGGTCAGGAAGTTCGCCGTCCTCCCGAAAGAAGATGAGGCTCGCGAGCTACGCCGGGGGGAGGATGTTGAGGACAGCTAGAGACCCGCCGCCCCGTCGCCACTTCGTACCCCGCTACCCCCCGCGCACCCCGCACACCGGCGCCGACCCAGTGATGTCGGCGTCCAATCAGCGCGCGTGTGGCTTCATTTGTCGTCGCACGGCACTACTCACAGACTGAGGCACCTTCTTGCGAGATATAAGAAGGGCGTCTCGGTCTGTGAGCTGTTCATTTCACTTCGGAGCGGCACTTAGGAAGAAACCTGAAGAAGACTCAAGACTCCAATTCAAGACCTCCCTCTGTACATAGTGTTAGACATAGTTATAGTTAATCAGTGCCGAATTATTGTAAATAGTTAATACAGTATATTAAAAAGTACCATCTTTTCTTCAAGCAATCCCCTAGTATAGCTAACCTCAGATCAGTCGTTAAGTAATCAGTCAAAAATAAATATACAGTCCACTGTTCATCCATTATATATTTCAAGTCGGGAATACAATTTTCTTTTTTCACCAATATTAAATAAAATGTACATGAGCCGTTCACTTTTGAATTTTCCAAACTATTTGTCCTTTTTTTTAATAATAAATTTTTGCGAAATTTTTTTTTACAGCAAACAAATTTTGATACAGGGCCCGTCTAAGGCACTTAGGGCTGCGTTCTTTTCTCTGGTTAGCTGTCGAATACAATATATAATAAATATCACTCGGGAGCTTCCAGTATCGATTACTCTACACTCGAACCTTACGCGAACATCCTTCAACAGTAAAGTGAGGTGGGCCGACAGGGCGCAAATCGCCTCATTGGCCTCCTCTGGCGTGTGTATTTTGTCTGGGATTTTGTCTAAATGTTAGGAGGTCGTAGAATTGAGTTTAACCTCGAGCTTATGCCATTCCACGATGTTTTTGCTTTGAAGGACCTCATCTGTGGGCTGGCACAGATGCATTAGGACTGGTCTATGGTACGAGTTGAGTTCTAAAATGGTTTTGATTGGTGTTATCGACAGACGGGCATCTTTGAGTATTATTACGTCAAGGATGTCCGGTTGTTGACTGGTAGCGAATGGTTGGAGTCTCAGGCACGATAACGTCGAAGTTTAGTCGCTCTGTGATATCGAACAATGAAAACGTTACCGTTGGAATTACTTGTAAGCAAGTTCCAGGAGGAATGTTTTTCTGTTGAGGTCTCCAGCTATTAATACACTGGAGCCTAGATTAAATAATTCTGCAATGTCTGATTCAATTATACATTTAAGCGGCGGTAGATACGCCTCAGCTATTGTAAACGTCGGATGGCCAAAGAGAGCTACTTTACATGTAGAGACTTCTATATTAGTTAACAGGGGAGCGCCGATGGGAATGCAGTGAAAGGACTTTTTGTAGTAGATTAAGGTGCCACTTGCACGGCTGGTAAACCTAACATTTCTAATTAAGATGTAGTTTGCGATCTTGGATAATGATGGCTAGGCTTCAAGAAGGTATCTTGCACTAGCATGATGTCTACGTCGTGGTTACGCAGGAAGAGCGCGATCTTGTCTTTTTGATTTCTGAGGCCGTTCGCGTTAAAGAACGCGATAGTCTGAGAGCATTCTGCCTAAAATTTGTACTGCCATTTTGAGATTTAATTGAGTATTTAGTCGCATTGGAAAGACCAGATTGCGTTGATTAGTCCTATGTGCTCAATCGTGGCGTTGAGCTTATCATGTGGGGTAGTGGCTCCACAGAGTTTAATGACCAAAGAAGATAGTTCAGCAACGTTAATGTTGTTGATGAAGCCGAAGACTAGAAAGAAGTCAACGGCGAAAGAAGACGAAGACGGAATTCGGTTTTGGGGCCTGGGGTGGTGGCACTACCCGTGGGGCAACGAGGAAGTGGGCATTGAAGACTATGCGGATTTGGGGGCAGGTAGCCGAGAGCGAGAGACACTGGCTTGGCTTACGCGTCCGGGACGGTTTCTATCTCCGCGCTGCTTTCTTCGCGGCGCTTTTATTTTATAGGAGAGGGGGCAAACGAGCATGCGGCTCACCTGATGGTAAGTGACTACCGCCGCCCATGAACAACTGCAACACCAGGGTGGGAATTGCAGATGCGTTGCCGGCCTTTTAAAAGGAGTACGCTCTTTTCTTGAAGGTCCCTAAGTCGTATCGGTCCGGAAAAATTGCTGATGGTAATCGATTCCACAAGGAAGTCGTGCGAGGAAGAAAACATCTTCTAAATCGCACAGTGGTGGACCGCCAATCATCCAGATGGTCTGGATGGTATCAGGAGTTCTGCCGCGATGTGCGTTCGTGAAATTTGGCGGCTGGGATTAATACGAACAATTCCTCAGAGCACTCCCCGTGCGAAAGAAAATGCAAAGGGATGCAACATCTCTTCGCAGTGTCAATGAATCGAGCCGATCGGAAAGGGCTCGGTCGTCGACGATTCGAGTCGCTCTGCGCTGGATGCGGTCAAGTGGAATGAGCTGGCACTGGGGAGGCCCTGCCCAGAGATGGGAACAGTATTCCATGTGAGGCCAAACCTGCGCCTTGTAAAGTTGCAGGCGGTGTGCCGGCATGAAATACTGTCCCGCTCTGCTGAGCACGCCAAGCTTTTTAGAGGCCAATTTGACCTTCTCTTCCAAGTGACCACGAAACTGCATGTCATTCGATATGTCGACTCCGAGGATACCGATACTGGCTGAGGCAAGAAGGGGAGTGCCTTGAAACTGAGGAGATATGACAAAGGGGTTATTTTTAGCGGTAAACGCGCAAACTTGTGTCTTCTGAGGATTAAACTGGACTAGATTTAGTCGCCCCCAATCCGAGATTTTGTTCAAAAATACTCGACTTCAGACACAAGTTTATTCCGTTACTCGGCGACGTTTTCCCGAGAAACATTGGCACGGCCGGTGTATAGAGCATCACCAGTGCTGTCATCCGCATAGCAATGAATGTTACCAGTTAGCAATATATCATTGATATGCAGAAGAAACAGCGTTGGTGATAGCACACAGCCTTGTGGAACACCAGCGTTAATAGGCTTGTAGTCAGAACATGCATCGTCTACTACGACCTTGATGCTCCGATCTGCAAGGAAGCTGGTGATCTAATTGCACAATTTCTCGGGAAACCCATAGGAAGGGAGCTTCGAAAGAAGCGCTTTGTGCCAAACCCGATCGAAGGCCTTCGCAATGTCCAGACTAACGGCCAACGCCTCCCCCTTGGACTCTACTGCCTCCGCCCATCTATGGGTCAGGTAGACCAGAAGATTACCAGCTGATCGACCCCGACGAAAACCGTATTGGCGGCCACTAATCAGCTGGTGATCCTCAAGGTACCGCATGAGCTGGCAGTTAATAATTGATTCCATTATTTTGGAGAACAAGGAGGTGATCGCGATAGGCCTATAGTTGGACGGGTCTGAGCGGTCGCCATTTTTAGGGATCGGGTGGACAAAAGCTGTCTTCCATGAATTCGGGACTACGCCTTGGGAGTAGGAGTACCGGAAAAGACGCGTTAGGACCGGTGCCAACTCCGGAGCACACGTCCTCAGCACAATTGGGGGGATTCCGTCAGGCCCACTTGACTTCTAGATGTCCAGGGAGAGAAGTGCTTTGCGAACCGAGCGCTGTGAGAACAGCACATCCGGCATGGAGCACTCACACCGCGGGATGGTCGGCGGTGTTTTCCCCCCGTCATCAAGAGTCGAGTTGGACGCAAAAAGGGAGCCCAAAAGGTCGGCCTTGTCTTTTGCGTCTTGAACCAGTGAGTCGTCCCCCTATGCAGAGATGGTAGTGATGGCTTACAGAAATTCCCTTGGACAGCCTTGGCGAGAGACCAGAATGCACGGGTTCCAGAAGGAAGGCGAACTAGTTTCTCGCCAATTCTGCCTATGTGCTCTGACTTTGTTTTTGCAATAACTCTTTTGAAGGACCTGGAGGCGAAATTATACTTCTTTTTAAGTGTGCTGGTGATTACATCCCGAGTCGCCGAAGCCGCAGCCCAGGCTTGATAACACTCCTGCTTACTGCGTAATGCAGTCTTACAGGAGCGATCAAACCAAGGCTGAGATCTGCCTCCGATGGGTACCACAGATGATGGAATAAATAGTTCTATTCCCTGTAGCACCACATCAGTGACAGAGTCAGCAACAGCGCTGGGATCATCCGGCGAGAAACAAACCCGCCCCTATGGGTAGAATTCAAAGAAAGACCGCATTTCATCCCAATCCGCCGACCTGTAATGCCAAATACGGCGGCAACCTGCAGAACGCATCCGCGAATGGAGCGTGTGTGGCACCATATTCCGGATCAGACAATGGTCCGAAGAGCCGAGAGGGGCGTCGACGGAAACCTGATATCCGTCCGGATGAGAGGTCAGCAGAAGGTCCAACAGGGAAGGTGTATGATCCTCCACATCTGGGATCCGCGTAGGCAAAGTAACCAGTTGTGTCAGACCATATGCCAAGGCAAAGTCATAAACAGATCTCCCCGCATGATCGGTTAAACGTGAACCGAGCCATTCGGCATGGAGGGCGTTAAACGCGCCAAGGATCACGATCTCTGCGGATGGGACCTGTTGTAGCAAGGAATCTGCAGCCATTTGGACGTGGTCGATGAGTCGGTCCGTTTCGGCATTACCGCTATGGGACTTATAGAGGCACCCGTAGACGCGTGGATGGTCGTCGCTGTCTACGTGTAGCCAAAGGATGGACAGTTCCGAATCTTCAAGACTGCCGAGGCGTCGATAACAGATGTCCTCTCTGACATACACGCAAACTCCAGCTCGAGGCACAAAGGAGTGCTCCAATTTGTACCCCGGGTAGGAGAGATACGAAATATCAGCCGGAGAGGAAACCTGCGTCTCGGTCAGAAAGAGCAAGGCCGGCTTCGCCATCTCGAGATGGTAGTGGACGGTGTTTAGGTTAGAGTGAAGTCCCCTGATGTTACAGAAATTCACGGATAGCGTGGCAGGGGTCGCCTTGGTATTTTTGCTCAGTTTGCCCCGAGCAGTTATGTTTTTGAGCGGAATTTTGCCCCCCCCCCCCCCAGAATACGCGGGGCAGCCTGAGCACCCACGCTCAGGATTGGAATAACATGGTCATGGATACTCAGCGAGGTATTCTCCAGGGGTAATATATTCACCTAGGCACTTGACGCACCTAGGCCTCGCGTAACAATTGTTGGCCGAGTGGACGTACAATTGGCATCGGTGGCAGTGGCCAACGATGGCCTATGTCGGGGGGCTTCGACTGCAATCCCCGTTACGTTGCAGATGCGCCGAATCTGGACCTTAAAAATCTCTTTACCTTGCGCAAGGCAAAGAGATTTTTAAGGTCCAGAATGACCAGGCATAAATCTAAGAAATATTTCTTGTCGGTCTTGTGGTGCATTCTATGCACCTCCCGGACCGGGAGATCTTGGGCTTTGAGGTCTTTTAATATATGCTCAGTCTCAAGCTCTTTGGGGAGACCGCGGACGACTACACGAAGGTTAGCTTATTTGCTTTTTTTATAGAAGAGGGGGGAAACGAGCATGCGGCTCACCTGATGGTAAGTGACTACCGCCGCCCATGAACAACCGCAACATCTGGGGATTTGCAGGTGCGTTGTCAGACTTTAAGAAAGAAGTAAGCTCTTTTCTTGAAGGTCCCTAAGTCGTATCGGTCCGGAAAAATCTCCGGTGGTAAACAATTCCACAGAGAAGTTGTACGAAGAAAACTCCTAATAAAACTATATGAAAATATATTTTTTTGGAGTTCAACCAGTATGATAGGTTGCTCCATTTTGTTTTGTCTTGAATGACGATGGGAGGCGGCGGCTTTTCCCTACGTCCAGCATTTGCTGACCTTTAGGCATAGATTTATTTGCTGCGGGCTTGGCCGCAGGCTTGAGGGCTTGAGCGCGCGTCGCGGGTCTTGGCTTTTTGGCCGTAGTGGCGGTGGGAGCCGAGGGGGCCGAGTTAGGCTCGATTGCCATTTTAGTGGTTGCGCGTTTGCACTTTTTAACCTGGAAGAGAGTGAAGCCTTCGTCTTCGGGCTTGTGCAGGGCGCGCGTGTCGGAGCCAGATTCGCCATCCGAGAAAACCAGAGACGGGCCGCGAGTGAACATCGCGGAAGGCGCGGGGGACGCGGCGTCATATACTGTGTCTATGGACACTGGGGTAGTGGGTCCGGTGGTCGGCGACATAGGTTCGTTGATCCGCACGGCCGAACGGTCAGCAGGGGGCCAGATATGCTGGGTAAAGGGGCCGGCGGCGCGGGACGCGTGTTGCGCTGTGCGAGAAACACAGCCCAAATGTCGGGGCAGGCTCGACTAAAAAAGTTGGCTAGTTCATCGATCGTTATCGACGTTATTTTGTCTCCTATGCTAACAAGCACGTATGTGTAGCACCAAGGTCCCCCACCTTTCGGCGAAGAAAATCGAAGGCCACCTCTGAGGTGACGGGTGTGTTTCACTCTACTTACGGTTACCGGGTACCAGGAAGCCAGGAAGTAGAGTTACGCACAAACACTCTATGCACCACAACAAGCGTTCGATCCACTTTGCAACAACACCGTGAGACCGCTGTCTCTCGGTACATCGTGCTTCGCGTACCACAGTGAGAACACCAAGGCAGCAACCAAACACAGAGCACCAAGCAATATGGCGTATTTCATCATCATCATTACAGCCCTTCACAAATCCACTGCTGAAAATAGGCCTCCCCCAAAGAATGCCACAAAGCACGGTCCTGAGCCACTTGCATCCATCGACTTCCTGCATATCTTACCAGGTCGTCACTCCATCTAGTGAGGGGACGCCCTACACTTCGCCTGCCGGTACGAGGCTGCCACTCGAGAACCTTTCTTCCCCATCGGTTATCGGTTCTTCGAGTTATATGGCCGGCCCATTGCCACTTCAGCTTACTAATCCGTTGGGCTATGTCGGTCACTCTGGTTCTACTGCGGATATCCTCATTTCTGAGTTTATCACGCAGAGAAACTCCGAGCATAGCCCTCTCCATAGCTCGCTGAGCGACCTTGAGCTTCCTCATCCGGCCAGCAGTGAAGGACCACGTCTCAGTTCCGTATGTTATCACTGGCAATACGCACTGGGTGTACAGTATCGTTTTCAAGTTTTGATGTATACCTGACGAGAAGATGTGCCGTACTTTCCCGAACGCTGCCCAACCGAGTTGAATCCGTCGATTGACCTCTCGGTCGAAGTTGGACTTATCTAGTCGGACTATTTGTCCCAGGTAAACATACTCGTTAACAACTTCGAGCTTAGTGTTCCCAACAACGTGGCGTATTTCGGTGAACAAAAAATTAAGATAATTCATGCGCATGGGCAATGAGAGTGGAGTGACGGGTGTGAACTCGATCGACACGTTCGGAGCCTACAAGGCCCAAGCGCAGTTGAACCTGAACTGTCTGATGAACCTGTCACATCAACGATATCTTGTTTTACTGGGATTTTTATGGAACTTTCATGCAAAGATGCGTTATAAACCCCATGTAAAAAAAGCTAAAATAAACGTGATAAAATCTGTAACATTCGTTTTATTTCCTGTGTATCATTATCATGATATTGTTAAAACTAAATTAAGTTTAATTATGAATGAATGTAAAGAGTTCATTCATTACAGCCCTTCACAAGTCCACTGCTGAACATAGGCCTCCCCCAAAGAATGCCACAAAGCACGGTCCTGAGCCACCTGCATCCATCGACTTCCTGCATGTCTTACCAGGTCGTCACTCCATCTCGTGGGGGGACGCCCTACACTTCGCCTACCGGTACGAGGCTGCCACTTGAGAACCTTTCTTCCCCATCGGTTGTCGGTTTTTCGAGCTATATGGCCGGCCCACTGCCACTTCAGCTTACTAATCCGTTGGGCTATGTCGGTTACTCTGGTTCTACTGCGGATATCCTCATTCCTAAGTTTATCACGCAGAGAAACTCCGAGCATAGCCCTCTCCATAGCTCGCTGAGCAACCTTGAGCTTCCTCATACGGCCAGCAGTGAAGGACCACGTCTCAGTTCCGTAAGTCATGACTGGCAATACGCACTGGTTGTACAATTTCGTTTTAAGGTTTTGAGGTATGTCTGACGAGAAGATGTGTCGTAGTTTCCCTAACGCTGCCCAGTCGAGTTGAATCCGTTGATTGACCTCTCGGTCGTAGTTGGACTTACCTAGTCGGACTATTTGTCCCAGGTAAACAACTTCGAGCTTAGTTTTCCCAACAACTACCGGCATAGGTGTGACATGGACGTTAAACATGATTTTTGTTTTGTACATGTTCATCTTTAGACCTATCCGTTGGGAGACACTATTGAGGTCATTGAGCATAGTGCTTAGGTCCTCCAGCGATTCTGCCATAAGGACTATATCGTCGGCAAATCGAAGGTGAGTGATGTACTCGCCATTGATGTTAATACCGTATCCTTTCCAGTCCAGAACCTTGAAAACGTCTTCCAATGCAGCGGTGAAGAGTTTCGGGGACATAACATCAACCTATATCATAACATCATGCCGTGTAGTGGCGGTCAAGAATATCCACTACCCCATATCCTCTCGTGGGTGTCGTAAAAGGCGACAAAGGGAAACAGGCGGGAGATGGACAGCAGCATCTTCCTGATAAAAGCCAAAATTACAATAAAAAAACTGCAGTTGCCAACCCGCTCGCCAAGCGTGGCAACTATGACAAATACCCCCAATGTAAATAGTAAAATGTAAATAATAATAATACATTTTGATTCTAAGACAATAATTTACCTTTCTTATGAATACATCAGAAGACACGCCCAATATTAAAAATAGTAGGTATTTCTAGACATATATATTCACGTATTCCTACAGCATATTATATCTATGCCAAATACCAATCATATACGTCTAATATATAGATTTTAAAATTTTTAAAAATCTTTGACAGACATAGAGACACAGAAACCGAGGTGATTCTAAAAGTAATAGAATATGAAAATTGTGGCACGGAACAGCATTCAATGATGTTCCTAAATTCAAGATCACGTGAGAGAAGCCTCGGGTAAAAAGCTAGTTTTAAAATAAAAACGTGCATTAAAAATCGCCATATGATAGTGGCAAAACAGAATCTTTCACTCCATTTCATATGTTGGTGTTGTAAAAGACTCGAATAGATGGCGGCATACCATCTAGAATATCATCATCATTTTCATTGCAGCCCCTCATTTGTTCACTGTTGAAGATAAGCCCCAAGGAAATCCCCCAAGGAATGATGACGGCACGGCACGGCTCTGCATCCACCATCACGCGTATAAGCCGGCTTGGTAGCCCTGCGCTCTAACCATTAAGTTGAACGAACTAAACTATTTGAAAACTAGGCTCATTGAAACTAAGTTATGCTAACTTGGAAAATCGTTGCACGTCCACCGAAAAATAAGCTAAAACAAACAATAATGGGATGAGAGGCGCTTAATTTAGTTCACGTAGTTTCGGGTTGGCCTACACAACTAAGTTAATTTGAATTAGTTTGGCTACTTTACTTAGCTTAGATGGCATGGTTTGCGGTGGACGAACATGTATAAAAACTGGTTCAGCTATGCGAGCTAAGATAAATTATGTTAGTTTAGTTTGCAGTGGACGTTCGATTTTAAGCTGTTGAGAAGATAATTACTGTGGCAAAATTGTCAATTTTATTGCGCAGGCAAGTCAAGCTTAGCATGGTGTGTGAAACACGGATAAAATACTAAAAATTACTAACGGAAACTAAACTACGGAAAAAATATTCTCGGAAATGTGACCTAGCTAGATCGATTTTTCGATCTCTTCTATATTGTATCGACACATTCCATGAGACAATCTATGATGGAGGCCTATGTTCAGCAATGGAGTTTAGGCTGTAATGAATGGAAACGTTAATTAAGTTTTTTCATCATAACTATTTTTATCACGCGTTTATTAGCTTGACTCATATGTTCGTATGTATTTGTATACGAAGTAGTAAATATTTATGATTCAGCTTTTACCTATTTTAGGACACCTTAATTCTGAAATTTTGCAGAAGTAACCGATGACACGATTTTTTAATAGTATACAGTGACAAATGAGCACACAGTGCACCTGATGGTAAGTGGATACTGTAACCTTTAGACATCTACATATATTCTCAATTAATAATCAAAATGGAGACTCATTGTCACCCCTGAGGACTAAGATGGAACGCCTCGTTTCCAGTAAAAAAGATCTCCGGTTCTCTACACTCATCATACGAAACACAGCATCATTAAGCTGTTATTTTACGCTGCTACTCTGTGAGAGCGTGGTCCTAACCCTGTCGAGCCGAACTGTTTGTGCTACAACCATAATATAGCTCTACCACATTCAATATAATAAATTCATGACTATGACTATAGTATTCTTACTATGATCATCACAATTTCTGATCAATCCTTGTTGTTAAAGTGATTTTAACACACCAACAATATATATTGACACGATTTAATTAACTTGACCTGTATATATTATGCATGTCAAAATACACAATACACGTGGACTACTAAGAAAAGTTTTACGAACCAGAAATATCTAAGTAATATACCACTTTGATTTTGTAAAGACATTTGACACTTTTAGATTTTTTTTTGGTAGATGTGGGTATATTTTGTAATAGCCAAACCGTCTACTGGCACTTTGTTTCTAGATGGTATTGATAAATCCAATTCATCACCTATATCTAATAATAACGTAAACACGGCGATACGAGCCTTCTTAAAATTTAGTAATTACTAGCTGTTACCCGCGGCTTCGCCCGCATGGTCACTGGGAAATGAACTATCCATTGCTTTTTGAATTGAAAGGAAACTGAGTTTTATAGATTTGTCAGAGATGCAGCCATTAAAAGGAAACTGAGCAAAATTGATTCGTCAGCCTATTTAAATGTTTTTAAACGCAGCGTATAGGAAAAGGAAAGCATTAAAATAGCCTGTTTATTCCAAATGGAAATGGGATATTTTTTATTTAAAGGAAACTGAGCATAATTATTCGTCAGGGATGCAGACTTTTGAAAAGAAACTAAGCTAAATTGATTCGTCAGAGATGCAGTTTTCTGAATTGAAAGGAAACTGAGCCAAATAAAAGATCCGTCAGAGATGCAGCCTTTTGAGTTGAAAGGAAACTGAGCTAAATAGGAAATTTTGAATTGAAAGGGAAGATCTGTGGGAATCCTGATTAGTTGATTGTGGGAATTTGGGAAAAAAAACTAACTGAACACTATTTTAAGACGCTACTGTACACAATGGTATTGTTTTTCCATTTGGGGAAAGAATGTGGAGATTCTGGGCATTTGACACACATGCTACATACAGCTGACCATGAGAGAAGCACGGTTTTTCTAAGTTGACCCCCGCTACCTGTAACGTTTGCCCTTGCGCTTTATAAATTGTCATTGCAAAACTGAGCTGAATAGGGAACTGCAACTTTTTGAATTGAAAAGGAAGATCTGTGGGTATTATAGGGATCTGTGGTATAATAACATTTTCACCTTTTCCTACGCCTGTCAAAATTGTAGCACCGATTATGTTCCGTCCAAGATGTGTCACACGCAGCCTTGTCCCGTTACATAACCGAGGAGCATCTAAATTTCGCATTAGTATGACTGGGACGCCTAATTTTAATTGAAGCTTATGTGAGGGCACATCTGACAACTCTAGAGAATTTAGAAACTCTACGGGATATGAAGTGCTCTGTTCTGTGTCCATAACTGTGTCTACTGACAAATACTCTATTATTGCTCCTGTTACTTCGCTCAATATATCTGAATTTATTTTGTTAACGCTCTCATTTTTTGGTGCAAGAATCGCCCTTTCACATAACCATTGGTCTTCATGCATGTTGTTCGTTAAATCTGAATAAACGCTCGCAATTAATTCGGAATGACTCTGTACTAAATTAAATAATCTCTCGTCAAATTAACGCAGCCCTCAGCATCCGTTTCCAACCGCCCATCGCCAATTTTTAATAGTGTGTCAGCATAGTGTCCAGCATTGATATCATTATACAAATGCACTATCATATTCGTAGCTAAATTAAATTTTGTCACCTTGTTCCATAAAATAGACGACTTGAGGCATGCTTTAATTTCATCTGCAGGTGTGCCCTTTTGAATGACAGATGAAGTTTCGCGAAAGTCACCAGCCAGTAAAACCACCATTCCTCCCATTACATCGATATTGCTGCGCAAATCCTGGAGCGTTCGATTTAGTGCTTCTACAGCTTTTTTGTGCGACATTGTACTTTCGTCCCACACTAAAAGTTTGCATTGTCATAGCATTATACCTCGTGCACTATTTTTACTAAAGTTGCAGATCGGCGATTCTTCCTGGACTAGATTTAGTGGGAGTTTTAAAACAGAATGTGCAGTGCGGCCCCCGCTTAGCAGCGTGGCGGCTATATCGGAGGAAGCTACGGCCACAGGAATGTTTTTATCTTTCCGTACTTGCGCTAATAATAAATTTAACAAAAATATCGTCCCAGTTCCTCCAGGGTCATCTAAAAAGAAAAGTGCACCATTTCCGGATTCAATTTGTCCTAATACTTTATCAAAAACTCGTTTTTGTTCGGGAAGCAAGCGGGGTACAAATTCGGCTACTTGCTGCTGCAAAGCTGGTATATCGTAGTTTGTTTCACGTATAATTTCATCACTTAGTTCATTTTCGGTTGTTCGCTGAGGGTTTATCATTCCAAAGTCGCTTAATTTTTGCCTACCATTGCCTTTACTTTATCTTCAATTTTTCCAAGTGCTTCATTATAAATGTGTTCAATGTATGTCATGTTCGCGTGTGTCTGCTGTAAACTTCGCAAAATATCTTCCGCCATGTACTCTTTATATTTGTCTCACAATTCATGTGCATTAGATAGCCCGCAAGATGATATGAGAATTGCATAAAGATCCCTAATTTTGGCTGGTGACTGGCACTGCACAGCTTCCTTCATGGTTTCATCCCAGTGATTATCGTTTTCTAAAAGATGCAGAGCTTCACCTTTTTTTTATAGGATAAGGGTGACAAACGAGCACACAGCTCACATGATTGTAAGTGGTTGCTGCGGCCCATAGACATCTACATCTATCCTCTATTACAAATCAAAATGTAGATGCGTTGTCACCCGTGAGGATTAAGATGAAATGCCTCATTCCCAGTAAAAAGGACCTCCGGCCACCTGCACTCACCAAGCGAAACGCAGAGGTAAACCTCTACTTCACGCTGGTTTTCTGTGAGGTCGTGGTACCACCCCGGTTCGAGCCGGCCTATCCGTGCGACAGCAAAAGCCGCGTGGCTCTACCACTGTTAAACCTGCTTCTCTATAAGTTGCACATTCCTGACCGTTGACAGTTTTAAGGTCTTTATATCCTGTAGGACCCCGAACATGGTGCAGCAGCAATCGTAAACAGAAACATTCAAAATTAGTTACATGGACGGTATACACATGACCAAGGGATCTGATGACTTTACACCGGGCCAATTTGCAACAGGCGCGCCTTGAATACGGCGTTTCCACTCCTTCCTAGATGTGTTCCAAGTATAATAGCGGGGGACTTCAGAATATAACAACGTTTTTGCAATGGGGTCGGTCTGATAAAGTTGAAAGAAGGCTGTTAGTGTAGTTTTTGGCGGTGATGCAATTCTTTCTTGGAAATTTCTTTCGGTGAAATATACACGCTCTCCATTTTCTAAGTGCACAGCAAGGTGAGTAATTGTTGGGTGCCTTTCGTGTAAAGGGAAGCCAAGGAAACGCCACGCTGCCTCGTTACTGCTGACATAACGCCCTGCTTGAAAGGTCTGTACTTCATTAACGGGGTTTGCCTCACCTTCACTCCTGAGATTAAATATTGCTTGGTCGCTTCCTTTATTTATGTACTTACAGATATACTTGATTGCGCGGACAGAGCTACATGCTTCTACATTAATGTGGGCATTAAAAATTTTACATAGAATGGGCGAATACGGGACAATCCAGCTGTTATCTAAGGTTAAGAACGCTCCAGAGCGAGATTTGATTGTAACTTTCCTGCCACAATCTTTGGGAGCTCTGCGTCTGTATAAAGGGTAGCCATTGTCATTGTGCACTGTTTCTTTTATTAGCTGTTTAGGGAATTTTTTTGTACATTTTCCTTCTTTTATACATGGCGATATTAAATTTCGTGCTCCACATGGACCGTGAATCATATTTCGGACGATGGTATCATACAATTCTTTATCTTGCTCAGGATCCGGAATCTTGGCGCTTATTATGTCGTCTATTTGGCTGGGCCGCAACTTGTCTTTAAGCCATATTAGAATGTGGGCATGTGGTAATCCTTTTTTTTGCCATTCAATTGAATACATGAAGCACTGCACCTCTCCGAAAATTTTCCCTTTGTTAATTACATACATTAATTTTTGTACTTTTAATCTAAATACTCTAGCAACTAAATCGTGTCTGTCAGTACATTTTTGGCCCGGCATTATCTCCTCGGTTATTTCTTTCCATGTGGGATTGCAAGTAAAAGTAACAAAAAGATCAGGTCTTCCGTAAGATCGTACATAGGCGGATGCGTCTTGTGTGTACTCATGTAGGTAGCGGGGACTGTTAACGAATGATGAGGGCAGAATTACCATTTTACCTAAATCTCTCTAAATCATTGGCGTCGCTAGAAACTGCATCTTGTCATCATCATCATTACAGCCCTTCACAAGTCCACTGCTGAACATAGGCCTCCCCCAAAGAATGCCACAAAGCACGGTCCTGAGCCACCTGCATCCATCGACTTCCTGCATGTCTTACCAGGTCGTCACTCCATCTGGTGGGGGGACGCCCTACACTTCGCCTACCGGTACGAGGCTGCCACTCGAGAACCTTTCTTCCCCATCGGTTGTCGGTTCTTCGAGCTATATGGCCGGCCCACTGCCACTTCAGCTTACTAATCCGTTGGGCTATGTCGGTTACTCTGGTTCTACTGCGGATATCCTTATTCCTAAGTTTATCACGCAGAGAAACTCCGAGCATAGCCCTCTCCATAGCTCGCTGAGCGACCTTGAGCTTCCTCATACGGCCAGCAGTGAAGGACCACGTCTCAGTTCCGTAAGTCATCACTGGCAACACGCACTGGTTGTACAATTTCGTTTTAAGGTTTTGAGGTATGTCTGACGAGAAGATGTGTCGTAGCTTCCCGAACGCTGCCCAGCCGAGTTGAATCCGTCGATTGACCTCTCGGTCGAAGTTGGACTTACCTAGTCGGACTATTTGTCCCAGGTAAACATACTCGTCAACAACTTCGAGCTTAGTGCTCCCAACAACTACCGGCATAGGTGTGACATGGACATTAAACATGATCTTTGTTTTGTCCATGTTCATCTTAAGACCTATCCGTTGGGAGACACTATTGAGGTCATTGAGCATAGTGCTTAGGTCCTCCAGCGATTCTGCCATAAGGACTATATCGTCGGCAAATCGAAGGTGAGTGATGTATTCGCCATTGATGTTAATACCGCATCCTTTCCAGTCCAGAAGCTTGAAAACGTCTTCCAATGCAGCGGTGAAGAGTTTCGGGGATATAACGTCACCCTGTCTTACACCTCTCTGCAATTGGATGGGTTTCGTACTCTGGTTCTGTACTCGGATAGCCATCGTAGCCCTACTGTACAAACACTTCAGCACTTCGATATACCGACAGTCAACTTGGCACCGCTGAAGGGACTGCAGCACCGCCCAAATTTCGACGGAATCAAAGGCTTTCTCATAGTCCACATACGCCAGACATAGTGGCAAATTGTACTCTTCGGACTTCTGTACAATTTGCCGTAGGGTATGTATGTTGTCTATGGTGCTAAAGCCCTTTCGGAAACCGGCTTGTTCGGGAGGCTGGAAGTCGTCAAGTCTGCGCGCAAGACGATTCGTAATGACTCTCGAAAACAGCATGTAGACGCGGCTCAGAAGGGAAATCGGTCTGTAGTTCTTCAAGAGAGCGTTGTCACCTTTCTTGAAGAACAAGACCACCGCACTTCTGCTCCACGCCTCCGGTGTTAAGCCACCATGGAGGACGGAATTAAAGAGCTTCTGAAGGACTTTAAGTACCGGTCTTCCACCCGCTTTCAGAAGCTCCGCTGTAATTCCATCCTCGCCTGGGGCCTTGCCGTTTTTAAGGTGCTGGAGAGCCATTCTAATCTCGCTCAGACTGACGTCCGGGATATCTTCGGAATAGTGTCGGATAAGACTCGCTCTTGGATCGTTACTCACACTTGCGTGTGGCTCCAACGATGACGTGTACAGCTGCCCATAGAACCTCTCAATCTCACTCAAAATCTCAGGTGCCCCGGAAACGATGCTGCCACATTCGGTCTTCAGCTTTGACAGTTGGCTCTTTCTGGCAGACAGATCTCTGGCAAAGACTTTGGAGCCTTGGTTCCGCTCGATCGCTTCTTCAATACGAGCTGTATTGAAGTTGAGTAAGTCCCGCCGCATGCATTTGGAGATCTGTCTGTTCAGTTGCCTGTATGCTGTCAAATCTGTTGAAGAATGTAGCCTCATCTCCCGTCTAACAGCCATGAGATTAAGAGTGTGATCGGAGAGTTTTTGTGTTCTTCTGCGGCGGGTCTTGCAGAACTTAGCTCCGACCGCATGGACAGTTTCCACGAGCTTGTCATTCATATCGTCCACTTCATTGCAGTCTTCTAGGCACTGAAAACGGTTTCGTAACTCGAGCTGAAAGGTTTCGGGACTTTGGATTAGAGCACGAGGGGGACGGAGCGTTGACTTCATCAGACGAGACCTCTCCAACTTAACATTTAGGTTCAGTGTGCCTCTAACTATTCGGTGATCGCTGCCGGTTTTCACCCTCGCGATCACTGAGACATCACTGAACAGTTGTCGTCTGGTCGTCATAATGAAGTCAATCTCATTTTTTGTCGAACCGTCGGGGCTCAACCAGGTCCACTTCCTGTGGGGCCGCTTCTTGAAGAAAGAGTTCATCATAAAGAGTCCCTCTTTCTCCATGAAGTCGGCCACCTGCTGGCCCCTTTGGTTCCGTTGCCCTATTCCAAATTTCCCTACTTTCAGCTCACCGTTCTCTCTTGTGCCTAGTTTTGCATTGAAGTCTCCCATTAACACCGTATATTGGGTTTTGGAGGAATGCATGGCTCTAGAGATATCCTCATACATTTCCTCCACCTCCTCATCGGGGTGTGCCGAGGTTGGTGCGTAAACCTGTATGACCTTCAGCGAATACCGTTTGGTGATTCTGAGTATAAGGTACGCAACCCTCGTCGACACACTCCCGATCTTTACAACGTTGTTAACGAGAGACTTGTGGACGATAAATCCGACACCTCCTTGGGACAGATGTTCGCCCTCTCGGTGATAGAGCAAGTTGCCGGATTCGAGGATTACCGTGTCCTCCCCCTCTCTTCGGACTTCGGATAATCCTATAATATGCCAGCGCAACTTGTCTATCTCTTCTTCCAGCTCCACGATCTTCTCGTCAGTCCTCAGGGTGCGTGCGTTGTATGTTGCCAGGTCGAGTCGTCGTAGGTGGCAACCAAACCTCCACCGGAGATTCTTAGCACCCCCTGCCCCGCCGTTACCATGGTCGCCACCGTAGCCAGGAATAGCGGGGCCGCCGGGGACTGGGGGCCGTCTCTTTATTACATCCATTCATAAGGGGGGTATTTGCCATAGTTGCCACGCTTGGCGAGCGGGTTGGCAACCGCAGTTTTTTTATTGTAATTTTGGCTATTATCGGGAAGATGCTGCTGCCCATCTCCCACCTGTTTCCCTTTGTCGCCTTTTACGACACCCACGGGAGGATATGGGGTAGTGGATATTCTTGACCGCCACTACACGGCACTGCATCTTGTAAATGTATATAATTCTCAACGCGCAGCTTTGTTTGATTTAAAGATACATAACAGAGACGTTCACTTTCTACCTTCACATATATGTCTAGCAAAAATTTATGAAATAATTGTCTACACCGGGCTAAGAGGTTAAAATCATTTTCTCGCAACATCATATGATGCGCATAAAAATCCATACATGATACTTTTTTGTTCGGAGTAGGCTCCTTTGTGACCGGGATAATGAGTGGAATTTGAAAATGATAACCCTCTTGCCCTTTGCAATAAATCAATGGGTATTGCAGAGCTTCATAAAACTTGTGTGTATCGGCTACCCGTTGCAACGTATCATCACGTGCTCGCAAGACAATGTCTCGTGAAGAAAATTGATCACCACTAATTACGGCTGCTATTTCGTTTATCAAAGGTGCATTGTAGCGCCTTATTCATGCTCTCCTAGAGGGGTTCGATCTGCGCGAATGACGACTTTATAATCCTCTTCAGGTAGGTTTTCTAAAGCAGTTTTAAACGTTTTGACTAAAATGTTACGTTCATGCAAGAATTTTTGAATTTTGAACACTGTGTCTCTCTCAACTTCCTGGATAAATTGGCAGCGACGGTCTACCTCAATTTCTTCGTCACCCATAAAATATACTTGTAAAAATTTATGCTGTTCATTTTCAGCTGAAAAAAGTGAATCTATTCTATGATAAATTTGCCCTTGCACCGTAAATGTAGGCGAAAATCCCGGCATTATTATTTCCCGGTCAACTCCGAAGGACGTCATTTGAATGCATGAGTTATATTTCCGGATCCTGTTTAAAAAGCGCCGTGACTCATTAGCATCATATAAATAGAGAGTTTTCAAAGGTTCTTCTGGTTCCCCAAGTAACGGAAGAGACACTTTGCCATTGGAACAGCACATGCCTGCGGTCTCATCTTTCCATTTTAAAGCGCTGCAAAATCGACACGCCTTGTCCATCAGTCCGATAACAACTAACCTGTGATTTTTATAATCAATCAACGGATCATAAATGAATGCTGCGTCATTAAAAACCGACCAATTGTTTCTTTGAAAATTTTGTCGACGTTCAGCTTGGAGCTGTGAATTTGCATCTCTTCGCGCCTGTGTCTGTTCTGGTATTTCAGATGCCCTTATAGTAGATTGACGTTCAGCTTGCTCAATGAGTCTGTGTTGAGTTTCATCAGGTGTTTCCGCGGCTTTTAAGGCGGCCTGACGTTCTCCTTGTTCGAATAGCCTTTGATGACTTTGAGCAGGTGTTTCAGTAGCTCTTAAAGTAGATTGACGCTCTGCCTATTCAAGACGCCTTTGCTGACTTTGATCAGGTGTTTCAGTAGCTCTTAAAGTAGCTTGACGCTCTGCCTGTACAAGACGCCTTTGCTGACTTTGAGCAAGTGTTTCAGTAGCTCTTAAAGTAGCTTGACGCTCTGCCTGTTCAAGACGGCTTCGCTGACTTTGAGAAGGTGTTTCAGAAGCTCTTAAAGTAGCTTGACGCTCTGTCTGTTCAAGACGCCTTTCCTGACTTTGAGAAGATGTTTCGGAAGCTCTTAAAGCAGCCTGACGATCTGTCTGTTCAAGAAACCTTTGCTGACGTTGAGAAGGTGTCTCAGATGCTCTAAAAGTAGCCTGACGCTCTGCTTGTTCTTGCCTTCTCAGTTCAGCATCTTCTAAAGATTCTAGCGATCGAGCTAATCTTTTCGCTTGTCTTTGAAAAGATACTCTTGAAAGGCTGGACTTACGTTTGCGAGGCATTATGAAGTAACAAAAAACCTATTTATAAAAAAAACGTTAAAATACCTAAAAGGAATTAAATTTCCTTTTAAATATTTTTTTTCACGGCAAATCCAAAATATCTAAAAGGAATAAATATTCCTTTTAAAAAATTTTTAAAATCAAAACAACAAAATCAATTCAAGACACAACACCAATCCGAAAACGATAGCCAAAAAAAAATCGAATCAACTTAAACCAAATCACAAAACAAATCGCAGAAAACTGAAATCGAAAGCAGTAGTCAATATAAATATAACCAACGAAAAAAGAAGTAAGTGTATTGGTACCGTATACACTATCTATACTATTAATATTCCTTTGAAATATTGTTAAACAACCTAAAACAACGAAAACCAATTCACGGTTCTAAATAAACAAAATCCAAAATCAAAGCCAGAGACTAAATATGTATAAAGGATACCAACCAACCAAATCAACAAAACCGATCCAAGAAAATACACAAACCCGAAAATGAAAGCCAATATAAATCCATTCAATCTTAACCAAATCACAAAGCAAATAACAAACAACCGAAATCGAAAGCAGGTAGTCGAATAAGCTACGAAATAGAAACAATTTAAGCGTATAGGTACCATATGCACTATAAGTTGACGCGCGGCTCAACGGCGGGAGTTAAGTACATGTCAGGAAACATTTCGTTACCGCGTTTTAAAAACCTAGTGACGACATCTAGCGGAATCAATTTAAACTATGTATACGTTAGTTAATAAGAACTCTAAAAAATTTTTTACTTATTATTTTGCACAAGTTTTCTTATTGTAATACCGATTCATTCATAACCACATATAAGAACTGTATTAAAATAAATTTTACTAAGGCTTATTAATAAGGCTTACTAAGAACTGTTTCTACCACAGTTTAGTAATAGTTAAGGGTGAAAGCGTGACAGGTGGTGATAGTATTTCTGATCCATACTTATAATCACGCCTGTAACCCTTGCGGGGTAGGCAGAGCATCAACGGATTACTTAATATCGTCTGCGAGGTTATCGCCTATTCTGTGAATTACAATGCTCCAAAACGTTTGAAGAAAATCAGCTGGTGAATTTTATGTTTTCTATCGCTCTCTTCCTGGTTCTGCGTGGAAAAATACAGATCTATACATTTTTATCTTAATTTTGGTAAAAAGACATAATAATCCAGATATTCTAACCTTCTGTGTTCGTCCATCGTACCGTCGTCCGTCTAGTAGAAGCACGGTGGCGCCACCTAGATGAATTTAATTTTGCAACATATTCGATTTTCCCACGGGAATGATATGTTTTTCCGCTGAAAAATGTCGCCTATGTCACTCTACAGCCACCGAACTATCCCCATACCAAAATTCATGCCATGCCGATGCTCTGTTGCGACGTGAAAGAAGGACAAACTTTTGCAACATATTCTATTTTCCCACGGGAATGAGATGTTTTTCCGCGAAAAAAAGTAACCTATGTCGCTCTACAGCCACCGAACTATCCCCATACAAAAAATCATGCCATGCCGATGCTTTGTTGCTACGAGAAAGAAGGACAAACAAACAATCACACTTTCGCATTTATAATATTAAGTATGGATGTCACGGCACAATTCCACACGCGTCTTGCTTCTTAGCATCGGTGAGGTTGTGCGGAATCCTATATAAGCCAAGGTGTTCGTGTAAAATCGCTACGCCTCCCGGTCCAATTTACAATACATGCTGAATTTTGTCATAGGGATGTCGCCTATTATCTTAAATTTAATTTTGTACTACCAGAATGTTTCCTTCCGTAGCCGCCATACAACGGTGACCACTTCTTTCTTCATCTCTGACAGTAACTTGAAAGTGCTTAAAGAACAATGGTAGACTTTCATACATAAAATTAGTAAAGAAGAAATGGTAGCGTCTATATATCAAAAATATCGTATAAATATAAGCGTCAGTCCCTGAGTAACTTTGTCAAAATATTTTGCCCGGAGAACGCGTCAAAAAAGATATTTAGATTTGAACCTTTTAGGTCATATCTTATGGCACTTGGAAAAAGTCTTTGTTACACCAGCGGTACAAGGTTGTTTGAAATGCCATTTGAAACATATCGTTCGGTTTTAGGCGATATTTGAAATCGTTAAAAATATCGCGCGAAAATATTCTCGACGCAGATTCACTTTGTAATAAAATATGATATTTCAATATAGCTTCTCAGACCAATGAAGAAAGTAGACGGAGCGCTGCGTGCATATCAAGCAGTGGCGTAGCGTGCCTTAGATGAGCCCTGTATCAAAATTTGTTAGGGGGCCTCAACGAAGAGCAAAGATTTCATAAACGGAACAAAAACACTTGAATTGAATTAAAATTATTATATATTGTGTTACGGCCTGCAACTGCCTATCCCAGGAGTAGGATCCTCCGCAGCCCATGAACGGAAGAACCTACAAGCAGGTACAGGTCGGGCGTCCTAACGCCAAGGGTTAAAAGTTTCTAATTACAATAGACAATTCGGGGGGAGCGTTACACTATAATAAAGGGAACTTACTCACCTCTATCCAAGGCGACTGGTCCCTCAGGATTCGGGCAGGTCGCGTGTGGATGTATAGTGCTAGGAAAGTAAGGGTCAGTGATGTGTATCTGGGTGTGGCTGGTAGTGTTATTGACCTTATTAGACCGTTAACCTCTGCAGCAGTTCGGCCCTCAGCACTTCTCCAAACTACGGTCTCCTTCCGCAGTCACTTTCTCCGTTTTCTACGATGACAGTTCTTTAACTCTGTCGTACGATTAACTACCTTACAGAAGCCACTAACTCTCGTTTGTTATAACGCTTGACTCGCGAAATGAACACAGAACGTACGGATCAAAGGTCACCGTTATTTCTAGAATATCAAATACCGCACTAGTAACTAATACAGTCGAATCCACTTATACAGATTCTGAATTAGACCCTAAGTCCCGGGATGAAGCTAACAAAACAGGAATGCGCGTTACAATTCCCAGTGGTATATTTACTATACGCGCCTATCATATTCCGCCTCCGACTTCCCGACAAAGAACGCGTGTTTATCTCTCGACGCGAGGAAATGGACTCTTAATTTTTCTAGGGCGCTCTCGACTCCCACCGTTCAACAAGCTCGGACGTTCAACACGCACGAACTTCATCCCGTATCGGCCGAGCCGAGTGCCATCTAACGTCGATGCTTGACATTAGAGCTTTTGCGCGAACAAACCCCCGTCCCAGACATAAGGATTTAGGTCCGCGAGCAAACCGGTCAGCGGGACAGCGTTGCGACGGCAAGTTGCAAGACCGAATCTACAACCAAACCAGGCCACCTTACGCAGCCCATCAGATCTTGCAACCCTAACCAACGCCTCAAAATTACAGCCCCAACGTGGGCTAGCCGGAGGGTCGAACTGGATGCTCTTCCTGGACATCGCAGCACATAAATAAGTCCTATTCCTAGACAGAAGTCCGACGACCTCCTTCAAACACCTATCTGCGCTCTTATGATTAGTTCCGCAATCCGATCGGATCAGGTCCGCAAACAGCGACGCGACACGAAGCGGCCCAAAGGGACCTTCCAAGCTTCAGTGCAGAGAGCACCCCCAAATTCCCCATGAACGTCGTCTGTGGAGAGCTGAACGAAACGCACAGATAGTCCCTAGTATGAATTTTCAAACAAGTAGGCATAACCAAGCCATCCACCTATAATCATTTACCAAATGGTGCGACAGCTGATTTCCGTCTGATAATCTACAAACCAGATAGCCCTTTAGGCAGGTAATCCTATGCTCATATTTCAACTAATTTTTCAAAAGCATCAATGTTCAATTACAGAATTAATTAAAACAAGTAATCACCGATGCACACACGTCAACTTGGCAAAGTAAACAAAACAATAAATGTAAGAGACAGCCTATTTCTTATTTCAAATAAATATCTTAAACAGTGCCAACAAAATCTGAACCAAAAGAGAATTGACTCTTATTTCCTTCGGCAACAACAGGGTTATCTAATTTCAACCTTCCTTATCACAAAGCAAAATGATTAAACACTATCACAAACATATACACAATTTTCAAAATAGCGCGCCATTCAAATTTCAAATGAATTCAAACTTTCCTTTCAGCACAGACGCGACAATCAAATACAATAACAAAGCATACGCACAAGCATTAAAAAAGGGCACACAATTTAATCTCAATTTTCCGTGCAACAACAAACGCAGTGATCAAATGTATTTACAAAACATATGCAGCAGCATTTAAAGGAGTATTTTAAATTAAATTCTTTTAATCACAACCGCTGCAATATGAATTTCGCGGAAAACTCAAAGCATTTTAATTTTAATTCAAAGAATTCTTAACTAAGTGCTCGACCAAACCAAATCCAATACCCCTCGAGAGCGTGATTTAACGCTCCAGGGGGCCCTAATCTTCCCACCACCAAGTGGAGGCCACACCGCGTGAACCCGAGACTAACAGAGCGCAACCGCTAACAGTCGCCACTCGGGTTGTACGCCCTCAATGAGGCCGTCGGCAACAGAACAGCTTGACAAGTGGACTGTTGACGGCTTAAGGCTCAGAAGAGGCAGCCATGGTGGGAGCTAAGGCTGCAGCTAGCTAGGGCCGCCTCCATCAAATGGGGTACAGTGGTACATCAGTCGCGGCCACCCGGCTAACGGGAGTGAGAAGGGTCCAGCGGACCGATGAGTGGCCGTGAAGTTCCTCTTCGCACGCTGAGGGGGATGATGACACCCCCGCCCCTGGGGGAATTACCCCCCGACTGGTCGGGGGAGGGACCCCTTTCAAAACTAGGGGTCTGTTGGCTAGCCGGCGGGCGCAGAGCGTCGCCCGTCAGAGGGCGTGGCGGAGCGCCCCCGCCCGTGGGGGTCGAGGGCCTGGCAGCGCCCCGAGAGGAGACGCCGTTCGCACTCAGGCACAGTACGGCATGGTGATTGCCCTGGCAATGCAAACAGGGACGCCGGTGCGGACAGTCTCGCTGGAGGTGCCCTTCCACACATGAGTAGCACCAGCGGCGCTCCTTGGCGATAGTTCGCCTCGCCGGAACCGGCTTACTTAATAATTTCGGACAAGACGTTACCCGGTGATCAGATGCTCGACAATAGGAGCAGGGGGGGTTGACGACGACTTGCCCGGCGGATTCCGCCTCTCACGGGGCACGGCTCGTAAGTCGTCAAAGGTGCCCGCCGCGTTCTCAATCTGCCGGCACTGTTCCTCCAAAAACCGCAGCAGGTCATAGAAGGGCGGAATATAGGAGGCCTCGTCCCCACCGTACCTCTCCTCAAAAAGTATTCTAAGGTCGAGAGGTAGGCGGGACAGCACGATGCGGAGCAACAAGAAGGCCCATTCGCCTACTGGTAAATCCAGCCGCCTCAACGTATTACAGGCCACCAAGACTGGATCCAACAGGTCCAGACGTAGTCTGGCCCGGTCACTAAGCAGCGGGAGGCTCAGAAGCTGCTTAACATATTCGTCCGCAATTCGCCGGACGTTGGCATATCTTCTGGCTAGGAGGTCCCGAGCAGTCTGGTAGGCGTCGTCCAACAAGCTCAAATGTCTGACAACGCCCAGGGCCTCCCCTTCCAGTGAGGCCAGGAGGTACGCCATCTTCTGGCTCGGGGTCAAGTCACTCCGGGCGTCCAATAGGCCGTCGAAAAGACCAACGAAGGTCAGCCATTCGGAAAGGACCCCGGAGAACCTTGGCAAGTCCAGAGTTGGGAGTCGTCCCAACAGCTCCGGCTGAGGCTGCTTCCGAAAGGACTCGGGCAGGCCACTCGTCCGAGCTTCACGCGCCTCCTCGGCATACCTGCCTTCAGCCTCGATCAACTCGTCCGTGAGCGAAAGGAACTGCTCATAGTCTGCGAAGCAGGAGTCCAGGACTCCCTTTTCCACATCCGAATCCTCGAGCTCAGCGTAAGCCTCCTCCACTGCAGCCCTTCGAGCATCGACCTGCTCGAACCGCTTCATCAAGTTATGGACCCTATCCGGTCGACCTATCAAAGCATGGGCGCTGGTGGCACAGCGTAACTCAGTCCGCAGGCAACGGATTAGCATCTTGGGCGATGATATCATTACTAAATACAAATTACGACGCGGCTCGAGCACAATTGCAAAAATAACAAATAACAAATACAAAAAAAATTAACAGCTAACAAATGCAGTTCCTATCAAATCGAGTTGAATAGAAATTTAACAAATAAGAACCGCTATTTATCAAATCAAATACAAGTTAGTACAAAAGAAAAGACAAATCAAATTAACAATAACAATTACTAGTGCGATCAAATCAAGTTAAATTCAAATTACGTAAATACAAATTACTACTCTTTAGTTCAAATACAAATTACAATACGAAAGATACATAACGATACACATCAACAAAAAATGATCAACAAAAAATGCCTATCTCGGAAATCGACCCTTCGATAAGTAATCCACTACAACTATCCGACAACGATAATTAACCGATTACGTAAAAGTAACCATCTACCTACATGACGCAAACTCCTGCTTGTGCGCTAGCCGGGCGCGGCTTTTCAAATTTACCCGCTAACAACAAAAAATAGCAAGCCACCAAAGAAAGAGATTTTATTATTACGTATATAATAAAAAAAATATTTTTACGTATTACGGACGGGCGTGATTGTAGACACAAAATTAAACCAATCAACCCAACGCTCCCTGCCACCAAAATTATTTAATTTTTATCAAACACTATGGTCGGTGGATCGACCGGGAATCGATCCCAGAACCACGCTCTGCTACCAAATGTTACGGCCTGCAACTGCCTATCCCAGGAGTAGGATTCTCCGCGGCCCATGAACGGAAGAACCTACAAGCAGGTACAGGTCGGGCGTCCTAACGCCAAGGGTTAAAAGTTTCTAATTACAATAGACAATTCGGGGGGAGCGTTACACTATAATAAAGGGAACTTACTCACCTCTATCCAAGGCGACTGGTCCCTCAGGATTCGGGCAGGTCGCGTGTGGATGTATAGTGCTAGGAAAGTAAGGGTCAGTGATGTGTATCTGGGTGTGGCTGGTAGTGTTATTGACCTTATTAGACCGTTAACCTCTGCAGCAGTTCGGCCCTCAGCACCTCTCCAAACTACGGTCTCCTTCCGCAGTCACTTTCTCCGTTTTCTACGATGACAGTTCTTTAACTCTGTCGTACGATTAACTACCTTACAGAAGCCACTAACTCTCGTTTGATATAACGCTTGACTCGCGAAATGAACACAGAACGTACGGATCAAAGGTCACCGTTATTTCTAGAATATCAAATACCGCACTAGTAACTAATACAGTCGAATCCACTTATACAGATTCTGAATTAGACCCTAAGTCCCGGGATGAAGCTAATAAAACAGGAATGCGCGTTACAATTCCCAGTGGTATATTTACTATACGCGCCTATCATATTCCGCCTCCGACTTCCCGACAAAGAACGCGTGTTAATCTCTCAACGCGAGGAAATGGACTCTTAATTTTTCTAGGGCGCTCTCGACTCCCACCGTTCAACAAGCTCAGACGTTCAACACGCACGAACTTCATCCCGTATCGGCCGAGCCGAGTGCCATCTAACATCGATGCTTGACATTAGAGCTTTTGCGCGAACATATTGATTATAACTTATTACTTACAATTAATACTCCTAGGAACTAATAACTAAGCCAACTAAGCCAAACAATACTAACATAGCTGAAGACGATTCAGTTTTTTTTTAAATTCTTTGCTTCTTTAGATAATAGTGATAACCTTTCCTGTCCCGTAGACATACATACATACATATAATCACGCCTCTTTCCCGTAGGGGTAGGCAGAGACCACTTCTTTCCACTTGCTACGATCCTTACATACTTGTTTCGCTTCGTCCACTTTCATTATTCCCTTCATACATGCTCTACGGTTTAGGGTACTCTTAACCTGGCCTTTTTTCAAGACGTCCCTAATTTGGTCTAGAAATGTCCGCCTAGGTCTACCCCTTCCAACACTTTCATTCACACTCGCCTTATACACTTTTTTCGTCAATCGTTCTTCATTCATTCTCTCGACGTGGCCAAACCATCTCAGCATACCTTTCTCAATTTTTGTCACTACATCTTCTTTCAGACCACAACGTTTCCTTATCTCACTCTTTCTTATCCTGTCACTCAGTTTAACTCCTATCATACTTCTTAATGCTCTCATCTCAACTGCATTTATTCTGCTTTCATGTTTCTTCTGCCATACCCAACTTTCACTTCCGTACATGAGTGTCGGAACCAACACCCCCTCATGCACAGCCAAACGAGCCTTGTTAGACACCTTCCGACTGCTCATAAAGGAAGTCCTTGGAATTTTCGGTTACACACGTTCGGGGTACACAAGTCCCAGAAGGCGCCTTAGTCAAACTTTTATAATAGCATAGCTACGTACATAATAGAAAAATACAATCTTTTAGCTTATTTAGGTAACAATTTTGCACGCTCCTTAGAAGCTTACTCTCTATTCCGTTTCTTTGTTCATGTACTGAGTTTATTGATGAAAATTTTCTCACTTTTCAATATTTTGGTTTTGGACATGTGGCTAGTTGACATATGTGCGTATGGCCTTATTTGTTTACACGAGCGCGGCATTCTTCAGCGCTTATTTGTAGTTTTTTACAAACTCAACAAAAAGATGGGAAGTTTAACGGTGGTAGAGCCACGCAGCAGCTTTTGCTGTTGCACGTATGGGCCAGCTCGAGCCGGGTTAGTACCACGACCTCACAGAATACCGGCGTGAAGTGCAAGCTCTACTTCCGCGTTTCGTCTGGTGAGTGCAAGTGACCGGAGGCCCAATTCCCCCCCCCCCTCCCACTTCTCTTCACACTTCACTTCTCCAGGAGCGTACCAGCACCCCTGGAGAATCCCTCGCTGAGCATCCCACGACCATGCTATTCCACTCTTGAGCGTAGGTGCTCAGGCTGCCCCGCGTATTCTGGGGGGGGGGGGGGGGGGGCAAAATTCCACTTAACACAATAACTGCTCGGGGCAAAATGAGCATCAAGACCAAGGCGACCACGCTATCCGTGAATTTCTACAACATGAGGGGACTTCACTCGAACCTAAACACCGTCCACTACCATCTCGAGACGGCGATGCCGGCCCTGCTCTTTCTGACCGAAACGCAGGTGTCCTCTCCAGCTGATACTTCGTATCTCTCCTACCCGGGGTACAAATTGGAGTACTCCTTTGAGCCTCGGGCCAGAGCTTGCGTATATTTCAGAGAGGACATCTGTTCTCGACGCCTCGGCAGTCTTGAAGGTTCGGACCTGTCCATCCTTTGGCTACACGTAGACATTCACGAACACACCTTTCTTCTTTTTCTATGTAATAAGTAGTGAAAGTCCACTAACAGTGGACTTTCACTAGTTTCGCCTCATAGGTGGGATTTTTGCGGTAGTTGCCTCACTTCGCGGGTTGGTTGGCAACGTAGTTTTTTTTGAGCTGTTATCAGCATGGTGCTGCTGCCCATCTCCTGTTTTCGTCTGTTACGTCTTACGACACCAAAATTCTAATTATGAATTTAATCCAGATTAAAAAAGTCCTCATCCCAAGTGGACGAGTGTTTAAGTTTTTGGAAGTGTTTGTCGCGCGGAAAAATGACCCTGTGCGTGACTGAAAAATTTTTAAGGTAAGTGGTTGCTGTGACCCATAGACTACATCTTTCTTTAATAAATAATCAAAATACAGATGCGTTGTCACCCATGAGGACTAAGATGGAATGTCTGTTTTCCAGTAAAAAAGGTTTCCGGTCCTCTACACTCACCATACGAAACTTAGCAGCATTGAGCTACTATTTTACGCTGGTATTCTGTGAGAGCATGGGCCTTTCCCGGCCGAGCTGACAAATTTGTGCTACAAACATAATATAGCTGTAACATGGTTCTATCACGTATAAAATATAACTCAAGGGTACACGCCGCTGCGAGTGGTCGTGCGATGCGCTTTTCTCCGGAATGCTGAGTATTTTTATATCGCTGGAGGCTTGAGATTTAAATTTTTTGTTACTTCTTTCGGTTATTCTTCTTATACATATACATTTAATAAAATATTAATTGCATGTGCCTATACATTGTATAATTTTGTGACAAAAATGTTTGAGAGGGACTTAAAATAATTAGAGTACAAAATAAAATGACATTTACCTGATTAAATTACATTTTAACGTGTCATAGAAATTTCTTTCTCGATCTAAGTCTATTTTTAAGTATACGATATTGAAAGCTAGCAAAGAACTTTGAAGGTGACATTTTCACGTAGTAAGGAACTCTGATATTTTTAGCTCATTCTATAAATTTGATTTGTCGACGCTCCTATTTTGTTGATATTGTACCGAATAGGTTCATAAAATAAAAATAATAAAGAATTCATTTTTCGAATAATTTTTAAAATAAGTTTTTTTTTGTTTACATATACTAACGACATGATCATGCATATGTTGTTGACGATTTTATTAATAGGACATTATTTGAATGTCTGGACAGTTTGAAAAGTGCCCATTATTAGAGACAATATGACAATAACTTTTGAAAGTGTAAAATCAATCAGCAGCTGTGAAAAGAGTCTGTAAACAAATACCTATGTTTTATTTAATTCTAGGGCTAAGTCCCCCGAATCCTAAACGGAAAAAGTGTTTGGATGGCTTATGAATAATTGTTACGGTCCGGATATATGCCCACAAGCAAATTATGAAGATAAAACGCCTCTACGATGCAGTAGAAATACAAATGTGGGAAAACGTTTAAAAAATAACACTTAAACAATTCAAGAAACCTGATCTATAATGATGTATCTTATATACTGATAATTAAATTAAATGTTGTGAGATTAAATATAACCTTACCATAGCATGTCTTATATAACAAATTTAACAAAGATCCTTACTAATATTATAAATGCGAGTGTGTTTCTTCCTGTCTGTAGTGATAACAGGATCAGCTTCTTATCATCATTTTACGTTACTCCCCGTCAAGAGTTAGGTAGGGTAATTTAAACCTAGTACTTAGATGGTTTATGTCATTCCTTTCGTCCCTACTATCTTCTATACATAATATAAAACAAAGTTGCTTCGCTACAGGTCGATTCAAGAGGAAGATTTATATGTATAATTCATGCATGTGATATATTATATAATTCTTCTGTCGGTGTGTATGTGACTGAACGCTTCTTAAGCGGCTGGACCGATTTTGATGAAATTTTGTGTGTGTGAATAAGTTGATTATAAAATGGTTTAGATTCACAAGTAAACCCGGTAGGTGGCCAGATCCAGAAATCAATCGTACGAAGCCGGGCTGGATCGCTAGTTAACTATATAATTCTGGTATGCTTGTGCTATCTTTTTCGATTTTGATGAAATTCATATGAGGTACTTATGGAATCATCTAGATATTTCTTAGCTGTAGTTAGGCTCAGTAGGTGACGCTCTTGTCATGGTCCTGTAATATTTTAAATACCAAAGTGTGAGCTGTTATTTTTTTTAGTCCCGCAGTGTTTCTTGCTGGGTCTTCCCAGGACAGATATTTTAATTTCCAAACCAGTGTTAAATTAAATAAAAGAGTGACTTTCAATAAATATTATTTATAATCTATACTGAATAAAAAGTTTCTGTTCTGTTCTGAGCTGTTGGTTTATTCTTATTTCACGCAGCAACTGAGTAACGGATAGACATAATTTTTCACATAGAGATATTTTATGAGCTTGAGAGTGACATATGCTATGTGGGCTATATCGCGGAAAAAGCAAGATTTCTGTAGGATAATTCTGGATCTTTCTAAGCGGATTGAGCTAAAATTGAATGTTTTAAGTCTTGAATAAACGATAGTTTTTATCACGGAAATGCCACGGTTCATGCAAGATGTAACAGTGGTAGAGCCACGCGGCAGCTTTTGCTGTCGCACGGATGGGCCGGCTCGAACCGGGGTGGTACCACGACCTCACAGAATACCAGCGTGAAGTAGAGGTTTACCTCTGCGTTTCGCTTGGTGAGTGCAGGTGGCCGGAGGCCCTTTTTACTGGAAATGAGGCATTCCATCTTAGTCCTCACGGCTGACAACGCATCTGCATTTTGATTCGCAAACGAGGATAGATGTAGATGTCTATGGGCCGCAGCAACCACTTACCATCAGGTGCACTGTGTGCTCGTTTGTCACCCTTATCCTATAAAAAAAAGATATTTCCTGTAGCATAATTCTACAAGAATAATTTACGCTTTATAAAAGTGGCTCACTAGAGGGTTATTTTGCAATAACTGGCCATATTTCAGAGAATGTTCAGAATAAGTAATATTTTGCTATTATACTACACTATAAATTTTAAATGCTAGTGCCACTTTGTGCCCTACGTATTTCAGAATTAGGTATATAATACGTAATTCATCAACATATTAATTTTATAAACAACATATGTAAATATATACTAATTAAAATGCATTTCCTGCTGGATTTCTTGCCGGTTGTTCTCTGGACTGAGGTTTTTTTTCGAACCAGTGGTAGAAGTACTGCATTGAATAAAAAAACTGGTCAAGTGCGTGTCGGGCCACGCACAATGTAGAGGAATGGTTCTTCGTCGCTCGTCACAATACTTGGGCTTCCTTGATAATGAGCATAATATATGAGTTCGCAAATATGAAGATCATAACTGAAGGACTTATTTTCAATTCAGCCACAGGGAGTGGTATTCAAAAAAGATTAAAAAAACTTTTCGGTTTTGATAATAATACCCTATCTATCCCGTAAATGAAACTAAAGCTATAATAGTAATGCATATAAGTCGTTTTCTTCATAAAATGTTTATTTTTAAGTTTACAATAACATTACAAAGTTATAAATGCAGCTAGTTTTAGGTCATTTTTATCGAGTTGTAACGAAATTTTTACTAATCCAAGCGCATTTCATAAGTTGGTCGACTATTACTCGTTAACTTCTTAATTCTACTTAGCTGTGATAGTTTTACTTTTAAGTTCATTACATATATACTACTATTGTGTATACTTTTCACATTTGTACGGGAAGTACCCAAAATAAAATTGTTCTTTGAGATTTTGTTTAACAGTTTTCGAGGCGTGATTAATATCTACAACCATGCCAAATTACTGATTTGTAGCACCTACCTATGGTCTCTGAGCAAAACCGCGGACGGACGGACGGACACGGCCAAACTACAAGGGTTCCTTGTTGTGAAACTACGGAGCACTAAAAATAATTCCATTCCATTCTAAAGACTTTTCCTGAAACCCTTGCATTTAATAATAAATTATATTTTAAAGCTTTTTCTTGTGAACGTTTTAATAATTCTAACACACGCACACATTCGTAAGGGTTGATTGGTAGGAAAAAACGTTGTTTCCCATAAATCACATTCAATTTGCGATAATTTCAAATAAAAGTTTCTACTTTTATTTAAATCTTCTTTACCTATATTTTCAATAACTGCAATAACGGTATATTATTAAGTGGCGAAGCTTGCGAAGACACTTATTGATTTCACGATGTCTGTCCGTCTGTCCGTCTGTCCATCCGTCTGTCCGTCTGTCCCACGATTATCTCGAGAACGGTTTCGAATTTTTAAATTCTGTTTTCAGCAATCGATTACTGATCACCCAGGCATCTGAACCTCCTATTTTGAAACTGATTGCTAAACGGCAACCGTTAGAAACCGCTACAAAGCTGACTGCTTCGCCACTTTGCTATGCTGTTAGCTTGCTAGGTTTATTGATTTCACGATGTCTGTCCGTTTGTCTGTCCGACGATTATCTCGAGAACGGTTTCGAATTTTCAAATTCTGTTTTCAGCAATCGATTACTGATCACCCAGGCATCTGAACCTCCTATTTTGAAACTAATTGCTCAAAAAAAAAAAGCTGATTGCTTCGCCACTTTGCTATGATGTTAGCTTGCTAGGTTTATTATTTATATATTTGACCTTAAGTTTAATTTAGTTACTCTTTGAAAAATAACCCTTTATAATAAAGATATCAATATCTCAAACAATGCCTGTATTCAGTATGTCCAGATATTGGCAAGAATAAAAGATGTGGTGACATGTCTCATTTCTCGAAATAGAAAGAGGTGCATGCAAAATATTGCATAGTTCATATTATATATAGTTCATTCGTGCTGAGCTGTTTTACCCGTACTTGGCTGGTCCAACTTCACGAAGACCGCAACATAGCCTTGAGCCTGTAGCTTCCTAAGGTATGGCTGCAACTGTATATGGACTGGTTGTTGGCGGACTTAACATGTCTTCGAAATATCAATTTTAATTACTTAGACATGTAAGTTTCCTAATAAACTTTTCTTTCACGTAAATCAGCTCCTAAAACTCAATTAACTATTTCATTGGTGTCCCCGGGGATCGAACCCGAGTTGCCCTTGTCTACCAAGGCTCATGGTGATGAGATAATTTGCTTAAAACGAAACACTTACAACTTTGCAGTTTTTTTATATACAATTAGGGTGACAAACGAGCACAGAGTCCACCTGATGGTAAGTGGTTGCTGTGGCCCATAGACATCTACATCTATCCTCGATTACGAATAAAAATACAAATGCGCTGCCACCCATAAGGCCTAAGATGAAATGCTTTGTTTCCAGTAAAAAAGGGTCTCCGGTTCTCTACACTTACCATACGCGAAACACAGCAAGGGTATGCTGCTATTTTACGCTGGTATTCCATGAGAGCGTGGTCCTTCCCCGGTCGAGCCGACTCATTCGTGCTACAACTATACCGGTAATATAGCTGCAGCATGGTTCTACCACGTAAAAAATGTCAAAAAGTAGTGCAAAAAGTAGTGCAGGGTCAATTAATTGGCTACTTTCATGGATGGATTGAAAGTAAGGAAGGTCAGAGACTGAAGAATTTTGTGCATTACTTCATGACCCAAAATTATTAGAATAATTGTCTATTCTTCACAATCAGTCCGTTAAAATCTACTGCATTTTATGAAACTCTACATCTGTAGGGGCAATCTCCCATAATTGTCTCGGTTTGCGGGCAGGTTGACCCCGTCCCGTTTTCGCCTGAGTATTATATATTATTTAGATTTAAGATATTCATCAAAACCTAGTCTTTTTCTTATGAAATATTGCCTAAATCACTTCTGGTATTGTTTTCTACATTGAGTTATATGTACTACGTACTAGAGAAGCCTTTCTAGACAAAAATATGCACTACTCTATGTCTTCGCGCATGCGCGGGAGATAGTAAAGTCGCGCATGCGCAGTTGATTTAAGCACGGTGCGTCTGCGCGGTTAGTTTATATAAAGAAATATATTTTTTCGATTTTTTTTTGTGATATTACGATATTATTACCTATACCTATTATTTACACTACTGAATTGTTATTTATGTCCAGGTTTAAACTTTAATTTGAAATCTTGTATTATTAGCGCCGATCCACACCGCATGAATATTGAAACCACAGACTAACTAGTAGATTGAAACCATACTAAATGACACACTGTACGGATTGCAGTACAGTTCAGTCACAGAGTAAAGAGTAAGGACCAGAGGGGAAGCTTCTTAACAATGTCTAAAATGTATACCTATTCTGATAGGGTTGTCACATGATGCATGTGAAAAATTTAAGGAAAAATTAAAAATATTGAATCATATAGCATAAGACAACATGTGTATTAATTATAACTTATATTAATGTAACAACATATGTATTAATTGTTCGAAATCAAGAGCTGTTTCGTATCGATTAATTTTAAACAATAAGGAATATTATACAGTGTATAAAATAACATGCGTACAACAGTAATGGTGGTGATGGTGGTGGTGTTGATGGAGCCACTGTTGGTCCACTGCCTACTACCACTACCTACGATAGTACCACTGACACCATCAGCAACACTATCCACCAACACCAGCACCACTTCCACCAAAACCTATCCCACCACCCCACCAATGTCTGGCGATTCTATTCCAACCATAATGCAGTGGTATTTACCCCTGCGGTCGCGATTCAAAAACAGTAGCTTATATCCTTCCCCAGGAAGCAACCTACCTCTATATTTTTAACAGTGGTAGAGCCACGCGGCAGCTTTTGCTGTCGCACGGATGAGCCGGCTCAAACCGGGGTGGTACCACGACCTCACAGAATACCAGCGTGAAGTAGAGGTTTTTACCTCTGCGTTTCGCTTGGTGAGTGCAGGTGGCCGGAGGCCCTTTTTACTTGAAATGAGGCATTCCATCTTAGTCCTCACGGGTGACAACGCATCTGCATTTTGATTCGCAAACGAGAATAGATGTAGATGTCTATGGGCCGCAGCAACTTACCATCAGGTGGACTGTGTGCTCGTTTGTCACCCTTATCCTATAAAAAAAAATACTAAAGTGGGTGGATAAAGCCACACATTTAGCCTTATTACGTAGGATATCCTGCCATCTACGGCACTGTCAAGGTTAGACTGACTAACGTTTCAAGTAGGTGAGACCGACTTCATCACTCGGCGACGTACCTGTCTAGCACATTCTCACTTACTTATCAATGTTATTACCTAGTATTATTGTATAAAGTACGTAAAAAGGTACCTACTTACTTCAGTTGATCTCTCGGGTACAAGAAAGGAAGTATCCTTATTTTCTCTAGAATTATTCATGCATACTGTACAACTTTTAGGCATTTTTGCTTATACAGAGCACTTATTATTTACCTATATAAATTTATAAAACTTATCCTAAATATTTTAATTAAAATACTTATATCTAATTATTTAATAATTGCAAAAAAATTTCATAAATTAATTGATGTATAAAATTTCGAAATATTGTTGGTCTATTTATTTAAATGCGCACGACTAACAGCCCTTTCATGAATACTCTGACTGAGCCGGCGCAAACCAGTTTGTAGCCCGACGGAGCGTCGGTGAACCTGTCGGTGAGAGCTCACGCACACATCGCTGCGCTATGTTGCGTGTATTCGCAGCGAGCCGTTAGTATGTATGTAGCTTCCCCTCTGGTCGGTTTCTTTACTCATGTGGTTCAGTTGAACATAGTGTATGTTCGGAATGCGCAATCTAGTACCACAGTCTATAAATCCATACAGTCGTCCGACGAACACGTCTAGACGGGGCAATCGTGCGGGGTGTGAAGGGTGAGACGCGGGAAGGACGAGCCCGAGCTGCTCATGCCAATCGTATTAGAAGCTCGGGACACGACTTCCAAGGTTGTTAACGCGCGTTTGCTTTTATACTTTTTAAATTTAGTGTTTATATATAATCTGCGATTTCACCAAATCCCGCACACAGAAGAAAGGTAAATAAATATTGTTATTATTTTAACATTATGTATATTTTGTTATGTCATGCCAAATTGCTAACGTAAAAAAAATGACGGACGTAAAAAATAGGTACTAGTCGCTGGGCATTACTGTTTCGAAGTTTGATTCTTTTCTTCATCTAAATCGTGTGGTTGGACAGGCTAAGGTTTTAGACCAAACTATAGTGCCTCGTCTTCGGTCTTTCGAAATTTTTTATAAAATATTAAGATTAAAGGCTCAATTTTTAGGTTTGTCGGGGTGCTAATTACGAAAATAGCATTTATTTTTAAATCCAAGATATTTTTAATATATGTATGATATGGAGGTCAATTTCAAGGTTTATTGGGGTGATGATTACGAAAATGGCATCCATTTTTATATCCAAGATGGCGGACATTTTTTAATAATATGATATGGGTATCAATTTCGAGGTTTCTTGGGGTGCTGATTACGAAAATGGCATCCATTTTTATATCCAAGATGGCGGACATTTTTTAATAATATGATATGGGTATCAATTTCGAGGTTTCTTGTGGTGCTGATTACGAAAATGGAATTCGTTTTTAAATCCAAGATGGTGGACATAATTTTTTTAATGGTATGGATGTCAATCTCGAGGTTTCTTGGGGTGCCAATTACGAAAACAGCATCAATTTTCATATCCAATGTGGTGGATTTTTTTTAATAATACAATATGGATGTCAATTTTAAGGTTACTGGGGGTGATAATTTTGAAAATTTTTTTTATAAGTATTGTATTTAAAAATTTCAGATGCAAATTATGGATGGAAGTTATTGGAAGACCTGATTTAGTTGCAAGAACTTTCGAAAGCCTAAAGAATCAATTATAAGAAAGAAGTCATTGTAACGTTAATAATAATATGGATTTGATGTCTAGCTAAGAGTATAAGAACGATTTTATGTAGCGAAATTGAGGTATGGCCACATATCGAGAGTAGAGCACTCCCTCACGTTGTGAGGCGTGCAATTAACGTTTTGAGTACTTTCGGGAAAATCTAAGAACAAATTGTTACTTATTTTTTTTACATTAGTAATCATACTTTTGATGACGAAGTAGATCTAAAATAAATAATTAAATTAGTAAAAGTTATTAATTTGTGACAACCCTAACCTTCCATACGCTGTCTAAACGTTGTCGGCATTTACCACGAGATCAAAGGCGTCGTCCTACTGTATGTTTATTATACTGCGCTAGTACGTAGTACATATATATCGATGGTTTTCAATCTGGTAGTGAAGTTTCAATACAATCAGTTCAGCTATTCTGAAGATTAATCCGTACAGACAGATGGATATAAGATTTAAAAAAAATGTTATTCATGTCTGATGCGTATGCATGCAAATTACTCCGTCAGCTCAATAAAAGGCAATTGTGTTGGTAGTACAGACAGATACTTCGTTTTTTTAATATGTATAGGTTAAATTTATATGATTAATCATATATTTTAAGTAATGGAAATTCGAAATAAATAAATTACAATAATTCTATGCGAAGGAAGTCGCGAGCACAGCTAGTTTAAAATATATTTCATTACTTTATTGGTCTCTTTGATTCAAAATGGTTGAAGTTCGAACACTTTTACTTAGCATTTTTATGGATAGAGTTAAATAATTACGAAAGTTGTGAATAAAAGTTCGATATAGGTACATGGGTTTATCCAGTCGTACGATAAACTTTAGAATCATTTTATAGCGTAATAAGTTAACATTTGGTTACTTTAATGCTTCGTAAAGAAAAGTGGCTGAAATATTTGAATGTACCTACCATAGAATTATTACGCAATAATTATATGGTATTGCGTAATAATTCTATGGTACCTACTAACCTATAGAAACGCTACGCAGTAGGCACGGTAAAGTTTAAGCTTACACAAACGCCTAGTCACTATAGGTATTCTGACTAGAGATATAGTGCAACCTGTGCAAAGCCGGGGCGGGTCGCATGTGTTCACCCGCTTGTAATTGCCACCAATTTCCGGATGTCTGAATAATATGAAATTTCGCAGGTTTATTAAGAACTGATGATTTAATAATTACTTTGACCTAATATTCTCACTAGAATTGTCATCAGGGGCGTAGCTACCGCCGTATCAGCCGTATCAATGATATTGGGCTCCCGGACTACAGAGGCCCCGAACGTATGTAAGCAAAAATTCTAAGGACTTCTATGGGACAGGATGTTGGTTTGAAGTGTTTGACTAGCTTAGTTCCTAGGAGTATTTATTGTAAGTAATAACTTATAATCAATATAAAATTATTTTATTTCAATGCGAGAGTTTTAATTCCTTTTGTGAAAAATCTTTACTTTTATTTTGGGCCCCCCGACAAACTTTGACCCAGGACCGCTCTAAGGCGTGCTAGTCCCCTGCCGGGGCTGCGGGCTGTTCGAAAGAGATACCGCGGCTCCGGAACGTAAGGGCACTGAAGGAACACGGATGGTTTTTAGTCAGTAAAAGTCTGACACTCCCTTCCGCTCCACCCAGAGCGAAAGGCGTCATTTGATGATTTTCCATCCGCAAAAAAAAAAAGAAAAAAAAAGGCATGCTAGTCCACTGATTGTCACACATGATCCATGCATGTTTTTTTATAGAATAAGGGTGACAAGCGAGCACACAGTTCACCTGATGGTAAGTGGTTGCTGTGGCCCATAGACATCTATATTTATCCTAAATTAAGGGGCTACTCCATGTGAACGACCTTGAGCATTTGGTCGCCGCGTCGAACGTAGTATTATTTTTTCAACATCAATAAACTATTTTATGGAAATACACACAGCGTACAACGATAAATGTATTTTAATTATTTTATTCGGTATATTAGTTGCATTATATTAGAATTATGTATTTTCATATATTATCTAATTATGAAATTTTATAATTAATTATATATTAAAAATGAAGCATTGAAAATTGTGAGTTTAAAAGATACCTATTCAATATAGGTAAATAAATAGATAGCTCGCCTTTTGTACAAATATTTGGTGCAATAAAGAATAAATAAATAAATAGGATGTTTCGCAGATGTGTTTTGATTATTGTTAATTTTTACGCGTCACGTATTGAAAAGTAACATACCTACCTATCTACAAATTTTTGAATTGAGCGCCTTGTAACTTAGCGTGCTTATTATTTATGCTGGCAGACATTATCCTCACCCCAATGATTGATGAGGATGAAAATCAATTTTATTTCTACATACGTAATTATATTTATTTATACATAAGGGTAACTTTAATAAAGGTAATACAAAAATCAACAAGAAGCATAAGGGTTCAATCTTTTAATTTCAATTGTAAAAAACGTTACCCCCACACTAGGATTTTCTCCTGTGTCGTGGAGGCAGTTTACAAATATAAATTGCACAAGGACAAACATCCAGAGCCGGTACAATTATTTGTAGGCCATACAAATACTTGTTCCGTGCGGGATTCGAACCCGCGGCCCCCAGCGCAACAACTGATTGCTAAGCCACTGCGCCACGGAGCCGTCGCCGGGTTATAGCTAAAGTGACCATACGTCCCGTTTTGAACGGGACTGTCCATTTTCTCGGTCACCTGTCCCATTGTCCCCAAACAAAGCTCCGGGACACAAAATTGTCCCGTAACTCTTTGGATGGAAGTATTCAAAGTCAACAATCTTCAACATGATTTTTTTAATCGAATATATTTTATGTCTACCTGGTACAAATGCTCCAGTAGATTGAGTATTTTTTTAATTTTGAATAAATTGTGGACGTCTGAAAGAAACACTTACGGTTCCAGTTCTAAAGGCGATGTTGTTAACAAAGGTAACAATAAAAAAACTTGAGCAGAATTTTATTCTTATTTAAAATCATCATCAACTTTATTAAAGAAAATTTAATCTAGTGACAAATGTAATTAATAATTAAAAAAATATGTTGCATTTAATAATTACCGTCTATACCGAATATAATTTTATAGTGAACACTAATTGTATAAAGTTATAGTTTTTAGAGTATAAATAAACCCATGTCCTGTATTAGAGTTAAAAAATAAATGGTCAGTTTAGTTATTTTAGTTAAATTTAGTTTTAAAAATTTTTAGTTTATAGTAAAAAGTAGGTAAATTAATACCTACTTAGATACTTTTTACCGAATTAGGGTGGAAGCCCCTAATACCAGTCATGCCCCTAATTCCAGTCTTTTCACCTTTTTACTCCATAATTCCATAAATAAGATTTCTAGTAGTCTTAACTACAAATATTGTCATCTAAAAATTATTTGTACCTAGAGGAAAGTATTCAAATATTACCTCGCAGTTTTAAACCTAACAGTGTTAAAATCAAAACAGGTACGCAACGAAAAACGATCATTTTCCTAATTATTTGACTACTTATGATCCCGGTAAAATTATGCTTACTTTACATTATCTCATATATAGGCTTTTTGATTTGTATGAATATGACTATACACAATACAATAACTTTATTTCAGGCATCAAGGACTTAAAAATTAAGAACATTGGCCCATAGCAATATATACCTTAACCTAAAAATATATATAAAATATAGACATAACTTAACACTATCTAGGGAACTTTTTTCTTTGGCGCGTCCCTGTATCGGCGAAACACTACCCCAGAGGGCCAGAAATCGGGAGCGAGGAATATCTCTTTATGTTTTGCAGGAACCTGGAGTACGTAGGATTTGAAGTTCGTTGACCTATTAGACTCCAGACTCTGCAAATGTAAAGAGATCGGATCCTCAATGCGGCATCGGCTTCGTTCTTCCACGAAACGCAGGACGTCTTCTCCCGACGTACTTTTGTCCAAACGGGATATAGACATAGTAATGCAGTTATTTTAGTTTGAATTTACAAGTTATTTATTTTTTTTTAGTGGAAATTAATGGGGCTGTAATTAGATATAAGAAACGTTTGGAGTGCATAATGTCAGTCGCCCGGCTGTTATTTGGTTTGACGTACCTAATAAGAAGTACCTAATTTCAGCCACGTAATATAAATCAGGGCTACCATAAACTGGAATAAATACCATTAATTAGATCATAACTTATTCTATAGCTAAGGGAGTTATGATGAATTCGTCTGTTTTAAAATTGGTTTTAGATTTTAAAGTTTAGCAGAAGATGTACTAGCTTTTCTCTCTGACATTCGGCGTATAGAACACCTTATGTACTCAATTATTTTTTGAAAAAGAAGAAAAAACAAGCAATAAATAATATACTATATTTTAGCAAAAAACTATAACTTAGTAATACTAATTATAACTTAGAACATAAATGAAAAACTCATAACTGACTCTTTGGCCCGACCCGGAATTTGAACCCGGGACCTCATGATCAGCAGTCGCACTACTACAACCACTAGACCAACGAGGCAGTACTATACCTGATAAGATATTGTGGTTGGGTATTAGGATTATTTTTAACTGTATACTATACTGATAATATTGAATTAGCCTTTTATAGTGTAAATTATAATATTTGTCGAAATGTTAATTATGTATTCGAACCTTACATGCTAATGGTGCTTAATTTTTTTATTTGCATTTACTTCAAAGAAAATACACGCAAAAAGCTTCATCGCGCAGTAAAAAACACAACAAATATATTTATAACTAATACGAAAAATTATACCCAAAACAAACAAATAATACTACCTATAAATAAACTAATAAGTAATAATATTATCGACTGATAATGACGTGAGCGTGTGCGCTGGCCGACGCTCTAACGACACGGATTTCACGTTGAAGAGCTCAGCGCTCACTGACTCCAGCAAGCCTGTGGGCAGTGAATACGCCCAGATTTTAAAATAATTTTTTAATACAATCAAATTTTGGTCTTTTGAAAAAAAACCACAATAGAAATGTTCATTAATAAATTGCCTATCCATTGGTGTAAATCGCAAAATAAAATACCTATTTACTTACTTACTATACTTACTTTACGAGGAGATGCATGTTATCAATAATAATTTCACATTTATGTGGTTTCGTTGTAAGGAGATTATATTAATATTTATTCCTTTAAAAAATTGGATATAGCTCTTATGAAATCAAGATTATGTAGAAATATAGTGTGTTTTTTATTTGTTGATATATCTTTTAAAGAAAAAGTAGATAGCTCCTAAAAACCGCACAAATAACGACTAGCGCGACATTTTGCTCAACCTGCGCTTAAGTATCAAAATGCAGATGCGTTGTTACCCCTAAGGACTGAGATGCAATGCCTCGTTTCCAGTAAAAAACAGTCTCCGGTTCTTTACACTCGTCGTACAAAACACAGCAGCATCAAGCTGCTATTTTACGCTGGTATTCTGTGAGAGCATGGTCCATAACCATAACGTACAAAATGTTCATGTTTTTTATATACTCATATTACGACATTTAATTGGCTTAAGTGGTTGTATTGTTAGCGATTATAACAGCATTATTATACATTTTATTTATATTTATATTATTTGATTCGGAATTAAAATGCAGATGCGTTGTCACCCCTGAGGACTAAGATGAAATCCTCGTTATCAGTATAAAGGATTTATCTCTGGTCTTCGTCATTCAACATGTAAACTAGCAGCATGCACGCAAATATGTTGGTCCTGGGTCTGATCCATCTCCGGTCGTGTCAGTTTGCCATCTTATTGGACGATGAGAGTCGGAGAATAGAAAGTACACCTGTGCTGGTGCAAACACTCGTGCACTATAATCCCGTTCTGCACAGATAGCTAGTTTTTGTGCCCGAAATTCGGTCTGGAGTATATTATTTACACGCTGTCCCGTCGACGCTTTCTCTGTCGAGCTAATTTATACTGGTGTTATAATAAAGCTGTAGTGTGATTCTACTGTGTATAAGTGTGTAAAATAAATGTTTATTTTTTATAAGGAAAAATGGTCTTACATTTGGAAAATACACAACGTTTACTGCACATACCAATTTTGTGTCAGATTTTCTATCAGAAAATTCCTCTAACTTTAAATCTGTAATGGATATTATAATAGCGGAAGTTTTGGAATATGACTATGCCATCAAAAACAAAACTTGTAAAAAAACCAGGTCTCGCAACTCAGTTCTTCTACCGTAAAAGTTGTGAGATTCATGTAATACCAAGTCGGCTAATTTATTCAGTCCCTACTTAAGGGTCCTTCTGTCTTAAGTTATTACGTAATTAGCTAACCTAACAACATCTTATAGTGACCACATCAATACTAAAAATCTTTTATGTTTTAAATAAATAGATTGACTTGGCCATCGCATGAAAACGCAATGTATCTCTCAAGTAATTAATTAAATTAGATTGTTTCGTGCGATTACCGACGAAGATCGACGACCGACGAAGCACCGCTGCTTAGTGATGCGTTACGCGACACCATTTTTGCAAAAATGGTGTCGCGTCACGCGTCACGACGCAGCGGCAGTAAATGTGTATCTTTAAGTGTAGTAACAAAAGTAATAATATTTTTATCACTATCTTAGAAAATGCGCGTCGCGTCACGTCTCGGTGTGAACTGAGCCTAAGATTGAAATTACTTTATAATCTAATCTAAAAATTTCTATTGTCAGAGAGATTCATTAAAAAAAAGGACACTGGCCACTGCAAAAAAAACTTTTAGCCGAGGTTTCTATTTACAAATAGACGAACATTCGACGGATTTAATTTTCGAGATTATTTACATTAATATCTACCATTCTCTATACATAAAAAGATGTGTAACAATTACTTAATTTAATCGCCTTCAAAATAAAAAAAAAACACTACTGAAATACCCACACTTCAAAAAATAAGGATTCAGAATTTTGCATATTTATTTTGTATTTACACCTCTTTTCGACCGACTCCAAAAAGGAGGAGGTACTCAATTCGACTATATTTTTTTGTTTATTTTTTATGTGTTGTTATCTCATAACATTTTTTAGGTAAACCGATTCTGATGATTTATTTTTTATTTGAAAGCTGGTGCTTTTCGTGTAGTCCCATATAAATTTGATCAAGGTCTAACCAGTAGTTTTTGAGTCATTTTTAATCATTTATATTAAAGTCGGCGCCACAATTTTTTTAATTTTCGCACTTGTTACTTGACATAAAGGGGCTCTCCCATTATCGTAAAACCAGATGATTAACAACTTTCATGCTGCATACTATCGCCGGTCTTGGTTTTTATTTATAGAAGAGGCAAATGAGCATACGGCTCACCTGATGGTAAGTGATCACCGTTGTACATGAACAACTGCAACACCAGAAGAATCGCAGGTGCATTGCCAGCCAGTCCAGAAAGGAGTAGGCTCTTTTCTTGAAGGTCCCTAAGTCGTATCGATCCAGAAAAACCTCTGGCGACTGTATATTGCACGGTAGTAGACCGCTAACCATCAAAGGATTTAATCCGAACAATTCCCCTTAGCCCTCGCCGTGGTATATACGGTAGAAGATGCTTGTCACAAGGCCAGTGAATCAAGCTGATCAGAAAGCACTTGGTCATCGACAATCCGTTCCGCTCCCCGTTGAATTGTATTTTATGTTTGATGTAAATAATTTCAAATTTTGTACAACCGACTTCAATGTAAATTATTAAAAATAACTCAAAAACTATTGGTCAGACCTTAATCGAATTTATGTGAGACCACATGTGAAGCACCAGCTTTCAAATAAAAAACATACAACATACAAATAAAAACACATAAAAAATATACAGTCGAGTTGAGTACCGTCTCCTTTTTGAAGTCTGTAGAAAAAGAGATGATTATTCTATCTACTACAGTTTGCGGCCATACGAGGCATATACTTAATACGAGTTTTACGACACCCTCCGAATAAGATGAATTCTCTAGTAATTTAATATAAAACAAAGTGTCTTGACGTTATCATAGGTTATAAAATATATCGGTAACTGTAGAGGAAATTCCGTTTTATTTGAATATAGGTATTCAAAGGCGTAGTACACTAGGCAATATTCGCAGACTGTGTTTAGAATTTAGACTGTCTTAAAAACTAATAAGATAGCTCGCTATTACACTATATTATGTGCATATCGCATTATAACTTATTATCAAGACAAGGCATTAACCTAGATCGACATATGGTGGAAGTTCATTGTTTTTTTTTACCGGCTTTAAAAAGAAAGAGGTTCTATGTTCCATGCTTACGTATTTTATGTATCGGTGCTGCCGATTTCTTGGAATCGGCAGCACCGATTTTTGAATGATTCTTTTTTGTATTAACAGGGCTATATTTCAAGAGTGGTTCCGTTTAAATTTGAAGAAAAAGTTTCCTGAGGGTGGTACAAAATTTGCACATGTATATTTACATGTGAAAATTTCAAATGTACCTAGTCAGGTCATAAATTCTGTCACATGTTTAATATAAAATAATTGAAACAAGTTTATTTATTATGTAACTATTTATATACCAAAATGAACTTAACAAAACATAGATTCTTATGACACTAAAGTTTATTCAAAATGACCTCCGTGATTTTGAATACAGGCCTTCAATCTGCGCGGCCAGTCGTCTATCGCAGCACAAACGAGGTCCATGTCAATATCGGCGGCTGCCTTCATCAAGGACGTCTTGAGTGACTCCAAATTGGGACGAGGCTTTGAGCACCCCTTTTCCTCCAAGTGTTGCCATATCTTGTAATCTAACGGATTCAAATCTGGACTGGAGGAGGGCCAGTCTTCGTGCCGGATGAAGTCGATTTCACGCGCCGCCAGCCAGTCTTGTATGCTCTTCGCTCTATGACCTGGCGCCGAATCTTGTTGGAATACCCAGTGCCTGTTATTGAACATGTTATGAGAAACAGGTTCCACAAGGTTCGTCGGGACTGTATTTTGATACACAACTGCATTCGTTTTTACACCTTTCTCACAAAAATGTACCTCTGTTAAGCCCCAATAAGAAAATCCCAACCATACCGTGAGCGAGGATGGAAAATGACCTCGTTGGACACGCGGAATACGGTTGCTCGCTTCTTCACTACTGTGTGCGTACACCTTATCATTTTGTTTGTTGTAGCTCTCTTCTACGGTAAAATTTTTTTCATCCGAAAAAAGAATTTCCCGATATTTTTTTCCCGCGTACCGCTTCAACAAAGCGCGGCATCTCTTCAGTCTCAGGTCCATTAGACGAGCATTCAAACGATGTCCTGTTTTTCTTCGATATGCCCGAAGCCCTAAGTCTTCATTTAACACCCTTTTCACAGTGTTTCTGCTTAACCCCATCTGAAGGGCCAACAGTTTCTGCTTACGTTTAAGATTTCTTTGAATTCGCGCCTTCACAGCTTTTATCACCGCTGGAGTCCTAACAGACCGAGGGCGACCACTTATTGTCCTGTCATCTACACTAGAGTCTTCATTGTATCGTTTGATGGTACGATAAACAAATCTTTTCGTTATATTCAAAATTTTCAGTATGTCAAAAATTTGAATTGGCGCGTAACCGCAACGATGCAACGCAATAACTGCAACACGGTCTTTTTTTAGCGTCTACTTCATATTTAAAAATGAGTAAAATTCCAAAAAAGTATACAGTTTTATTTTTATGAACAATTCGAAATTCGAATTCAATAAACTTTTTTGTGGCCAGCATTCTAAAAGAAAAGTTTTTACTGTGTGACAATACTTATGACCTGACTGTGTATAAATTGCACGTATTTTTTATTTAATTTACATGTTGCTGATGATTACTGTCGCACCGTGCGTCACCATATCACCCCCCTGCTCAGACCGGAGGTCGATAGTGTAGACCGATTGCCGGTGCGTCCTTAATTCCGGTGGGGAATGCATGCTGTGTGCGTAAGGGCAAGTGACGCCGGTGCGAACGATATGCCGGTGTGAAATGCATGCCATACTACGCACTTGCAAGTGATGCCGGTGAGAACGATGAGCCGCAGCAAGTGCCAGAAGTCTGCCTCATAAATCTGCGGTGAGTCGAGATGAAGACAAGTTGGACTGGCTTGCAGGAGCTGAAGACTGCAGAAGACGATTCTCGGGAGTGAATGGTAGGGGTTCTTGAGGATAATGACGAAGGCTAGACGATTCTCGGGAGTGAATGGTAGGGGTTCTTGAGGATAATGACGAAGGCTTGAAGTTGTAGTTTTCTGAAGGTTGTTGGTTGCGTTGCGTCATATCACGTCGGTTGGTCACCAGTGTGGCCGGTGAAAGGAAAATGGGGAGATCTTCCGCCGGGCAAGATGTTCAGCCCGAGGAGCGGCCAACGTGGTTTTTTTTTTTGCGCCCGAAGCAGTTGGAAAAGGGCTACCACAGAGGGAGGCGGAAAATGCATTATGCATACCACGACAGCCGGTCTGTCCTGGTTATGCGGGACTCACTGCCTACCGGGGGACCTAAGTGATACCCAGTAAAAACCGCCTTTAGGGACTGGCAACCAGCTGTTTAAAGCTTCTTATGCCGTATCGGAAGCGACCCTCTTTTGGGAAAAGAGGGCGCAGGCGGCTACGAGCCGCTGAGGGAGTGCCTACGAAGGCAAATTAATTATGAATAATTTAATTAGAGTTGGCCTGAGCCGCCATTAGGCAGTTCAGGTCGTTTGACAGTGTATTAGGCGGGTCCGAGTGAGAGTTTTTCGGCCTGCGGACTCGATAGCGAGAGGGGAGTGGGGCTGCATAAGTAGCTGCCTCACGAATAAGATGATTGGAGTGCGACTCTGAGGCTTTGAAGAAGTTATCAGAGAGTTTTTTAAGAAATTGTTGAATTGTAGGGAGCTCTAAGTCTCGATGAAGGTCGGCATTACGGACGTACCAAGGTGCGTTCACACCTCGACGACAGAAAAGGTTTTGAACTACTTGGAGTTCATTAATAATTTTAGGGTTAGCGTGGGCAAAAATGGGGCCCGCGTAGGACATGACTGGTCGTATACAGACCTTATAAAGGGTATGCTTACGCTTCTGAGGGACATTTTACTGTGTCGGCCCAACCTACTGTTGAGCTCATTCAGATAAAAACGTGCGTGACGGGTTACTCTTTTGACGTGGGGCCTGAAAGTTAGCCCTTTTTTTTTTTTTTGCGGATGGAAAATCATCTAATGACGCCTTTCGCTGTGGGTGGAGCGGAAGGGAGTGTCAGACTTTTACTGACTAAAAACCATCCGTGTTCCTTCAGTGCCCTTACGTTCCGGAGCCGCGGTATCTCTTTCGAACAGCCCGCAGCCCCGGCAGGCGTCGGCCCTTGCGGGCCCCTTCACGCTGCTGACAGCTCTTTGAGGCGCGCGTGGAACAAAACGCGCCGTCGACACGGCCTGTCGTCGTTAGACGGACGGACGGCGAGCTACCCATTGCTCGCCGTCCACAGGCCCGCGCCTGCGGTGGCCGGGGGCCACGACGTAGCCCCCGACGCCCGGGGCGTCTCCCGCGGCGGCCGGGAAGGAAAGCTGTTGCTCTTTCCTTCTCCCGCTCCGCCACCTCCTTCGCTAGCATCACTGCTTCGCAGAAGGTGGTGACGGCATCCCATTCCGTCTCACTCCGGACCATGGCTTCGACCAGGGCCGGACGCGAGAGGTCGCCGCCGCCTATCGCCGCTACGAGGACACGGCGGTGTTCCGCCCAAGCAGGGCACACCTCCACGGTGTGCTCCACCGTGTCCTCCGGTCGATCCTCGCAGTGGGAGCACCCGGGCGTTTCCTCCCGCCCGATTCGGTGCAGGAACCTCCCGAACACACCGTGTCCGGTGAGGACCTGCGTCAGGCGGAAGGTGAGGACGCCGTGGCGTCTCTCAAGCCACTCCTCAAAGAGGGGTCTTATCGCCGCTATAGTGGCGGCTAGCCCTGTGTCTAGAGTGACACCTAAATATTTGGCAGACGTATGCCAGGGGACAAGGGTCCCTAGCATATGTATTGGTGGAGTGTTTTTGAGACGGCGTCGTTTATAATCGAAGTGAACGGCGGAGCTCTTCTCCGGGTTCACATCGATGCGCCATTTTTTTGAACCAAGCTCCTAGGTCATCAACTGACTTTTGGACCTTGTTCCGTATGAAAGGTAGCGAGATACCTTTACAGTAGAGAGCAGTGTCATCTGCGAAGAGGGAGAGGTGAACACCTTTCGGCGGGATGGGAATGTCGTTGGTGAACAGGATGTACAGCAGAGGAGCAAGTACTGAGCCCTGAGGGACACCAGCTTTGATGGGGCGCTGTGAAGATAGCGTGCCTTCGTGTCTAAAACGAAAGGTACGATGATTTAGATAAGAGGCCACGAGACGTACTAGACGATCGGGGAGACCTATTTTGTATACTTTGTAGATAAGGCCTGTATGCCAGACTCTATCAAAGGCTTTGGCGATGTCGAAAAAGACCGCGATAGTCTTATGACGACGGGGACAAAAACCGCTGAGGAAATATTCCACAATACGGTGAACTTGTTGGGGGCAGGAGTGTTTCGCTCGGGTTGAGAGCTAAGAGAGCATTGAGCGGCAATACTGTCTGCAAAGCACTCAGCCTTTTCCTCGTCCTCGAAGGCAACCGTACCGTCGGGACGGGAGAGAGGGGGAGTGTGGGTGATAGCGTCTATGCGGAGGGCTCTTGCCATCTGATAGTACGCTGTATGAGAGGGAGAGATATTTTCCTTGAGTTTACTCTTTTCGAGGTCTCGAAATTCAGAGAGGCGGAAACGGAGTTCTCGTTGAAGACGATTGGCCGTGTGCCTATATTCGGGCGTGGGATATTTTGCTGCTCTCCGGAAAGCAGTTTTCTTGGCTTTTAATAAGTTGCTAATATGTAGGGGAAGCCCACTATTATTAGCAACCGGGATTACCCTTTCATTCTCTTTAAGGGAGGTTTTAATTAGGGTGGAGAGTGAATCGACCGCGGTGTCGATTTGTTCGGGACTGTCTAAGTCCGACGATAGGGAGATGGGAGAGTTCTGTGAGTCCAGAGTTTTCGCTAGGGACTCCTTGAAGCCCTTCCAATTTGTGAAGGTTTTAGTAGAGGGTGTTGAGAGTGGTGGCTGATGGCCAAGAATGAGAGAGACCAGTCGGTGGTCGGATCCTAGATCGTCTAGTGTCTCGATTTCCCTGAGGTTGAGAGAAACTCCTTTGAGTAACGCAAAATCTAGTACATCGGGGGCGTAGTCGGTGTTATCGGGAAAATGAGTAACACTGAGAGGACTGTGGACGGTAATATCAAGAGACTGCGTGATATCGAGCAGTAACTTGCCACTAGGGGTGGTAGTACGGCATGTCCATTTAGTATGCTTGGAGTTAAAATCTCCAAACATAATGACTGGGTTACCTAGAGATAAAATAGCCTCAAAATCTCTTTTGAGGGGAAGGGTTCCCGCGGGGATGTAACAGGAGGCTATGAGAATGGACTGATGTCCAGTCATAGCTAGCCTGCATACCGTGGCTTCCATATTGGTAAGCTGCGGAGTAGAAATGGGAAAGCAGTGGAGTGTCTTCTTGTAATAAATGGCCGTACCGCCACCTCGGCGGTCGGGCCTGTCATTACGAAGAAGAGAAAAGTCTTTAATAGAAAGGCCTTTAGTGTCCTTAGTTTTGAGGTTAGTTTCCTGGATGGGCTGTGAAAGGCCCTGACGGGGCAACCGTTGGTAAAGAGCCGGGAATAAGGGGTCAAGAGGAATGAAACGTGGCAAGTCGCCAGGGCACGACGGCCTCAGCATTGAGCATTTACTTTACGCAGGGCCTCACCTGCCAAGATTGCTGGGAATGCTGTTCACAATCTGTAGGAGGCATGCCTACTTACCTGCGGATCTAATGAGAACGGTCGTAGTTCCAATTGTTAAAAATAAAACTGGGGATATTTCGGATAAGACCAACTACCGACCGATCTCATTAGCTACTGTGATGGCTAAAGTGCTTGATTGTTTGCTTGAGAGACAACTTAAACAACATCTTAAGTTTCACGACGCCCAGTTCGGTTTTCGACCAGGGTTATCCACTGAGTGTGCTATTATGTCCCTCAAGCATATAATCAAGTACTACACTTGCAGAAAAACATGTGTGTATGCTGCTTTTCTGGATCTGTCGAAGGCATTTGACTTGGTTCAGTATGATATTCTTTGGGCGAAGCTGTTGGCGAGTGGTGTCCCGAATGACATTGTCAATGTGTTTAAATACTGGTATGGACATCAGACTAACCAATTCAGATGGCTTGGACAGTTTTCTGATGAGTTTAAGCTTAAATGTGGGGTGAGACAAGGTGGTTTGACCTCTCCCACATTATTGAATTGTTATATTGATCAGCTGATTCGTGGACTCAGCAGCATGCGTGTCGGATGCTCTATAGACGGTCTTTGTGTCAATAGTATAAGTTATGCCGACGACATGGTGCTGCTGAGTCCATCAGTCGCTGCTCTCAGAAGACTGATGAGCGTTTGTGAGCGTTTTGCTAAGTCTCACGGTCTTCTTTACAATGTAAAGAAGAGTGAGTTGATGGTATTTAAGGCAGACAGTCGCAGAGCTCTTAATGTTCCGCCAGTGTACCTAAACGGAGTAGCTCTACATCGCGTATCGTCCTTCAAGTATCTCGGTCACATTGTGAACGAGAGGCTGAGGGATGACTGTGATATGGAGAGGGAAAGGAGAGCGTTGGCAGTCCGCTGCAATATGTTAGCCCGCAGATTTTCACGATGTACCACAGAAGTTAAAATAACATTGTTTAAAGCCTTCTGCCAAACAATGTACACGTGTAATCTGTGGGTTGATTATACGCGGGGGGCTTTCAGCGCACTCCGAGTACAGTATAATAATGCCTTCAGGGTGATGTTGGGTCTGCCGCGATTTTGCAGCGCATCGGGCATGTATGCGCAAGCGCGCACTGATAGCTTCGAAACGGTGTTGCGCAAACGTGTCGCCTCGCTCATGCGCAGAATACGTGGTAGCTCCAACACCATACTGAGGGCTATTAGTGGCAAACCAGATTGTCCTATTATGGGACACTGGGTGAATATGCATGTGCATAAACCTAGTGCCTCAGGTAGGCCTGGTTTGTACTTAAACTAATTATTCGTGTCTGCACTTAATTATTACTAACATAGCTATAACTACCTTGTACCTACTAACAATTATGGATATATGTCCGAAATAAAGAGATTTTATTTTATTTATTTTATTGACCGGCGGTGGAGCTTGCCTACTGGGGCGAGGATGAGGTGCGCAAGGGCAGCCTCTGTAGTTTGCCGGGTGGCCTGTTTGCTTACACAGGACGCACGCGGGTGGGGATTCGGCGTCTTTGGGCCGAGGACACTCTTTAGTGTTATGGGGTTCAAGGCACTTAACGCACCTGGGTGGGGCAGAGCAGTTGGCCGCCGCATGACCATATAGCTGGCAGCGGTGCCACTGCGCCGTAATTGAATGTGATTTATTGACAACAAAGACGCGCGCTCGTATGTGTACGAGTCAATGCACAGAGATTATCCGAAATTGAATGTGATTTATGGGACAATCGATAGTTGAGCTGGAACACCAATAATAGGTTATGCGATTTAAATAATGGTTACTCAGGCGGCGCTAGCGCTGAAGGCGTTAAAAGTGGACTAGCTGGCGTTGACCGGTGAAAACGAAGTCACCCGGACGGCTACGAAGGTATGGTGCCGAGCATTGCACACCTCAACCGACACGAACATCGCAACGGCGCGTATGTACGCTGTTCAATAAACATATTCAAAACTAACGGAAATTGTATGTTGTCGTATATCGTTGTATTACATACGTAACCAATGACTAACTGGCGTATTTAAAAATTGGAATCAAGTATTTAAAACACAATTACAGAACACATTTAATTTAATTTAATTTGGTATTTAGTTTAGCATGAATATAACATAACTTTAATTAGGTACCTTTTATTGTTAATCACAGATACATTTTGTGCAAGCTGTGTCTACATATATATTAGAATACAATTTTTGAAATCTTTGTTTTATATAATACCTGTCAGTATGTTGAAATTGTGTTCTGTTTTGTAGATCAAATAAATAGAAAAAAAAAACATAGAATTTTTATGATTTACAACTATTAACAATTTAAAACGATTAACTATTTACAAAAACGAACATCTTAAATATGCAACCACTTACAATAAAACTAACTTACTGGTATTTTAATAGGTATTCAAAATGAAGTCCGTTATTCACAATGCAAAGTTGAGCATGTTTCCTTAGATTATTTTTCACATAAATTAAATGTGTCTGTCTTTATATTAAATCGCACTTGATGATAACTATTTAATATAGCGTGTGGGTTGCATACTGCCCACTGATGTTCGTTGCGACTATTATAAAACCTTACACACGTAAATAGGGATTCGTCAGTCCACATAATGTTAGTATCAATTTTTTATTTTAAAAATTATTAATATTTGACAACAATCATTCAAAAAATGTTTTCGAGGCAGACCATCGTTATTATTTAGTACTTGCACACGTTGGTAATAAAATGGGTGCTATCCAGAAGAATTCAGTAGTTTTCACACGTAGTACTGGCTGTGACAAGTAATACTACCTACGAAAATTTCAAAATAGGACACTCGTTACGTAATGAGGTCACGGTCAAGATGGAAGAGAAAGGGCGGGGGAGACGGGTTTGTTTTTACCGAGTCAAAACAACTGTATTAGATACCTAATCTGAAACCGAGCGCAAGCGCCGAACAACACCAACTGCTTCCGAACTCAACACTCCCTAACGAATGTGTGCGGGCATATTTATGAATGACAAGTAATTAAAATAATGCATTTCCACACATATTGAATATAAAGGATAAAAATGATAAAATGTTTCAGTTTTTTCTTGTTAATTTTTTTCATCCTTAGCTTATCTCTCTTACAAAGCAATAAGGACCGTGGCCGAGCTCACTTGACTACTCTAGTGCCATCTATTATCTATCTACGGAAGCGGTTGCGATGTATATCGATATGAAAATTTGACGCACTAAATACATCGTTCTTTATTTAATACATTTCCATAGATGTCGCTACATGGTACCGCTAAGTAAGATTGACGAAGTCATTGGGCTCTAGTGTTATCTATTCTAAACCTCCTCTGCGGCCGGTTGTTGCAAAATAACCCTGTATATTATTCATAGTGATGGGTCGCGCTTTCGTTCGCTTATGCTATCGGTGTGCATCTACAGGAGCGCGTGCGGGGGTGGAAAATGTGATGCACCATATTCTGGAAGAATCCGGAATGCCCTGATTGACCAATCGGATGGCGCTTGCGGGCAATGAATTATAGTATTTAAAAAAATAACGGTATAAAATTATTAAGTAAATAAAACGAACTAACAAAATCTGGATATTAAACATTACCCGTATTTTAACAAAGTAAATATAATAGTTATGTTCATATTCAAATATACATGAAAAAAATACATTTAAGTGGACAGTTTTAGTGATTTTTAGTATTCTTTGTAGGGTTCTTACCCGAAAGTAATCAACGGGACCCTATTACTAAGCCGTCCGTCCGTCTGTCAGGGGGTTCTATCTCATGATCCGTAATAGGTTGAAATTTGACAGTTGAAATTTTCACAGAATGTGTATTTCTGTTGCCGCTATAACAACACTTAATGAAACAAAAATATATTAAAAATTAAAGAATGCTCCCCCACTAGAAACGTGGTTTTACCTACAAACTCGCGCTTGGCCGGTTTTTTTTTAGAATTAAATCACAATATTTCGTAATTCAGCCTCTCTGTTGTACTTCGAGTCTATAACATATTCTAATAAAATAATGCTTAAAATATATTCAACCTGAAACATAAGTTCTATGGAGGGGTTGTCCTAGCTCTAAATACCGTCACTAATAAATACTTGATTTTTCTAAAACGGTAACTTTCTGCAAATAATCTGTTATCATCTTTACGATAAAGCCTTTGTAAACCCCTTAAAAATGAAGTTTTCGACGAATCCGTTGCGCCATCTTAAAGTATGTATATTTTTGTTTCAAAGTGAGTAGAAAATAAAATAACGTTTATCTGATTAGATCATATTTTAACGTGTAATAGAAATTTCTTTTGATCCAAGTCTATTTCAAGTCTTCAATATTAAAAGCTAGCAGATAACTTTAAAGGTGACACTTAGACCTAGATTTGTAGATTTTCTGGAAATTTGATATTTTTAGCTCACTATATAAATTGAATTTGTAGGCGCTCCTATCTGGTTGATATTGTACCAAACAGGCACATAAAATAAAAATAATAGAGGATTAATTTTTGAATTAATTTTAAAATTAGATATTTTTTTGCTTAAATATTCAAACTTCAAGATCATGCATACGTCGTTGATAGATTTTTCATCGACGTACGCATGATCTTGTCGTTTGAATATTCAATTCGCATCCAATTCAACATTACATTATTTGGAATTTTATTTAAGAGGAATAAAAATAAAAATTTTGACGATTAATTTTTTCTTGTCATCTTATCTCATATGGAAAATTTGTCATTAAATTAAATATTTTATTCCTTTCTTATCTGGCAAAGAAGAAGGGTGCGAGACTCGAATTTTCATTATTTACTCATCAAATACTATAAAATAAAAAAATACAAATTATTTTATTTTATAGAATAAGGGCGACAAACGAGCACACAGTCCACCTGATGGTAAGTAGATGCTGTGGCCCATAGACATCTACATCTATCTTCGTTTGCGAATTAAAATGCAGATGCGTTGTCAGCCGTGAGGACTAAGATAGAACGCCTCTTTTCCTGTAAAACGGGTCTCCGGTTCTCTACACTCACCGTACGAAACACAGCAGCATTAAGCTGCTATTTTACGCTGGTATTCTGTGAGAGCGTGGTCCTTCCCCGGTCGATCCGACCCATTCGTGCTACAACTATACTATTAATATAGCTGCAGCATGGCTCTACAACGTAAAAAAAATTTAAAAAGATTTTTGGACAAGTTACAAGCCACCAGACCGCTGGTTTATTATTTAACTAATACCCAGCAAGTAAAAAAGTTTACTTTTCTACTTATTCCGGATGACCAACCTTTTTCGACGGTCACCGCTTGAACTATTAACATAGCTTTCATATTTTCAGACATAAAAAGATTTTTTTGAGGTACCCGGTTTTTATAACTTACATTAGTATATTATATAAATGAGCAAGCATCTGAGAAAAAGTAAACACAGGTTTATTTTATTTTTGTTTTAACTAAGAGTAGATAATATGCACTGATAGAATTTTTCAAGTCACTTGTTAAGCCCGGTAATCTAGCTGATCCAAACTTAAATGCATAGTACGTAATAGCTCAAATTCTATCTTCACTATTTTTTATTATTCTATTTTCAGCAACACTACAAATTTTAATTGCAATTTGACGTGTCGATATACCACGTCCTCGGCGGTGAAGGAAAACACCTCGACGTGCATGTCTGAGACGTTAAAACAATGTTTCGGAAAATATTTTTATATGTGAATACTATTACTAGATATCATGACATCTGGAACATGACATCTGGAACATGACATCTGGAACATGACACCTGAAAACGACACCATGAAGTTGTTACCTGAAACCTAAAAGCGACAACTTCAGTTAGTAATTGTCTGTCAACTGTCAAGTTTGTGTGAGAACTGTTAACTACCTATATTCAAGGTAGTTATTCAAGTACATATATGTACAATAAAGTATATTACATTCATTCATTCAAAATAAAATGTACATATTAGATCTATTAAAGAAAAAAAACGTGTGTGTGTGTGTGTGTGTGTGTACTTAGGAACTTCTTACGTGCGTAACTAAGTACACACACACACACACACACACACACACGTTTTTTTCTTTAATAGGGCTAATATGTACATTTTATTTTGAATGAATGAATGTAATATACTTTATTGTACACCAATAAATAATAGAAAAAATATAAACCTACAAAGTAGTTGTTATTTTCATATATTTTTGTTTTCATTCTACCGCAAAAATTACCGCAAGCGAAGATGAGTAGAACTAATACCCGTTATTATTACAGCCATAAGATATCTTTGGAGTTTTGGCGGGAATTTGACCGGAGGCGGTTTGCTGCTCCTGTATTATTGTTTAAATAATGGTTTGAAGTGGACTTTGATATGTAAAAGTGGTGCGATTTTGTGTATTAAGTGTCTGCGCATGTGAACTTTTAGTGGAAACTTTGTAACAAGTGCTCTGATAGTGATGTGATTCTCAAAATAAGTTGTCTGTCTGCTTAGTCGCCTTGAGATACCATCGCCAACCGTCAGCTATCTGCTGGCTCAAGCTGCCACCAAAATCTCCCAAGGGCTGCACAATGTGACGCATCAACATATTGTGAAGCAGTAAACTATGAAAGATAATTATTATAATGTATTGTAACTTCAGGCTCAGAAGGGCTAGATCTCAGAGCCGTAAAGCCAGTTATTAAGAAGAAGAAGTATACAGCCATAAGTTTACTGAAGAACATGAACATATTAAAATACTGCAGCAAATATTCAGTCTATATTTAATCCTTGATAATTCGCCAACATTTGCGATTAAAGGCATCCGCAACTCAGAAATCATATTGAACAGTTATTAATAACTTTAACACTAATATACTTCTAAACTAAACTTAAACATAGCTAAGAAATCTAAAGTAAACATAGACTTTGTATTCTATCTACGAAAGTAAATCAAGCAATATACATGTGTGTCGGCGTCAAAAAAGAATCATCTATTCTTTACGCTCGTGGGTGCCGTAAGAGGCGACGGGCAGAAGCGCTATAAATTCTTGACCCAAATAATAATAAAACTGCGGTTAACAACCCAAAGTGCCACACTTGGTATTCTGGTAAAAAAACGACTATACACGGAATAAAAAAAAAATAATTATAATGTTTGGTATAAAATCTGACTGCTAGATATCTTTCAATATAAGACAAATTAAAAAATGAAATTTGAGAAAGTCTACGCTTTCTTTACTTCCCATAAAACGTTATAAAATTTGAGTGGTACTTCATAAAGAATCATGCCCACTTTCCATACATTTAAAAACCTGATTGTGAAAGTTGATGTATAATTATAAAGTATAGTAGAAAACATACATGTAAGCTCAGAAAATAATATCATATAGTTATTTTTACGATTTAAACGCTACGAATCCCAAAATATACTAATGTCACTTTTTAGGTTAGGATTTGCCGTAACCAAATAGGTAATAAAGAAATAAATGTGCTATAACTTATCATTAACACTCGAAGTTAAAATAACAATACTTATCTAGTTATGGTCTAAAACGTCTTTTTTACTTTGTTAATTTCTTGAAACCAACTGCCCCTAAGTCACCGCTTACTCTCGATGATTGTCACCGTAAATTGAGTGTCTAGCTCTATCTGCTATTTCTTCAGCACACATAAATACTTACTAACTACATTTAGTTAATCTTGTATTGCCAAATGATCACTTATCAACCAAACACATTTCATTGACCTATGGTATATACTTACTGATGAACAAAATGGGATAAACCAATAAAACAGTACATTAAAGTGGCATGGTTTATTAATTATCATCATTTTCACTTAAATCTCTCACCACCACGTCATCCAGAAATTCTGCTGGAGCAGAAATATTTTCTTGATACCATATAGGGTTGTAAAAAGAAGTAACATCAACAAAATGGCACAGTACACAACGAGACGCAAATGCAACAACGAAGAACTGCGCCGATGCCAATTGCAGAACTGTCAAATGTCAAAATCCGTTTCATTCGTCCGCACTCGATGACATACTGAATGATTAATATATTTTATTATTATATTATTTTATATTAATATGTACTATACAAATACAAATAAATAAATACTTACTGATTAAATAAAACATAAAATAATGTATAAAACTCAGAAGCAGAGTTAAATAAAGAAAAGTAGCAGTGTATAAAATGGAACGTCCAAGAAAAAGGGTAGTTGAGATGCGTTCAAAACATATAATACGTTTACCCTTGACGTAGAATAAACTTATAGAAATATGTAAAAATATTTTTTTCCTGCGTTTCTTTTAACATAGTGATAAGCGTAATTAATTTACAATTCAATTAGCTGAATTTTAAGATTTATTTCATTTCTATACATTGTCAGGTGAAAAATGGGCATTGTTCTTTTTCCAACGTTCTTTCTGTTGACATATTCTATTACTATCTGCGTCAAATACTGTCTTCAAAAATATAGACCTTTATTATTAAATTACTTAAGATGTCCTAGCTGTTCTCAATCTTTATCCATTTTTTATTAATTTTTTGATGAATAGGTTGTTATATGCTTTGCAAATTTGCTACCATGATTAAATATGGAGTTTTTATTGAATGAAAAGTGAAATTACAGCCAATGTACGTCTCGCAGGCCTCTCATTTGTGAGAGTAGGCAATGGGCAATTATTCCGTCGCTTCATAAGTGTGGCGGACTTCATAAGTCTTCTAAATATATTTATTTCTCAACAAGTTTTCCTTTACTGCCGAACACGTAGTAAATTGACGAATAAAAGGAAATTATTTAGACAATGAATTAATACTAATTTTAAATAAAATTATTGCGTATATTGTCAGTTTTTGCAATATCAAACAACCATGGTTGCTATGCAAAAATAATTATTTTAAAATAATTATTGTAACAATTTTCTTATACCAAAATGTTAAAAGTATAATACAAGTTGAATTTTCAATGGATGGCCTCATCTGAAAGTATAGTGAATAGCAAAAAATGCTCGAAGGGTCTTAGAACCGAGTTCCAAAAAATAAAGTTTGATATTTTGATTTAAAAAGAAATTAATTTTTCAAGCTGGTAATCGAATCCATAGATTCAAAAAAAGAAGTCAAGCGTGCCAAACAGTTTCTATATCCGCTTGGTGACGCAATAAAATAGTAAATTGTGTGCTGTTTTACCGCAGTAAAATAGCACACAATTAACTATTTTATTCCAACACACACTAGAGCAGTGCGGCGGAATTATCGCTGCAAAATCCTCTCAGGATTGAAAGAAGGCCTATGTCCAACATTGGGAAGTATTTGGCTGTATCTTTACTTCACTTTATCAAACAAGCAAATTTCTTTGTGCTATTTTCTTTCACCGTGAGCACGTGCAAATCAGCATTAACAATTAATTGCGGTTAATAATTTCACTATTTACAGCGATGATCGTACTCGGTTTACTCGGGAACTATGAAATGTATAGCAACCGTTTTTGAGCAATTAACTACCTCAATGCTCCTGTGTTTCATATATGACCGTAGAAAACCGAAAACCCTTTTTAATGGAAAAAATGCATTCCATTTTCAACCTACTTCAAAAAAGGAGGAGGTTCTCAATTCGACTGTATTTTTTAACTCTAAGTGAACCGACCTTTTCATGTGGTTCGATATATTTTTGGTCCACATAATATACATAATTTGATCAAGTTCTGACCAGTCGTTTTTGAATTACTCTTAATAATTTTAATATAACAACCTTTTTTTGAAGTCTTTTAAAATAGCTGTACATTATTTAAAATAATGGATGATAGCAACATTTTTTGCATTCAATTAAAACATCAGTACTTAGAAAACTAGTAATAAATTTGTATTACCATTTTTATGTTTCCAGTTAGGTACTTTTAGTGTTATACAAAAAGATTTCGAAACGTTGGTAAATCCATCTTGATCCCCAGCCTCTTTGATGTGCGGATTAAGCCCGCTTCAAGATTAGGTTATAATAGAACTTAAAATAGCTCTTGACTAGAATAAAAAATGATGGAAATATCAAACGGAATTATTTTGAAGGATCAAGTTTTTACGTAAGATGTTACGAATGCTTACCTTTTAGAAAACGAAATAATATCAAAAAGATGTATATAATATGTCCAAAGAGATGTTTATAGTTTTCTTTTGTTCTATCAGATACATTTGCATGACATCATTGCTACCTTTTCCTTCCACCATTGGACACAACCACGCATTGAAACTATACCGTTTGCTTCCTTGTTCATAATGCGTACGACAGTGGAGTAAAATAATTTGCCAGCATCTGACTTTCCATCCGATTACAATGTGGGTGTCTTCAAATCAAGAGTGAAAAGGGTCTGTAACGATACAAAACAAAAAACATATTGTATATTACTTTATACAAAATAATTTTGTTATTCTAGTCATCATATACAATCACCAAATCACCAAATACACGTCTCTCATTGACACCTATGCTATTACAGCTTTGGAATGAAATTAGTTTTTCAGGTTTATTTTTTTTATATAGGTAAAGGGTGACAAACGAGCACACAGTCCACCTGATGACATAGACATCTACATCTATCCTCTATTACAAATCAAAATGTAGATGCGTTGTCACCCGTTAGGACTAAGATGGAATGCCTCATTTCCAGTAAAAAGGGCCTCCGGCCACCTGCAATCACCAAGCGAAACGCAGAGGTAAACCTCTACTTCACGCTGGTTTACTTAACTTAACTTATGTTATATTACCGACGTTACGATCCATGCAACTTTGAGGTAGGGGGTGGATTGAGGTATAGGGCAAACAATAAAATCTACAAAAACCTGTGCCAAAGAATATATAGCTTGTGTGATGTGAAAAACTTACACAAATACACAAGTCATTGAAAAAGTGCGCCAATTCTATCAACAGTGACTTAAAAAACATCCTTATTGTATATGACTATTTTTACGGATTTTATCGCATCTAATTTAACTTATTTAAGTAAAGCACAATTAAAACACACAAAAGTAAAGCATACAACAAGGTAAAGCGATGACTAATGACTTTTTAGTCAGTGCGCTTCACCATTTTCTGATGCATCACAACTTGCTGTCAAGTAGTATGGTATTCAAGCATTGGCTGCTAACAGTAAAAAAAAAAGAAATGGCCGAATATTGACCAACATTTTACTCACTATCAGACATTGTACCTTTTTTATTACCACTATATATTCTCAAAGAAAGACGAAGAAATTATAGCAATAATCTATCTATTGTTATGAATATTGTAATATATTTTCTTCATTTAAAAAAAAATTAACTGCATTATCAAAATTACAATCTTTGATAACAATACTGTATAGTACTACCTAAATTGAATCTATGCAATTGATTTAAAAGAAAACAAATACGTAAATAAATAAAATGTCCAAACTGTCCTCCGTCGCGATTTGATTTAGACTGTACAAAAGTTTTCAAAAGTCGTCTGCATGGGTACCACGTTCCTTCCATATAATTCTGCCGCTAAGCTTGAAATATGAGAAAGGTAGCGTAATTTCAGGGTACAGTGACAAAAGCCTACATGTGACAAGTTGGCGACGCGTGCGTGATATCATTTTGATTTATATAATGTCTTTGAATATGTTTAAAAAGAGTAATTGTTGATTAGGTTTGTTTAATAAAGTATTCCATATATATTGGATTTATTTGGTAGCTCAGTGACTAATGGCTCGGCTGTGAGGCCGCGGGCTCGAACCCGCAAGGGACAACTGTTTGTATGGCCAACAAATAATTATTCCGGGTCTGCATGTTTGCTCACGTGCATTCAATTTATTGGAAAACGCCTCTACGATACTAGTAAAAACTCAAATGCGACAGTAACCATTATTTATAAATAAAATATAATATATTTATATGTAAATATATTATGTATTTGTGTGACATGTTTTTTATCTTAATGATAGTTTTTTTGTATGGAGCTACATGGTTGTACGTTATTTTATTTGAAGCATTGGTATAATAATCTCTACAAAGGGAATAATCCCTGAAAATCCTACAAACCTCATTCTTTCATCGTCCTTGTCCAGAATTATGTTTGCTCAAAACAATCAAAAGATTCAAGATGAAAAGGTCCTCTTATCAAAGCCGAGCCAACGAGCAAATCTTTCCTACTTTATTAATATAATAGAATAGTGTATTTATATTTAACATACTCTAGACTATTGCTCTAGTAGCTGTAAGCGCGACTTCTGATCATGTGGTCCTGGGGCCGAATCCCGGGTCGGGACAAAATCAGTTATTGGGACTTTCGTTTTAAAAATGTTAAAGATTTGGCGTCTGAAATTCATGGTGTTTCACCCGAGTGCCTCGGACGTACGTAAAGACGTTGTTCCCGGCCTGATCTCTCACCGGTCGTGTCGAATTACCGTTCCATCGCACTATGAGAGGGCATAGATAGTGCATCTATGCTTACGCATACACTTTTACAATACTATTCTGTCCTGCACAGATGGCTAGTATCCGTTGAGACTGAACGAGCCGGCCGAGACCAAAATTTGCTCTGGACATCACCATCCCTTGTGAAAGATTTGAAAAAAATGACAAGTTGAAAATATGAAAATTTAATTTCATTTTTACCCACGACGGAACAGAGGAGGCGTTTGTAAAGTGAAAAGTTGTTTATTTGTTTCTTTGTGTCTGCAAACGAATGTTCTCATTTATTTTCGAAACGGTTTGACCGATTTAAATACTGATTTCCTTAAATGGTTTGTGATTCATCAAATATGGTTATAATATAAGTGTTATTGTGTTAACTCGCCTTAGGAAGCTGCATTCAACATTTTGTATGCAAAAGAATGTCCCCATTAATCTCCAAAACGGTTTAACATATTTAAATGCGGTTTTGTGTAAAATGTTTTTCATTTCTATAATAAAAAAGTTTTTTGTAATGACAAAGCATGTAAAATTATCATCATGATGTTGTCCTTACTCCAGCAACAATGAAAACTTGCAGGCGTTCGTAAGCAATCAAATTTGCAGAAGTATTATAATGCCAAATATATTATATTATTAGTATAGTTGCTGCACGAATGGGTCGGCTCGACTGGGGAAGGACCACGTTCTTACGGAATACCAGTGTATAATATCAGCTTGATGCTGCTGCGTTTAGTTTTATGAGTGTAGAGAACCGGAGACCCTTTTTACTGGAAAAGAGGCATTCCGTTTTAGTCCTCGCGGCTGACAACGCATCTTAATTTTATTCGCAAACGAGGATAGATGTGGATGTCTATGGGCCACAGAAACCACTTACCATCAAGTCGACTGTGTGCTCGCTTGTTACCCTTATCCTATAATAAATCTATCACCCATTCCAGTTCAAGTGTGATCTACACAAATAAAAAGTGATAATTTTACATATTATATGCCTTCATACGTCGCACTGGGCACATACCTCTTCTCAATAATCAAGAGGCTATGGATCACTTTGTGCACAATCTGCTCAAGTGAATAAATATTTCATTTCTCAAATATGCAGATTTCCTCGCAATGTTTTCCTTCACCTACGAGCACGTGGCAAATCAGCACTTAAAATCGTTAATGAAAAATTTCATTAGTGCCTAACCCAGGTTGCTCGCATTCTATGAAATTTAAAATAACGAATAAGTCACTTTTTTATATCCGCCGAGCTACCATGGCTACCATAGATAATAAATATAAATGAAATTGTGTTATATTTCCGCTATAATTTATTTCATTCTAGCCAGTCATTAGTACTGAAAGAAGTTAATTTCCATATTGTCCTTTATTTCTCCTCCAAGTAATCTCGTAAATTTTATAAAAAGCCCTATTAATATAGGTTTAACATTTTTTTAAACTTAGCACTTTTAGGAATATTATAAAAGTAAAACAAATCCGAAATATACGTTATGAACCAAGTGATTAATCAAAGAACTATTTAAAATGCCCGAGCAATGTAAATAATGACAAGTCAAATCGGGCTATATAATTAACATTTATTTAAACCTTTACGTGGTAGAGCCATGCTGCAGCTATATTTATAGTATAGTTGTAGCACGAATGGGTCGGCTCGTCCGGTGAAGGCCCACGCTCTCACAGAATACCATCGTAAAATAGCAGCTTAATGCTGTTGTGTTTCGTATGGTGAGTATAGAGAACCGGAGACCCTTTTTACTGGAAAAGAGGCATTCTATCTTAGTCCTAACTGCTGACAATGCATCTGCATTTTAATTCGCAAACGAAGATAAATGTAGATGTTTATGGGCCACAGCAACCACTTACCATCAGGTGGACTGTGTGCTGGTATGTCGCCCTTATTCTATAAAAAAAAACCTCACTACATTGTCTGGTCATAATCTAATTCCCAATAAGAAACGGAATTTATTCATAAAGCCCGGTTAATTTAATTACCTCAATAATTTTTATTATATTGCCTACATACTCATATCGCAAATATTGATCACTTCATCCATAACGTATAATATCTTTAATTTTATGTAGCAACTAACTGCTTTCCCTGTCGTCAGCTATTTATAGGACAAGAAATTAATTTGAGAGATGATATAATATCGTCTTGACATTTTTTATTTTTAAAGATGTATCAAGTATCACGTACAATATTAATTTTCTTGTATAATACCCATTCAAGTGAAGTACTCGAACGCGAACTTGAATACAAATTTGGAGAGATAAAACTTATGCAATATGTGGTTCAAATTTCAACTCTTGGAAATTACTTTTAAATTGGAATCAATTAGGTTTTTGTACTAAGAAGCGCTCGATAAAGTTTGCTTTCGATTTCTCTTTGGAAATATGTCAATTAGGTTTTGTCTAAGCCAAATAAGTACGACATATAACGAAAATACTTATTTACAGTTTTATATATTGATTTTATGTTGGGACATTTACACACTAGAACAAGCTTAAACACGTGATTAGTGATCACATGGCTTAACCTTACGAATATGTTAGCTCAGTCCCTGTTTCAAATCAATAGATTCCATACAACTTTATTGGAGTTGTTAGGTACGATCGGTCGGATAAACGAAATTTCAAATTTTAACATATCTCCATGATTCCTTGGCGATATGAGAAGTGTCTGGTTCTACAGTTAATAAAAATATTATATTTGTGTTTGATTGTATATAGAAGTACCATGGGTGTCGTAAAAGACTACAGAGGGAAACAATACAGCAGATGGCCAATAGCGTCTTCCTGATAATAGCTAGAAAATAAAAAACTGCGGATGCCAATCCGCTTGCCAAGCGTGACAACTATGGAAAATATCTCCATTATGACGTACTCTATACGAGACCACTGTTAAGCACAGGCCTTTCGCCTGTGCTTAACAGTGGTCATACGTTAATAACCATAACTCGAGAAAAAATAGTGTATAACTGCAAACTATTTTAATTCGACACTTAAATGCACAACTAATACGTGATTTAGTTTTTTTTTAAATAGACAATATTTTCAAGCAAAGAAAGAAAAAGCAGGTACAACCGTCTATAAAATTCTTCTTCAAAACACTTAAATGCCTGTATTGTATTTAATGAAGGCCTAACCAAGTTTAAGAGTAATTAGTAATTTAAATAACAGTTTTTAAAAATATATTACTGCTTATGAACTAAAATACTTTGATACATTATTTGGTTTAGCGCTAAGGTTCATTTTGCCTTGGAAATTGTTTGGACAGTTACTCCAGAAGCAGTGCACAAACAGCTGCCGGGCTAGCATGGGCAGGAGACAGTTTTATCCCCGGGAGAGGAGAAAATGTTTATCCACTCGCTTAGTTTTATCCACTCTTCGAGTATGGGCACACCGGTGGATATAATATCCACAGTAGATAAAATGGGAGATAGACTTAGACTTAGATAGATTTTTCGAATGAATTTTATATTAAGCCCACGTCTAATGAACGAGCATAAAACTGCCCCTTTCCAATATCAAAAAAGCATAATTTTTTATCTTTCATTTGGCTCCATGCTACGGACGGGGGAATATGTCTACTCGTTATGTCAAACGGGGATATACTTGTCCCCGTTGCCGTGCTTTGGCATAGGGACAAGATAATTTTATCCCTTGTCAGTGGATATAATCGGTGGTAAATTTTTTTGTATCCAGCCCATGCTAGTCGTGCTGAGCTCTATTTTAAGGTTTAAGAACATAACTTGAAGTGGTACAATAACAGGTATGCTGGACGCGTTCAATATTTAAAAACATCCACCTAACAGCTGCCGTATGGTGAACCGTGTGCCGCTGGCATAAGAAAATTCATCACCTCATTTCTGTCGTAAGAGGCAACTAGAGGATATACCAGAAATACCTTATCGCTTCGGAAAGACGGCGGTATAACTATCTTGTTTACGCCAGGCGTAAAATACCCAGATTTGCAACCGGGAGCAGCGTCAATGATGCGAAACATTTTTTACTGCGATCGTCAATTCGCCTGCAAGTCGTGATTAAGACAAATTTTTACTGCAACGGGAGAGGCCCATGTACGACAATTGAATTTTATGGGCTGATGATGATGAAGAAGAAAAATCTTGTTTGAAATATACATATTTTGTTTTAAATTAACATACCAAATAATTTGCTTTTCCCAAATATAGCTTTTCACGAGATTTTCGCACTTTTATTACAGTTGATTTATAGTCTTGCGCAAGACTTGTGATTAATGTCTCACGATATCTTATAACTTTTTTAACAGTTCTTTGCTTACGCCAGTTTGAGAAAGCTGCCTTTGGGAGATTTCTCCAGGCAAAGAATATTGAATTATACTACTGAGATAAACGAACATAAGAGCGATGAGAAAATGATAATTTTACTAGTGTAGCCAGGATTTTTATGTAATGACTCATGTTATTAATTTTGATAATTATGTATGTCTCACAATATACAGAGTTAGATAAGTAATAAGATGTCATTTTGTTGCTTTTCGATTTCAATCGATCTACAGCAATGATGACATATTGCAACACGAGTACTTATCGTCGTCGTCGTCTTCTCGGCTTCTGTAATGAAATGGTACTGCGTAATCCTCCTGTAGGCAGTTTAATATATTTAATGTCTTTTATGATGCCAGATTCAAGCAATTCTTCCACTATTGGATAAATTTCATTGTAAACCCCTGTGTTACCAACTGCCCAAGTAGTAATTTTAATCGTTCCACTAACTCGTTTGGATCGTTCCAGTAAACCAGATCAGTATCTTTTTTAACTTCTTTTAGAATATCAACAAAATTATAATCAATACGTTTTACCTATGGGTTTAAACATAATTATGACATTTTATATTCAATGTTTATACACAAAAAATCTAGGTTTACATAATAGTTTAGAAAGTATTGAAATGAATACTGGGTATTTGAAATTAAAACACATTTGTATTATACATATCTATTGAACAAAATATATACCTATCTACTAAGAATCCAACTATTTTCTATATTTCTTGTAGTTTTGGAAACGTATTCTTTATTCGTTAGACAAATGTACCCATAATGTGAACATTTGTGTGCTACCACGATATCATAAAAATATTTGTCCTAAGTGAAAGCCATTTATATGACAATAGATGAAACGAAGTAAGGGTATGGTATTTTAAAATGTAACGAGCCCATAATGTAACTTGCGAATAGGTGCGTTCAATAAACATAATGTTACGTACGTGCAATGTTGGGTGGGCATTTTGAATTTTGAAATAACATTGCTATGTTCAAATATTTAAGTGTAATAATTTTTTATAAAGACAAAGTACATAACTGATTTAACGGATTTTTTATTGAATTAAACAAAGGATTTTATCTAATTTGTTTTTAATAATTTCGTTTTCTTGATATTATAAATAGTATAAATTTTGATTATATCTTATTTTGTTAAGTATGGAATTAGTGTTAAATTTATTTATTTATGAACTTATAGTTTTTTTTTAGTACTGTTCTCTCATAAATAGTGAAATTCATTTCAGGCAACAAAAAGTATTTTGGCCCCATTATATCATTTAAAATTTGTTAAACTCATCAACAAGAAACTGTATATGTGTTTGTCACTGAACTCCTACTATACGGCGTGACCGATTTTGATGATATTTTGGTTTGTGTTAGAGTGGATCTCTGGATGGTATAAATTTACATTTCGACCCGGTAGATGGCGCTGTTGTCGAGATCCAGAAACTACCCGTGCGAAGCCGGGGCGGATTATATGTTAGATTTTATAGTAGATATATTATTATATATAGATTTTAGATGATTAGCATGATTATGAAATAACAGTAAAGTACTTTCCCATAAGCTATGAAGGTAATTTTGTTACACCAAAGTTAATTTGTTCGAACGAAAGTAGTTAGTAACCTAGTTAGTTACTTAGATTGTTTAAAATGTGGCAGAACCACGCTATATATGTAATATGTTAGTACATATGCACATATATAGCGTGAATCCAGTCCACCTAATGGTAAATGAATGCTGTTGCCCATAAATTTTATCAGCTAGATTGAAAATCTATATGCAGTTGCGTTGTCATCCTTGAGGTCTAAGATGGTATGCCACGTTTCCCGTAAAAAATGTCTCCACTTCTCGACACTCACCATCGAAACACAACGGCATTAAGCTGCTATTTTAGGAACTGTTATTTTATTTCATGCTACAAATATAATAGCTGCAGCGTGGCTCTACCCATGTAGAGTTTCTGCACGTTTGTCACACTTATTCTATAAAAAAGTAATATTACAGCTATAAAAAGAAAAAAAAATTATATAATAGGATAAGGTGAATAAGGGCATCATATTTATTAGTCAATTTTTATTGATGTCATGAACAGATATTAATATTGCCTTTTTAGGTAATTTTAAGCATAGAAAAAATGCTGATAGTTAAATAATAAAAAATATTAAATAATGTTCTCTGGAACAGTTTTACACTCTCGTATTAAGGTTCTATGGAATATAGGACAAGAATTTTTTCGAAGTTTCCTGAACGCAGCCCAGCTCATTTGGATTCGTCGATTGACCTGTTGTTCGAAGTTGGATTTACCTAGTGAGACATTTTATCTCAGGTACACACACTAGGCAATTAAATCGACTGTCTAGTCATTAATTTTAAGTAGTTTTTTTTTAAATTAAATTAGGGTCACAAAAGAGCACACAGTCCATGTTGATGATTTGATGGTAAGTGGATGCTGTAGCCCATAGACATCTATATCTAACCTAGATTGAGAATCAAAATACTGATGCGATGTTTCCCCTGAGGACTAAGATGGAATGCCTAGATTCAAGCAAAGACGGTCTCTTAATTTTAATCTTGTTCATGTTCAGCTTATGATCTACCCGTTGGGAAATACTACTGTCAACCGTCAGTATTAAGGAAAAATAAATTACATTACGTCTTTTTACAGGACTATGATAAAAACTTAAGCCGTGTCTTGTCAGAGGCAAACATTTTCGTGTCTAAATCCTAAACTTATTTGAAGTGTATCTGGTTTTATTATAGTGTAGTATTTTAGAAAATATCTATACAAAAAATAAAATTGAAGTAAAAGTAATAATACAAGAAAGTAGAAACCGAAATTTATTTACTTACTTGATGTTCCTGTTTTTAAGTATCATGATTAGTAGGTCATATCAACCCACCATAAACAGATGATAAGCCACTTAAAATGATGACTACAACAAAATCATTCTTCCACGGAGAGCCTATGTATACATAACTGCTGTATGATTTCAGTGATTTTTGATAAGTAGATATCCATAATTTAATAATCACACAATTTCATACTAAAATTATTTCTCATACTAAAAAAGCTAATCTTCTTGCATTATCAGGTTTTCGGGTTTTACCAGGCCTTAAAACCAGAGTTTGTGTTTCTTACTTGAGAATTAACCGATTTATGGATCGACAAACATATTTTACTAATGCTTTTAAGTTGTATTGCTTATCACCATTTTCGACGGCACACAATCCAAAAATACACGTTATTAAAATCATCCGCATTCCGAATTTTCAAATATGATCTTGGAAGCCTCGAAGTTTTCTTAATATGAAAGAATTCCAATTGTTTTTCGTAGCCATCTTGTGTTTAAGTTTAAGCGGCACGAAATTGTGGATTTATATTACTTTATTACTTTTTAGTTTAGTTTTAACCGTGGGCCCTCTTGTTGAGCTATAGCTAAAATAATGCGGGTGTTTGTTGAACGAGAGAAATACTTATTTAAAAAGAAATAAATACTATTTCTCGAAAAAAAGAAAAAACACGGGGTGTGGCAGGCATGGACAACATTATGTCATTTATAATTCTAATGCTAATGAATATAATATATCTATACAAATAAATTAAATTGAAGTGTCTGTTTGTAATGTCAAAATCACAGCTTTTTACCTAATGCATATGAAAGTTTATACGCTACATACAACAAAAACACATTTTTGTGAATTTTTCTGTTCCGGCTAATCTCCGAAATGGCTGGACCGATTTTGATGGCACTTTCACTGGCAGATAGCTGATATTATAAGGAGTAACTTATGCTACTATAGTTTTAGAAAAATAATTATGGTTCCGCCCAAAACAATAAAACCATAAATTAGACATGAGCGAAGTCTCGAGGAACAGCTAGTTTAGGATAAGATTGAACTTTTTCGGAATTTTAAGTCAGCTGTACATTTTAAGAATTTCTACAGAGATGTGCACTTCTTGTAATATTGAACATGTTTTATTAAATTTTAATTTTATTTACCATGTGGTTGTGGCAGTAGAATACGTGGAATCTGATATTTTAAGAAGTAAGAATGACAAAAGAGCATAATATAGTCTACCTGATGAAACAGCAAAATGCGGTTGAACACCCTTGAGAATTTTTTTCTTTTTTTATGGACTCGTAATGTTGTATTTTTACCAGTGGCGAGTAATAAGAAGTTATCCTTTATAATAATTTGTTAAAAAACTTTTTCACAATATGTTGATGCGTCACATTACGAAGTTTTTGGCAGATTGAGCCAGCAGACCGTCGATGACAACATTAGTACAGTACAGTTACATTACCTTGAGGTTCACATCACCATCGGAGCAATTGTTTCATCGTTTTCACTAATAAAATGCGCAGACATTTAATACACAAAATAGCACCACTTTTATGTCAAAATCCAATTCAAACTAGTATTTGTACAATAAAAAAAGAGCAACAATCTGCCAAAACTCTTCAAGTGAACTTATTGGAAATACTTATTTGTACTTAAGATGGAATGTCTCGTTATGCGTAAAAAGGGGTTTTCGATTCTCGTCACTAACCTTAAGTAACAGAAGACTCACGTTGCTATTTTACGTTAGTATTGTGTGTGGGCGTTCTCCTTTCTCTTTTAATAGAATAAGGGTGACAAAAGACGCAGTCTACCTGAACGTATGCTAAGAAGTAAGGATGCTGTGGCCCATAGATATTTACATATATCCTTGATTAGGAATTAAAACGCAGATGTGTTGTCACTCTAAGGGTGAAGATGAAATGCTTCGTTTCTAGTAAAAACGGTCTCCGGATCTCTACACTCACCATAGGAAACACAACAGCATTACGCTGCTATTTTACGCTGGTATTCTGTGAGAGCGTGGTGCTATTACGGTCGAGCCAACTCATCCGTGCTACAACCATAATATAGTTGCAGATGGCTCTACCACGTAAAACCACCACGTTTTATAGTAATGCCGATCCATTTGTGTTGCATATTATACGTTGCTGTACAGCTCTACCGCGTATGAAGATTGAAGGTGGTTTAAGTATTTCCACCAGCCGATTCATGAGTTAAATTAATTGAATTTAGCTGTAAGTTTGAATTCCGCCGGCCCCAATAAAGTACTTAATTGCAATTTTAAATTCTGATTTACCACGTTCTCGGTACTGAAAGAAAACGTCGTGAGGACAGTTTTACGTTTGAGTAATAAAAATATATATTTCAAAGACAAGTGCAGTCCACCACATTGGATTGGGGTAGCGCAGTGGGCGTTTTCTTGTCATAAAACTCTCTTGAAAACGAGAGCAGGTCTGTGCCTAGCAGTGGAATTATATGTATCTTTATATATAAAAATTACGTGTCACGTTGTTTGTCCGCGATGAACTCCTAAACTACAGAACTGATTTCAATGAAATGTGCACACTATGTGCAGTTTGGTCCAACTTGAGAGATAGGATAGTTTTTATCCCGATAAGTGACCTTCAATTTTTTTTATTGCGAATTTAAGGATTTTTATAGGAAGGGACGTCGGAAAGGGCAGAACAACGTCTGCCTGGCCACCTAGTATATATGTCCCACTGCCATATTACGTTATATATACATTTTACTAATATATACAGTAAAGAAATTATAGAAATATCTGCTACTTACATATATACAAATATATACATAAATACATACATACATAGATACATACATATAATCACGCTTCTTTCCCGTAGGGGTAGGCAGAGACCACTTCTTTCCACTTGCTACGATCCTTACATACTTGTTTCGCTTCGTCCACTTTCATTATTCCCTTCATACATACATACATACATATCAACATACATATACAAATAGTACATCCAATTACTGTGTATATATACGTCTAACAATATAAATAAACATGGATGTTTCGTGTAAGAAGCGTTGTCTTTAATAGATGATTACGCACTAACTTTTTAAAAGCAAACTTATTGGGAGCTTTTCTGATGTCATCGGGCAAGGAATTTCAAAGGCGTGAACTGTAAAGGAGTTACCATAGAATTCGGAGAAGTGAACTGGAATACATATTTCGTTGTTAGAAGAAGAACGTAGAACCCTAATGATTTCTTCTTATGGAGTCCCCCCCGTGACCACAGGGAAGAAAGAAGAAACGTCGGGAAGTAAAAAGTTAAATTCAACGCGAAAAGCCTTAAAAATTTGTTTCATTTAACGTAGAACCCTATCATGAGATGATTGATGAAAGATAGTGAAATTTACTCTTAAGATAAGAAGGCGATAATGGGTCATTTAATATGAAGAAAAGAACAAGTAATATTCTGGAAATACGCCTCTGCCGGATTGTAAGCCAGTTAAGCTTAGATCTGTATTGCGAAATATAGTCATACTTACGAAGCCGGAAAATAAATCTTACACAGTTATTGAGAAGGCATTCCAGCTTTTTCAGAAGATCCTGGGACAGATCCGAGTAACACACATCTGCATAATCAATTATGGGTAATATGAACGATTGGACAAGCATGATCTTAGACTTTGTTGGGAGAAAATGTTTTAAACGATACAGAGAACGTAACGTGGTAGTGACTTTACGACTCACTTCAGAAACCTGAGTTCTCCAATTCAGCGTGCTGTCAATGTGTAAGCCAAGATTTTTTACAGACTTACTGAACGGTATTGTAATCCCATGGTAATAAATAGGAGGTAAGTCTGCAAGATTAATCTTGGCTAGCATCCTTGAGCTACCCACCAGTATAGCTTGGCATTTCAAAAGATTGATGAATACTCCAAAACGAGTAGACCGGTCTTTGAAAGCTGATAAGTTGTCATTTAATTTTTTAATACCATTATGGATATCTCAAATTTCAGCTTGCACGTATAGCTGAAGGTTATCGGCATATAGATAGTATGAGCAATTGAAGATGGAGGTACTAAAGTATATAAAAATTTAAAAAATTATAGGAAAAAGAATGCTGTCTTACGGCACACGAGCTTCCACATCAGTTCAAGCTGTGGTCATTTGCCCCAGACAGACTGACTGCTGTCAATCGCGAAGATAAGATGCAAACCATTTCAATGTTGTAGGGCCAAAATTTAGATGAGACAGTATGGAAACAAGGATTTCATGATGAACTGTGTTGAAAGCATTTGAGATTTCAACTAGTACCAGTACTGTTACTTTCTTTCTTCCATACCTTGTCTAATATCGTCTGTAATTTTAATTAAAGCAGTACTGGTAGTTTAACCAAGGTGAAAGTCAGACTGATATATGCAGCATTTAGTAGGTTATGTTTCGAAATAAATGTAGAGCTCGTAAACACAGGATTCTCTAATGTTGTAAATAAGGGTAATATAGGGCGAAAATGATTGGGAAGAATGGGAGTAGGAACTTTTGGGAGGGGCTTTATAAAAACCCTTTTCTAAAGATTAGGGTACGGACCTGAATCAAGGGAAAAATTTATAATATGAGAATTTGCCGGAAGAAGGTTCTCTAGTATAAATACTACCATATGTCGACTAATCTCATCATAACCCACCGCCTTTGACTGAATTGCTAAAATAGAAGGATAGATAGGAGAAAAATTAAAGGTATATATATTAGAAATTTGCACAGAAGCAATGGAAGCCACAGTTTGAGAATGGATTGTAGGGTCCATTGCTGTTATAGAAGCGAAATGTTGGTTGATATCATCAAGTGATAGAGAAAGACCACAGTCCAATGTAGCTGGCATGCAAAGACTAAAAGGTCTAAGAAATTTCTACACTTCGGCGGGAGAAGAGTTATTAATACAATTATGGAAATATCGGCATTAAGCTACCCATACCATTTGATTGCACCTATTCCTGGCTGCTTTAAAAGACAACCAATTTTCTACAGTACGTTCTCTTAAAACGAAGAAAAGCTCGATTTCGTCTAAACATTGGCAATCTTACGCCCTCTGTCATGCATAGGGCTGGGGGACGCTTCAATCTAACCTTGTGAACTGGGGCATGAGCAACATAACGGCTGAGATTATTTTGATTAAGAATGGAGACTTTATCGTCAACAGTAGGTGCTGCAATAAATGAGGCTAGATCGAGATTAAGAGCGTCATCCCTTAGCTTGTCAAAGTCTATTTTAGAAAAACTGCGCAGATGCCGTACAGAAGAGGAATATTTGGGAGGTTTAAGCTTATACGAAGCATAAATCAAGTCATGACGTGAGATGCCCAAAGCAGGTAACTGTCCGTGCATCATCACACGATCAGGAGAAGCAGCAAAGATAAGATCAATAAATGAGTCATCGGTTCCAACATTGTGATGAATAACCTTTAAAGGGAGAATAGAAAGATTAACCGACTCAGCAATTGAAAGAAGTTTTTTGGAACGAGGAGAGTTTTTCAACAAATCTGTCTTGAAGTCGGCCATGATTATACAGTGTGCGTACTCAGAACAAATATCAACAAGAACCATAACTAAAGTGGCGAAGAAGTCTGTCGAAGGGGGGCAATACACTACCCATAGGGTCATCCTTATACTGTTGAAATCAAGTTTCAAAGATAAAAACTCAGAAGAGGGAGAATAGCAGGTAGTATAAAATTTACCTTTGCATACTCCTTCAGTACACTCACATCTTGGTAATTGAAAGTTGGAATTATTAGGTGAGTCAATTTTTTTTTTGAGTACGACAATAGCATCATACATAGAATGCTACCTCGTTTCACGGACTTCAGGAAAGTTAACGGAAGTTAACAAGTTCGTTAACATTTTTTAAAGTTAAAACTAAATCAAGTAGTCAAAATGTTAACATTAAATATTAACGGTTTAACGAGTTTATGCCCAGCTGTGATAAATATTAATATGGTATGCGTTATAATCGGGCCGTCATTTGGGGAAATAAATTATTTTAAAACAGAGACGTTCGTCAATAGTAAGTTACTCTGAACTGATATCTAAATCGAATTCACTTTCATGGCGCGTGCAGCCCGCGTCACGCAGCGACACTCATGTCTCGCGGAACCGTCGCACGTGCCGCGTGTATCGGACAGCCCGCACGAGTCACGCGCTTATATTTTTTATATTTATTATGAAGGTTAAGTGACTAACCACACTTATTTAGCTCAATTTAGATTTTGTCCGTAGAAAATACCAGTTTTGTATGGAGATGTGTACGCATCCGTTCAGCTTTTCGCGTCTATTCAGTTATTGGGGCAAAAAGGCATAAAATGAGGACAAGTGTGTTTCTATTAAGCGTCTCCCACACGCAAGCGGCTTGCTGTGGCGGCTATCCGGGAGTCGCGGCTCCAGCCGCTGCAACAACACACTACCGTGGCCTGAAGCGCCATTCGCTGTAGTGCCTGAGCTACGATTAGACGTCAGTAAATATGGCTAACCGTGATGAAGTTTTATTATATCCAGCAATATTACCATATATTTTGTTTTTGATCCTAATGCTTTTGTAATCATGATGGGAATTATCATAAAGTACTGGATAATTTTACTCTGTTTCTATTACAATCTCTGAATTTAGCAGCATTTTTCACGCGGTACACGCGGCCTGTTGTAAAAATTTGCATCTGACTGCGCTGCGGCCATCGACAGACCGCGTACTCGCTAACACACATTGTTGCCGGAAGGGGCGGAGCATGCGTCTGCGGCCAGCCGCTCGCAGACCGCGCCATGGCGCGGTAGACAGGTTTCTGTGTGGGGAGACACTTGAAGCGGCTTGTGGTGGCGGCCGCGGTGGCGGCCAGTTGTATTCGCTTGCAATGTAAGAGAGTCTGCAAATTTGTGCGGCCATGGCTCGGCCTGCCAGCGGCTGGCCGCGGCCGCATGCTCCGCCCCCTCCGCCACCGCGTGTGTGTTAGCGAGTACGCGGTCTGTCGGTGGCCGCAGCGCGGTCAGTTGCAAATTTTTACAACAGGCCGCGTGTACCGCGTGAAAAATGGTGTAAAATTCAGAGATTTTAATAGAAACAATGTGAAATTATCCAGTACTTTATAATAATTTGCATTGTGATCACAAAATCATTAGGATAAAAACAAAATATATTATAATATTGCTGAATATAATAAGACTTCGTCACGGTTTGTCATGTTTACTGACGTCCGATCGTAGCACAGACACCACTGCGAATGGCGCTTCAGGCCGCCACTCGGGCCGCGGTGGTGTGTTGTTGCAGCAGCTGGCGCCGCGGCTCGCGGTTAGCCGCCACCGCAAGCCGCTTCTGTGTGGGAGACGCTTTAATGTCGCGTATTTTTTTACCAAATTTCTGTTTCTCTAAAGGCGATCGACCCACTGTCGTTTGCATTTGCGTTTATTACGTTCCAGTTTCTCTATTTCTACAAAAGACGCGTAACGATAATAATATCGCATTTGGACATGTTTATGTTGAGTACAAAATACTAAATGAAAGTAGTTTACCGCGAGCATGTAAACGCTTCTCAGTCATCCAGCGCTGTACGCGGCAGATAGCATGATATTTTTTTTTATAAATCGTTACCCCCATTTTTACCATTTACTATTACCCCGTTACTAGGATTTTCTCCTGTATCGTGGAGGCAGTTTACAAATATAAATTGCACAAGGACAAACATCCAGATTCGGAACAATTATTTGTAGGTGATACAAATACTTGTTCCGTGTGGGATTCGAACCCGCGGTACCCAGCGCAACAACTCATTGCTAAGCCACTGCGCCACGGAGCCGTCGATATGACGGCTTTTTACAATTTTAGCATCGTACTTTACACAGCTGACTGAAGCGGAACTGTTTAAGTGTAACCAAAATCATTCAGCGAAATGCAAATGGAATAAATGTATACTCACTAAGGATGAAAATTTTATTGACGGCTCCTTAGTGCAGTGGTTTAGAATTTAGTTGCGGTGCTGAGGGTCACAGGTTCAAACCCTGTAAGGAACAAGTACTTTTACGGCCTACAAAAAAAAATTCCGGGTATTGGTATTCTTGGTATCTGTCCATGTGAAATTTGTGTACGTTAACTGCCTACACTATACAGAATAAAATCCTGGTATTGGGGTAATGTTTCATAAAAAAAAAAATCGATCGCATTGCACCTGATAATTTGAGATTATCTATCATATCAAAATGCTGATGCATTATCTCCCCCAGAGAAACCGATGGAATAACTCGGTTCCAGTTAAAATTGTCTTCTCTTCTCTACACTTGTATTACGAAACAAAGCAGCATTATGCTGCTGTTTCTCGGTGGTATTCTGTGAGAGCCTGCTGAGTCAACCCATTCGTACAACAACCATAAATAACTACAACGTTGTCTTAACAGTTCTTAACGCAGCAGTCGTCTTCGGCTTATTGAGTAAAATAAATTTTACGTATTTTATCGTTTTTAATATCACGTATTTAACTATTTATATTTATGTAGTTTCCCGGACTGAGCCGAACCGAAACCTAAAATTTCGAGGGTTAAAAAGGCGTAATATTATACACAAAAAAATCAGTTTTATTTAATGTGTAGCATTCGCGTAAATGTAATCGGCTTAGTTTATTATTTTATTTTAATCAAAACACCGCATAAAACAAATCTTAAATATTTAAAGAAATTTATATCGTTAGGCTTAAAAAGTTAGCAATTATTCAATATAAATTTAAGTGGCCGTAACTTTGTAAAGTTTGATTCCATTTTATTTATTCATAACATAATTACGGACAAACTGGTTCTTCTCTTAGTTAAATATTCTAAGTAAGTTTATTAGTATCTATTACTGCTGAAAGTTATTTAAAAACAAAACAATGCTTCTGTCGCAACGCAATTGTTAATAAAAGTTATTTATATGGAGATTAAAGTTAGGACAAAATGTTGGAAAATAAACATTTAAATCCTTGAAATGTTTTGTTTTTAATTTTCGAGTAATTGATTTGTTTCTTTGTAGTATTAGTCATAGTATTTTCAATGAATTCGTTTTGTGTAGTGGTCATATAGAGCCGGTGTAAGAATATCCACACCACCTCATATCGTCCAGTGGGTGTCGTAAGAGTCGAAGTTTTGCCTGCCCCACCTCATAATCCCTTGATTAATTACAGATTGACAAGCGCGTTGTAAGTTTATATTAGTAATCCTGGATCGGCTACCTGGCGCAATGACTTAATAACATAAATATATGACGATTTCTTATATTTATGCGAACATTACACATTTAAATAAAACTAATTTTACGGATTTTATCGCGTATATTAACTTATTTTATATTCCCGACGTTTCGGATGCTTTCCAGCACCCGCGGTCACGGGGGACTGAGGTGTTTGACGTCCTGCTGTCATAGTTAGCCCGGCTACCTTCAGTTTTTTAATATTAATTTTTGGTTCGATTTACGCAGAATGAGCTTACAGTATCTTGAAGTCTAGCAGTGGTATACTTAGGTTTGGATTAGATAGTATAATATATTCCACCGCTAAATTTCATCAAAAGTTATACGACATCAGATATGCTTACTACTTGGCATTGCCTCTCTAGACTTGGACATTTGGCTTTATTGGTGCGCTTAGCAAGCGAACTGGCAATCCGAGTATAAGGTTTATACGCAGTAGAGCCACGACGACGTTACGACAGAATAGAGATACTGACAATTATTTTATTTTTATTTATTTTATAGGATAGGGTGACAAACGAGCACACAGTCCACCTAATGTTAAGTGGTTACTGTGACCCATAGACATCTACATCTATCCTCGTTTGCAAATCAAAATGCAGATGTGTTGTCACCCGTGAGGACTAAGATGGAATGCCTCTTTCCCAGTAAAAAGGGTCTCCGGTTCTCTACACTCACCATACGAAACACAGCAGTGTTAAGCTGCTATTTTATGCTGGTATTCTGTGAGAGCGTGGTCCTTCCCCGGTCGAGCCAACCCATCCGTGCTACAACTATACTATTAATATGGCTGCAGTATGGCTCTACCACGTTGTAATTATTATCTGAGACACATTTTACAGATAAGAAGACATTCTATCTTTAACTTTGGTGTGTCGAAGCATCTGTATTTTGATTCTTAATAGAGGATGAATGTGAAATATGTCTCTAGGCCAAAGCATCACTTTATCATCAGGAGGACTCTAAGACACCTGTACTTGTAAAAAAGGCTACACACCAAAAGGTTTCTGCTCCATTATCGATCAAATGTCTATAGATGAAACCATAGAATATATACCTGATGATGATGTCGACCAACCGTATTACGGTAATGGATTCTCACGGATAAATAAATTAATAGATAAATAGAGAATAGAGACCCTACGATTATGATTTTAAAATTAATATAGATACAGATTCCCTGTTATTTTCGGGAAATATTATTTTTATTAAAACATTTCTTGGAGTTCAGCATTAAAACAAAAAAGTCCGTTTCTATGTTATGTGACGCAATAAATGTACTTCAAGACGGCGGGACTAAGTACTTCGGGTTTTTATGTCGTGAAGTCTCAGTCGGCGCAAACATAAATCGTTGAATACTCTCATTATACAATCTTAACGCTCGCAGTAAATTTCAAAGTATGCAACTGGATTCCGTGGTTAGCCCAGAACATCGAATATATACTTAGTCAGGTCATAAGTTCTGTCAAAAACTTTTTATAAAATTAATGATACACTTTTGATAATTATATAGAAGTTATATAAGAAATGAAAGATAATTTAATTTAGAATATGAGTCTCTGAGAGATGACTATATATTTGTGCCATTTTCTGTAGAGACTATCGGTCCGTGGGGTCTACGTGCGGTGAAGTTCCTAAAGGAACTCCATCCGCGGCTGGTCGTTGCTGCTGGTGATAAGAGGGCTGGTTCTTTCCTCGCTCAAAGGCTAAGTATAGCCATTCAGCGGGGAAACGCAGCCAGCGTTCTTGGCACGATACCGCGGGGAGTAGGACTATATGATATTTAAGTTTCTAGTTTTAGTTTTTTTTTAATTATTATTATAACTTTTAATATTGTAGATAAAAATAAGAATTATGTAATAAAATAAATTGTAAATAGCTACAGTTTTATGGAACTTATACAGACCATAGTTAAGCTTTTTTTGTGTGTTTATTTCTCATTTAGAATACAATTTTATTTACATTATTCATAATGCGCTCCCCTATTTTGAATACATGCTCTTAATCGACGCGGCCAATCATCAATCTTAGCACGCACCACACTCATATCTATTTCTGCCGCTGCTTTATCCAAAGATGCTCGGCGAGATTCCAAGTTTTGATGAGGTTTAGCGCAGACTTTTTCTTCCAAATGTTGCCATATCTTGTAATCCAGTGGACTTAAATCTGGACTAGATGAGGGCCAGTCTTCATGTCCGATAAAGTTACTTCCATGGGCAGTCCTGTTGGAATATGCAATGTCTGTTTTTAAACATTGTTAGAGAAAGAGGTTTCACTATGTTTGTTCGGATAGTATTTTGGTACACCTCGGCACTGCTTTTTACTCCTTTTTTACAGAAAAACACTTAAGTTAAGCCTGAATATGAGACTCGCAGCTAAACCATGAGTGGCGAAGGGTAATTTATTCGTTGAACCCTCGGAATACGCGTGCTGGCTTCTTCACTGCTGTGGACATACACCTTATCATTTTGTATATTATAACTTTCTTCGATGTTAAAAAATTTTTCATCTGAAAACAAAATTTCGTGGTATTTTTTCCCGTGTACCGCCGTAACAAAGCGCGGGATCTATCCAGCCTATTTTTTCAAACACTCGTTCATAAAATGTCCGGTCTTCTTACGATAAGCTCGTAGTCCTAGTTCTTCATTGATCACTCTTTTGACCGTGGTTCTGCTTAGCCCCATCTGAAGGTCAAAGATTTTTTGTTTACGAACATTATTTTGTTGGATTCGCGCCTTCACTGCTTTGATGATCGCGGCTGACCTAACTGTACGAGGTCGGCCTGTCCTCTTCGATCCTTCTACGATCCTTCTACGATCTTCGAAGCTAGAATCTTCAGTGAATCGTTTAATAGTACGATAAACAAATCGTAGGGTTATTTTCAATTTTTGTAGAATATTGAAAATCTCTTTTGGCGGGTAACCACAGCGGTGCATCGCGATAACCGCTACTCTATCTTCTTTCTTCGACCATTCCATATTTAAAAATTAATGAAAATTAATATCTTTTTTTATTTTCGGCAAGCACAAACGATATATTTTTAAAATTGGTGAAGTTCATCTAGCCAGTATTCAAAAATTTTCAACAATAAGGTTTTGACAAAACTTATGACCCGACTAATATATATATATATATATATATATATGTATATATATATATATATATATATATATATATATATATATATATATATATATATATAGAATAAGTGTGACAAACGATCACACAGTCCACACGGTAAGTGGATACTGCGGCCTATAGATAACTGCATTTATCTTCAATTAAGAATCAAAATGCAGATGCTGTTACCCCTTAGGACTAAAATGAAATGCCTCGTAACCAGTAACAAAGGTTCTCTACACTCACCAACATAGGAAACACAACTGCTGTATGTTGCTATTTTGCGCTGGTATTCTATCAGGGTGTGGTCCATGTTCCATAACTATAATATAGCTGCAGCGTGGTTCTACCACGCATAATTATATTGTAATCAATAATATAATCACTAACATTGTTTATAGGATAGGGTGACAAACGAGCACACAGTCCACCTGATGGCTTTTTTATAGGATAAGGGTAAGAAACGAGCACACAGTCCACCTGATGGTAAGTGGTTGCTGTAGCCCATAGACATCTGCATCAAACAAAATGCAGATGAATTGTCACCCGTGAGGAGTAAGATCGAATGCCTCATTTCCAGTAAAAAGGGTCTCCGGTTTTCTTCACCCACCATACGAAACACAGCAGTGTTAAGCTGCTATTTTACTGCTGCTATTTGGTATTCTGGGAGAGCGTGGTCCTTCCCCGGTCGAGCCGAACCATTACTACTACAACTATACTACTAATATAACTGCATCATGGCTTTATCACGTATAAAACACCATGTTCGATATTCAATTTATAAAAGTTTTGTTTATGCACATAAAACATATACATTTTTTTATGATAACTGATAAATAGTCCCGGTAGCATAAAACCTAAAGGCTCGCCTTAAATTTGACAGCACCCTAGTTCGATCAAGGAAGCAGCCTACTCTACTATGTTTTATCCTTAACCCATAGAAAAATTAAAGTATTATATATAGATTTTATTAATAATGAAAATTAAGTGTTATTTAAAAACGTTATGTCATAGCCTGATGACACAGACAGTGAAAGCAGTGGAGTAAACTGTACCTAGAGGGGTTTCATTGAAGTCACGTTGCTATAATCATAACTTTGAAGAGTTAGATTATAGAATCTGGGAATTATATGCGAAGGCACGTTTAATAAAATTTACATTTTATCAAACTGATAAAAATATTTCGCAAACTTATGTCTATAAATACGTAAAAGGAAAACTTTGTGCTCTCTTTTTTAAGTATATTGCGCGCACGGAGGACTGGCATAATTAATGTTCATGTGATGATTGACATAGTTAATATGATGATTGGCATAATTACTGTTCACAGGGAAATGGGCTAAAATTTATAAATAATATGTGCTACAAACATACATTGTGTTCTTTCATACTGCCATTGTTTCAAAGTGAGTACAAAGTTAATATGTGTTTTCAATGGTGTGTGGAGTATATGTCAAGGAAAAAAATCGTTTGTTTTATAATTTGTACATTAGATATGTATCTGTGTTTTATATAATTAATAATATATATGAAATACAGCTTGCTTAATTAACAAACTTAAACATGTAACGAATGATGGTCAAATTTCAACCACTAGGCGACCACTATTTTGTATTATACTTAATTAAAATCGCTTATCAAAACGTCTGCTTTGTCGTGGAATTTGAAAACAATAAATTCACAAGTGTTACCACAATTTAAAATTGTACAACCGTCTTCAATACAAATAAAATGAGAACATTATTAGATGTACTTAATCGAAGTCAATTAAATACGCTTTATTAAGGAGAACTCAAAAACTACTGATCAGATCTAGATCAAATTTATATGTACTCGAGAAGCAACAGCTTTAAAATAAAAATAAAATCATCAAAATCGGTTCACCTAGGATAAAGTTCTGAGGTAACACACATAAAAAACAGCCGAATTGAGAACCTTCTTTTTTTGAGGTCGGTTGAAAATTATTATCATTTTTAGATAATACTTCAAATATTTCATCGTTGATTTTAAAATATGCAAACTAGATACGAGAGCATCGTTAGAAAACGATACAATTTTCATTTAAAAAAACATAGAAGATAATTCAACTTTTATTAAGAAACAAAACCCACTTCAAAATTAAAATAAATGGAAATTATTATTCCAAGATATCTTCTGAAGCCGGAGCTAAGACAAAGTGTATCGAAGAACTACGGGTAAAGCCCCGACTTCACAAGCGATTACATGGAAATTTATTTTTATTTTTTTGAAGTCAGTTACTTAAGTAAAATAATTTCACGTTCTGAAATCGGTGCTAATACGTAGTGTATAGAATGATTTAAGCCCCCACTTCAGAATGTAAAAATATTTGATTCTTTTTAGTCCTTTGACGTCTCACTTTTGAGTGGAATAAGTAATATGACAATCTACGTCGTCTTAATTACTTTAAAAACTTCACTCCCTATTTATCCACACATATGAATGGAATATTATCCCCTGAATAATCTATACAAATAAATAAAATTGAAGTGTCTGCTTGTAATGTCAAAATAATAGCTTTTTACTAAATCCATGTTATGAAAGTATATTCGGTACTTATAACAAAAATACAATTTTTAAAATTTTTGTCTGTCTGTTTGTTCCTGTTAATCTCCGAAACGGCTGGACCGATTTCGACGGGACTTTCACTAGCAGATAGCTGATGTTATAAGGAGTAACTTAGGATTTTTATATTTTACAAAAAGAATTAGGGTTCCGCGCAACATAATTAAAACCCTAAATTACAGGCGGGCGAAATCGCGGGGAAAGCTAGTATATTTAATAAAAAATAATCATCAAAATCGGTTCACAATCAGGGCTAATATGTTATGCTTAGGAGATGTGGACAGTTGAGACTGAGGTGATCTTATTGTTACACAACGTCATTATAATTGAGAAATTGCGTTTGAAATAAAATTTTATTGGTTTCTAGAGCGTGTAAATACACAAAACAATGCCACAGGGGTTTATATTCGTAGTTTAGTTTATTCGTTATTAGGTATTATTAGTTATTTATATTATAATTTATTTAAAATAAAACTAATATTTCAAAACGAAACATTAACCCTTGCATTTGCTGAACAAATTATGTTTGTAATGGAAATGAGGGCTTATTAATTAAGATATCACGTAACATAAACGTAGAGTCGAGTTTTTTTGGTTGAAAACCATAAGCCAAATTAATGTGTAAATATTTTTTTACGTGGCAGTGCTATGCTGTAGCTATATTATTATATTATATAATAGTATATATATTTTGGTATAGTTGTAGCACGAATGGGTCGGCTCTATCGGAGAAGGACCACGCTCTCACAGAATACCAGCGTAAAATAGCGGCTTAACGCTGCTGTGTTTCGTATAGTGAGTGTAGAGAACCGTAGATTGTTTTTACTGGGAAAGAGGCATACCATCTTAGTCCTCACTGGTGACAATGCATCTGCATTTTGATTTGTAATCGAGGATAGATGTAGATGTCTAAGAGCCACAGCAACCGATTACCATCAGGTGGACTGTGCTCGTATGTTACCGTTATCCTATTAAAAAAATTACAATTGATTTCATCCTTTTCTTCTTTATCAGTTCGAATAGGCCATGAGCCTCTCTAGTTGTAGGGAGGATAACATGCGTATCGACTATCACATTACACCTGACGTCTCACAACTTCAACTGATCTCATTTTCAAAAAAACTTACAGATTCAGTTGGAACGTAGAGAAAGCTGTAAGGACTTAGACTGTTTCTATAAAGCAACAAAAATGATCCCGTTTTGCCATCAATTATTTTTTTATTGTTACGGCGTCGTCTATATTTTATAGAATACTGCGAGAAGTTACTTTCAATTTCACATAAAATAAAAGTAATTAACAAAGTTGCAACAGATGTTGGGTAACTTAGTTTTGTCTTCATTATAATTTGAATTGCTATTTATGTCCTCGTTTTTTTACCGTGTAAGCAAGGCTCAGGTGTTGGCATCGCTAACATCGTTATCTAATTGAATGTCAATGCCTTAAAAAGTAAAGTAACAGTCTAAACACAGGCACAGCACAGGCTGAGCACAATCCTAATCTAATTTCTGAGGGGGTTCCCAGGACCGGAAAGAATTCCCCGCATTGCTTAAGTTCTTATGTTTGCATAGCCGAAGTAAAAAACTAACTAACAGGTCTGCATGATGGTAAGGTGCTACTGCATTCCACAAATACCTGCCTGTTTAGATCGGGACCCAGCAATGCGAGTACTGCTATTTGACGGCTGAAATAGGAAAAAGGATTTCTGTCAAGGCAGAGAAGGAGTGCTGCCACCTAGTTAATGCGTATCGACGAACTTGCAGGTTTTCTATCAGCAAATGACAAATCAATAGCGTTTAATATGCAATGTATATTGCGTTATAAACTTCGAGCAAATTTAACTTCAGTTTGCTCGTTTATTATGCAATATAAAGGTGAATGCTTGCGCTATCACGACGTTGGACATTTTGAGTGTGGATTGATAATTAGATAATCATTACTAAATACACAAGCCTGACCTTCTTGATAATGAGCGGTCGTTAGTAACCTTTTCAATTGTTATTTGGAAACCAAAATATACCAAGTAAATTAACTGGCCAGTTTCATTTGGTGTTTAATAAATAATATATAAATATAAAAATATAAATATACAATAAAATAGTTTGTATCAGCGAGCTATGGAGAGGGCTATGCTCGGAGTTTCTCTGCGTGATAAACTTAGGAATGAGGATATCCGCAGTAGAACCAGAGTAACCGACATAGCCCAACGGATTAGTAAGCTGAAGTGGCAGTGGGCCGGCCATATAGCTCGAAGAACCGACAACCGATGGGGAAGAAAGGTTCTTGAGTGGCAGCCTCGTACCGGTAGGCGAAGTGTAGGGCGACCCCCCACGAGATGGAGTGACGACCTGGTAAGACATGCAGGAAGTCGATGGATGCAGGTGGCTCAGGACCGTGCTTTGTGGCATTCCTTGGGGGAGGCCTATGTTCAGCAGTAGACTTATGAAAGGCTGTAATGATGATGATGATGATGATGATGTAGTTTGTGTAATTTATAAGGTTGCTTGTTGTTGATTATTTGTGGGGTTGGGGTATTTAACATTATCGTTAAATAGCGTTTAATTTATGCATACCACTGCACGACTTCAAGATACTGTAAGCTCATTCTGCGTAGTTTCGAACCAAAAATTAATATTCAAAAACTGAAGGCCGGGTTAAGTATAACATCGAGACGTCAAATACCTCAATCCCCACCATGACCATAGGTACTGTAAAGCACCCGAAACGTCGGAAATTAAAAAGTTAAATTAAACGCGATAAATTCTGTAATAATTGTTTCATTTAATGTGTAGTTTTCGCGTAAATATAAGAAATCATTGTATATACCGTTTTTAACAAAATATTACATTCAGTTACATATTATACTCAAAATTAAGAAAATTTTACAGTTTTATATCTAGTTTACATTTTTTGGCTTCTCAGAATTTAGGTATCGGCAGTATAATATTTAGTTTTGGCAGCACACTGTTCTGGTACTACGTTTACTTCCAGTTTTTAGTTTGAAAACTCATAATTTATCGTCACTTAGTTTTAAATTATCGAAAAACAAAAATCACAGTGTTAATTCAACAGAACTTTGCACGTAATATTTGTGTTTTGCACACTTGATAAGTTCTAACTTAAAAGGTACGAGAAGTTAAGCAAAAGGTCTCATCATTAAATTTGTTAGTAATTTTAGTTATAATAATAGTTAGACAATCCACCGTCCTTTATCATCGCGTGGGTATCGTTAGACGCTCAGAGGGAAATTGAAGAAGGAAATGGGCAGCAGTATCGTCCTAACTCCTCAAAAAATTAAAACAACTGTTGCTAGCCCGCCTTCCAAGTGTGGCAACTTAGATGAAATCTATGGGCGACGCCTATGTTCAGCCGTGGATTTTATTGGGGTGTAATTAGGGCTGTCACCGTCACGATAAAGTCGCGCTAGTATGTAGATACTGGCGTTTTTCGTAGACCCGGCAAAGGCTGACGATACGAGTTCATTAGGGTTTTGCCAGTATGAGCACGGCATAATCTCTCTTTCTTCCGTTTGGTGGGGAAGAGTAAACTGTCAGGATTTTCAACATGTATAGAAACAGGCTGTAAATTTTTCAAACAAGTTTATTGACCTCTTGGGTAGACAACAATCCGAAAAATAATAATTTGGTTTAGTCCATTAGAGAAATATTCAATATTGAAAAACTAATTATAAGTGTTTTATCGCGTTTAATTTCACTTATTTTTACTACAGTCAACTATGACATCAGGAAGACACTTCAGCCTCTTCCGTAACCATGCGTCTTGTAAAAACCTTGTAATTAAAAATAGGTTAAAAGTAAGATAAATTTACGGTGATAAAATCCGTAAAATTAGTTTCTTTTAAGTGTTATTTTTGCGTTAATATAAGAAATCACTATTTAATAATACTTTTATAGATGATTTGCTTTCTTCGCTCAAAACGAAATCGTTATTAAAGAATTAATCAGAGGACCGAAAAATAATTAATCATAATATCAGTTTGAATGTCGAAGTCATATTAAATAAAATGAATAAGATTTCTTTTCCTTGGTAAGTTATATTTTTAATATCGTTATTACCTGTTAACGAGCAATAAAAGATGATAATCAAAAAATCTGGTACAAAATTTTATTCTATTCTTAAATTAATAATTAATTAAACTGTGTTTAACGATCAAATAACCTTAATGAAATGAATTCTGTTAGCTCTAATAAAAGAAAATGTTGTAAATAAATTTACTGTACAAAATATACTAAAGACCTATGTTCAGCAGTGGACTTATGAAGGGCTGTACTGATGAATGATTATTTTTGGCGGACAGAACTGTATTAATATTATAACCATTTATATACAAACAATACAACCAAAGAGATTTTTCTGCAATTTTATACAAACAAAATGCGATGGAACTTTTTCTCGACCTATTATGTACGTCCGACGATAGGGCACAGACTTCCCAGTTCTGGGATTCAGTAAAGAGTAGGTACCCTAGTTCGTTTGCTGTGCTCCTCTACTGGGAGTAGGCAAACCTCACATGTCCTTGAAATATTTTATATCTCTAACAAGGCTTAAGGCTTCCTCATGATATTTCCTTCAACACAGAGCACAAGCTAAATTGCAATTTAAATTTTATTAGTGCCTGCGGGGATCGAACGCGGGCTGTTTGCGCATTATGTCTGGCCAATATGGTATTAAGACAAACACATTTACATTTTATTTGACGAACACACACTACTATGTGTTTTTTTATTTGTTTCTATTCAGTTAAAATATGGCGGATAGGTGGGCGTAGATCCGTATTATTCACTACATTTAAATTTACATTTTCCATACACTAGCGGGCCCTTTTTGGGCAGATTTATTAACTATTTTTAGTCCCCCTAGATCATTTTAGTTATGAAAATATATATTGTATAATATATAATGTACAGACAACGGCAATTTACATTTTTGTTATATGTATATAATAGTATTCATTTTCCATGTTCACATTAGGATCAATCGCACCTCATGATCAAAGCATGAGTTGTAGAGTCACTCCCCACATCCATTGCCTGCCGGACGTGCTTAGTTTTTTTATAAATTTTAAAAATCTTATGTTGAGGCAACGTTTTCATAATGTTATTGACAATATAAACCTGATTTGTGCCGGGGCAGAGAGTTGGGCGAGGGAAGCCATCGCCATTCAACGTGGCGCAGTCGAGGGAAGCTCGGTCGACTGAGCCCCGCTTTACAGGGCTCTTATTTCTGGATGGTTTATAAAAAAATAACCACGAAGTGGATGGAGGGGTCTGTTCGCTCGCTTCGCTCGCTCACTCGATCCCGCCATCCCCTTCTGCCCTAACCTGCCCGAGTCGGGGTGCCCCAAGTCCCGAGCTCGCTTCGCTCGCTCTTGCACCAAATATAACACCAAAATGTTAACTTTTATAATTACTTAACATATTTTATAACTTCCACCATTTCCAAAAACGTCGTAAAATAGCAAGCAATCGGTCTCCAGAGGGGTAGCGAAGTCGTCCAAAAACAGAAGGCAGATAATAACAATAAGGATCACATTCACGTAAACTCGCAAGCAACGGAATGACGCTTATGACGCGAGTCGCGAAGTCGAGTGCAAACGTAGTGATTATATTCTCTTTGGTCAAGTATATCTGTTACTGATTATTGTTTATACGTGGTAGAGCCAAGCTGCAGCTATATTAGTAGTATAGTTGTAGCACGAATGGGTCGGTTTGACCGGGGAAGGACCACGCTCTCACAGAATACCAGCGTCAAATAGCAGCTTAACACTGCTGTGTTTCGTTTGGTGAGTGTAGAGAATCGGAGACCCTTTTTACTGGAAAAAAGGCATTCCATCTTAGTCCTTACGGGTGACAACACATCTGTATTTTGATTCGCAAACGAGGATAAATTTAGATGTCTATGGGCCACAGCAGCCACTTACCATCAGGTGGACTGTGTGCTCGTTTGTCACCCTATCCTATAAAAAAAACTGTCAAATGTCAAAAGTTCCGTTTCAGGTATTAATTAGTGATTTATGAATATTTTTAGAAAATTATTTTTAATATTTCGACGCAACTCCGGCGGCTAAATTTCGATGGAGGCGCTTGAGTGAAGCCCTCTGGATCCCTCCACAGTGACAGACTCCCCAAATTCAGGCGACTTGATTTTAAACCCAACCCAAATTAACAACAAAGAATAGTAGCGATAAGTGTAAATTTAATATTCTTTACTCAAAGTTTCAAATTATTAACTGCCTTTATACATCACATACCTGTAGGCACAGGTGCCCACACAGCTTTTAGAGGGTTATGGAAGAACATTATTATTGAACCACTGTGCTGTTCCAGTTGGCGGACTTCACAGGTCATGGAGGTATTTTATTACCAAGACTTGCAAGTTTCCTCACGATGTTGTCTTTTATCGTCGACTACGTGGTAAATTACCAATACTATTTCTACTAATTAGCAGAACTATTTCATTTATGTCGGCGGGTATCGAACTCGGGTTCATCGCGTGATATGAAATTTACGGTGAACGCTTAGCTCCTGAGCTTTTGTTAACAAACTTTTAATATTGTATTAAAAGTTTGTTAATAAAAGCCATATTTTAAGCCATTCTGACGAAAAATCAGTCCCATGATGATAAAGACTATTTAAAACTTTTAATTTTGAACAAAACATATAAATAAGTTTGTAGCCAGTGGAAGGAAAAGGGGAGATCTCCCGTCGGGCAAGGTGTTCTGCCCGGGGAGGGGCCAACGCTCCGAGTAGTTCGGAGTTATTCTATATATACTACTGCTTTAACTTCGAAACTTTGTTAGCGCGATTAAGGCTTCGATGTGTTTCGCTTGTGGCGCGACGACAGTACCGCCATATCACACCCCTTGCTCAGACCGGAGGTTGATAGTGCAGTCCGATTGCCGGTGCGTCCTTAATGCCGGTGGGGAATGCATGCTTGTGAGCGTAAGGGCAAGATAAGTGACGCCGGTGCGAACGATATGCCGGTGTGTAATGCATGCCGTACTACTCACTTGCAAGTGATGCCGGCGAGAATGATGAGCCGGAGCAAGTGCCAGAAGTCTGCCTTTTAAATCTGCGGTGAGTCGAGATGAGAACAAGTTGGACTGGCTTGCAGGAACTAAAGACTGCAGAAGACGATAATTGGAAGTGAATGATAGGGGTTCTTGAGGATAATGACGAAGGCTTGAAAAGTTGTAGTATTCTTGGTTGCGTGTTCATATCACGTCGGTTGGTCACCAGTGTAGCCGGTGGAAGGAAAAGTGGAGATCTCCCGCCAGGCAAGGTGTTCTGTTCGGGGAGCGGCCAACGCTCCGAGTAGTATTTCGAAGCTATTATATATATACTGTTTTAAGTTCGGAACTGACTTCGATGTGTTTTGCTTGTGGCGCGACGACAGTGCCACCACAAGTTAATTACGTATTAATAGACTAATATTCCTAGGCTAAGGTTCCTAACTTATGAGGCCATGTTCATTAATGTTCTTTACTTTTACTGTATGCTTTTATGTTTATTTTATGATTTAATTAGTGAAACATTAAGCCATTTTAAAAATAAAAGTGTTCATTGTGATGAAATTCTAATCAATTTTGTTAGATTTTCAGCCTCAATTTACATCGCTTAAAACTGTGAAATATTTTATTAAAATTCAACCTAATTTTAAGCATGGCAAGTGAAAATATCAAGATAAATATTTATATCTCACAAAACCGTAGCACTTAAAATATTGAGATAAAATTTAAACTTAGCACTGTTTACTCTATGGGATGAGTGGTAAAATTTCATAATAGTGTTCGACTCCGTCCAGCTCTACCGAAATTATAAACAGCGATTTTAATGCCGATTTATCACGCGTTTGTCCGTGAAGAAAAATATCGGGAGTCTTAAGCTTGCCACATTTGTATCATTTTAGTGTATCCATAGTGTATCAGATCTCCGACGCGTGGCATCGACGTATATCATTTTCGCTAGTGTGGACGCAAATTTATACGCGATCATGTTCCACGCCGTAGCTTGATACACTCCGATCCATATATAAAGCCGCGTACTCACCTAATCGTGTAACCTGTAATGTATCTGATACTGTATGAAGTGATTATGTAGACAGGAACCTGCTGCGAGCCGCTCGCTCGTGGAGTGCAGTAAGCTAGCAGTGATACTGCCACTAGGCCGGTCACAAAGGCGGCGTAATGTGCACGTAGCTAGATACGCGGTGACTGTAGACGAACCGTACCCACATGCAAGTTGATACAGTATCAGATACGTTACATGCTACACGGCTAGGTGAGTACCCTGCTTAACCGCGTATCTGATACATGTCGTATCGGCTACGTGTATCATGATCGGCATAGTGATCGTAGTATGGACGCATTTTGATAATGTATCATGATACGTCTATGTCATTTGATACATGATACACCATATGCAATGCCGAGACACGATCTACGATTTTTTTCCACCAATTTTATGAAACTACAAATCAAGCAGCAATGCTCTTCCGCCATATAGGTTTCGGTTTCTTAACGGTTCTAGCTGCCACCAATGACGTCTCTGTCTTTTTACCCTGTTTTGATTCATTACAATAAAACAAGCACATACCACTGCTATACTGAGCTATCATAGAGATGGATTCTGGGTCCATGGTTGAACTAAATGATTAATTATTGGCTGAATCATAAGGACAAGATACGATGAACGGAAGATTAGGATACGAGGATCATAGGAAAAATTGAACGTCTTTGAAATTGACGACATGCATTGGTATCATGCTGACAAGATAGATTATCGTTCGTGTCGACGTGGTTTATGGCATGACTGTGGCATGACACGGTGAGAGATACGATATGGTCGAAATAGGCATCCACAAATATTCGATACGATACGCCTGATTTTTAAAGTCATGTTGAAACAAGTGTGAACCCAGCTTTAGAAGTTAAGAATATTTTGAAAAAAATTAAGTCTACCAATTTATTCTAGGGCAACGCGGCGGACTAATTCCTGCTCTACCATAGAAATATGTGTCCAAAAGAAAGATCTATGTAGACTAGTAATTTTTGGAATTAGTAACATAGCTGTTAGCTCTTTCTCCATGAATTAGTTAACATTATTACTCTAAAGCGTAGCATAAAAAGAACAGTTAAAACTACGACACACTTTTCGAAAAGATTTTCAAATGTTTTTTTTTTATTCTTAAACAGCATTCGAGATTCGGACAATTAAAATATACCCATGGTTATGGATGATGCTTTCACCATCGCGATTTTAGAAAGTTAAAATTAAATACGAAAAATCAGTAAAATTATTTTTATTTAAAACATTCTAAAATTGTGTTTCTATTATAACTTCTGTGTTTAGTTTTGAGAATCTTATATTAAAATTAGATTTACAGCACTGTTGTCTTTGTTAATTTATATCACTCGGACAGTTCTTCGGTATACGACTTTTAAGATCTTTTAACTTGTAAGCGCTTCTATTTAAGCCTCAGGTTAAAGCTATAATTAGCAATACTTTAGAGTCGTAGTCATATTATATCGAAGCAGCTGCACTGAGTAAGTGGCGGAAATATGAGTCTCTGAGAAGTGAAGTTCCTAAAGGAATTCCGTCCGCGGCTGGTTGTTGCTGCTGGTGATAAGAGGGCTGGTTCTTTTCACGCTCAAAGGCTAAGTATAGCCATTCAGCGGGGAAACGCAGCCAGCGTCCTTGTTACAATGCCGCGGGGAATAGGACTATATGATAATTTAGTTACTAGTTTAGTTTTTTATTATAGTTTTTTACATTGTATATAATAAAATACCTATTCTATACAATTTGAAAATATATTTCAATTAAAATATGTTAAAAAAATGACTATAGTACCCACAGCGAACAAAATAATACAGAAGGGAAAATGCCTTTATGATCGTCGCGCTGTGTTGGAGAAAATCCACACAACCCTGTCTTAGATAAACTCAGCGCCAGTGCCGTTTCGGACGCGCTACTAATAGCCCGTGTTTCATTCGTATCGAAACATTATCGCTACACTCGTGTATAATAAGTAGCGTTGGAATTTGATGGGATACCGATTATAGGCATATTTGTTGGGTAAGTATTGAATGATTGGAGAAAAACGACAAAGAATAATTAACAGTTGACTTAGCAACAAATATAGTAGTGAAAAGAGTGAACTTACAATACCTTTACATACTTAAAATTTTTAAATACAATAAATAGCATTGGAATTTGATGGGATACCCATTATTTGAATATTTGTTAGGTAAGTATTAATAGATTAGAGAAATTTGTCATAGAATTAATAACAGTTGACAATAAAGAATGTTAGCGATAAGTGTTAATATTCTTTATTCACTCAAGAGTTTGTTAACAAAAAGCCAAAAGCCATATATTAAGCCATTCTAACGAAAAACACAGTCTCATGATGATAAAGACTACTTAAAACTTTTAATTTTGAACAAAACTTATTAGAAGGTAATTAAGTTTAATATATATTCTTAGGCTAAGGTATATACTTATAAGGCCAATTAATGTTCTTTACTTTTACGTCCTTGATGCATGTATGCATGCTTTTATTTTTTTTAGTTTGAGACATTACTATTGTATTTATACCAATGACAGACAGCAACTAAATTACTACGGAGAAGCTTGCTAAATAAAATAATATTAGGTTGAATAAACCTAATGTTACGGATTCTATTGTTCTTAAAGTCAAATTAAATGCGATAAGTTCCATAAGATTTTTTTTTTTTATAGAATAAGGGTGACAAACGAACACACAGTCCACCTGATGGTAAGTAGTTCCTGTGGCTCATAGACGTCTACATCTATCCTCGATTACGAATCAAAATGCAGATGCGTTGTCACCCGTGAGAACTAACATGGAATGCCTTGTTTCCAGTAAAAAAGGGTCTCCGGTTCTCTACACTCACCTCTAAATTCTTCGAATTTTATCACAATCATACATACATAATAAAATAAATAATAAAAATATAAAAAAGTTGACTCCCTAAAAAAACAATTTAAAAGTAATGCAATAAAAAAAACGAAAAAAGATTGAGAAAAACCCATTAATTTCTTTCGGTTTACAATTTGTAATGGGTCTCGCCTGCTACTAAAATGAATACGGATATTGAATAAAACTGCTTTTATTCATTTTCATATTATTTATTGCATCCATAATGTTACAGTTAAGGTGTTGAGAACATTTTAGGTTTTAACTTAAAACTATGAGATCATTATAGGCCCTGCAGGGCACGGAAATTAAGAGAGAGGAGGGCCATTATAGTGAAACAATAATGATAAATACACTTTGAAATAAAAATAGAATTGAAATACTAGGTAGATATTTAAAATTTATCATTTAAGTATTCGTTTAGTGTGTAGTAATGTTTACAAATAAAAAAAAAAAACCTTAATTTTATTTATAAGAATAGAACCCGAAATTTAATAAATTATTTTTATTAAATTTCGGGTGCTTTACAGCACCCATGGTCACAGGAATAAGGTGATTTACGTCCTGATGTCAGAGTTAACCCGGAGTACCTTCAGCTTTTTTTAATATTCGTTTTGGCCCGATCTACACAGAATGAACTTACTGTGTCTTGAAGTATTGCGGTTGTAAACTTGGGTTTAGTTGTAATTTTATTAATTACAGGATCGCAAACAGGTGGTAGTACTCAGCCTTGAAGTTAGGATGTTTTTTTTTAATTTCAATAGCCTCGCGTATCATCCTTGGCAGGAATGGATGTTCTTTCGCGAGAATTTGTGGTATATCAAATCTGATGTAATGAAGTGGGCCTTCTAGGATATGACCACAAACTGCAGACTTCCCTTCATTTAATTAAACGCGATATAAGCCGTAAAAGTAGTTTATTCAATGTGTAGTGTTCGCGTAAATATAAAAATCATTAAGAATACGGCTATTTAACTTATGCTTTCAGCTCATAATATATTCTGTTAAGCCGAGGTAGAGTTTTTTTGTTTATAATTTATTTCAATTTTGTTTTCTATTCTCATTTTTGTTTCGGTCTTTTTGGTGCATTCATTTTAAATTTATTTTATTTTAGACTTATTAGTGTCCTGAAACACTATTATGAACAAAATTTCATGTGATAGCACGAGTTCCGACACAAACATGGCCCATTTTTACGACGCCCTATACTTCGTCTACCGGTACGAGGCTGCAACTCGAGAGGCTTTCTTCCCCGTCGGTTGTGAGTTCCTCGAGCTGGTGGCCAGACCATTTATTTATTTGTTTTCATTTACCATAATCATTTACTATGCAAATATTTTTCCTTTGCCTATTTATACGAGTATATATTAATAATATTTATGAATGTATAAATATAAAATCATACAGCAGAAAACATCTAAAATGAATGAACGAATGAATTTTCTAGTTTGAGCTGAATTGTTTAGAACTAGAGCCCAATGACATCGTCAATCTTACTTAGCGGTACCATGTAGCGACATCTATGGAAATGTATTAAATAAAGAACGATGTATTTAGCGCGTCAAATTTTCATATCGATATACATCGCAACCGCTTCCGTAGATAGATAATAGATGGCGCTAGAGTAGTCAAGTGAGCTCGGCCACGGTCCTTATTGCTTTGTAAGAGAGATACTACTTAAACACGATGACAATATAATTCAGAGTACGAGTATTCATAATGATTTCTTATATTTACGCGAACACTACACATTTAAATAAAACTAATTTTACGGATTTTATCGCGTATGCTAACTTACTTTATATTCCCGACATTTCGAGCACTTTACAGCACCCATGGTCACGGGGGAGGGGGGAGGAGACTGAGGTGTATGACGTCCCAATGTCATAGTTAACCACGGCTACCTCCAGATTAAAAATTATTAATTTTTGTTCCGATCTGTATGAACTTACAGTATCTTGAAGTCTTACAGTTGTATGCTTGGGTTGGGATTTAATTTTATTTATTATGGGATCCCAAGCAGATAGTAGCACCCAGCCATCTTCTCTATTGAAATTAGGATGTGTTTTGATTTCAATAGCCTCGCGAATCATCCTTGGAAGGGATCGGTGTTCTTTAGCGAGGATTTGTGGTCTATCAAATCTAATGTAGTGACGGGGGCGATCGTGTACGTGTTTACAGACTGCAGACTTCCCGGAGCGTCGATTCTTCACATCGGTTATGTGTTCTTTAACGCGGGTTTTTAAGAATCTTTTAGTTTGTCTTATATAAGAGAGACCAAATTACAATCAAGCTTATACACTCCTGCATCTTGCAGATGAACATTACACTTGACTGATCGTAAAAACTGACTAATCTTCTTCGGCGGCTTGAAGTATGTTTTAATGGAATCACGCTTCAAGATGTAGTCAATATTGTCAGTGACACCTCTGACATATGGCAGTACAGCAGGTACTCGCTGACTGTGGCCAGTTTCATTCGTTCACTGTGACGTAGGCGCGGGACCCGAAGCAAAACTTGCTTGACCTGTCACAGATCCCTCGTGCTCTCTGAAACAAAGATTTACCCACGGTAGCTAACTGTGAAGGATGGTGGTGAGAATCACCGTTTAAATATTTATCTGTATAGGTGTTTTTTCTTTACACAGTGTGGCTCAACGTGTTATCAGGATTCCGAATTACTAACACACCTAGAAAAGCTAAAGAATTGTTTGCCTCTAAGTCCATTGTGAACTGAATTTTAGAATTTATGGAGTTAAGATGGTCTAAATATGCAGTTATTTTATCTAAAGTAAGAATTGTGAAAGTGACGTCTACGTACCGCTTGTAGAATCTTGGGTTTACGGGAGAAGTAAGCAGGGCTTTCTCCTCAAAGTCTTCCAGAGATCCAGGTGCGCCCATCGCCACTCCATTTATTTGCTTGTAGAACTCTTCCTTCCACAATAGGTAGCCAGATGTAAGTCAGTGTCTGAGTAATACTGCATATTCTACGGGCATGTTGTTTTTATCCAGCCTTTTGTAACAATCGAGATGCAGTCTTCAATAGGTAAGCATGTGAACAGAGACTGCACATCAAAACTGACCATAGTTTCATTGTCCGCCAGATGTAGGTCTTTAATATCGCTGAAAAAATGGTAGGAATCCTTTGTGTGTACTCTTACTATTTCGCGCCAAAAATCCTCCATTTCGTTTATTTTTTTAAACAGCTATCTAAGAACACTTACGTTTTTAAGACGAATATAACGATATTTTAACTGTCGATATACATCCATCTATTTGGAACATCAGAGGTAATAAAGAAATTTATAAACATAAATAGTAAAAGTACATACAAGATACGCGCGATGCAAAAAAATATTTTTAGTAGATTTTAAAAGATTAAGCCATTTTAAAAGTAAAACGTGCTATTTGTGATAACATTTCATTCTATTATATTAGACTTTCATCTTAAAATTTATGTTTAAAGTCAGTGAGCCTCAATTTAAACCGCTAAAAAACTGTGAAATATATTGTGAAAATATCTGGATAATTAATTATGTCTCCCTAAAATACGGCACTTACATTTATGAGATAAAATTTTAACTTAGAGAGTGTTTGCTCATGGGATGAGTGATAAAATTTCATAGGGGTTCGACTCCGGCCACTTCTACCGAAATTATAAACATTGATTTATCATCCGTTCAGTCGTGAAGAAAAATATCGAGAGGAAACCTGCGCGTCTTAGAAGTTAATAAACCTAGCAAGCTAACAGCATAGCAAAGTGGCGAAGCAATCACCTTTGTAGCGGTTTCTAACGGAAAAAGAAAAAAAATCAAAATAGGAGGTTCAGATGCCTGGGTGATCAGTAATCGATTGCTGAAAACAGAATTTGAAAATTCGAAACCGTTCTCGAGATAATCGTGGGACAGACGGACAGACGGACGGACAGACGGACAGACGGACAGACATCGTGAAATCAATAAGTGACATCGCAAGCTTCGCCACTTAATAATATTCAGAGCGAAAACATCAAGTTTACCAATTCATTCTAGAGCAACGCGGCGGACTAATTCCTGCTCTACAAGAGAAATATGTGCTCTAAAGCAAAATCTATGTAGACTTTAGTAATTTTTGGGATTAGTAGCCTAGCTTTTAGCTCTTTTTCCATGTGTTAGTTAACGTTAGTATGACTAAGCGTAGCATTAAAAAGAATAGTAAGTTTAAATTACGACACACTCTTCGAAAAGATTTTCAAATGTTTTTTATTCATAAGCGACATTCGCGATTGGACACTTTAAAGACTCGTGGTAATAGGAGGGTGGTTTTAATATCGGGAATAAGAAAGTTAAAATTAGGGGCAATAAAGTTAGTTGAATTATTTTAATTCAAAGTTTTCATAATTGTGTATTTATAATAATTTATGTGTTTAGTTCTGGGAATCTTATATTAAAATGAGATTTAGAGCATTGTCTTTAATTTATATCACTCAGACAGTTCTTTGGAATACGACATTTAAGTACTTTCAATTTGTAAGCACTCCTGATTTAAGCCTTAAATTAGCTTAATTATAATTAGCAATATTTTACAGTCGTAGTCATGTCATATCGATGCTCATTTGCAAGATTAACACTGACTGTGTTCCTTTGTGTTCCACCTTCGCCCTGTATATCCGTAGCCCGCAGGGCTACGGAAAAGGTTTTGCGGCACCACGGCCACACTTAACAAATAACTTTCAAAGGCCACTATAGGAGGGAGTAAAATTTATAAACAGTATGTTATGAAGATCCCCTATGAGATGATAAGGGTTGCTATGTTGTCATCCCATATAAAAGCTACTGTAGGGATATTGACCTTTGAAGTTTGCAAAGGTGTACAATGATTGTGATTTGTATTCAATTTGTATATAATTGCGCTGCGATGTTTGCTAAAATAGCTTTTCCGCATACGATTCGTAAATATAAGGAAGCCTCCGGTCGGCGCCAAAAGATGAACTCAGCAACACTATATCATCCGCATAGCTTATATTATTTATGCACACTCTGTATAACTGATAATTTTATATAAGGGCTTGTGCCACAGTAAGTCATAATTTACAAGGCTTTCGATAAATCCGGAAAATGGGCAAAAATTGGAGTCTTCCTATCAGTATAATATTGCGTAGGCTGCTGGAGGTAAAAATTGCATCCTCCCTCGATAAACTAGATCTAAAAACAAACAAGATATCTCGAAATGTTATTAAAATATATTAAAAGTTTGAATAATAAATATAGTTATAAATTATAAGATTTTCGTAAAATAATATTCATTGGAGAAATGTTTCTACCTAAAGTTATTTAATAATATGAAATAAATACTAATTTGATGGTTTTTATCGCCTTTAATTTCATCTTTTTAACTATATATAACGTCCTTTCCGTGACAATGTAACTTCTAAGCATCCGAAACGTCGGGGATTAAGAATAAGTTATTTATGCTTTGGGTATCTTTTGTGACCTATTCAAGGCCTTCGATTGTGTTCACCATGAAATATTAATCAGGAAACTTCAACACTACGGTGTAAGAAGTGATGCTCTTAAATTAATTATTTCATATTTAAGTAAGAGAACGCAAATAGTTGTCATTAACAGTATGAGCTTTTCCGGGTAGATAGTACAAATGGGCGTGCCTCAAGGCTCAATTATCGTCCCCTTTCTGTTTCTTGTATACATTAATGACTTACCTTACATAGTAGGGGATAACCATGATATAGTATTATTTGCAGATGACACTTCTTTAATTTACAAATTAAATCGACAATTACTAAAATATGACGAAGTAAATAATACTATATCTAAATTAGTAAATTGGTTCAATGTTAATAATTTGCATTTAAATGGCACTAACACAAAATATATGAAATTCATGACTCCAAATGTCAAACAATTAAATACAAATGTAATTTTATATGGGGAGAAACTGAGTCTTACCCCTATTTTTCTTGGAATCACACTAGACGCGAAGCTTCAATGGAGCCCCCATATATCAAAACTAGCAAGCAGACTTAGTTCTGCAGCATATGCTGTAGAAAAGATTAGAAGTCTAACCAGTGTTGAAACAGCTAGACTAGTCTACTTTAGCTATTTCAATAGCATAATGTCGTATGGTATTTTACTATGGGGACACGCAGATGACACTGAAATTATATTTGTTTTACAGAAGAGGGCCATAAGAGCAATTTATGATTTAAAGCCTAAAGAGTCGCTACGACAAAAATTTACGGAAATTAATATATTAACTTTGGCCTCTCAATACATTTATGAAAACGTAATGTACGTACACAAAAATAAAAGTAGTTTTACAAAAATAAGTGATATTCGTTCTGTAAATACTAGGAACAGACACAAGCTAGTAGTACCAGTTACTCGACTCCATCGAGTCAGTAATTCATTCTTGGGGCGATGTATATGTAGATGCTTTTATAACAAAATTCCAGAAAATATACAAAATTTAACCTGCTCAAAGTTCAAAAACTTTATTAAACTAAGTTTGTATAAAAAGGGTTATTATAATATTAAAGAATTTATGGATGATAATAACCCCTGGAAATGAGGTGATCGCTACCAAGCTATTTCTAATTTGTTGTGTTGTTAACTTGTGTAACATACATGATTGTACTGTTATTTAAAAAAAAAGTCCCGCTGGGTTTCTTGCTGGTTCGTCCCCGGACAGAGGTTTTTTTTTCGAACCAGTGGTAATCAAACAAAAGAGTGACTTTCATTAAGTATTATTTATAATCTATATTGAATAAAAAAGTTTCTGTTTCTGTTTCTGTTTCTGTTAGAGAAAGTTAGTTTTATTTCGTATGTATTATTTGCGAAAATATAAGGAATCAATCATTTAATAACAGTTTAACAACGATCAGCTTATGTCGCTCGAAAATAGATCGTTATTAGAGAATCATTAAGAGAGCCGAAGAATTAATCAAAATATACGTTTAAATGTCGTAATAAAATGTAAAAAGAATTGTCTTGCTTGGTAAGGTATATTTTTAGTATCGTTGTTAAATACTAACGAGCGGTAAAAGATTATCTGCTACAAAATTTAACTTTAGTCCAAATTAATAATCACTTACGCTATACTAAACGATCGAATGGCAATAATGAAACGAAATCTGTAAGACTAATAAAAGAAAATCTTATAAAGAAATTAACGAGTTTTTGTTAATTTAAATTACTTACTACTCCCAAAATAAAAATACGAACAGATAAATTGGGTTACTTTCTTCCACATACTTTTAAATGTTTTTTATTATATTGAATAAAGTTTTATCAATTATACTAAATAAAAGAGGTGTAATAAAGTTAAAGCTTAAGTATATATTAACGTCCCACAGCTTTTTTTATCCAGAATAAGGATGGCAGACGAGCACACAGTTCACCTGATGGTAAGTGAATGCTGTGGCCTTATCCTTAATCAAGAATCAAAATGCAGATGCGTTGTCACACCTGGGGACTGAGATAGAATGCCTCGTTTCCAGTAAAAAGGGTTTCCGGTTCTCACTCACCATACAAAACACAGCAGCATTTTCTTTCGCATTTACCACGGGGAGTGCTCTGAGGAATTGTTCGGATTAATCCCAGCCGCCAAATTTCACGAACGCACATCGCGCAAGAACTCCCGATACCATCCACACCATCTGGATAATTGGCGGTCCACCACTGTGCGATTTAGAAGATGTTTTCTTCCTCGCACAACTTCCTTGTGGAATCGATTACCATCAGCGATTTTTCCGGACCGATACGACTTAGGGACCTTCAAGAAGAGAGCCTACTCTTTTTTAAAAGGCTGGCAACGCATCTGCGATTTCCCTGGTTCCCCTGGTGTTGCAGTTGTTTATGGGCGGCGGTAGTCACTTACCATCAGATGAGCTGCATGCTCGTTTGCCCCCTCTCCTATAAAAAAGCATTAAGCTGCTATTTTACCATAGTATTCTGTGAGAGCATGGTCCTACCTCGATCAAGCCGACCCGTTCGTGCTACAACTATACTACAGAGAAATATACTGCCTCGTTGGCCTAGAGGTTGTAGTAGTGCGACTGCTGATCGTGAGGTCCCGGGTTCGAATCCCGGGTGGGGCCTAAAATCAGTTATTGAGTTTTTCAATCAAAAAATTCTCAGTAGCTGCCCGGAGTCAGGAAGTTGGCGGTTTTTCACCCCTGTGCCTCGGACAGCACGTAAAGCCGTTGGTCCTGCGCCTGATCTCTCACCGGTCGTGTCGGTTTACCGTCCCATCGGGCTATGAGAGTGAGGGAATAGAGAGTGCACATGTGCTTGCGCATACACTTGGGCACTATAATCCTGTCCTGCGCCGATGGCTAGTCTCCGTTGAGACTGGCCGCCGTGACCGAAATTCGGCCTGGAGGACATTATTATTAATATTATGTGGGGCATCTATATAGTTTACTCATCTCGTTGGGCTGTATAATATATAATTGTAAATGAAAATAATAAACATACATAACTATCAACAAAATAAAATAAACACATAAAAATACATAAATAAATAAAAACCCAACCAGGTGAAAGCCCTCGGCAGGGGAGACCAAACGGCCGAGGGTTAGGGGGAAAAGGAAAGAAACCGGCAGACGATGCAGGCGGTATCGAGGAGAACCGCCTTCTGCATTTGAGTTTGGAGCGGTCCGTCACAGAGTCCCAGTCGCCTCAGATGACCCGAGAGGCTGACTGGGATTAACCCGTTCGCAGAAACGACTACAGGTATAATTTCGGACGGCAGTCCACCCCACATGTCGGTCACCTCGTGAGCCAGGTCCAGATATTTTGTTCGCTTATCTGTTTCGGATTTCACGAGGTTCTCGTCATACGGAATGGTAATTTCGACCAAAAATATCAGGCTTATTCGCAAGAATGGTCCTGTCTGTGATGATGGCCTGGCCCCAGTAGAGCTTGGCGCGGTCACTTTCGAGCACAGCTTCCAGAATGTACTTATAATATGGCAGTTTCCAACCCACGACACCGTATTTCAGAGCGAGCTCCTGGTGTAGAATCCTGGCTACTAGGTTGTGCCTATGCAAGTACTCCAGAGTTAGAAAGCGCCGAACAACCGGAGATGACATGCCTAAGTGATTCACCGGGATTGCGAAAAGCTCGAAAAATGTCGACGGTGCCATCCCTTAAGATGTATCTCCGATAGTTGTTGGTCTTAATAACCTGATCCTGTATCGCACAGACAAACCCTCGGTTTCCCCGAAGAGGTTACCAAAAGGTGGCTCTCCACTGGCTACGTTTCGGTGACCTCTTTGGGGCAACTGTGTCTACGAAAGGCTCATGTAGAGCCTTGTAGAACCTCCCTTGGAGCTGCTTCTCCTTCCATACGGTCTCCCGGTCGGAAAAGCTCTGTACTGCCGGGTCTTACCATTGCTCCTTGGCTAATGATAGAGGGGTAAGTCCTTTATCACAAGAAATAACGTCCATATAGAATGGATCATACGCTGTCGTCAGAAAGTAATTACGTAGGCTGCACACTTCGCGATTATGCATGGTAAGCGCACTTAAAAGGCCACGCCCACCATGTTTCCGCGGCAAATATAGCCTCGTTATTGACGATTTCGGATGATGCATGATCCTGTGCGATGCCATAATAGTGCGGACTTTTCTATCCAGAGCGTTCAGTTCGGTCTAAGTCGACCTGATTATGCCAAATGTATACATGAGAACAGGCATGATCCAACCATTATTTGCTTATGTCTTATTAACGCCCGATAAAAGACTGTTAAGCACTTTTGTCAAGCGTGCATAAAACACATCGCAAACTGACTGCCTCATGTCCGCCTCATCGATACCTATATTTCGTAACATACCCAGGTATCGGTATGTTTCAGCCTTGGAAAGGTCTTTATGCTGATGGGAATTGATAAGTCTATGCCCTCAGATTTAACAATCCTTCCCCTTTCGACATGGAGTACCGCAAACTTATCTGTCCCCAGTTCCATTCTAATAGAATTGCTAAAATCACAAGTGATGTTTAGCAATTCCATAAGAGAAGAGCGACTAGAAGCAAACAATTTGAGATCATCCATATAGAAAAGGTGGGTCACTTTTGTACCTTTTTTCAGAAGCTGAAATCCCCTCCCGAAACCCTCCAGTAAGGTACTGAGAGGGTTCAGAGAGAGGCAGAACCAGATTGGACTCAAATAATCGCCCAGGAAGATACCCCTTCTTATCCTTATATGGTTCTCCGCAGCCGTCTTCCGCTCATATAGATGACAAAGGATCGTTTTCCATTGCCTCATACACTGCCCGAGGAAGTCTGGAACTGTACAGTTAACCTTATACAGCTCGAGGACCCTCTTAAGTCATGTATGAGGCACCGAGTCGAATTCCTTTTTGTAGTCTATCCAGGCGGCGAAGAGGTTCCAACGGTTGCGTTTAACCACCTTGTCAATGACCGCGTCAATGAGGAGTAATTCCTTGGTTCCACGACCACCGCCCCGACATCCATTCTGAGCCCGCGACATCACCTGATTTGAGTTCAGGTAACGAGTGATTCTCGCGCTCAAAATGAATGTTAGTGTCTTGTACATGGTAGATAGACACGTCATGGGGCGGTATTTGCTCAGGTCTGTGGAATCCCGGTCTTTAGGAATCAAATGAGTGATCCCAGTAGTGAAGAGGCTCGGGGGCGACTTTTGGTCGAGAGCCTCTTGAAACTGTCGGGTGAGCACAGCGTGACACACCACAACCCTTCAGCCAGTAGTGATGCAGTTCGTCGAGTCCAGGAATTTTCCAGTTCAGGGCCCTACGGACCGCATCAGCTACGTCATCCGGCGTTATGATGACGGGGTCCATGGGCGTAACATTCGCTGTCGTTCACGGGCTCTGACCACAGGCCGCGCCAGAATGCGATAGTGTTGGTGCTGGGCCCGTTCCACTTACCATTGGTCGCTCCAATTATTCATAGAGCCTCTTCTGATCACTCTGGAAGAGACGATTCTGGTTGAACCGTGTCGACCTCTTGGTATATTGCCGAATCCACTTCCCCCAAGCAGCGATTCTCTGCTTCAGGTCATCTATGTGCTCCGTCAGTTTTTGCGTTATATCCGGCTGGGAAAAACTGATGTTTGTCCAAGCGAAAGCCATCCTGACGGTGCGCACAATTCTCGGCCTATTATTGCCCGACCTGAAGCTTATCAGTCTGCCGATTAGGGCCCTTGCCTTTGCGATACGTTCCTCAATCCTTCTTCTCCAGGCTGGAATGGCGCTACTTTGTGTAGTAGCACGTCCAGCCGTGAGAAGTTTGGCGCCAATAATACGGCAAACTGCCAGTGCGGCGCCAAAAAGAATTGAGTCCGTCTCGCAAAGGTCCCGACTGGCTTCCAAATAGGTCACCAGCATTGGGTTGAGAGCCCTCACCGATTCCGCTTGCTTAGGGGTATACGGGGAAGTCGCGGTCGATTCTCGAGAAGCGTACTGCGCGTTTCCCTAATCGCCTCTTCCAATATGTTCCTCATTTGCTTTTGTTTCTGGGTGACTATTCCATCGTCGCCTGAGTCAACCACAAGGAGATCTACGGCAGCATCTACGTGTGCGGTTTGCTCTACAACTCGTAGAGCCGCATCTCCTGTCGTAGTATTTTCATTCGACGAAGGAACAGCCTCACGTCGTAGCCGTTCGAGTTCGGCGTCATCAAATATTTTTGAGTGCATGATGTACCGAACTCGGTCGGCCAGGTTTTGTTCGGTAACAGTAATAGACGGCTCCAGCTCAGCAAATAGTCGATGCATCCTAGCCCGGTACGCAAAACCTCCAATTTCTTCGCCTTTCGCTCCAAAATACGCCCGCAATACGTTTTTATTCATTTTCTTCGTCCAACGCATGCGGCGTATTCCACCAGCGGCCGGTCGCGCTTGCCGAGTCCGAGAGGACCCTGCCGACACCAAGCCATCTGGTGGTGATGATGGATGCGAGGGGCTGCTAGGTGGTCGTGCAGCACCTTGCACTCCGCTGGTGGCCCGCATGCTGTTGCGTCCGGCGCCAGCTCCAGATGCGCCCCGGCGACCCCAGGCGACCCCCTATACGCGGTCTATTTGTTTCCATCATCCATAAGTTGACTTTTGGCAAGGCTTAAAAATAAAATAATAAAACTTTGTCACTTAACTGTTACGCCAGCGGGCGATGGGGTCATCACTTCCCTACGCCTTTATTGTTATTTTGGGGTATCTATAAAGTTTTCTCATCTGGTTGGGCAATATAAATATATAATTGTAAATAAACATGGTAAACGTACATAAATATCAATCATAATAATAATAATAATTATTATTAATATAACTGCAGTATGACTCTACCACGTATAAAATGCCTGATGCCTATGCTGCCAAATCGGGGTAGCCCCAACAAGATCCTGAAGCTATTGTTGTACTGGACACGTAAGTCGACAGTCGACAGTCTGCTGTGTATAATTCGACCACATTTAAGTAACCCTTACCCTTACCTTAACAGCATATAAAAATCCACTGGATTCAATCTATAGGTGGGATACTGGCAGTTGATAGTTGATATATATATATATATATATATATATATATATATATATATATATATATATATAGGATAGTTGCTTGCTAGGCAAGCGGGTTGGCAACCGTATTATTTTATTTTTATTTAGCTATTATCAGGAAGATGCTGCTGTCCATCCCCTGGTTCAGTTTCCCTCTGTCGCATCTTACGAAACCCACAAATGATATTGGGTAGTAGATACATATTCTTCACCGCTACTAAACGGTAAATAACTCTATTTATAATAACCCATATTAGTGTTATGGAAATACAAGATATTAAAATAGCTTCTTAAATAAATAATATTTTCTAGTATGAACTCTGAAGCAACACATACGATATCAATTTATTTGAACAGTGACTCTTGAGTGAGTGCCTTGGTCGGATATCGTATATTTTAAGTCATCATTATATTGCAAGCGAATTCCTGAAACGGCTTATATATTCAGCACCGGATTATGAGATGTTATAGAAGAAACAGTTAGCAGATGAAGTTTGAAAAAAAAAGTGATTTGAATGATTGATTATTTCACAATTTGCGTCGTAGTCCTTTAGTAGTCTTTTGTTATTAAAAAGATAATTAACTACCTACCATTCAATTTCTAAAAACGTTATTCTTTATTTCTCAGTTAGTTTAGCTAGCTCCTCAACACGCTTTTATAACCTTGACTTACCTTAACTTGATTTTTTTTATAGGATAAGGGTGACAAACGAGCACACAGTCCACCTGATGGTAAGTGTTTGCTGCGGCCCATAGACATCTACATCTATCCTCTATTACAAATCAAAATGTAGATGCGTTGTCACTCGTGAGGACTAAGATGGAATGCCTCATTTCCATTAAAAAGGGCCTCCGGCCACCTGCACTGACTAAGCCAAACGCAGAGGTAAATCTCTACTTCACGCTGGTTTTCTGTGAGGTCGTGGTATCACCCCGGTTCGAGCCGGCCTATCCGTGCGACAGCAAAAGCTGCCGCGTGGCTCTACCACTGTTAGAATGAAAGATGAATATAATAGAATTTTTAATCCAGTTGTCGTAACCTTCCGAACGTCGGAGTAATTTGAAATTTCGCAGACAATACGTTCTTCGGACTGCGATCGACTTCGACGAGCACTTTGTCGAAAATTACTTCGCGAGTAGTGTGGAGGAAGCATTAGACAAATTCAATGGCAGTGCCGTTTCGAACGTACTACAAACACCCAGGGTTTTGTTCGTATCGAAACACATTTATAGCTGCACTCGTGTATAATAAATAGCATTGGAATTTAATGGAATACCGATTTTAAGCATATTTGTTGGGTAAGTATTGATAGATTGGAGAAAATTGTCAGAGAATTATAAACAGTCGACTTAGCAACAAAAATAGTGGTGAAAAGCGTTAACTTAATATTTTTACTTACTTAAAATTTTAAATGCAATAAATATCATTGGAATTTGACGGGATATCCATTATTTGCATAGTTTTTGGGTAAGTTAATTGATTAGAGAAAATGTGTCTTAGAATAAATAAGTGTTGACTTAACAATAAAGAATGTAAGCGATAAGTGTTAATACCTTTATACGTCACATACCTGAGACGGCATAGATGACCATGAATTGCAATTATTTATTATAAACCAGGGCTTGACTACAATCTCATCTGGTGGTAAATAAACTGTCTTAGCGTAACAAAAGCCTACTCTGGTCTTGAAGATGCCCAGATTGTAATCGTAAGGAAAGGCAGACGCCGGCAGATTCGTTAAAAAAAGATAAGAAGCAGGGATTTTCGCACCTTTCTGGCTAGGAGTCCGGTTCGATAGGTACCACCCTACAGTACCGATACGCTCTACAGATTGTGGACTCAACCGTTGTTAATGCATTAGACGTACTTTTGTACATATTATAGCTTTACGCAGCATGTTTATATGTTTTTTTTACTTATTATATACGGCACAGATGCCTACACATTTCTTAGAAGGTTATGGAACAATTACGAGTACATCGACAGTGCTGCCCCAGATGGCGTGATTTATGTTTTCGAGATATTTTTATTCCTCAGACATGCAGGTTCACGATGTTCTCTTTTATCATCGATCACGAGGTAAATTACCACTTAAAATTACAATTAACTATTTCATTTATATCAGCGGGTATCGAACCCGGGTTCATCGCATGATTTTAAATTTACGGTGAACGCTTAACTCCTCAGTTACCATGGCTAGTATTCTGTTAAAAGTATGTTAAAAAATAAATATTTTAAGCAATTCTAACGAAAAAACCAGTCCCGTGATGGTAAAGATAACTTAAAACTTTTCATTAAATAATATTTTTAGGCTAAGGTATATACTTATAAGGGCTATTAATGTTCTTAAATTTTACGTCCTTGATGCGTGTATTGCATTGTATTGTATTAATGACTGCTTGCCTCATTAAAAAAAAAACATTTATAAACTTTTAGTTTTTGACATTACTACGTTTATGTAGTAAAATTTTATTAGCGTATGCAGTTTAGTAGTGTACGTGGTTATACCAATGACAGGCAGCGAAAAATTACTATAGAAAAGTTTTCTTAGTACAATATTAGGAGGTATAAAACTAATGTTATGGAATTCATTGCTCTTTAAGTCAAATTAGATAGATACTCGTACTATCCGTAAAATTAGTTTTATTAAATTTAAAGTATCTGTTAATTTTACGTGGTAGCGCCATGCTGCAGCTATGTTAGTAGTATAGTTGTGGCACAAATGGGTCGGCTCGACCGGGGAAGGACCATGTTCTCACAGAATACCAGCTAAAATAGCAGCTTAACATTGTTGTGTTTCGTATGGTGAGTGTAGAGAACCGGAGACCCTTTTTACTGGGAACGAGGCCTTCCATCTTAGTCCTCATGGGTGACGACGTATCTGCATTTTGATTTGTAATCGAGGATAGATGTAGATGTCTATACAGGAAACACTTATCATCAGGTGGATTGCGTGCTCGTTTGTCACCATTATCCTATAAAAAAAGGAATTATAATAGTAATAATTTTAAAAACTTTTTGAAGGATTTATAAGTCATGATAATGAAATTATGGTATTTTCATGAAATTGGTATATGTTGCGTTCGCTAAATTTTACATTTTTCAGAGGTCCGGAGGTGGGTAAAAACTGAATTATTAAATTTTATCATAATCATACATACGTACAAAAATGATGCATAAAACATGTCAGTAGATTTTAAAGTGTACAATTAATTTTAAGTTTATTTTATGATTTAATTAGTGTAACATTAAGGCATTTTAAAAGTAAAAGTATATTTGTGATGAAATTTTATTCAATTATAAGATTATTAGACTTTCATCTTAAAATGTGTCTTTAAAGTCAGTGAGCCCCAGTTTAAAATAGAATTTGAAATAGAATACTGAAAATGAGCCCAATTTTGAGCATGGCAATGCAAAATATCTATATAATTAATTATGTCTCACAAAAACATGGCACTTAAAATAATGAGCTAAAATTTTAAGTTATTTTTTTTTTATAGGATAAGGGTGACAAACGAGCACACAGTCCACCTGATGGTAAGTGGTTGCTGCGGCCCATAGACATCTACATCTATCTTCGATTACGAATCAAAATGCAGATGCGTTGTCACCCGTGAGGACTAAGATGGAATGCCTCATTCCCAGTAAAAAGGGCCTCCGGCCACCTGCACTCACCAAGCGAAACGCAGAGGTAAACCTCTACTTCACGCTGGTTTTCTGTGAGGTCGTGGTACCATCCCGGTTCGAGCCGGCCCATCCGTGCGACAGCAAAAGCCGCGTGGCTCTACCACTGTTAAAAATTATATAATATTACGGGATGGATGATAAAATATCATAGTAGCATTCAACTCCGGCCAACTCTAACGAAATTATAAACAGCGATTTTAATGCTGTTTATAATTTTTTATCGTATTATTACTCATTTGTTCATGAAGGAAAATATCGAGAGGAAACCTACGCGTCTTAGAAGTTAATGATATTTGGAGAGAAAAAATCAAGTCTACCAATTCATTCTAGAGTAACAAACAAACAAATTAGTATAGTCTACATTGATCTTGCTTTAGAGCACATATTTCTGTGGTAGGTTAGGAATGGGTCTGACAAACGTTTTTTACTTTACATGGTAAATAAATCTACAAAATAATACGAGAAAAACTGTATTTTTACTTTTTTCATATCTTAAAAATTGGCTAAGATATTAACGATCAAAGTGCGTGTTTCCGAACGAAGATTTTTAAAAACGCGGGCGGGCGCTCACTAGCCGAAGACGTCACACCCCCCACTCATACAACAATCGCGCTCTCGCCTGCACGCCGTTGCGCAGTAAAAATCAGAATTTTAAAGTTCTCTACGGTAAAAACGGAAAAAATACTGTATTCTGCGTCAGTGCTTCAATTCAACAGTTAAAATACCTGATAAACTCTTTTTGTATGTGCCTGAGGACCCAAAAATGAGAAAAGAGTGGATGACAGCCGTAAAAAGAGTCGATTCAATAGGCCCTTAAACTAAAGCGCACTGTTGTGAAGACCATTTCGATGTAAATATTTTTGTAAGTAATAAGCTTATCCTTCTTCTCTACCTATGCTATAAAAAAAAACTAATGAGCAGTGGTGTCATATATCCTACAATAACTCTACAATATTTGTTAGTCGATACTAAGTTTCTTAATTAAAAATAACAAGATATTGTCAATGTCAAGGCATACTATGTAACAAGCTTCATCTATCTTTAAAAACTGTAATACTTAAGTTAGTGACCAGCGTTGCTGAGTTCATAATAATAAAAAAAATGTGCAGTAATTACATTAGATAACTTGATAATTGTGAACTTGTTTGTGGTCCAAAGTTTAATAAATTGAAAAAAAAAAATATGCTTGCCCTACTAAACCTACCTACTTGTATACTTTGAATGATTAGATAGATCTTGCCAAAATTGCTAATTACCTAGCACCTAGTAGCTGCGTAGTGCAGTGCTCCTCAACCGATTGTATTGGCGGGTTCGGCACTTAACGGAACATACATCTCCCTCTCTTTTTTACTGTATATACCCTATAGCATCATCCCCGTAGCTCTCTTTTCCTGACCATATAACACTTCGAATAAAAAAACTACGAAACGTACGTTTTTAATGTACTATTAGAACGGCTTAACCGATTTTGATAAAACATGTCTATGAATCACTGTTAAAAAACAATATTAAATACAAAATAAAAAGACAACACGGTTCACCCATTTATGAGCTACAGTACTACAGACAGACATACTGACACACAGACAGACACACATAGCGGTCAAACTTATAACACTCCTCTTTTTGCATCGGAAATTAATAAATCCATACAAATAAATACAATTGGAGTGTCTGTTTGTAACGTTAAAATGGATGTGTAGAAAAGGAATGGGATGGACGGATGTACGACGCATGGTCGCGGAGAAGTTTTAGGCCAAAAACCAAAAAGTTTTTTGTGCGTTCATGGACTTAGATAAGGCTTATGACAGAGAGGACAGGGATGTGTTATGGTAAACACTGAACTCATTTGGGTTGAGCGCTGGGTTGATACAGGCATTGAAGTCTCTGTATAGGGAATCTAGTGCTTGTGTCAGGATCAACGGGGCCTACTCGGACTGGTTTGGCATCAAGCATTATTTGGCGCAAAGGTGTCAGAAAGGGCAGTGTGGCTTCCCCGTGGCTGTTCAACCTATTTATAGACAGTTGTTTGGAAAATTTGAAAGTAGAAGAATGCGGGTTAAGAATGGGTGATTTAACCGTCAAATGCCTTTTGTACGCCAATGATCAAGTCATACTTGCGTCGTCGGCGGCCGAGTTGCAAATGATGGTTACATTAATAACAGGACATTAAAAGAAAAGGGAATGAAAGTGAACGCAAGTAAGACGAAAGTTATGGTTTTTGAAAGAGAAGAAAGTAAAACGATATGTGAAATAAGAATAGAAGGGGAGTTGGTCGAGCAAGTAGATGAGTTTGTGTATATGGGATGTGTGTATAGCAGGGATGGTAGATATGATAAGGATATAGAACGACGAGTGAGTGCAGGAAATAAGAGTGAATGGGGCTCTACACCCTATTGTGAAAAGTCAGAATGTGTCTAAAAAGGCACGTATGGCAATTCAAAATGCTGTGTTAGTACCTACTTTAATGTATGGTAGTGAAAGTTAGATGTGGCAGAAGATGCACGAGAGTAGAATAAATGCTGTTGAAATGCGGTCATTAAGGAGTATGTTAGGGATGAATCTGAATGACAGACTGAGAAATTGTTTAATAAGAGAAGAGTGTGGTTTGCAAGATGATGTTGTGACCAGGATTAAGAAAGGAATGCTTCGGTGGTTTGTCATGTAGAAAGAATGAATGAGCAAAGAGTGACAAAGCAAATTTATGTTGGAGAGGTGAACGGCAGAGTGGCGAAGGGACGTTCTAGGCGAAAGTTTATCGACCAAATTGGCGATATATTGAAAATGGGCCAGATTAAGAGTACCCTTAACCGACGAGCGTGTATGCGTAGGTATATGGATGTGGAGGAGGCGAGAGAGGTGTGTCAGGATCGTGCCAAATGGAAGTCCATAGTCTCTGCGAACCCCTCTGGGTGACAGGCGTGAGTGTTTATGAAAAGAGTTGCGGAGAGAACGGACCCCTGAGGAAAACCTGCGTTAGTCGCCACAGTATCGGATGAGCAGCCATCGACGACGCAGTTTGTACAGTTGTACAATTATTGTGGCTTGCTTCAATTTGTTTTTAATTTTGCTGCAATGTTTGCTGAAATAGCTGTTATTTAATAATCATCGTTTTATTTACAAAACTGAAGTAAGAAACGAAATAAATGATTTACCTGAAGTTAACATTGTTTACGACTAACGATTCGAAAATGGAAGGAAGCCTCCGGATGGCGCCAAAAGATGGGCTCAGCAACAGTATATCATCCGCGTAGCTTACATTATTTATGCACACTCCGTGTGACTGTGACCCTGTGGCCACCTTTCATGGTAATGATAAACTCACCAATCAGCCTGTTATTATACGAAACCCCGGAGGACTTAATGTCCCCTGCCTCACAACACATTATAGCATATACCTCACGGTGAGATCCAGTCATTTAACTTTACTCTTTACTTTTTAGTATACCAGAATTTTGATATAATAATAACCTCAGTGGGAAAAGTAATCTTATACACAGGCTTATGACACAGCAATTCATTATTTACAAGGCTTTCGATAAATCCGGAAAATGGGCAAAAACTGTTCTTCCTATCAGTATTATTTCGTCGTTGACGCCGCAAAGGGACGTATCTCAATTTTTTGGAAAATTACAGGAGAACAATAAAACATTTATTATTACCCGATTACTAGCTTTTCTCACCAGAAAATTAAATATATTAGACTTAACGGAAAACTACAAATAAGATATTTTTTTTGTATAGAGTAGTATGCCCCGCTACTATACTATGGTGGGAGTTGATGGACCTTACTTATATGTCTTGGAAATATTTTATTTTTCAGACATTCAAAAATGCATAATATTTCCTTCACCACCGAGCACAAGGTACTTTTTGAAAGTCAAAGAAGTAACGCTTTTGCTTCAAGAAGTACTAACTACGGGAGGAAACTTACAAATATACAATTCTCGGCAAGCAGTTTCAATCTCTCTCATATAGTGTATGTATATGCCTAAATTAAGAAAATATAAAGTTTCTTTGTTATTATTATTTGCTTTATTCTCTATAAGTATTCTCAACGTTACAGCCTGTTACAGTCATCTGATGAACATAGGTTTTCCCCATATATTGCCTCATAGGGGGGATATTTGCCTTAGTTGCTACGTTTGGCAAGCGGGCAACCGTTGTTTTTATTTATTTTTGGTCGTTATTGGGAAGACTGGTATTGGTTTGTTTTCCTCTGTCACCTCTTGCTACACCCACGGGATGTTATGAGGTAGTAGATATTCTTAACCGCCACTAACGGTAAACCATTTAAATTATTATAACCACATTTTCATTGGAATGATTTTTTTATATGTTGTGTCTTGAATTTATTCGAAGGCAACTCAGTAATAAAAGAATTTTAATAAGCTTGTTATAAATAGTTATACATTTACTCGAAAATTAACCCCTAATTTTACGGAGCCTGTACTTGAGAATAGCAAGCTTAGAATTACTACGGGTATGAAAGTTATGGGCATCTCTCATTTTATCAAAAGTATTCAAATAGTTTGCTACATAAATTTATTATAATACTTACTTACTTATCGTCACGCACAATCCCTGACGGGGTAGCCAGAGAGAACAGATCGCCAAGTGTCACGATCCTTACATACCTCTTTCGCTTCTTTCAGATTCATTATAATAGCAATGTATTAATAATAAAGTATTATAATAATAAATTTATGTTAGAAACTATTGCCTTTTGCCCAGTTGTGTATCGCCAGCAAAGCAAAATCAGGAATTCGCATTTATAAAAACCCAAAATTAGGGGCTTTATGTGCTAATTACGTGCCAAGTTTAAAAATTAGGTGCTCTAAACATTTCACCGCAGCTAATTGTGGAAATTTGCGTTGCTGGCAAAACATCTCGCTAGCAACGCAATGAATTGTTAGATATACGATAAATATTAATAGTACTTAACGAATTAAGTGCTAATTAGGTGCTGCAATTACAGGCAAAACAAGGCGCCCCTAATAGAAATAAAGTCGTTATTCAGAACATAGCAGATGCAAAATTCTGGTTTTCTAAAAATCAGAATTCAATCAAAATTGCTTTTATAAAAAGCCCAAATTAGGGGCTTTTTCCAGTCCCATCCATTTATTGAATAATTTAATCCGTCAACCTAAAAAAAATTATTCCTGTCAAGGTAAAACAATAATTATTGACCGTGGCATAGTTTCTGATCTTTTTCAGTTTTAATAGTAATTAATAAGAAATGGTTGACTTGAATCCTACTAATATTATAAACGTGAAAGTTTGTGAGGATTTATGAATGTATGAATGTTTGTTACACTTCCACGTAAAAACTACTGAATGTATTTAAAAGAAACTTTACAATAATAAAGCTCATAAATAACTACATTTAGGTAAATCAAAATTCATCTATATCTGTACCACATCACTATGAAAAAAGTTACGGCTGTAGAGAACGTGCAACTTGTTATTTTTTCCACCTTGATCTCTGGGCGGTAAGCACTTTATACATATTGTCCCTTTTCAAGAACATGGGGTGGTAATTATCAAAACATGTTTTTGCCAAGGTTATTATTATTACGACGTTAAAATTAATAACTATTTTACAAATTATTACAGCACTGATCCAAAAAATTCGAACTATATACACAGATATTTACATGACCATATATGCACACACATACAAGCTAAATCCCAAAAGAAGAATTTAATCTTTAAATCTTTAAAAAATGTATTTCTTAGTAACCAATCACAGCGCGAGGAGCTTAGGGCCCAATCCGCTGTCGGCATGCTTTGATAAGCTATCTTTCTCCCACTCATGGCTACGCAAACGCATAAGACTATTTTGTCGTACTCATTTGTAAACTTTATTCACGTCTGGGAATTGTTTAAAACCGCTAAATTTTTCTGGTATCTGCAGGTATTATTAAAAATTACTCAATAAATACGTGATTAACATTTGAGATTGCCAAAAGTATATTTTTTGGGAATTTAAAAAAAATATTTTTGGCGAGATCTGGTAATACTTTATAACCGACAAAAACGTCTGGGATTATTTTTTATTTTTATTTTTTATAATTATATAAAAACTAAATTAAAAGATAAAAAAGAAACCAAGTTGCCAAAAATCATTTTTTTTTTGGATTTTTTTTGGCAAATAAATAATCGCAAACGCTCTGTCAGACTCGCAGGACTGGATTTTCCAATTGAAAAAACTATATTTTTTCACAATTCAACTTGGCCAAAGGACCTTCCCAAAATTCGTCACCAGCTCTCAGACTATAAATAACAGTTATATACACATATAACAATATTATTTACTCACTTAAACTTTAAAATATATTATTAAATTAAAAAGTTAAGATAAAGCCTTTATTGCGTCGTAATCATAGACAAAGCTGATAACGAGGTAAATTAACATTGTTGCTCGTTTCCTCAGAGGTTAAGCACTTACCGTAAATTTTTTAGTACCTAAGGCCGGTTTCAATAGCCGCTGACACCAATGAAATTGTTAATTTTAAGTGACGATTTAAGGCGCAGGTTGAGCAAAATGTCGCGCTAGTCGTTATTTGTGCGGTTTTTAGGAGCTATCTACTTTTTATTTAAAAGATATATCAACAAATAAAAAACACATTATATTTCTACATAATCTTGATTTCATAAGAGCTATATCCAATTTTTTTTAAAGGAATAAATATTAATATAATCTCCTTACAACGAAACCACATAAATGTGAAATTATTATTGATAACATGCATCTCCTCGTAAAGTAAGTATTATTTTATTTTGCGATTTACACCAATGGATAGGCCATTTATTAATGAACATTTCTATTGTAAATTTTTTTTCAAAAGACCAAAATTTGATTTTATTAAGAAATTATTTTAAAATCTGGGCGTATTCACTGCCCACGGGCTTGCTGGAGTCAGTGATAGTCACTAGTCAGTGAGCGCTGAGCTCTTCGACGTGAAGCCCGTGTCGTTAGAGCGTCGGCCAGCGCACACGCTCACGTCATGTCAGTCGATAATATTATTACTTATTAGGTTATTTTTAGGTAGTATTATTAGTTTGTTTTGGGTATAATTTTTCGTATTAGTTATACATATATTTGTTGTGTTTTATTGCGCGATGAAGCTTTTTGCGTGTATTTTCTTTGAAGTAAATGCAAATAAAAAAATGAAGCACCATTAGCATACAAGTTTCGAATCCATAATTAACATTTCGACAAATATTATAATTTACACTATAAAAGGCTTATTCAATATTATCAGTATAGTATACAGTTAAAATAATTCTCATATCCAACCGCAATATCTTATTAGGTATAGTACTGCCTCGTTGGTCTAGTGGTTGTAGTAGTGCGACTGCTGATCATGAGGTCCCGGGTTCGAATCCTGGGTCGGGCCAAAAAGTCAGTTATGAGTTTTTCATTTATGTTCTAAGTTATAATAATTATAATTAGTATTACTAAGTTATAGTTTTTTTGCTAAAATATAGTATATTATTTATAGCTTGTTTTTTCTTCTTTTTCAAAAAATAATTGAGTACATAAGGTGTTCTATACTTATAATTCAGTAAAAAGTATCTAAGTAGGTACTAATATACCTACTTTTTACTATAAACTTAAATTTTTTAAAACTAAATTTAACTAAAAAGACTAAACTGACCATTTATTTTTGAACTTAGAACAGGACATGGGTTTATTTATACTCTAAAAACTATAACTTTATACAATTAGTGTTCACTACAAAATTATATTCGGTATAAACGGTAATTATTAAATGCAACATTTTTTTTAAATTATTAATTACATTTCCCAATGGATTAAATTTGCTTTAATAAAGTTGGTGATGATTTTAAATAAAAATAAAATTCTGCTCAAGTTTTTTTTATTGTTATCTTTGTGAACAACATCGCCTTTAGAACTGGAACCGTAAGTGTTTCTTTCAGACGTCCACAATTTAAACAAAATAAAAAAATACTCTTTCTACCGGAGCATTTGTACCAGGTAGACATAAAATATATTCGATTAAAAAAAATTAATTTGAAGATTGTTGACTTTGAATACTTCCATCCAACGAGTTACGGGACAATTTTGTGTTCCGGAGCTTTATTTGGGGACAATGGGACAGGTGACCGAGAAAAGGGACAGTGCCGTTCAAAACGGGACGTATGATCACTTTACCTATAACCCGACGACGGCTCCGTGGCGCAGTGGCTTAGCAATCAGTTGTTGCGCTGGGGGCCGCGGGTTCGAATCCCGCACTGAACAAATATTTGTAAGACCTACAAATAATTGTTCCGGGTCTGGATGTTTGTCCTTGTGCAATTTATGTTTGTAAACTGCCTTCACGACTCTCATTCTATATTACTCTCACTCTGCGAAACATCCTATTTATTTGTTTATTCTTTATTGCACCAAATATTTGTACAAAAGGTGAGCTATCTATCTATTTACCTATAGTGAGTAGGTATCTTTTAAACTCACAATTTTCAATGCTTCATTTTTAATATATAATTAATTATAAAATTTCATAATTAGATAATATATGAGAATACATAATTCTAATATAATGCAACTAATATACCGAATAAAAAAATTAAAATAGATTTATCGTTGTACGCTGTGTGTATTTCCATAAAATAGTTTATTGATGTTGAAAAAATACTACGTCCGTACAATAGGTGGCGTCTTACATATTATTTCTTACGCGATCCTATATTGTAGCGAGTCGGCGCGGCACGGCACACAAATGCTCAAGGTCGTTCGCATGGAGTAGCCCCTTAATACGTGCTTGGAGGTGAAGGAAAATAACGCGAGGAAACCTGCATATCGGAGAAATGAAAAAAATAGAAGACATTTGAAATTCGCCAACATGAATTGGGGCAGCGCGGCGGACATTTCCTTGCCCTAAAAACCCTCTCAGATATAAGAGGCGGCCAGTGTCCAGCAGTGGGACGTATAAGGGATGTAACTTTAACTTTTAAATTTATGTCTGTTAGTAGGTATTGTCATACGTCCGCGAAATTTCAGATTTTCAGACATCCGTAAGTAGGTGAAAACCAAATTAATAATCTCGTCACGTTCATGTATAATTTACGAGTATATATAGGTACAACATACAAGTCAAACTAATAAAGCGTGTAAAAAAGACGCAATAAATAAAATATTTTTAGTAGAAGTTTAAAGAAATTTTTAAACCTTTTTAAAGGTTAGTTTATGATTTTATCAGTGTAATGTACTCGTAAAACAATTTTATAAATAAAGTAAAATTTGCTTTTTGGACGACACTAATCTTTTATGTAAGACTTTCATCTTAAAATATGTCTTATAAAATCAGTGAGCCCTAATTTAATCCGCTTAAAAACTTTGTAACGGAATACTGAAACTCAACCCAATTTTAAGTCTGGCAAGTGAAAATATCTGGATACATTATCTCTCACATAAATAAAGCACTTAAAAATAATCAAATAAATTTTGAAGTAAGGAGTATACACTCCTTACTTAAAATTTTCACATTTTTTGCTCACGAGATGAGTAATACGAGTATTTCATAGTGGAGTTCAACTTAGGCCAGCTCTAACGAAATTATAAATAGTGATTTTTGTGCTGATCTCACATCATCATGCGTTCAGTCGTGAAGGAAAATATCTAGAGGAAACCTTATCTAAGGGGTTAATAATATTTAGAGAAAACGTTATGTATAGCTATGTGGGTAAAGCGATGGCTGCACCCATCTTACAATAATATGTACGTTCCAATAAAGGTCAGTGCATATTCTGCTAATCATCGGTTCACTTGTCTCATTCGCATATTAAACAGTAAAAATGAAGTCTAGCTATTTATTCTAGAGCTATGCGGCAGATTCAATCATGCTATATCACAGAAGCTTACGCCCAGAAGCAAGATCTATATAGCTATTAATTTAAATTTACAGTACTTTTGAGGGGTAGTAGTACGCTTAGCTACTACGATATTAGGTAGAATTAACGTTAATTATATAATAAACGTGACAAACGAGCAAACAGTCCACATGATGGTAAGTAGTTCCTGTGGCCCATAGACATCTATATCTATCCCCGATTAATCAAAATGCAAATGTGTTGTCACCCGTGAGGACTAAGATAGAATGCCTCGTTTTCAGTAAAGGGGTCTCCGGTTCTCTACACTCACTATACGAAACACAGCAGCGTTAAGCTGCTATTTTATGCTGGTGTTCTGTGAGAGCGAACTCTCGAAACGCGACTTCAGAAAAACATCTTCAAATGTTTTTCATTCTTAAGCAACATTCGAGATACGGGCACTAGAAAGTATAATAGTTATGGGGGAGGGTGGTTTTAATGTCTGGAACTGATAAAGTTAAAATCGAACGCGATATAATCCTAAAAATTATTTTATTTAAAGAAAGAAGAAAGGTCCTTGAGTGGCAGCCTCGTACCAGTAGGCGAAGTGTAGGGCGACCCCCCACGAGATGGAATGACGACCTGGTAAGACATGCTGGAAGTCGATGGATGCAGGTGGCTCAGGACCGTGCTTTGTGGCATTCCTTGGGGGAGGCCTATGTTCAGCAGTGAACTTATGAAAGGCTGTGATGATGATGATAATGATTTTATTTAAAGTATGCAAGAACTGTGTTTTTTTTATAATTTCGGTTTTTGTTCTGGAAATCTTATATTAAAATGAGATTTACATTTTTGTTGTGGTTGCAGATTAATATTACTCAAACGGTTCTTCAGCATACAATCTTTAAGTATTTTTGTAAGCACTTTTCTTTTTAGTGAATCTTATAGTGTATTAAATTTAATGATTAATTTTTATAATGTTAAAAATTATACAGTTTATTTTGATGATCGATTTAAAGATTCATTTTTATAATTATATAAAATCACTATGAGTCATATTATACTGAGGCCACTCTCTGAGTTTCTTATATTCTTTTTCATGCCTACGCATACCCGCATCAAAGGAGTCTGATTCGCGCTGACTTAAACCCCATTGTGTTTTTCATTCGTCACGTATTAGCAGGGCCTCGGAAACGCTTTCGCAAACATCTGCGGCCCCACTTATTTAACTTTAAGGGTTTACTCTCACTTAGAACTACTTCAGAAAAGAGAAAGTGATGAAGGTGTCATATAATGACAATGTGAAATGACATGAAATATCTTTATTTCATTTGCGCCTGAATGAGCCCGAAATTAGAATTTCGTTTGTCTAACTTCATTTTTAGTTAACCGCCGTTTTAAAATGAGTAACCCCTGACCGGTGAAGAGACGATGAAGGAAAAGTCCGCAGGTGTCCTCTTTTTCATATCTTTTTCTGTGTTAGGTGGTGGTTACTTTGCTCCAAATGTCAATCCAGGCTGCATAAAGTGTCCTGATAATTGACGGATAAAGTTCAGGTGATTAAGTAAATTCATCTCGAACACTGAATCCAACGTTTTTACGTAGTAGATCCATGCTGCAGATATATTGTGGTTGCAGCACGAATGGGTGGGACTCGACCGGGGTAGGCCCATTTGACAGAATACCAGCGTAAAATAGCAGCTTAGTGCTGCTGTGTTTCGTGTGCTGAGTGTAGAGAACCGGAGACCCTTTTTACTGGAAACGAGTCATTCCATCTCAGTCCTCAGGGGTAACAACGCATCTGCATTTTGATTCTTAGTTAAGGATAAGTGTAGATTTTTTTTCTACGTGGTAGAGCCATGCTGCAGCTATATATGGTTGTAGCACGAATGGGTCGGCTCGACCGGGGAAGGACCACGCTCTCACAGAATACCGGCGTAAAATAGCAGCTTAACGATACTGTGTTTCGTATGGTGAGTGTAGAGAACCGGAGACCCTTTTTACTGGAAACGAAGTATTCCACCTTAGTCCTCACGGGTGACAACGCATCTGCATTTTGATTCGTAATCGAAGATAGATGTAGATGTTTATGGGCCACAGCAGCCACTTACCATCAGGTGAACTGTGTGCTCGTTTGTTACCTTTATCCTATATAAAAAAAGATATCTATGGAGGATATGGCCACTTACCATCAGGTGGACTGTGTGTTTGTTTGTCACACTTATTCTAGAAAAAAACATTCACAGACAGGTGGTGGTGGTGGCGATAGCAGTGCGAGTGTATCGACTCTGTGGCGCTTGCTTATGTAGCGCGTATAGGCAAATATTGCTTCTAACTGGTGTTTGTTAGCTGGCGCATTCTCGAAAAGTTTTTTTTTTAATATAACTAAGGCAAACGAGCACATATTCGACCTAATAGCACATTAACACCCTCATATTTCCACGATTAAGAATCGAATTGCAAATGCGTAGACACCCTTGAGGACTGAGATGTATTTCCTCGTTACCAGTTAAAAGGGTATCTGGTTGTAGTCATACATTATAAAAACGTCGCAGAATTATGCTCTTATTTCGCACTGATATTCACAGAATAGAGAGCGCAGTCCTTCCCCGGTCGAGTCGTTATATTACCCCATACGTAACAGCACGGCTTTTTATAGTTGAACAGCTCTGTACAGTTGTGGATTTGTAAGACTGCTAATGATGATCTGGCTGCCTTGTTGCTTGCTGCATTTAGCTGTGTCTCATCTTCTATAGGTACTTTGTAGAATCGTAGGTCTACCTTTATGCTGTCGACCTTAAGGTAATTTCAGCCTTCCTCTTCTTATAAATTTGTGCATGTTCTTGTTTATGGTGACGTCACCAATAAAAATAAGAATGTCTCTTTTATCCTACTTTCTAATAGGCTTGGGTAAAAAATGTCGATATATCAAAAATATCCTATAAAGAAAAAACTTAGCTGCTGTGTAAATACGTGGCGATAATATGCTGTAGGTGACTGAGTGTAATGGTGGCATAATAGAATCCACTACCACATACTATCATTCCGTGGAGGTCGTAAGAGAAGACAGAGGAAAACTGAAACAAAACGACAAAACGGAAACAGGCAAGAGCATCTTTCTAATAACAATCCAAAATATTAAAATACCTGCTCACTACCCATCCGTTTACTACGTGGATAATATTCCCCTATTAGGCAATTCAGTGCACGGTGTATGTTTACCAGTGGACTTTTGATAGCTTAAAACGAAAATTAATAAATCAAAATCTAATTAAGAAATTATTATTAATTAATAAATTATATATAGTAAAAAGAAAAGTCCCTAGAGCGTGAGCGTGAATCATAGCACTGGGTGTAGCGGGTTTGTACGCGCATGGAACAAGTGTTTTTATGACAAATAATTATTCCGGTTCTAACAATTGGCCTACAAACGATTGTGTTTGAAGGTTAGTCCTTGTGCAATCTATGTATTAAATATTATTAGTAAACTGCCACCACGATACAGGAGAAAATCATAACGTTAAAAAAGAAGAACTTTTAATAAAATAAGCTACTACTATAGAAATGTTTAGCTTATTTAGATATTAAAAAAATACTTTTCTAGGGCATACCTTTATAAAGTAATAAAATTTTATAGCCTCTAATTTATTTTTAGCTCCTAAACCTAACCTGTAACATTTTTCTGATACGGATTAAGTTTTAACGACTTTGGTAGTTTTTATTAATTTTGTTTGAAAGAAATAATATGTTAAAATTTCTTTTTCGCTAAATCGGGGTTACTTCGCCAAGTTTATATTGTGTCAAGGAAAAGTATTAGGATTTACCCGACTTTCTCAGGTAATATATACTTGGGTAATATTCTGTGCTTAATAAACTGGCAAATTTGGGTGACAAGGGTGGCCCATTGTCAACCAAATTTGTGCGGGATTCGAATCCGTAGCCCACAGCGCCGCAGCTGAACGCTTCATCGCTTTTTTTTACATGGGGATATGCCAACGCATACCCGCCTCGCGGGGGCAATGACGGGTTATGTCGGACTCGCACCGATTAAAACCCCATGGTGTTCCACCGTTGCCACATATTGGCAGGGCCACGGGAACGCTTTCGCACACATCCACGGCCCCACCGGCGCCGGCCGCCCCATGGCAGCCCCTTCTCGGGGCTCTCTCCTCCCCATTCTTCTTCTCAGGCAAGGTACACCAGGAACACAAGGCACGCCCCCACTCCACAACCTCCAACTCCTCCTGCGTAACGAGCCCCCCGAGTCCGATACCCGGAGGCCTCGCCGTTTTAACGTCTTCTTTGAAATATCTTGATACGGCTAAATCAATAGTACTAACCAAATGTAAAGGAAATGGAAAAGAAATCTATGGATGCAGGTCGATCAGGACAGTGATTGTGGCATGTATACGAGGAGTTTTGCAGTATGTTTAGCTAGTGAACTTGTGGAGGGCTGTATTGATGATGATCTACAATAATCAGAAGGACAGTAATGTCAAAGGTTGCTACGATTGTAGATCTACAAAACCTCCTTGCAACGGTAGAGGCCTATCTCTAGCACTGGGCTATTGCGGCCTAGTGAAGAAGAAGAATTTAAAATCGGTGATGTGTTAATAAGTAACTAATTAATATAACAACGCTATTTAATATTTTGGACACCTTCCTGTATTTAAATTTAAATTTTAAATAGCTATGAAATAATATGTTCACACTTTGTGTTTTTTTTTTATAGAATAACGGTGACAAACAGCACACAGTACACCTGACGGTAAGTGGAAGCTGTGTTTAAATTTATCCTCGATTAAGAATCAAAATGCAGATGCGTTGTTACCCCAGAGCACTAAGATGGAATGCCCCGTTTCCAGTAAAAAGGGTATCCTGTTCTCTACACTCACCATACGAAATACAGCAGCATTCGGCTGCTATTTTAGGCTGGTATTCTGTGGGAGCGTGGTCCTACCCCCGTCGAGCCTTCCTTTTGGTGCTACAACTATAATGTGACTACAGTATAGCTCTACCACTTTTTGCGCCGCAAATATTTAAAAATAAATATATACGTTTATAAAAATATATATTTTCATTGCTATCATGCATATTTTAATAACTGTAACTGTAACTATCGGTTTACTTTTCTTCATTTCGCGCAGCCTAGAAATTAAAAACAAACCCAAGTATGCCATTACAAAACTTTGTTAAGTTTAATTTGAGTTACTTCTGTGTAGATGGGACCAGAATTAATTATTAAAAGCTGAATGTAAGCCGGCTTAACTGCGAAACTAAGGAAACAAGACGTTTAAGCTAGGCTATTCATCTGATTCGGGATCAGGGGCGCTGTAAAGCATTCGGAGTGTATGATATTTAAAAGGTTAAATTAAACAAAATAAAATTTATATAATTGGTTTCGTACAATGCAGGATGCTTGTTTTAATATGTAAGTACTCATTATATTAAAAGACTGAATAAATTGCACAAAACAACGTTTATACTTTATGAAATGTGTTTTGCAATGCATTAAGCCGTTTCTCCTCAAGTGGCAAGCTCATTTGCCTCTTCGGGTTAAAATAATTTAAGATTAAGAGTAGTGAAATTTTATTTAAAAAGCAATGTTTTGTTTATTTAATGTTTTATAATAAAATATTAAAATATTAGATTGTATTTGTTATACTGGCACAAAACGAAGTATCGTATAATATTATTAGTGATATAAGAATCCATAGAAAACGAGAAAACATATATTAATTTATTTTTTGCAGGATATTTTGCATGCACGTACTTATCAAAACCAAAATTTCATTGTAATCGGATGAATTATTATTATTCACGCAATTATCATTATTATAATAACGCATATGCAACAAACAAATAAATGTATATAGATTATTTTTGTTAATACAGAAGCGTTTCCCATACAGCGATTTTAACCTGTATAGTTAATTGAGGGTAGATTAAGATGTACATAGACTATAGCAGCCACTAGCCATCAAATGGACATGTTCTTTTATAGAATAATGGTAACAAATGAGCACACAATTCACTAAATTGTAATTGACATCTACATCTATCCTCTATTAAGAATCAAAATACAGATACGTTGTCTCCCCTCAGGACTTCTTCAGTACTCTACACTCACCATACGAAATACAGCAATGTGGCGTGGTCCTTCCCCGAGACGACCCATTCGTGCTACAATCATAACATAGCTGCGGCATGGCTTTACCCTCTATGTGGGTATGTGATACCCTTAATTCCATAAAAAAAATATAGATTTTTTTTAAAACATAGATTGAGATTCTATTTCGAGATAAACAAGAAACGCATAATATTTGTTTTTATTACACGAAAAAATGACAAGAATACATGTTTTATTATAACGTTCTCCAATAAGAGATATAAACAGACTTATGACTATAAAATTAACGATTAGACACGAAAACGGTATAAAAGGGGTTATAATAATATAAATGAATACTTACATGGTTTATTAAGCCCTGGCAATGAGATGGTCGCTTCCAAGCTGTTTCTAAAATAAATTTTGTTAATAGCTTGGAACCATTTATATATTGTAAAAGTTATTTTAAAAAAAGTCCCGCTGGGTTTCTTGTTGGTTCTTCCCAGGACAGAGGATTTTTTTCGAAACAGTGGTAAAGTAGAAAAAAATACATTCAATAAGAATTACTTCTAATCAATATATAATAAAAATTATTCTATTCTACTATAGAGTAACAATCAAAATATAAAAAAATATGGAACAGTCCATAATTTTTTTATATTTTGATTGTTATCTGTTGTGTTGTCCATATAATAAATAAATTAACATGATTCGTAATATTATCTTGACTTGTATTGCATACATACTACTACATAGTAGTATGTATGCAATACAATATGTATTTATTCAATTGAATTCTGTGATTCAATTTTCAGTTTTCACCTACTTTCAAACGTATGAATAATCTAAAATTTTGCATTCGTATTAAGAAGGGAAATTGCCACTCGAGAACCTTTTTACCCATCGTTTATCGGATACTCTACTTTTACTCTACTCTATTCTGGTACTTCCAAGCATAACCCTTTCCGTAGTTAGCGTACTCCTTTTTAAAAGGCCGGCAACGCATCTGTAATTCCCTCCCTGGTGTTGCAGTTGTTCATGGGCGGCGGTAGTCACTTACCATCAGGTGAGCCGCATGCTCGTTTGCCCCTTCTCCTATAAAAAAAAAGTTAGCTGTGTGACTTTGAGCTTACTTACACGGCCAGCAATGCAGTAACACTTCTAAGATTGATATTATGTCATTTGAGTGTACTGGTTGTACACTCTGTTTATAAGTTTTTAGGTATACGTGATGCGAAGATGTGTCGTAATCTCATGCACGCTACACTTAAGGGAAGTAGATGGTTTAACCGTGCTTTGTGGCACTTTTGGAGGACTATGTTCAACAATGGACTTATGATGATCTGTAATAATCACGGTGGTGATGATTGTACAAGATTTATCTTCAATTTACGAAAATATGACTTACTGCTTTTCCGTTCGTTCCAGGCTTAAATGCCTTTCTATTCGTTAGAGGCATTGCTCCAGAATCTGACTAGCTCTTTTTCTATATTCAAACAATCCGTCTTCTCTTTTTTATCTTAACATAAGTTCAGCTTTCGGTATTCAGCTCTTGACCGTGAGCCATGTTCTTCTAATGTTCTTAAGATTTATATTAATTCTTTATTTACAGTACAGCCAATACTTTTCTGGAACGCCGCGCCTGTTGATATAAGAAAGGCACTCGAATAAGAACACCTTTAAAAACTGCTTTGACAACATTATCGATAACAGTGGTAGAGCCACACGGCAGCTTTTGTTGTCGCACGGATGGGCCGGCTCGAACCGGGGTGGTACCACGACCTCACAGAAAACCAGCGTGAAGTAGAGGTTTACCTCTGCATTTCGCTTGGTGAGTGCAGGTGGCCGGAGGCCTTTTTTACTGGAAATGAGGCATTCCATCTTAGTCCTCACGGGTGACAACGCATCTGCATTTTGATTCGCAAACGAGGATAGATGTAAATATCTATGGGCCGCAGCAACCACTTACCATCAGGTGGACTGTGTGCTCGTTTGTCACCCTTATCCTATAAAAAAAAAATATCTTAATAAAAACTCCATTTGATCATTTTATATTAAGTCCGCATTGCAATCCCTATATTAAGGTGTATTATAATGAAGATTAAATAAATAAATGATTATTAAATTTAAATGATTTTTTACTATGAATTAGTATTTTCACTAGGATGATCACAGTTCCTGATCAATGCGTGTGGATTAGTTTAGTTTTTTTAAGATCTAATGTTATTATGATATAAGAAAAGTAGCTAAGGGGATAAGCTATTTAAATGTATATAGTAAGGAAACAATTTTATATAAAAGGCTAATTGAATTCAATACCCGCCGGCACTGATGTATTTAAATTGCAATTTCAAACGCTAAATTACTGTGCGATGAAGTGAAAAAGTGAGGGAAACTTTTATGTCTAAGATATAAAAAAGTTTCTATTTATTTAGTTAAGTAGTATATTTATATTTTATGTACGTTTTTTGCATGTGATTCGAGCATTACATCTTTTGTTTGATGTAATTCTTTCCCCAAATTTCCATACCGAGTCGGATTATTAGAGAGGGTATTCTTAAATAATTATAAGGTTGCTTTAATCAATTTCGGCAACGCAGCTTAATTTCATCAAATAATTAATAATTCGTTTTTAACCAATTAATTAATAATTTCATTCATAATTCCTAATTTAAAATATCGAGCTTCAAAGTTGCCTGAAATGTGTTAGTAAACAATAACAGAAGACGCAAAATGGTTCATTAGAAATTACAGATAAAGCGCTGCATGGTTGTCGTGTTGCAAGAGGACTTACTAATCAATTCAATTGTTGGTTCAATTTGATTTTATCATACGTTGAACCACTACGTGGTTTTAGATCTTCTTTAGAAATGTTATTTGAATGCTATAATTTGTAATATTATATACTTAAAAACCCTAAGATACCTGAGGAAACCATATTAAACAATTTGCTCTGTTATATATACATACATATAAAAAAAATTAAGCGTATATATGCAATATTGAATTAACTGGCTTCTATTAAGCTCCAGAGGTGGTTATTTGCATGCCATTACGACATTAATATTGTACAACCATTTTTAAAATTGTTGTATGAAACTTCACGAATAAACAGTGAACCTTGCCGAGAGTGATGAGATGATCCCTAGCTAACTAGCTACCACATGGCAGCGCTGTCGCTAGTTAGCTTGGTTATCGCTGATACATAATAATAATCTGCGATTTATCAGCAATTATTGTTTTAATTTCGCTATCGCTAGCCTTCTGCAAGATACGTAATGTGGCTACCGGTCTGGTCGCAATTAACAATAATTATTATGGGTTCCGTGGATATGAACAGAACAAAAATAGTATATATAGATAATTTTAAGCAGCATCATGCTGCTAATAATATAATCATAATCAAATGAATATACGGTGCGAATAACGCGCATAAGAAGTTATTCCTAAAACGATAGAAAAATACAATGAACATAGAATTATTTAAAAGACTAAATATTTAAAAGGAGTATGTACCTATATGTTTCAGATTTGGATAAAATAAATTTTACATTTTTTATAAATTAATAAATCTGTAGTTAATTTTTCTTTTGTGTAAATATATTTGTATGTTATGATTAATTAAGCCACAAGCATTGTTCTTTGTGTTTCGTACTTGACGCGTATTATAAAGCCATGGCATTGTCACTTAGCTTTTGAATATAGTCTGCGGTTATCACTGAGAACTTAGTAAATTAATGAAGTTTTAATTTTTTTTTCCAATATATTTAGTTATGTTTTTACCTGGTAGTGATATGCTACAGTTATATTGTTGTTGCAGCACGAATGGGTAAGGAACAAGCTTTCACAGAATACTAGCCTGAAATGGAAGCTTACTGCTGCTGTGTTTCGTATGGTGAGTGTAGAGAACCGGAGATCCCCATTACTGGAAACAAGCAATTCATCTTAGCCCTCAGGCGTGACAACGCATCTGCATTTTAATTCTTAAACGAGAATAAATGTAGATGTCTATGTGCCATATGTGTAAGTATTATTCTTACCGCATTTTATCTTGATTATGATACAATTATTAGCTTTTTTTTTAAAATAGTTTATAGACAGTAACTAATAATAAAAAGTTAATGTTACAGCCCACTACGGGGCACAGGCCTCCCCTCATATCTGAATGGTAATGGAACTCTTTTACACTATACATTAATATGCACACACGCACAATAAGACGCGAGCGCGCACGAACAGTATGTTAAAAGTATGTTAAAAATAAATATTTTAAGCAATTCTAACGAAAAAACCAGTCCCGTGATGGTAAAGATAACTTAAAACTTTTCATTAAATAATATTTTTTGGAAACAGAAACAGAAACAGAAACAGAAACTTTTTTATTCAATATAGATTATAAATAATACTTATTGAAAGTCACTCTTTTGTATAATTACCACTGGTTCGAAAAAAACCTCTGTCCTGGGAAGAACCAGCAAGAAACCCAGCGGGACTTGTTTTTTTAAATAACAGCTTACAATCATGTATGTTACACAAATTAACAACACAACAAATTAGAAATAGCTTGGGAGCGATCACCTCACTTCCAGGGGTTATTATCATCTATAAATTCTTTAATATTATAATAACCCTTTTTATACAAACTTAGTTTAATAAAGTTTTTGAACTTTGAGCAGGTCAAATTTTGTATATTTTCTGGAATTTTGTTGTAAAAGCGTATACATCGCCCCAAGAATGAATTACTGACTCGATGGAGTCGGGTAACTGGTACTACTAGCTTGTATCTGTTCCTAGTATTTACAGAATGAATATCACTTATTTTTGTAAAACTACTTTTATTTTTGTGTACGTACATTACATTTTCATAAATGTATTGAGAGGCCAAAGTTAATATATTAATTTCCTTAAATTTTTGTCGCAGCGACTCTTTAGGCTTTAAATCATAAATTGCTCTTATGGCCCTCTTCTGCAAAACAAATATAATTTCAGTGTCAGCTGCGTGTCCCCATAGCAAAATACCATACGACATTATGCTGTGGAAATAGCTAAAGTAAACTAGTCTAGCTGTTTCAACACTAGTTAGACTTCTAATCTTTTTTACAGCATATGCTGCAGAACTAAGTCTGCTTGCTAGCTTTGATATATGGGGGCTCCATTGAAGCTTCGCGTCTAGTGTGAAATTTGAAAAAAGTTGGCTAAGGTATATACTTATAAGGGCTATTAATGTTCTTAACTTTTACGTCCTTGATGCGTGTATTGCATTGTATTGTATCAATGACTGCTTGCCTCATTAAAAAAAAACATTTATAAACTTTTAGTTTTTGACATTACTACGTTTATGTAGTAAAATTTTATTAGCGTATGCAGTTTAGTAGTGTACGTGGTTATACCAATGACAGGCAGCGAAAAATTACTATAGAAAAGTTTTCTTAGTACAATATTAGGAGGTATAAAACTAATGTTATGGAATTCATTGCTCTTTAAGTCAAATTAGATAGATACTCGTACTATCCGTAAAATTAGTTTTATTAAATTTAAAGTATCTGTTAATTTTACGTAGTAGAGCCATGCTGCAGCTATGTTAGTAGTATATTTGTAGAACAAATGGGTCGGCTCGACCGGGGAAGGACCACGTTCTCACAGAATACCAGCTAAAATAGCAGCTTAACATTGTTGTGTTTCGTATGGTGAGTGTAGAGAACCGGAGACCCTTTTTACTGGGAACGAGGCCTTCCATCTTAGTCCTCATGGGTGACGACGTATCTGCATTTTGATTTGTAATCGAGGATAGATGTAGATGTCTATGGGCCACAGGAACCACTTATCATCAGGTGGACTGTGTGCTCGTTTGTCACCATTATCCTATAAAAAAAGGAATTATAATATTATAAATAGTAATAATTTTAAAAACTTTTGCAACATGAATGAATCATGAGTTGGAAGGATTTATAAGTCATGATCATGAAATTATGGTATTTTCATGAAATTGGTATATGTTGCGTTCGCTAAATTTTACATTTTTCAGAGGTCCGGAGGTGGGTAAAAACCGAATTATTAAATTTTATCATAATCATACATACATACAAAAAGATGCATAAAACATATGTCAGTAGATTTTAAAGTCTATAATTAATTTTTATTGCATGCCGAGCGCAAAGCGCGTGGGTATGTACTACTAACGCCTAAAAATCAAAATTCCACCGTTTTGTCGCATGAAATCGTATCCAGCAATCATTTTATACATATAAATGATATAAAAAGCACATTGTTAGAAATATGAATGATTGTTAAACTTATTAATATTTTTTTTAAATCGATTAATTGCTATTTTTATATAAAAAAGGGGTTTTAGTGGCTTATGGTGTGGATTTATCATGTCCCCAAGGCTTGTAAACACTATAACTTTTGTAAATATCAATTGTTTAACTCAATCTATTTTTTAATCTCTTCATCTATCATGTGAGAAGCCACTGAATGTAAATGGCAGTGTAATTTTGTTTTGTTTAGCTATAATTAATTTTTTTCGGCTCGAAAATGGCGAAATTTTCGTTGATTTGGTAGCCTTGTATAGAATTATTTCTGTAAATGGGGAGCTGCAGCCACAGAGTAGTTTACTCACTAACTCAGTTGGCCATCGCCATAGATTATTGTATATATCAGTTCGCCGCATTAGCTTGCTACATTTATATTTATCTATGGTTCGCTGTCAGTCGCCGTCGTGAGTGGACATCACAGAACATATATACCCCTAAGTGGACATTATTTCGGTTGTTTGCAGCGGCTCAAAAAGATCGCTGTACAAATACACAATATTCGAATAACCAAATTTCTTAAATACTTGATTATAATAATAATAACAGATTTTTTTATTACAATATTTTAAAAGCACAGAATAAATAATAGTAGTACGTACTAAAAGTAAGTAGTATCAATTTTTTTGTCATGGGTGAAATTTTCATGGTTTTCGAGGGTGTTGAAACCACAGAAATCTAAATAATAGTGTCTTATTATTTAGATTTCTGTGGTTGAAACCGATAGGGTTGTCGAACTGTAAATCCAAGATGGCGGCCGCAATATGTATCAATTTTTTCAATATGGGTGTCATTTTCATGGTTTTCGAGGGTGCTGAAGCCAATAGTGCTGTCGAAATGTAAATCCAAGGTGGCGGCTGCAATAGGTATAATTTTTTTCATCATGGGTGTCTTTTTCATGGTTTTCGAGAATGTTGCAGCCGATAGTGCTGTCGAAATGTAAATCTAAGGTGGCGGCTGCACAGGGTATCAATTTTTTCATCATGGGTGTCATTTTCATGGGTTTCGAGGGTGTTGAAGCCGATAGTGCTGTCGAAATATAAATCCAAGATGGCGGCTGAAGTAGGTACCAATTTTTTCATCATGGGTGTCATTTTCATGGTCTGCAAGGGCGTTGAAGCCGATAGTGCTGTTGAAATGTAAATCCAAGATGGCGGCTGCAATATTTATCAATTTTTTCATCATGGGTGTCATTTTCATGGGCTTCGAGGGTGTTGAAGCCGATAGTGCTGTCGAAATGTAAATCCAAGATGGCGGCTGAAGTAGGTACCAAATTTTTTCATCATGGATATCATTTTCATGGTTTTCGAGGGTGTTGCAGCCGATAGTGCTGTCGAAATGTAAATCCAACATGGCGGCTGCAATAGATATCATTTTTTTCTTCATGGGTGTCATTTTCATGGTTTTCGAGGGTGCTGAAGCCGATAGTGCTGTCGAAATGTAAAGCCAAGATGGCGGCTGCAATAGGTATACATTTTTTCATCATGGGTGTCATTTTCATGGTTTTCGAGGGTGTTGAAGCCGATAGTGTTGTCGAAATGTAAATCCAAGATGGCGGCTGCAATATTTATCAATTTTTTCATCATGGGTGTCATTTTCATGGGCTTCGAGGGTGTTGAAGCCGATAGTGCTGTCGAAATGTAAATCCAAGATGGCGGCTGAATTAGGTACCAAATTTTTTCATCATGGATATCATTTTCATGGTCTTCGAGGGTGTTGCAGCCGATAGTGCTGTCGAAATGTAAATCAAACATGGCGGCTGCAATAGATATCAATTTTTTCATCATGGGTGTCATTTTCATGGTTTGCAAGGGTGTTGAAGCCGATAGTGCTGTTGAAATGTAAATCCAAGATGGCGGCTGCAATATTTATCAATTTTTTCATCATGGGTGTCATTTTCATGGGCTTCGAGGGTGTTGAAGCCGATAGTGCTGTTGAAATGTAAATCCAAGATGGCGGCTGAAGTAGGTACCAAATTTTTTCATCATGGATATCATTTTCATGGTTTTCGAGGGTGTTGCAGCCGATAGTGCTGTCGAAATGTAAATCCAACATGGCGGCTGCAATAGATATCAATTTTTTCATCATGGGTGTCATTTTCATGGTTTTCGAGGGTACTGAAGCCGATAGTGCTGTCGAAATGTAAAGCCAAGATGGCGGCTGCAATAGGTATAAATTTTTTCATCATGGGTGTCATTTTCATGGGTTTCGAGGGTGTTGAAGCCGATAGTGCTGTCGAAATGTATTGAAACTACTTTAAAAAAATCCGTTTAATCATGCTATACGTTATTTTTAATGCGAAGGCATGCTCAATTGGATTTACCAATATTTATGTTTATTTTATGATTTAGTTAGTGAAACATTAAGGCATTTTAAAAGTAAAAGTATACTTGTGATGACATTTTATTCAATTATAAGATTATTAGACTTTCATCTTAAAATATATCTTAAAAGTCAGTGAGCCCCAATTTAAAATAGAATTTGAAATAGAACACTGAAAATGAGCCCAATTTTGAGCATGGCAATGCAAAATATCTATATAATTAATTATGTCTCACAAAAACATGGCACTTAAAATAATGAGCTAAAATTTTAAGTTATATAATATTACGGGATGGATGATAAAATATCATAGTAGCATTCAACTCTGGCCAACACTAACGAAATTTATATAAACAGCGATTTTAATGCTGTTTATAATTTTTTATCGTCTTATTACTCATTTGTTCATGAAGGAAAATATCGAGAGGAAACCTCCGCGTCTTAGTAGTTAATGATATTTGGAGAGAAAAAATCAAATCTACCAATTCATTCTAGAGTAACAAACAAACAAATTAGTATAGTCTACATTGATCTTGCTTTAGAGCACATATTTCTGTGGTAGGTTAGGAATGGGTCTGACAAACGTTTTTTACTTTACATGGTAAATAAATCTACAAAATAATACGAGTAAAACTGTGTTTTTACTTTTTTCATATCTTAAAAATTGGCTAAGATATTAACGATCAAAGTGCGTGTTTCCGAACGAAGATTTTTAAAAACGCGGGCGGGCGCTCACTAGCCGATGACGTCACACCCCCACTTATACAACAATCGCGCTCTCGTCTGCACGCCGTTGCGCAGTAAAAATCAGAATTTTAAAGTTCTCTGAGGTAAAAACGGAAAAAATACTGTATTCTGCGTCAGTGCTTCAATTCAACAGTTAAAATACCTGATAAACTCTTTTTGTATGTGCCTGAGGACCCAAAAATGAGAAAAGAGTGGATGACAGCCGTAAAAAGAGTCGATTCAATAGGCTCTTACACTAAAGCGCACTGTTGTGAAGACCATTTCGATGTAAATATTTTTGTAAGTAATAAGCTTATCCTTCTTCTCTACCTATCCTTGCCCTACTAAACGTACCTACTTGTATACTTTGAATGATTAGATAGATCTTGCCAAAATTGCTAATTACCTAGCACCTAGTAGCTGCGTAGTGCAGTTCTCCTCAACCGATTGTATTGGCGGGTTCGGCACATAACGGAACATACATCTCCCTCTCTTTTTTACTGTATATACTGTCGTGAAGCGACAATTAAAAGAGAAAGAACCTAACCTAAGAACAGCAAAACAACAAAAATACAACAAAACAAATAATATATTTAAGATTCAAAAATATTTACAATTTTATATAACAAAAATGGAGTATGAATATGAGGATGGATGATGCGATTTACAGATTATTTTAAAAAAAGTAATAAAAAAAAGAGATTAGTGCCGAAGCTGAGTCGGAAGATCCAAGGTGTGCTCTCAGCGCCTGGAACGAGCACGCACGGCGTAGGTGAGAAGGCGTGGCGTCTCTAGGCGGCGACCTCCGGTGAATGTGGTAATTGCGGGATCCGGCGATTTCAGGCCAGACAGGGGCTTGCAGGATCCTCGGCGGCTTCAGACATCACAGAAGCCTGCAGGATCCGGTGACTGCAGGCGGGACAGAGGTTTGCAGGTTCCGGTGACTTCAGGCGGAAGCGAGGTTTGCAGGTTCCGGCGACTCCAGGTAGAACAGAGACTTGTAGGAACCCGGCGACTTCAGGCAGAGCAACGGTTTGTAGAGACCAGCGACTTCAGATAGAGCAGAGGTTCGTAGAGTCCAGTGGCTTCAGGTAGGACAGAGGCTTGCAGGATCCCAGGGCAGAGCGGCCCCGGGATAAGGCCTTTAGAAGATGCTTCCAATTCGAGAACTGAAGCAAGACTGCCTTTCTTCACCGATTGTTCGGCTTTTATATCTTTCTAGAGAGAACGGAAAAATTATTTAAATTAAACGCAAATTTTTTGTAAATGGTCAAGAGGAAAGAGTATTTATGTGGAATTATCGAAATAGAAACAACAGACCGGTAGCAAATTTGAATATAATTTCCATGGAGACCAAATAAACAACAATAACAAAACATGTCAAATTTTAGTTTTAGGCTTGTAATAAGAAAACGGCAAGATTTAAGTGGAAAAGGAGATATTATTGAAATAGGAAAAAAGGTAGCGCAACTACCCACACAAAGCCCGAAATTGTAGAGTTAAGGAAAACTAACTAAAAGTTCGAAAAAAGGTAGACTTCATTGACACCAATTTAAAAGTGCTGATAATGTGAAAATACGAAGTAGAAATGATTTGTGATTGTGTTCTTATGGTTTAAAATCGTTACAGGATCCTATGGAAATAAAGGTGATGTAAAATATCCAGTTTTGAAGTGAATGCAGAAAATCGAAACAGAATGGAAAAATGGATTTAAATTAATGTAAAATGATAAGTAAGTAGCATAACACTACAATACCCTATAGCATCATCCCCGTAGCACTCTCTTCCTGACCATATAACACTTCGAATAAAAAAACTACGAAACGTACATTTTTAATGTACTATTAGAACGGCTTAACCGATTTTGATAAAACATGTCTATGAATCACTGTTAAAAGACAATATTAAATATAAAATAAAAAGACAACACGGTTCACCCATTTATGAGCTACAGTACTACAGACAGTCATACTGACACACAGACAGACATACATAGGGGTCCAACTTATAACACTCCTCTTTTTGCGTCGGAAATTAATAAATCTGTACAAATAAATAAAATTGGAGTGTCTGTTTGTAACGTCAAAATGGATGTGCAAGCGGGATTTAGAAAGGGAATGGGATGGACGGATGTACGACGCATGGTCGCGGAGAAGTTTATGGCCAAAAACCAAAAAGTTTTTTGTGCGTTCATGGACTTAAAGAAGGCTTATGACAGAGTGGACAGGGATATATTATGGCAAACACTGAACTCATTTGGGTTGAGCGCTGGGTTGATACAGGCATTGAAGTCTCTGTATAGGGACTCTAGTGCTTGTGTCAGGATCAACGGGGCGTACTCAGACTGGTTTGGCATCAAGCATTATTTGGCACAAAGGTGTCAGACAAAGCTATGTGGCTTCCCCGTGGCTGTTCAACCTATTTATGGACAGTTGTTTTTGAAAATTTGAAAGTAGAAGAATGCAGGTTAAGAATGGGTGAGTTAACCGTCAAATGCCTTTTGTACGCCAATGATCAAGTCATACTTGCGTCGTCGGCGGCCGAGTTGCAAATGATGGTTACATTAATAACAGGACATTAAAAGAAAAGGGAATGAAAGTGAACGCAAGTAAGACGAAAGTTATGGTTTTTGAAAGAGAAGAAAGTAAAACGATATGTGAAATAAGAATAGAAGGGGAGTTGGTCGAGCAAGTAGATGAGTTTGTGTATAGGGGATGTGTGTATAGCAGGGATGGTAGATATGATAAGGATATAGAACGACGAGTGAATGTAGGAAATAAGAGTGAATGGGCCTCTACATCCTATTGTGGAAAGTCAGAATGTGTCCAAAAATGCACGTATGGCAATTTACAATGCTGTGTTAGTACCTACTTTAATGTATGGTAGTGAAAGTTAGATGTGGCAGAAGATGCACGAGAGTAGAATAAATGCTGTTGATATGCGGTCATTAAGGAGTATGTTAGGGATGAATCTGAATGACAGAGTGAGGAATTGTTTAATAAGAGAAGAGTGTGGTTTGCAAGATGATGTTGTGACCAGGATTAAGAAAGGAATGCTTCGGTGGTTTGGTCATGTAGAAAGAATGAATGAGGAAAGAGTGACAAAGCAAATTTATGTTGCAGAGGTGAACGGCAGAGTGGCGAAGGGACGTTCTAGGCGAAAGTTTATCGACCAAATTGGCGATATATTGAAAATGGGCCAGATTAAGAGTACCCTTAACCGACGAGCGTGTATGCGTAGGTATATAGATGTGGAGGAGGCGAGAGAGGTGTGTCAGGATCGTGCCAAACGGAAATCCATAGTCTCTGCCAACCCCTCTGGGTGACAGGCGTGAGTGTTTATGAAAAGAGTTGCGGAGAGAACGGACCCCTGAGGAAAACCTGCGTTAGTCGCCACAGTATCGGATGAGCAGCCATCGACGACGCAGTTTGTACAGTTGTACAATTATTGTGGCTTGCTTCAATTTGTTTTTAATTTTGCTGCAATGTTTGCTGAAATAGCTGTTATTTAATAATCATCGTTTTATTTACAAAACTGAAGTGAGAAACGAAATAAATGATTTACCTGAAGTTAACATTGTTTAGCTTAAAGTATCTGACTTAAAAACATCCATTCACTCTTATTGGTGTTAAATTTAAGTCCACGAGTCACCGACTAACGATTCGAAAATGGAAGGAAGCCTCCGGATGGCGGCAAAAGATGGGCTCAGCAACAGTATATCATCCGCGTAGCTTACATTATTTATGCACACTCCGTGTGACTGTGACCCTGTGGCCACCATTCATGGTAATGATAAACTCACCAATCAGCCTGTTAATATACGAAACCCCGGAGGACTTAATGCCCCCTGCCTCACAACACATTATAGCATATACCTCACGGTGAGATCCAGTCATTTAACTTTACTCTTCTGATTAGTATACCAGAATTTTGATATAATAATAACCTCAGTGGGAAAAGTAATCTTATACACAGGCTCATGACACAGCAATTCATTATTTACAAGGCTTTCGATAAATCCGGAAAATGGGCAAAAACTGTTCTTCCTATCAGTATTATTTCGTCGTTGACGCCGCAAAGGGACGTATCTCAATTTTTTGGAAAATTACAGGAGAACAATAAAACATTTATTATTACCCGATTACTAGCTTTTCTCACCAGAAAATTAAATATATTAGACTTAACGGAAAACTACAAATAAGATTTTTTTTGTATAGAGTAGTATGCCCCGCTACTATACTATAGTGGGAGTTGATGGACCTTACTCATGTCTTGGAAATTTTTTATTTTTCAGACATTCAAAAAATGCATAATATATCCTTCACCACCGAGCACAAGGTACTTTTTGAAAGTCATAGAAGTAACGCTTTTGCTTCAAGAAGTACTAACTACGGGAGGAAACTTACAAATATACAATTATCGGCAAGCAGTTTCAATCTCTCTCATATAGTGTATGTATATGCCCAAATTAAGAAAATATAAAGTTTCTTTGTTATTATTATTTACTTTATTATCTATAAGTATTCTCAACGTTACAGCCTGTTGCAGTCATCTGATGAACATAGGTTTTCCCCATATATTGCCTCATAGGGGGGATATTTGCCTTAGTTGCTACGTTTAGCAAGCGGGCAACAGTTGTTTTTATTTATTTTTAGTCATTATTGGGAAGACTGGTATTGGTTTGTTTTCCTCTGTCGCCTCTTGCTACACCCACGGGATGTTATGAGGTAGTAGATATTCTTAACCGCCACTAACGGTAAACCATTTAAATTATTATAACCACATTTTCATTGGAATGATTTTTTTATATGTTGTGTCTTGAATTTATTCGAAGGCAACTCAGTAATATAAGAATTTTAATAAGCTTGTTATAAATAGTTATACATTTACTCGAAAATTAACCCCTAATTTGGGAGCCTGTACTTGAGAATAGCAAGCTTAGAATTACTACGGGTATGAAAGTTATGGGCATCTCTCATTTTATCAAAAGTATTCAAATAGTTTGCTACATAAATTTATTATAATAGCAATGTATTAATAATAAAGTATTATAATAATAAATTTATGTTAGAAACTATTGCCTTTTGCCCAGTTGTGTATCGCCAGCAAAGCAAAATTAGGAATTCGCATTTATAAAAACCCAAAATTAGGGGCTTTATGTGCTAATTACGTGCCAAGTTTAAAAATTAGGTGCTCTAAACTTTTCACCGGAGCTAATTGTGGAAATTTGCGTTGCTGGCAAAACGTCTCGCTAGCAACGCAATGAATTGTTAGATATACGATAAATATTAATAGTACTTAACGAATTAAGTGCTAATTAGGTGCTGCAATTACAGGCAAAACAAGGCGCCCCCAATAGAAATAAAGTCGTTATTCAGAACATAGCAGATGCAAAATTCAGGTTTTCTAAAAATCAGAATTGAATCAAAATTGCTTTTATAAAAAGCCCTAATTAGGGGCTTTTTCCAGTCCCATCCAATTATTGAAAGATTTAATCCGTCAACCTAAAAATTATTATTCCTCTCAAGGTAAAACAATAATAATTGACCGTGGCATAGTTTCTGATTTTTTTTCAGTTTTAATAGTAATTAATAAGAAATGGTTGACTTGAATCCTACTAATATTATAAACGTGAAAGTTTGTGAGGATTTATGGATGTATGAATGTTTGTTACACTTCCACGCAAAAACTACTGAGTGTATTTAAAAGAAACTTTACAATAATATAGCTCATACATAACTACACTTATGTAAATCAAAATTCATGTATATCTGTACCACATCACTATGAAAAAAGTTACGGCTGTAGAGAACGTGCAACTTGTTATTTTTTCCACCTAGATCTCTGGGCGGTAAGCACTTTATACATATTGTCCCTTTTCAAGAACATGGGGTGGTAATTATCAAAACATGTTTTTGCCAAGGTTATTATTATTACGACGTTAAAATTAATAGCTATTTTACAAATTATTACAGCACTGATCCAAAATAATTCGAACTATATACACAGATATTTACATGACCATATATGCACACACATACAAGCTAAATCTCAAAAGAAGAATTTAATCTTTAAATCTTTAAAAAAGATATTTCTTAGTAACCAATCACAGCGCGAGGAGCTTAGACCCCAATCTGCTGTCGGCATGCTTTGATAAGCTATCTTTCTCGCACTCATGGCTACGCATAAGACTATTTTGTCGTATTCATTTGTAAAATTTATTCACGTCTGGGAATTGTTTAAAACCGCGAAATTTTTCTGGTATCTGCAGGTATTATTAAAAATTACTCAATAAATACGTGATTAAAATTTGAGATTGCCAGAAGTATATTTTTTGGGAATTTAAAAAATATTTTTGGCGAGATCTGGTAATACTTTATAACCGACAAAAACGTCTGGGATTATTTATTATTTTTTTGGAATTATATAAAAACTAAATTCAAAGATATAAAAGAAACCAAGTTGCCAAAAATCATTTTTTTTGGATTTTTTTGGCAAATGTTATATGCTGCGCAGTAACGAAATAATCGCAAACGCTCTGTCAGACTCGCAGGACTGGATTTTCCAATTGACGAAACTATATTTTTTCACAATTCAACTTGCCCAAAGGACCTTCCCAAAATTCTTCGCCAGCTCTCAGACTATAAATAACAGTTATATACACGTATAACAATATTATTTACTCACTTAAACTTTAAAATATATTATTAAATTAAAAAGTTAAGATAAAGCCTTTATTGCGTCGTAATCATAGACAAAGCTGATAACGAGGTAAATTAACATTGTTGCTCGTTTCTTCAGAGGTTAAGCACTTACCGTAAATTTTTTAGTACCTAAGGCCGGTTTCAATAGCCGCTGACACCAATGAAATTGTTAATTTTAAGTGACGATTTAAGGCGCAGGTTGAGCCAAATGTCGCGCTAGTCGTTATTTGTGCGGTTTTTAGGAGCTATCTACTTTTTATTTAAAAGATATATCAACAAATAAAAAACACATTATATTTCTACTTAATCTTGACTTCATAAGAGCTATATCCAATTTTTTTTAAGGGAATAAATATTAATATAATCTCCTTACAACGAAACCACATAAATGTGAAATTATTATTGATAACATGCATCTCCTCGTAAAGTAAGTATTATTTTATTTTGCGATTTACACCAATGGATAGGCAATTTATTAATGAACATTTCTATTGTAAATTTTTTTTCAAAAGACCAAAATTTGATTTTATTAAGAAATTATTTTAAAATCTGGGCGTATTCACTGCCCACGGGCTTGCTGGAGTCAGTGATAGTCACTAGTCAGTGAGCGCTGAGCTCTTCGACGTGAAGCCCGTGTCGTTAGAGCGTCGGCCAGCGCACACGCTCACGTCATGTCAGTCGAAAATATTATTACTTATTAGGTTATTTTTAGGTAGTATTATTTGTTTGTTTTGGGTATAATTTTTCGTATTAGTTATACATATATTTGTTGTGTTTTTATTGCGCGATGAAGCTTTTTGCGTGTATTTTCTTTGAAGTAAATGCAAATAAAAAAATGAAGCACCATTAGCATACAAGGTTCGAATCCATAATTAACATTTCGACAAATATTATAATTTACACTATAAAAGGCTTATTCAATATTATCAGTATAGTATACAGTTAAAATAATTCTCATATCCAACCGCAATATCTTATTAGGTATAGTACTGCCTCGTTGGTCTAGTGGTTGTAGTAGTGCGACTGCTGATCATGAGGTCCCGGGTTCGAATCCTGGGTCGGGCCAAAAAGTCAGTTATGAGTTTTTCATTTATGTTCTAAGTTATAATAATTATAATTAGTATTACTAAGTTATAGTTTTTTTGCTAAAATATAGTATATTATTTATTGCTTGTTTTTTCTTCTTTTTCAAAAAATAATTGAGTACATAAGGTGTTCTATACTTATAATTCAGTAAAAAGTATCTAAGTAGGTACTAATATACCTACTTTTTACTATAAACTTAAATTTTTTTAAACTAAATTTAACTAAAAGGACTAAACTGACCATTTATTTTTGAACTTAGAACAGGACATGGGTTTATTTATACTCTAAAAACTATAACTTTATACAATTAGTGTTCACTACAAAATTATATTCGGTATAAACGGTAATTATTAAATGCAACATTTTTTTTAAATTATTAATTACATTTCCCAATGGATTAAATTTGCTTTAATAAAGTTGGTGATGATTTTAAATAAGAATAAAATTCTGCTCAAGTTTTTTTTATTGTTATCTTTGTGAACAACATCGCCTTTAGAACTGGAACCGTAAGTGTTTCTTTCAGACGTCCACAATTTATTCAAAATAAAAAAATACTCTTTCTACCGGAGCATTTGTACCAGGTAGACATAAAATATATTCGATTAAAAAAATTAATTTGAAGATTGTTGACTTTGAATACTTCCATCCAACGAGTTACGGGACAATTTTGTGTTCCGGAGCTTTATTTGGGGACAATGGGACAGGTGACCGAGAAAAGGGACAGTGCCGTTCAAAACGGGACGTATGATCACTTTACCTATAACCCGACGACGGCTCCGTGGCGCAGTGGCTTAGCAATCAGTTGTTGCGCTGGGGGCCGCGGGTTCGAATCCCGCACTGAACAAATATTTGTAAGACCTACAAATAATTGTTCCGGGTCTGGATGTTTGTCCTTGTGCAATTTATGTTTGTAAACTGCCTTCACGACTCTCATTCTATATTACTCTCACTCTGCGAAACATCCTATTTATTTGTTTATTCTTTATTGCACCAAATATTTGTACAAAAGGTGAGCTATTATAAATTATAAATATAAATCTACACTATAGGTAAATAGATTTATAATAATTATAAATCTATTTACCTATAGTGAGTAGGTATCTTTTAAACAATTTTCAATGCTTCATTTTTAATATATAATTAATTATAAAATTTCATAATTAGATAATATATGAGAATACATAATTCTAATATAATGCAACTAATATACCGAATAAAAAAATTAAAATACATTTATCGTTGTACGCTGTGTGTATTTCCATAAAATAGTTTATTGATGTTGAAAAAATACTACGTCCGTACAATAGGTGGCGTCTTACATATTATTTCTTACGCGATCCTATATTGTAGCGAGTCAGCGCGGCACGGCACACAAATGCTCAAGGTCGTTCGCATGGAGTAGCCCCTTAATACGTGCTTGGAGGTGAAGAAAAATAACGCGAGGAAACCTGCATATCGGAGAAATGAAAAAAATGGAAGACATTTGAAATTCGCCAACATGAATTGGGGCAGCGCGGCGGACATTTCCTTGCCCTAAAAACCCTCTCAGATATAAGAGGCGGCCAGTGTCCAGCAGTGGGACGTATAAGGGATGTAACTTTAACTTTTAACTTTATGTCTGTTAGTAGGTATTGTCATACGTCCGCGAAATTTCAGATTTTCAGACATCCGTAAGTAGGTGAAAACCAAATTAATAATCTCGTCACGTTCATGTATAATTTACGAGTATATATAGGTACAACATACAAGTCAAACTAATAAAGCGTGTAAAAAAGACGCAATAAATAAAATATTTTTAGTAGAAGTTTAAAGAAATTTTTAGACCTTTTTAAAGGTTAGTTTATGATTTTATCAGTGTAATGTAAAACAATTTTATAAATAAAGTAAAATTTGCTTTTTGGACGACACTAATCTTTTATGTAAGACTTTCATCTTAAAATATGTCTTATCAAATCAGTGAGCCCTAATTTAATCCGCTTAAAAACTTTGTAACGGAATATTGAAACTCAACCCAATTTTAAGTCTGGCAAGTGAAAATATCTGGATACATTATCTCTCACATAAATAAAGCACTTAAAAATAATCAAATAAATTTTGAAGTAAGGAGTATACACTCCTAACTTAAAATTTTCACATTTTTTGCTCACGAGATGAGTAATACGAGTATTTCATAGTGGAGTTCAACTTAGGCCAGCTCTAACGAAATTATAAATAGTGATTTTTGTGCTGATCTCACATCATCATGCGTTCAGTCGTGAAGGAAAATATCTAGAGGAAACCTTATCTAAGGGGTTAATAATATTTAGAGAAAACGTTATGTATAGCTATGTGGGTAAAGCGATGGCTGCACCCATCTTACAATAATATGTACGTTCCAATAAAGGTCAGTGCATATTCAGCTAATCATCGGTTCACTTGTCCCATTCGCATATTAAACAGTAAAAATGAAGTCTATCTATTTATTCTAGAGCTATGCGGTAGATTCATTCATGCTATATCACAGAAGCTTATGCCCAGAAGGAAGATCTATATAGACCATTAATTTAAATTTACAGTACTTTTGAGGGGTAGTAGTACGCTTAGCTACTACGATATTAGGTAGAGTTAACGTTAATTATATAATAAATGTGACTAACGAGCAAACAGTCCACATGATGGTAAGTAGTTCCTGTGGCCCGTAGACATCTATATCTATCCCCGATTAAGAATCAAAATTAAAATGTGTTGTCATCCGTGAGGACTAAGATAGAATGCCTCGTTTTCAGTAAAGGGGTCTCCGGTTCTCTACACTCACTATACGAAACACAGCAGCGTTAAGCTGCTATTTTATGCTGGTGTTCTGTAAAAGCGAAGTCTCGAAACGCGACTTCAATCGAAAAAGAAAAACATCTTCAAATGTTTTTCATTCTTAAGCAACATTCGAGATACGGGCACTAGAAAGTATAATAGTTATGGGGGAGGGTGGTTTTAATGTCTGGAACTGATAAAGTTAAAATCGAACGCGATATATTTGAAAGGGACGAAGAGAGAACGAAGTGTGAA